>CM066923.1:16731075-17451293 GCA_033964015.1 Scolanthus callimorphus | reverse complement strand
CCCCCCCCCCCCCCCCCCCCCCCCCCCCCCCCCCCCCCCCCCCCCCACCGCTCCCCCTTGGCCTTGTCAAGCGAAAGTAAGCTTAATAGGAAAAGGACTATGAGCAGCACAATAAACGTCTGTGTCTATGTGTAGGGAACTTTATATTGGAGTGGAACATAATGTACTCATTATTGTTAGCTCTGATGCGGAGATTGATCTATTGAATTCTGTTTGTTTTTTCAGGGCAAGGTATTGGAAAGAAATTCTTAAAGAACTATCTAAGGTAAAACGTACACAATAGTAATGTGTTAAAACTAGCGATGCCTTAGCCTACATGGCAAGCGGTGAAGGTGTGGAAGGGTGTGTGAAGGTCATGGACTTGTCCTTCCACACTTGCCCAGCCCAATCTCCAGACCGCTTCAAAGAACCAATAATCCTATGACCCCTCCCCCCGTATGACAAATGCTGCTTGTCAGCTCTACCATGGACTCTGAAAGATATTTATGCTTTTCCCATCAGTAGTTTTATACCTGTGGAGGCATTAGGGACATTAAGTTACGACAACGGCAGCGAGAACGACAAAGAACAGAACTTGCTTACAGAACACAACGCTTGCAAGTGCAAATCCATAAAGACTAATGTATTTCAAAATTCCAAACGGTTGATGTTTATTGAGAAATGTGAACAAACGAGTACCCAAAGTTTAGCGCCACGCCGTCGTTCCCGTTCCCGTCATTCCCGTTCCCGTCGTTCCCGTTCCCGTCGTTCCCGTTCCCGTCGTTCCCGTTCCCGTCGTTCCCGTTCCCGTCATCGTAGCTCAGGACATGACTGAATTTAGGGTAGGGGTGCGCCGCCGAGGTCTCCAAAACTTGACCCTATCAGAAACCAAAAATCCTCGTTTTTTGTACCGTGTCATAAAAACTCATGAATTGTAAATGAGCGAAACTACCAATCACGAACGCTCAAATCATCATGTGATTTCACCTGTGTATCCCAATACAAGTCAACAAACTAAAAGCATGTGGGCGGAATTGAATATATCCCAGGGGAGTGTGGGGCTGATGTAATATTCACGTGCTGATTGCTGTAGGCTGATTGGTTGATTCGAAACTCATTAATAGTCATCAGTTCTGTAACTGATATTCATGAGTTCTGTAACTAACAGGCACTCATGTTTATTAAATAGTTAGTTACAAAATTAATGGACATTAGGTTACAAAACTCAATGACTATTATAAAGGGCTCGAAGACAAAACTCATTTAGCCAGTTTAGCCATAAATGCAATCGAATGTGAATTGATTACATCAGCCCCACACTAACCTGCGATTTATTCAATGGCGTTAACATGTTGACCTCTTCTAGGATACACAGATGAATTCCTCTATCATGATAAAGCCTGTAAATAAAGTTGCAGAAGAAATACTAAGAACTGAGCATAATCAAATTCTTAGTTTATCGGATTCTTGTTGCCTCTCTGCAACTGCCACTCACGGAACACATTTACGGACCACTTTGTACTGTAGTTTGCATTAGATGGCACTGCACCTTCGAGCAGTTTTTGCTTTCCTCTGAAATCTTTGGCTTACGAAATTGACTCATTTCGACTAGCTTTGAATGAACACAATCGACTAGAGTGATTTTCTGGGACCGTTTGATAAAACATGCCGAAAAGCTAATCACACAAGAGAGGCAATTACGTCACAATGAACTGAACCCCAACAATACATTGCTTTATAATATCTTAGTTCCTTAATTTTATTTGTCTATTGTTGCTTTTGTTGGAAGTTTACATTCTTTTCAATAAAAGTAAATTATGACTCCAGTTAGATAATACCCGCGGGGTAAGGTTTTAGAAGCCCTTTCAGTTGCCTTTGTTTGAAACTATCGCCTTCTTGAATGAAAAACATAAATGAGAACTCCAAATGTAAAACTCTTCTCTGCTCAAGAATACTTTCTTTTCAAAAAAGTCCCTGCAGGGTTAGGTTTTAGAAGCCGTTTACAGAATTCGCGGCCGTGCTGTATCGGGTATACAAACACTCGCGCTGCGCGCTCGTGTTTGTAAACCCGATACAGCATGGCCGCTTATTCTGTAAACTTTACCTACAGACCTACAGTTAAAATTGTATACCCTACCGCAGACCTAAAGTTAGCCAACATGGTGGTCCAGTTGGTCGCGATCAAAGCGGAATTTTGTTAATCGTGTAAATGTTTTACTGAATAAACTGTGTCTCTATCACTAAATGCGGCACACCTTTGATCGAAATTGTTTGTAGGGTAGCTATACTGAAATACATACCGTATCAGGGACCGAACAAGCGAAAAACGACACCCTACCGAAAACTTCGGGAGCCCAAAAACCGTACCTTATATGGCGACACATAGACAGACAGACAGATATATTTATTCGGTACCTTATACAAGTACATTTCATAAGTGTTGGTCCAAATAATATAATGAAACACACACTATATACATATATATACATTTAGAAGCATATAATTATTGTCATATTTGGATCTTTTACTGAAGCAATCAAAATCAAATTTAGCTACATCGTTTGCATGTTTTCTTTGGAGCTATCATATCGGTAACATTGTTTATGTATTTGCCTATTATTTATGAGAGAGCTCATTTCGGAGATCTGCGTACAAAGGACATGCAATCAAAAAGTGGCGTTCGTCCTCCATTGTAGAACAGTGAGGACACTTCCTTAATTCAGGTTTCACATAAGGTCTGCTATATCGCCCCCTTTCAGTTTCTAGGATGTGGTCACTAATTCTAAGTTTCGTTAAAGCTTTGCGATGTTCCGGGTCACTTATTTCTGCCAAATAATTCTCGAATTTAAACTCCGTCTTAAAAATTCTATTTCTTAACTTGTTGCCACCGACTTGATTTTCTCGATTATCAGATAATTTTGATCTCCAATTTTGTACATCAAGATCTTCAATTCTCTGTTTAAAAACCTTGTATTGTGGAACTTGGGTATGTTATTTCGTTGGGTGGTGTTTGCTGAGTAACTAATCTTGGTTTTCCCATATATACCCGAGACCCACTTGGAAAACTACGTCTCTAACAAGAGTGGCACAGTTTTTATGATTGTTTAGAGCGTTTGTTACCATATCAAGGTATCAGCTTTCTTTGAGATACGGACAGTATTTAGAGACAAGAACCTGGTCTAACATTTATGATTTGCAGATTAACACGTAAAATAACTGGAAAACGGCCCAATTCTGCTCGACAGGCCATGTTTGTAGCTCTTTTACTTACGCCAAGAATTTGTTTGCAAAAACGAGTATGAACTTGCTCTATCGAATCTCTTAGTTCGTGGTAGGAGCCGTCTTTTTCCCATATCTCAGAACAATGGGTAAGGATGGGCAGTGTAAGGTTAAAAGAACATCCTTCCCGAAAAAGGGACCCATGTCTGTTCTCAATTAATAGTACGCTTTAAGTGTTGTCTTCTTTAACTCTCGCTTAGCTACTGAAAAGGAACCTGAGGCACACACCTGTATACCATGTATGAGGAGTACACCCCCCCCCCCCCCCCCCCCCCCTCCCCGCTCTGTGATAAACAAGGGCTAAAGATCAGTTGCTTTATAGTTGTTCTTACCTTTCTTACCGATTTTTAATGTTTTCCTTCTAGGTTGCAATGCAGAAGGGCTGTTGTAAGATCAAATGGCATGTACTGCACTGGAAAACACGTTAGCTATGAATTTCTATGATCAGATAGGATCAGAGATGGAGGTTGAATGGCGATTATGCTGTCTAGGTAAAGAGGCTATGATAAAACTGGCTAATAGTTATTAACTATTGCACTATACAAAATGTTCATGGTACATCTTTATCCCTTCGTATACATGTATTGTCCTAATTCCTATTTTCTAGATAAGAGAAAACAAGTCCAATTGAGTGTTCCATATAGGCGGTTATTTGTTTACTCATTAATAAGCGGGGTCTAGCTTCAGAATTTTAAAAACCTGCGTGGATCATTCAAACCTTAGTGAAAATCGTTAATGCGTTCTTCGGAAAAGTAATTATTTGATCTTGAGCAATTGTATTACATTTTTCAAGACTTGATTTCTTGCGGGGCAGGAAGCTCATTAGCCCACATGTTTCTTGCAAATGAGCTTCTCGCCATGCGCTCATAATTTGAGTTACGAACGTCAAACTTTCTTCATTCACCAGACGCTATTGAAATTCAGATCATTTATTTTGTACCTCCGTTACGCTTGCTGATTTTCACTAATGCCTATGCAAATGAGAAAAATCGAAAACTCTGACGTCACAATATAATCGTCTATAGTTTGGAACGCCAAATTGAGGGGCGAAAATTGTACGTTTGTAAATTGGTATTCCATCGATTCTCGAGCTATGGCAGTAAGATTAAAACAACCAATAAGAGTTTCCATTCAAGTTCTGTCAGTTTTTGGAAAAATACGCCTTTGTAATTTACGGATGCAAGCCGTTCCTGGGGACCCTTCCTGTTTGGATTTTGTAAGAAATGACCACGTCAAGCGCTCCCCTCATGCTGTGCCACCCTTCGAATATGTACTCCTTCCTTTTGAAATTTAGATCCACTGCTGTTTGTATCCCGAGGGGGGGGAGTCCCATATTTGTTGGTCGGGGAAATTTTCAGTTTCACCCCTAAAAGATACCAAACATGGCGTCGCTCATATAATTTCGTAACCTAAGAGATACCTTAAAATATGAGGTCGTGTGTGCCAAGTAGGCGCGAAGGAGGCAGGTAATAGGTAAAAGATACCCATCAATAAATTTCCGTGTTTGACTAAAATCTGCCTTTAATGTTGTCTATTTTTATCGTATTTTCATCGAGTAATCTCTCTTTCTTACACGGCTTTAAGGACCACTATCATGAGACAACACAATTTGGACACATATTTCGGCCCTAAAAGATACCAATCTCCCTAATTTTATTGAAGATAAAGATCGCCCCTAAAAGACCAAGGCACCGTGATTTTAACCCCTAAAAGATAACGACGATCATCCCCGACCAAAAAGTACGGGAGTCCCCCCCCCCCCGGGATTTTGTATACATTACATGTTTACGTTATTCAACAAAACCTCGAGAGTTCATGGAACGCTGTTGCGCATATTTGAAACTTGACACGAGAGCTCCATTCTGCGACGATATTGAATCATATTTTAATTCGATTCATTCTGTTCAATGAAAGGAATTTTTCTACCGAAAAAAAAATTAATTTAATGTTGGAATTTACTTACATATCTCATAATCTCTTATCTCTTACTAAACAGAATCATGTAGGCCTCGACTGATTATTTTTGCTTCTTCTTTTGGCCTAACATTATTTCGTGGATAATGTTCGTAGCATGCAGTTCTTTGCTTCACTGAGTATTTAGTGACATCGTAAGACTTGGGCCAAACCAACATTTGACATATTTGTTCAACAATTTCATGTCCAGCGATGTTTACACTCGTTCTCAGTCAACTGTGCATTCGCGAATTTATTTTTATGTGCCGCAGCTGTTTTTTAGTGGACGTCAATCAAACTCTGTTCCTATGACATTCTCAACAAGCCAGATCTATCTCATTTGATTTCGCTCGTACATTTCTCTGATCTTTGAAAGGGAAAGGCTTGCTATGGTGGCTAATTTTTGAAAAGACTCATTTTCATTCAACTAAGACACGAGGAGGAAAGCTTCCCTTGCGCCGCCTGTAGCCTTCGACCTGAATCCCGGAGTAATTGTGTGTCTAAAAGTTAGAGAATAACAACATCCACTATTCTGCAAATCATTTACCCTGCTGGCAGAGGCCTCTTTTCTCTGTATTTCGTGGTGAAAACTTTAAATCGAAGTAAAAAAAAACTGTTGCTATGAAAGTTTGCATAGGAGCAGGGGGGATGGCGACGAGACCTGGACCCGAGTTTAGATGAACGTTCCCAGTTGCTCAGCTGTCAATCAAACAAAACCTTTGTAACTTGCGAACTCTACTCTCTACCAACACAACACTGATAGTCCAGCAAACGAATGAAAAGGTTAGACAAAAATGATAACAAAGGTTTCTCACCAAGAACATGTTTACTAGTGTTCCGTTAGTACACAAGAAAAAGTCCACCCGAATCCTCCAATGGCAACTTCCTTATTTTGAGTTTTGACAATTCCTCATTGTAGCGCTATTGTTACCGCCATGTTATTCATGAGTTTGCCGGCACTTGAGCCTTCCAAACCAGACGATATTCTATAGTGTGTATATCAAAAATACTTCCATATTCTCTGCCCCAGGGGCCATGGTTTGATTCACAGACTTGATTTATAAATCGCTAGCCACGTCACAAATAAATATCTAGCTTTTTGGCATTTAGTTTCGATTTTTTACGCGATTTCACGCTTTCAATATAGACTTCATACGGGATTTGAAATATGAGTTCCGTAAATACCAGAAAATGTCTTCTGAAGCAATTTTTATTGCCAAGGAGTTACTAAATAAAGTGAAATGATCATTCTTGGAAGTCAGAAACATCCAGAGATTAGCCGGGCCGGCGCTACACTCTATAAAATTCATTTAAAACAAGCTGCCAAAAGAACTCGGTAATTTTTACTTTTCGCATGATCTGATTTTTGCTGATTTTCTTCCTGTGATACTAGAGAGTGTCAGGAACAATATTAAGAAGAAAAACCTTTTGTTTCATTTTGAGCTCTTTTTCGGCCTAAAATGACTGGACTATTAGATTTCATGAAAATGAGGAATTTTCAAAACTCAAAAAACGGAAGTTGCCATGGGAGGATTCGGGTGGACTTTTTTGTGTGTACTAACGGGCCACTAGTTCCACTGTTCCTGGTGAGAAACCTTTGTTATCATTTTGTCCAACCTTTAGTAAAAATATTTTTTCATTTACTGGACTATGATCGAGAAGGCTGCACAAACCGAAATTCGAGGACTGATCGCAATTTTATCATTATGCCATCGATTGAACTTATATTGTTGTTCGTTTCAATACATATTGCATGCAAATAAAAGCCCAGAAGGAATAATTCAGTCTGTCGGGTCTGTTCTTCAGGTAAAGTTTGCTAGCGGACAAGACGACGAAGAAAAGAATCGAAATAGCGAAGAATATTAAAGCAACAGGTCTCACATCAAGATCAAATCTATACCATACCTACTGGTTTCAGTTACGATTGAAGATTACTTAGATTTTTACAGCCTGAAAGACTGAAGCGGGAACTAAATAACTCACACTCGCTGCGTTTGGAACCTTGAGGCAAACTTAACTATAGATCGCTTTCCACTTGTGAGCCAAAATCAAGGCAAGACAAACTTTCCTGCAGCCAGTCCTATCGTTCACGGTCCACCTAAGTCATGATCACTAGATTTGAAACTCAAATAAAGATTCAGATGGCATGGATTTATCGAAACCCGCGTAGTTGAGAGTTGTTACAGTTTGCTATCGTGCTATGTGATTCGCCGTCACAATGAAAGGCCGCAAACAGCTCTCTGAAACCTTTAAAATTACTCTAGAGCAAGTATGGTTCCCTTCGCCGTCGATCAGCGCCAAAAGATTTAAAAAAAGGCATATTCGGCCATAATTCTTCCAACGCGAGCATGGACATCAAGACGAAGAAGTCGGCTTTGGCTAGCTGAGCGCCTGACCGAGTTTGATTGACAGTTCCGCAACTGGGAACGATCATCATACACGAAAAGGCGGCAAGATCAAAGGTCGTTGCCATCCCCCTGCATTAGGAGGAATGCGGCCGATACGGCGGGGAATCACTAAGCGAGTCAAGTTTGATTGACGTCCACTAAAAGCCAGTCGCGGCACGTGAAGCAAATTCGCGAACGCACAGCTGACTGAGAATGAGTGTAACGTAGCTTCGGGAAAGTTGAATCATGTTAACACATGTTCAATGATGTTGAACCGTTTCAACGTTTACTTCAAGATAATGACAAAAAAAAACAGACAAAATACAGGAGCCGAGAGATGCCAACGCCAACGAAGGATTGACAGTAAAATCCGAAACGTTGGCATCTCTCGGCTCCTGTTGTGTCTGCCTTTTACCCTATTTTCGACTCTTTTAGTATAACTACTCAAGCGATTCCGCGCGCTGATTGGTCGAGACGTTCGTCATATTTTTCTATATTCACCTATAGGTGAATATATAAACTATAGGTGAATATATATTCACCTATAGGTGAACCTATAAAAAGCATTGGGGATCGCGCGCACACTTTATTGCGAAAACCTAAGAAAATACCCTAAACGCGAATTTGTTGTCGAAAATCTTAGAAGTCACTTGAGTAATTATACTAAAACAATTAGTCGCCTCAGGCTCCGTAAATATCGGCGAATAGTCACCTCGACTTCGTCTAATTGTTAAGAGCCAATGTCAGGAAAAACCAGACCAAAATCAAAATTCTTGGCCAGTGATGAAAATCCAATCTACCTTTATTTTAGGTTTACAGGTAGATATTAATGAGTTTCGCAACGTTCTGGTGTTTATTTTGCGAAATACGAAGGAATTTATGAATTAAATGAGAAAATCGATTTCGCGGCCTCGAGCCCTGAAAAAAGACGTCCGAGGACCCCAAAACAAAAAGTTCCTCGCGTGAACACAAAGAGCTCGAATACCACCAAATAAACACCTAATTCGAGAAAATAGACCCTTATCAGCTCACAAGCAGCAGAATTAATTTTCTATTTGATGTTTTTGACAGTCTAGGAATACATTTTTGGAGAGGAATTTTGCAACCGTGATTTTACCTTGAAAACTAAGATAATTATTTCGAGTAGTGGCTTATCTCCGATCATCCTGTACGTCAGGCTACAAAGTGTACATATGTTGTTCTTGAACGTCATATAAAAATTGGTTTGGGTTTTTGAGGCATCGCTCCGAAATTATTCACTGAAGTTGTTGTGAAATTCGAAATTGTGAAATTGTGAAATTGTGAAATACTAAATTGTCACCTTGTTGACTTCCGAGCCGAGTTTTAAATCTCAGAGTAATGCCGAGTTTTCGCGACTAAAGAGTAGCTTTATTCATATAACCCCATCAAAATACAAAGAGAGGAGGACTATGGCAGGAAAAGTTCGAATTTCTTTCTGAGATGGGATTATTTCAGCAGAAAATTACGAGTGACATTGAATGGAATTGCTCGAGGTCAAGTGTAATACGCGAATGCGGGAATAAGTGAACTTTTACCTGATAAAGAGTTCATATCTCTTCTTTCTGCTCTGTACTTGGTAATTCTAAGAACCATTTGCAAGCAGATATAGCTGGAAATTCCCAAATTCAGGCGGTAATTCTTCAGCATAGCGACACGTAAATTCTAATTGTTGCAGCCGCGTGACTGAAGATGAAAGCGTGACAAGTAACGCGTAAGCATGGAGGGCCTGCCATGCCAACGCGTTACCTGTCACGCTTGCATCCTCAGTCACCTTCACGTGTCTCTCTGCAGCTTATCGCCGTGTACTGAGGAATTGCCGCCTAAATTTTCGGCATTTCAAGCTATATCTGCTTGCAAATAGTTCTTAGAATCACCATGTAGATGCAGAAGGGAGGAAAAGGATCTCTTTTCAGGTAAAGTTTTACCAATTCCTGCATTTGCGTATAATACACTTGACCTCGAGCAATTCCAGTTCAATGGCACTCGTAATTTTCTGTTGAAATAACTCCATTTCAGAAAGAAATTCACACTTTCCTGCTATAGCATTCCTCCCTTTGTATTTGTTGGGGTTATAGGTATAAAGCTGCTCTTTAGTCGCGAAAACTCGGCATTATTCTGAGATTTAAAACTCGGCTCGGAAGTCAACAAAGTGACAATTTACTGGAAATCTCGAGTTTCGCAATAACTTCAGTGAATAATTTCGGAGCGCTGCCTCAAAAACCCAAACGAATGTTTATATGACGTTCAAGAACAACATATGGACACTTTGTAGCCTGACGTACAGGATGATCGGAGATAAGCCACTACTCGAAATAATTATTTTAGTTTTCAAGGTAAAATCACGGTTGCAAAATTCAGTCTCCAAAAATGTATTCCTAGACTTTTTTCAGGGCTCGAGACCGCGAAATCGATTTTCTCATTTAATTCATAAATTCCTTCGTATTTTGCAAAATAAACACCAGAACGTTGCTAAACTCATTTATATCTACCTGTACACCTAAAATAAAGGTAGATTGGTTTTTCATCACTGGCCGCACCTGGTCTGGTATTTGCTGACATTCGCTCTTAAATATTTCTGCGGACAATTCACAGTTCCGATGAAACAATGGAGCCATTTCACGCTATCTGGAGATACCAATCAGAGCTGGAAAGATTCTCCCTCGGGAACTGATCTTGTCCCACAAACAGTATTTCAGGACTTCCGAAATCACTCTGATGTGCAGCACTTTTTTGCCTTTTATGACAGTATAAACTGAGATCATCTGAAGATAAGGATATCTGGTAATCCTAAGCGGGATCGGAATATTTTGGACTGTTTTTAAGGCAAAAACATGGTTTGTTTGTGGGACATAACAACAGTAACTATGGCTTTGAATGACAGGTCGGAACTATGAATTGGATCCTAGCTGATCCTATTGGATCCAGAGACATCGCTGTTTGAGTTTCTCATCTTTCCCTTCAAGATAAAGAGAAACGGCTTGGGGAAGTGGTATGTGGTCTAGACCTCGGTTATGGAGTAAAACGTCCCCATGTATGGAAATCCGGAATCCTATTTGTTGTGAGCTTTGGAATCCGGAATCAAGTTTATTGGAATCCAGAATCCGGTCTCTGGGATCCAGAATCCAAATCCAATCATATCTCTTTTTAGATTGGAATCCTGACTCCAAACCTGGAATACCCAGAATCCGAATAGCTCTTGGACATGGGGCGAAAAACAGTAAGCCCGGGGGGTGGACTCCCTATATTCGAATGCTAGGGGTGACCATCGTATTTTTTAGGGGTTGAAATCGGCGATCTGGTATTTTTTAGGGGTTCGAAAATAAAAAACGGTATAGTAAGAAACATAGGTATTTTTTAGGGGGTTCTCACGCAAATAAGGTAGTGTTTTTGAAAGTCGAGAGGATACATTTGATGTATATTAAATAAACGGCCATAATAAAATTTAATCTGTCAAAATTGTTGGTATTTTTTAGGGTATTTTCAGACTGAGGGGTATTTTTTAGGGTGGAATTTTTTTCCGACCAGGTATTTTTAAGGGTCAAAATTCGAGTTTCCCGACGGTCACCCCTAGCATTTTAACCTTAGAGTCCCCCCCCCGGGACAGTAAGGCACGGATTTCGTACTAGAACTTCTAAATTTTCTTTTTATACGCGTTTGTTTTTTATGTACATATGGGCACATGCCCTACAGTTATATGTTTGTGTAATTAGTTTTTGCCTATTATTAGCTTGAGTTTCCTAGCGAAGTGCACCAACAACTTTTACGAAAATGATACAGAACCCTGCCGCTCAACGTCTTGGGAGAGCAACTCACCAAGCGAGTTTCTTCACGACACTATGCCAAACATTTTGTCGCCTCGATCTTCTCCAACAGTTCTTTGAAATCGCTGCGGTCAGGCATTTTCTATTTTTCTATCAAACGTTTCTAGATCTGTAGGGTCATGGTCGGGGATTGGCGTATAAAAAAAAAGTTAGTATGAATTACCGTTTGCAGCCGGTTAAATAAAACTCGAAAACCTACCCTCCTAGCAGATGCCTCTTTTCCCTTGTTTTCGCTGAGCTGGCGGGCAGGAGGAAAAGGGGCCTCTGCTAGATAGCAGGGTATCGAAAGCCCAGCCCCTGGTCCAAAACATGTTTTTATTTTATTTTTTTTATTTAAGAACCATGCTTATAAGATCGTTGAGGCTGAGAGTTTTTAAAAATTAAAAATATTTTAAAAGAGACGACCCACCATGCCCATAATGCACCGCCATTTTGATATCATGAAATTAATTCAAGAGACTCGACCAAAATATTTCTGTGTATACGCAGGGGCGTGTGAATAAGTTGTGCACGTTCGACCATACAAGCGCGAGTCCAATGCATTGTGGGCAGGGTGCGTCATCTTCATAGTGCAGTGAGTCCGAAGATAGATCCAAACACTTTTGTCTGCTCGTCTTTTCAAGGTGAATTTAAGTTTATTTTTCGGCTTGATATAAGAACATGCTAGGACATTTGAGGCTCAAATTCCTGAAAATTTAATTAAGAATGTATTTAGAATTTCGCAGGCCCAGCCTTAAACGAAAATTAACGGTCTTGAAAAAAGTGTATCATTACATAAGCAGACTCGTCTGGGTGTACTGTCAGGGTTATGTTTATCACAGATGTATTTCGTGGTATGTTGTTGATCCAGCTATGTTTTCCTTCCGTCTCTCTTGGATTGATCGGTGTGTTCTAGTTTTTCTTTGTTATCATTTGATGTGTCCTTTCCAGCGTCTGTCCGCTCGGCGGCGGCTGTAGTATCAGTTGTAGTATCATGTAAATGTTTTCTCTGATATCTCTTGTTTTGGAACCAGTTTCTTATTTGTAGTTCAGTCATATCTAAAGCTTTTGCAAGCACTGTCCTCTCATCTCGACTCAAGTATTTGTTATGAGAGAAATATGTTTCCAAGTAGTGGAGTTGCTGGTCGGTAAACTGACTGCGACTTCTTCTGTTTTGGTGCGATGTTTTTGTTACGGTGTTTGATGTACTAGGTTCTGTTTCTCGACACATTTGATCTTCGGGTCTTGCTTGCTGGTTATCGTTTTCACCTGCAACAAAGCAAACAACTTTTTGAGGAAAACTTTGGGTTTTTTAACGAGAACAGTAATAGCATTCAGCAGCAGCTTCATGCATTCTCTGAATAAAACAAAACGAAAATTACTCGGTGCCCGAAGTGGTATTTTTCACATTCATTTTCGTTTGGACTTCAGAGAATGTCGATAGGTGTAAATAAAACAAAAAGCACGATAGAAGATATTTTATGCAATATTTCGGTTTTCCTTCAACTGAGTAATGTTGTAGATAAAATAGTTAAGCATTAGAGCACAACTTTCTATGAATTTATCGGCGAAATAGAGCACGCGTGATGTTGGGAGAGATGCGATAACGTTGTAAGATCACGAGTTGTACGCGGGTCGTGATTTTAAAACGTTTCGAGTGTCTCTCCCAGCATCACAAGTACTCTATTTTTTCCGATTAAGTCATAGAACGTTGTGCTCTAAAGTGCTTTTATGATATAGCGGGGGAGAAACATTAGTTTATCGGTGAAATAGAGGTTAGATTTGGACCAAATAGAAAAGAAAATAAATGTATGAATTTTGTATACCGCAAATATCCATATCAATGTTCAGTTGCGGTGAGCGGGCGTTATATCGTAGCTATTTACAACAAATGTCCTCTGATTTGGTATGTCCTGTTATATACCACGGAATAAAGTGGTCAAAATGTTGTGGACTCATGAGACGTAGCCGAGGACATTTCTTTTATACCATAAAAATAAAAACAAAAACAAAAACAGCGCGCGCGCAGCCAAACGGTGTTTTCTTTGGTTCTTGGTTCGCTGATGATGGCGGCGCGTTCCGTGTAGACCAGAAACCTATAAACTCACTTATATGTTTCTGGTGTAGACTAAACGTTTATGTCAGTGGCTGCACTGAGGAGCCAATCAGAATTCGAGAAACGCGCGCGTTTTGGTATAAATTATAATTGTTATAGAGGAACATGATCCTTCTTTAAGACGCCTAATTCTCGGAAATGGTGTTAAAATTACTTAGCGGGTTCCTTGCTTCTTAGTTACGTCTTACGTTCTGACACGACCTATATTCATACTGATTGCACAAACAGACAATCAACAACTATAAACAGATACAAAAACAGCAGATAAACAACAAAAACATGACCGAAGTCTGTAGGTTGTGCGTAACAGGCGATCCAATGGAATCAGCTGTGGAGAAAAGCGACGATTTGGCCGCGCGAGGAATGGGCGTTAAAACTTGCTACGCAGAATCCGAAGTATACATCTTCCGTTCCGAGAATAGCCAATATTCCTAGAATTTCCTCTTATCCGTGTGAGAGGGTATTCCAAGAAACTAACGATGAGAAATATACCCAAATCACGTTTTCTTTGAAAATGAAAAATAAATATATTCGCTGTGCTATAAAACGTCTCTTTTTAGGAAAGGAAAATAATTTGTGTTCGAAAGACAAAATTTAAACACGAGAGAGCAAGATGTCCGAAACCTGTAATAAGCTCTAGTCGACTAATAAATACCGATTTTGTTGGCAGTTTGCCTTAGTGATATGCTGTTCCATGCCTTTTTATCAGTTTATTGAAAAAATGTTTCTACAAATACGGAAAGTTTTATTTCATGCTTTAAAGTTGTAATTATATGTGACAAAAACCGGCTACAAAAGAACTGCGTTTCCGTTTATTTTTAGGCGTTCATGCAAGCTTTGCTGATTCAACAGAAAAGAGCGATCAAGTTCAAACGAATTTACGTGCAATTCTGCAAGGCTTGTTGTTTTGTGCTGCATGATTACAAACACTGAAGTACTTACTTTGAGGATTTCGCTGTTCTTCAGAATTTTCCGAGCCCTCGTCGCTTATTGATTCACTTTCATCGGCCGTTTCGTCGTCCTGAGACACATTGGGGTTTAAGGTTTGGGGTCGTAAAATTCCAACATTTTGCTGTGGCAGGAGTGGCACTACACCAGTATAATACATGGAATATGGAACATATGGAAAGCAGTTCATAAAATAACCACCATATCCCCTGGATGGGAGGTAAATCCTATTCCTTGTTGGACCGGGCGAAACTCTTCCACTTGACGGCCTGTAGCTTGGTCTTGATGCGGCAGGAAAGTCATCGCGTAGAATATTTTGTATGGAGAAAGGCAACTGCGATGCCGGAGTATCGTCTGCTCTCATTCTGTGCTCTTTGTAATGACTCAGGTAAAATGCCGTGCTGTACATATATACGAGCACAATGAGATCACAGTTATTGTTGGGCAAGAACAAAGGCTTGGGCCTACTCCCCCGCAACTTATATCGATCGCCTTTTGCGTGACTAAATTTACTAGTGAACTAACTATTATATCTTGTACTTTGGTTAGGTGTTAAAAAAGGAAGAATTTAAAAAACCTTCCATTACCTTATTGGAAAATTAAGCGAACTCTGTCTCATGACATTGCCATTGATAACTATCTAATATTATTTAATAGCTCGAATGCGGGCCTGATTATAAAGTTCACTGCAACTGGCAACTAGGCTGCAACATGGTCGAGTCCCTGCCTTTAGCAAGTGGCAATTACTTTTTATATGGAAAAATTCAAAGAAAAATGTCTGCATAATTAATACTTTTGCAGTGCACGGCAAACGATTTGGAGTGTCAGTCTGAGCTACTAGAGTCTGAATAATCAACATGGACATTTTGCTGCTCTGTGCTGCTCATACATGGGCAACTAAATGCATGATAGACTCACCCAAAGTCATCAAAAAAGATGTTAGGCGCTCAGATGATGTTTTTTTATATTTTACCAAACCAAGAAACTGTATATATACTGTAAAGTCGCTATTTTTTATCGTGAGCCACCGTGCTAGTCATGCGGCACTCGCGTTCTCCATGCGTGACAAGGTGAGCGTGACATTATAGAATGAATGACACAATCGGGGAATCCCCGACATACCCTTACGCGATCTAGTCAAGCCTGAACCTGCCCTGAAAACAATAAACCTTTGCTTTCCAACTTTCCGACGTACCTCGATGCATTTAGTGAGATGCATTTTCGTAATTTTGCCACTTTTTGCATTTTGAAGCAGATTGCGATATTACATAGAGTTCCTTATTAATCACCTGATATGCTAATATCATTTTGCATCGCTATAAATAAATCACTACTTGCATAACGAGCTGTTTAGCATGTTTAATAGGCCCTTATGACAACAGTGTGAGTGGGCCACGTGGGTGGATGACAGATCTCTCAATGATTTCATGTCTAATTTAACTATTATATATTTTGCCGGTTGTTTTATTATGTCAGGGAAATGTGAGAGATTATGTGACAAAATTCTAAATTGGTCCGTCACTGTTGCTTTCAGAAATCTTTCGAATCTTGACTCATGGCGTGTGCTTTGAGTTTGAAACAAGTTGTATATTGATCCCACGATCGGCAGTTTGCTAGAAATCTATGCGATCTTTTGGTGTGTATTTTTTGATCGTCTCTTTCCCAGAAGTTTCCCTGGTCGTCTGTTTCCGGGTGTTATCCGGCTGTAACGCAGTGTAACGCCAGTTTTCCCCCAGTCGTTTTACAAGTCCCCAGCACGTGTAACCGAACCTCAACAGGGTGTTTTCCGGTTTGCTTCCGTCCGGGACTGGATCGAGATGCACTCTGCCATGTGGCTTATGATATGCAGTTATCAGAGCCAGAAATAGCTCATAAATAATTAACGTTTTAGGAGCAAAGCTCCCTCTTCAGATTAAGCGAAATCTTTTTTTGACCCGTACGTCAATTCTAAAGCTGTGAGTGCCTGGGGCGAATCGCCTGGGGGTTGGGGGGGAGGGGCTGAGGATTGAGGGCGAGGGATCACTCCATTCTTGGGTAAGCAAAAGGGGGTACCTCTCGAACCCTGATGTCCTGAAGGGGGGGATCACAAGAAATGTCCTAAGGAGTGTTTCCAGCAAGTTCTATATCATGTGCATTTAAAAATTTCGGCGCGCTTCGCGAGCACAAAGATTCCCTGCTAGCAGAGGCCCTCTTTTCTCTGCATTTCGCTGGCTGAGGTTCGCCAGCGAAATGCAGAGAAAAGAGGCCTCTGCTAGCAGGGAAGCACAAAGAGGACATCTAATACAGTTTTAGAGAGCACGCGCGAAGAACTCCCAAAAATAATCCCCCACTTAAAAGCCTGGCGGGCAGTCGCTACTATGTTTGAAAGAACTGGCAACCTTAGGTCAGCGAGTTCGACGTTTGAAGCATAGAAATTCATCGGGCCGCATTTTACGCTCATGATAATAAGAATTTCTTTAGGCGCGCTTTGCGCCCATAAAGAATTTACAGCCTTTGTTTACTCTCCAAAAAAATGAAATGTTCACAACCTTTTCTCTGAGGCTTGATGAAATGCGTTTGTTAAAATCTGAAAATGCGATCATCTCTTTCTGCAGGACGTCGGGGCTTCCTTTCATCATGATTCGTTCTACTACGAAGCAGCAGTGACGTAGCTTGTGAGTTGTTTCAGGTTCGCACACAGGAGAACAGCCAAAACTTCTTCCACTAAAAACGGAGGGGGAGGGGATCACGAAAACTTTTGACAGCTCTGTGAGGGGGGTTACGTTAACCATAGTACCTGTGGAGGGGGATCACTTCATTTTGACCGTGTATTGCCCAAAATCCGGGTCTCTACCTATGACCTCAGGAATTCTGAAAGTTCCTTTGCCGCACACCAACGACTATAAAAGCTTTTTTCTTCATGAATGTATTTTACTTATATTGTAAAATATTATAACCAAAAAATAGTTCACGATAAACTGAAACTGAAAATTTAGCTTTAGCCATTTTATGGAACAATCTCCCTTGTGGTATAAGGATCATCTCTCTATCTGTTCATCCGTAAAGCTTGAACCCGGCCTCTTTTTAAAACATGAAAAAAAAACTACCAGTTTATAGACTTTGCCTTGGCAAATAATGAGCTCGAACTGGTGGATAACAAACAGCAAGAAGCGTGCGCCGCCACGGAAACAGCAAGAAGCGCGCGCCGCCAAGGGCGTGCAGCACAGCAGTAAATGCACAACATCCGCGCGCAATCCACGCGATTAGAAGTTATATTCTTATCGGTTTTACCACGAAATTATGCGGGGTTTTGCGAACTGTAGATCAGTTTCTAGCACATATTTGCAAGCCGTTGTTTTTGTCTGTTTTCCTAGCTTAAGCTTAAGTTTATTTCACTGAACTGTCATTAACATTTTGTTTATGAAAGTTTTATTATATTTCATTCCAGTTGATTTTGTTTTGACGAGTGAAAAATGTTTTCAATTTCAGTTTTGCCGTGTTCGCTTGAACGAATCGGTGTTATTCGTGTTCGGAGCTGCCTTTTCACTTATCTATGCTAAAATCTGTTGGCTATGTTATAAAAGTAATGGTCCATGCTTAGCTGTGCGTATATCCAGTTCTGGAACCCGGGGGGTGGACTCCCATATTTTTTGACCGGGGATGATCGTCGTATCTTTTAGGGGTTAAAATCACGTTGGTTTGGTCTCTTTTAGGGGTGATCTTGATCTTCAATAAATTTTAGGCAGATTGGTATCTTTTAGGGCCGAAACTGTGTCCAAATTGCTTTTTTTATGATGGTGCTTCTAAAAACCGTGTAAGAAAGAGAGATTATTCGATGAGAAGACGATGAATTAGAAACAAACACGGAAATGTCTTCATGGGTATTTTTCCCCTGTTACCTGTGTCCTTCGCGCCTACTTGGCACATAAGACCTCATCTTTTAGGGTATCTTTTAGGGTAATAATTTTTTTGAGCCACGCTATGGCCCGCCATGTTTGGTATCTTTTAGGGGTGAAACTGAAAATTTCCGACGATCATCCCCGGTCAAAAAATATGGGAGTCCCCCGCCCGGGTTCTGGAAGCACTTGGATAGTTGAGAGAGCACTCAGCTGACTCAGCTAGCTAGTCGGCTAACGCCTCGTGCGACTCTTACGCTACCTTCGTGCTCTCTCAGCTATCCGCGTGCTTCCAGAACTGGATATACGCACTCTAAGCATGGACCATTACTTAAATGGTAATTGGTTTTCGCGCCGTACTGTCGCAGTTATTTTATAATTTGAAATTGTCAGCCGATTTATTCAGCACGGAAACGAGGCCAAGCAGAGCACAGGATTTGCTCATGGTGGAAAGCGATCTCTGATGCTGGAATTTATGCTACAAAAGCTGAGAAAGATACCAAAAAGTAATCCTTATTTGTTTAGAACAAAAAGTTGATTGGCCGTTTGCTTTTTCTGCTTTGCCGAGTCGTTCTGGAAACAAAATAGCTGCCGCGTGACATAAGCGAATGGTCACGCGCCGCTACCGCACCGCTAAGGATTCTGGTCGTTACTATAGTAACCATGGCTTGGAACCTCGGCTTGGAATCGAACTCAATGACAAGATGGCGTCCGCCAGTCCTCTCCTGACTCTCGAACGCATGTTAAATGGCAAAACAACGCTGAAAACGCAGAAAACTACACACAAGAATATAATTTGTGAGTATTTGGTCATGGTATATATGTTTGTGGTTTTTTTTGGCTGCGAGAGCGAATGACAAACGGGATGACAAAAGAGGAATACAACAGGCGACGTCGTTGTTGTTGTCCCGGCGTAATCAATCGAACAAATCCGAACAAAAAATCAATCGAACGCAATCGAACACCAATCGTTCGATTTGTTCGGCACTCGAACAAAATCGAACGCAAGCTTTGCTGTGAGTTCGATTTTCGAACAAAATCGAACACCAACCAATCGAACAGATTGGATTGTTCGATTTTGTTCGGTAATCATGAATAATGTGTGACAGGATTTCCGGAGAAAGACGGGGACTCCCAAACCATTGGGGAGGGGATGTTTTTGGTTCATGTAATTTTTAGGGCCCTCTGGTACATTTTGGGGGGTAAAAAAGAAACATGTTTTACCACATTGTAACCTGCGAGCATGAGTGCTTTCTTATGTCCAGTCTTTTAAAATTTTACAAAGTTAGTCACGTGTCACACATTCGCGTAGTTGTTTTGGCCGGGGGCGAGATAACAAATGAAAACGCACGACAGCAAAACCGCGAGCGCTAGCAACAAAACGAAAGAGCGAGTTACCGAGGAAAAGCCTCTGCTAGTTAGGGTAGCATATTTTGGAGTGAAACATTTGGTGTATTGTCTCAGCACATAATCTTTTACAGGCTATTGTAGCTTCAAACGTCTAGTAGCTCAGGTCTTTTAAAAATTCTGCACTATATTCGGACTTGTAGGTACCTTTTAGGAGTCAAAAACTACTCCCAATTTGGTACCTTTAGGGAGAAAAATCTAAGTATGTTTAAAGTTCGATTTCCGAACGTTCGATTTTGTTCGATTGTGAAGATTTTGCTGTGAGTTCGATTGTGTTCGATTGCCGAACAAGTCGAAAATCAATCGAACGATTGGTATTCGATTGAGTTCGATTACCGAACGTTCGATTGATTACGCCGGGTGTTGTCGATGGGCGAGTATAAAAGAGCCATATGTTCAAGTCAAATGTACCTATGCCCTCATGATTTGTTTGACGCGAATTCGCAGCGCTTATACTCGGTAGATGTTCAACAATAGGAGCTAAAAGACATACTTATTTTATGGGAAAATAAGTATAATTTGGCACAACGAAGGTGACTCGCTCGAAATGCTCTGTGTCCAGAGCTGGACTACCAAGTTATAGATATTGGGCTATAACTTTTGCGTTTTGTGGCCGATTCCAGTCATTCTTTTTTGTAAATCAAACACAAATGACCCTAGATTAGCTGCGAATTTTCCGATCTTTGCAATCTTTTTTATCTAAGTCACAATTCTTACATACAAAAACGACCCCATAGTTTTTAATGCCCTCCCCGAAACAAATATTGCTGATATTTTCGGCTGAAATCTTGGCGATACTCACTAGAAGACTAGAACTTTCATCTGGCCAAGTTTCAGAAAATTCGTAGGACTAGAAATATAGGTAGTGAAGTCGAAGTCTCACCACAAATAAAGCCTTTCGCTAGTTCATGAATACCCATGAATGTAAATATTTCTTGCGCTCTAATAAAAGCATTTTACCCTATCAATTTTTGGGACACGTTACCTACAATCCTCAACAGATTATCTTGAATAATTTGTTGACTTGACCTTTTAGCAAGCATGCAACACGTTACCTCTTTATTCGTCATCGTTGCTCCCCCCTTCAATGTTGGTAAAAAACGCCCAAAATCTTTTGCCTAGCCCATCCAACATTGAGAGGGGCGGGGGGGAGAGGGCGGGATATCAATTTTAGCCAACTAATCTGTCTAAGATTGTCTGTGAGCTTTTCAGGTTTGATTACCATGCGACTGGAATCACTTGCAAAAATGGCTGTTATTGCTAGAAACTAACAACGGCGCAGCAGTGTGTACTTTTGAAACATCAATGTATCGTAAAAACGTTGCCGTTTTTTATGTAGTAAATGAGGTAGTAATCATTAGTAGTACCATAGTTCTTTTTAACATTATTGTTTTACGAGTTTGTTGATGAGCGACGTTAGTTGCTATAGGGCTTTGGTGTTATACTTCTGATTTTAGTTCAGCACACTTATTCTGAGCAACGTTAGTATTTATTGTGCCTGGCTGGGTGGTAGGGGTGTAAAGTAGTCTGACATTTTGGATTATTGTGCGTCTCTATGGAAACCAGAAGAGACTTGATACATTGTGTGCATGTTAGAGCTTGATAGAGTGCCCGTGTGTAAGAGCTGAGGTTGGCTGTGCGTACTGTTTCAGAAAGATAGATCAGCAAGTATTACTGCCGTCATGCTCTACATGCTTTGCGAAACTCGTTCTTCAGCAGTAGAGAACTCAAAGTATCCAAGAAAACACTAGTAACGCGATTGTTGCGACATGAGAGTTATTTATAGACTCAAAGTCTGAACGATTCGCCACACGAAGCACCATTTCATGAGCTCTCTGACAGAAAACTTTCTCTCCGAAGCAAAATCTTTTTCAGCGAAAAGCATAAACCCGCTGTGTAGTTTTATTAAGCGTGATTAGGTCAAGTTAGAAACGTCAGTTACAGTATTTTCAAACGAGAAATGATTTTCACGCCAGACAAAAGAAGAATGTAATATTTTTTTTAGTATGGGCGATTCACCATTCAAAATGTCTCTCAGAATCGCTAGCGTAAAAAGCCTGCTCTAAAATATATATGCAAATGAAACTTTTTATTGGCAGTTTTCAGTTGGGAATTTCAAATTCTAGCAAAGAGAGGTTTGTTTTAGAAAAAAGAGCTCACACAATGGTGCTTCGATGTGGTGAATCGTGAGACTGACTGGTCATTGCGTGACTGAAAAACTGACTAAAGCTTTATTCTCTCTGTTTTACATTTTGTTACATAGGAAAGTACTATACTACATTTTTTCAATTTTAAGCACCGTACAAGCAAATGTTGCCGTTGTTAGTAACTGAAAACGAAAATATTTTTTCTCAACTTGTTTCCAAACTTAGTCAGGTGTAAACCATCTAATCGCGTCACTGAATTACCGCTACCGAAACTCACTCCAAGCTATTTGTTCTAAACTACAACGAAACCAAACTTTGTTTTATACTCTAAGTCCTTGCACAATAAACTATCCAGCATTTTCCAATGTGAAAAAAACTATAGTTTTTCAAACGTCACACTTACTACGCAAAAGCACTCCCTTTCGTGTTTAATCTGGGTAACTTCTGTAGGTCACTGTAAAGACAATCCTCGACAGATTATCTTGAATAATTTGTTGACTTGACCTTTTAGCAAGCATGCAACACGTTACCTCTTTATTCGTCATCGTTTCTCCCCCGCTCCCCCCTTCAATGTTGGTAAAAACGCCCAAATCTTTTGCCTAGCCCATCCAACATTGAGAGGGGCGGGGGGAGAGGGCGGGATATCAATTTTAGCCAACTAATCTGTCTAAGATTGTAGATGCATGTCGAACACAGAAATTTATGGAACCCCGCACTTTGGTAAATTTTTGCCTTAAAATTGGATTTTTTTTTATCAAAAGAGACTAAACGGATTGAACTGAATGTTTTCGAAAGCTATTATGCAGGTTTAACTTAAGCAATAAAAGTACTTTCCGCATGCTCTCTGCTTTCTTACAAACACGAGGGGGGTGTTGGGAGAACTGATCAAAACTTGAAAGACGTCTTTCAAGTTTTATCAGTTCGACCAACATTCCCGAGTGCACATTCACAATACAACATTCACAATACACATTCACAATACAACATAGGTGTTATTTTCTAATTAAAGTTGAATGTTTTATTGCCGCGAATTCTAATTTTCTTCTGGAAGCTAACTGCACTCTCTCCATGCCGCAGGTTACATACCTGTTGTTGTGAAATGCTAATGAACAGGGCACTCAATGGAAAGGGGGGCAATGTTACATTGAAAAATAGCAAGGGCATTAAAAACTATTGGATCGTTTTTGTATGTAAGAATTGATCTGAAAATTCGCAGCTAATCTAGGGTCATTTGTGTTAGATTTACTAAAAGAATGACTGGAATCTGCCACAAACGCAAAAGTTATAGCCCAATATCTATAACCTGGAAGTCCAGCTCTGGACATGAGCGTGCAAACCATTTCGAGCGAGTCACCTTAACATTCAACATGATTCAACATGCATGTTCTGATGTGGACCGAGCCAGTGTAAGGGACTGGTCATAAATTAGAGGTTGGGAGGGCTGGTGCATTTTTATTTTGGTCTACATGTTTTGGGAAACCCTCCCCTGGCAAGATGCAGGAAAAATATATAGTGGCCCGCACTATTTCCGGTATTTGCTCACCCTGACACCCTTCCCTTTTAGAGCTGCTATGACATATTTAATGGTGACCCTCCCCCATCATTCACTGGATCTAGTCACACTCTATAGACCTTAGTGGGCTAACAGTTTTTTAAATTGTTGCTACCTAATTCAGATCACACGATTAGTCATTTGGTAATTTTAATATTTATCACATAGGAATGAGTGCATACATAGAGGATATTACACAGTGGCACGAATATGAGTTTTATTTTCGAGTGGCAAGGACAATATTTTTACGAATGAGCGCAGCAAATGAGTAAAATATTGTTTTTGACACGAGAAAATAAAACTCATATCTTTAAGACACCATGTAATTTTCTTTAATATTATATAAAAAATTATTCCAAATTGATTTCCAAGCACTTTTGTTTTGATTGATATCCTCACTAGTGAGGATATGGAAAATATGTCACTCAGGTCCCGGATGTAGCTTCGTATGAGATCTACGAGTGGCGTATTTCCCAGTAAAACACTTGTGTCTATATAATAAAAATATATATTGTGTGGTTCCAAAAAATATCTATACCCTGCAATTGTTGAAAAGTGACCCCCCCCCCCACCCCTCTTGAATTTCCGAAGCCCTTCCATGGGGGGGGGGGGGGGGGGGGGTATGGATAATTTCTGGAAACACACGTTTCCCAAGTGAACAATGCTAAACTCTCAAATGAATAATTACATTTGAATTGAGTTGCAACAAGATTTAAACAACTATAGCCAAAGTTCTCCCTCGGTTCAGGAACAAATGTTAACAAAACTATCAACAACTATGATTACATGGACATCACGTCCCTCTCGCTCTGGTTAGTGTAGTGTATTTGGTATAATTGCAGGCACATATCCAGACCTATTTACACCTGTTTATTTTTGGTATGTTTTTAAATTATTATTATTTTCATCTTTACTTAATGAGATCAACCAAGTACAAATTAATTTAGTGCCACCACGGAGGGAATTTGTTTAGAGACCTCCCCCACCCTCTGAAATTTCCAATCCAGGGGGTGACTTTTGAACCCCCCTACCCCCTGGAATTTCTGACCGTGGAAAAAAAGCCACCACAAGGAAATGGATAAGAAAGGAAATCGGCGAAACAGTTCACTGATCCTTTAGCGTCTTTTCTTGTTGATTAACGAAGGTCGGGTACAAATTCAACCTGGGTAAACTTCCTTTTTTGCGCGCTAGTGGACAGACGTTTCTCTTGCTTTGTGGACGTTCACAAAACAAGCACCTGCTAGCATGGGAGACATGCACATTAAATCATGTTGCAAAAATTTGTGTAAAGCAGTTGACTGTCAATTTTAATCACTATTGGAAAACAAACTGCTTACACAAGAAAAATTTGGAACTAGGGTTTGGTGTTATAAGAAATCAATTATTTCAATTGTTATTTGAAAAAGTAGGAACATAGAAGTTTCTAAAAATATGCAAATTATTTTTTTAACAATTGCTACTCAACTTCCCAAAGGATCCCATCATAACTTTTTCAAACAAACTACACTTGAAGTAGTGTCCAGATCTATCAAAATTTTTTCACTTTTGTTTGAAACAGGTATTGGAACAGAGCTGCTAGATGAGTTACGCAAAGTTATGCAGGAGGATAAAGACAAGGCAGTTCAAGAAGCTGTATGTACATTTACTCAATTTGTGTACACACATTCATTACATGTTACTGATGTATCAGTAGACAAACCAAATTTAATACTTCATTTTTGGATATTTAATGTATAGATTTACGGTAGGCACTGCCAAAAAGCGGAGCTCAAATCAATACATTACTACAGGTATATCGAGGTATCAACTTTTCTAGTTTTGATGAGGTCATCGATGAAGTCATGCCACGTGACCTTGGGATGCGCCTAGCGTTGTTGCCTCCTTGCGATATTGACTTTTCTAGTTTTAGTGGCGTCATCTATGACGTCATGCCGCATGACCTTGATAGGGCACCTCCTTGCCTCCAAGATAACTTTACCCAAGTTTGGTCACCTAGCGATGTTGCCTTCTTGAGATATCGACTTTTCTAGTTTTTATGATGTCATCGATGAAGTCATGCCACATGACTTTGGTGGGGCACCCCCTTTCCTCAAAGATAACTTAAACCCAAAGTTTGGTGACCTAGCGATGTTGCCTTCTTGAGATATCAACTTTTCTAGTTTTGATGACATCATCTATGACGTATGCTGCGTGACCTTGGTGGGGCACCCCCCCTTGGCTCTAAGATAACTTAACCCAAGTTTGGTCACCTAGCAATGTTGCCTTCTTGAGATATCAACTTTTCTAGTTTTGATGTCCTCATCGATGACGTCATGCCATGTGACATTGGAGGTGCACCCCCCTTGCCTCAAAGATAACTTCACCCAAGTTTAGTCACCTAGCGATGTTGCTTTCTGCAAATATCGACTTTTCTAGTTTTGATGACGTCATCGATGACATCATGCCGCATGACTTTGGTGGGGCACCCCCTTGCTTCTAACATAACTAAACCCCAAGTTTGGTCACCTAGCCCCGTAGCTCTGCTAAAACTAAAACTAAAACAGAAGAGGAGACTCAGTGACACGGTGGAGCTCTCTACAAAAAGGACCAGAAAAAGTCTAAATTTTCGTAAATACCTACATAAATCCGCTTTCTGTAGGCAATTATTACTCAAAATCCCAAAAATATGGCTGGTGGTAGTAAAGGGAAAGGCAAGACGGGAAAAACGCCGATTGAATCTGGCGAGAAAGCGAGTAGCCAAGATGGCGACAACCCGGCTTCCCTCGATCATGACCGCATAGCCAACCAAAATGAAGAAATGACCGGCTCGACTCCTTCTACTTCCATGCAGGAAGAGTCCTCTGTCGACAGCGATTCAAGAGAAGAAATCATTGAGTTAAAAGGGGAAATCAGAAAAATCTGGTCTTATCTTAAAACGGCAAGTCCAAGTCACGTCAGCGAAGAAAGATACGCCGAACTCCCAAATGAGAACGACTTACAGTACTTCGAGCTAGTTTACGCCAAATGGAAGAGCGCTGCGCTACGTTAAAAGAGGAGCGTGACTCTCTGTCCCTTGCTCTGCAATTAGTCTCTAAAGACCTCCATGATGCGCGGCTCCCAGAAAATGCAAATAAAGTCGATCGGCATGAAGAAGCTAGTATCGTAGAACTAGAGCAGAACGGTCAAGAATGGCGGACAACACAAAAACGTAATAAACGTTCGCCAAATCCGAGGCCCAGTACAGAAGGAAACCATGGTCCCGCAGCCGACGCGAGACACGAAGATTCCAACAATGAAACGCCAAAGAAAACGACTAAAACCATCATTGCAGGAGATTCGATTATCAAATACCTAAATGGGAATACGATGTCGAAGCCAAACCAGCACGTTAAAGTCAGCTCGTTCCCTGGGGCAACTGTGGACGACATGCACGATTACGTGAAACCTTTACTGCGGAGAGGTTGTGATCACTTTATCCTCCACGCCGGTACAAACTCGTTAAACTCCTCGAGCGCAAGGGATGTCGCCGAAAAGATTGTAGATTTGGCTCAAGAAGTTAGTACTTCTAACCCGGACACCAAGATATCGATATCGGCCATAACAACACGGAAAGACAAGCCTCAAGTCCAGGAAAAAGTCCCTGAAGCCAACAAAATTCTAAGATCGTTTTGTCGGCAAAACGAATGGGAGTTCATTGACAACAGCAATATTACTAGAGCAATGTTAAACGCTAGCGGACTTCACTTGAACCAAGATGGTACAAAGCAACTAGCAAGAAATTTTATCAAATCTGTAAGGGGGGATATTAACTAGAAGATTGCCGCCTGTGAGCCCGATATTGATTCCGAGTCGCAGGTAAACGATATGTCTGGTAAGTCAGTGCATGATTCTATTATTATACCCAGCAAAGGGTTGCTAATTGCCTGTCTTAATATAAATAGATTACTCACTCATATTGACGAATTAAGAGTATTTATGTCACAACAAAAAATCGATATTCTAGCAGTTAATGAAACAAAGCTTGAACAGTCAAATCAGGACAACGAAATCTACGTACCAGGATACGAAATCGTAAGAAAGGATCGCCCAGTAAATGGCCAATTTGGGGGAGGTGTTTGTTTTTATATCCGAAGCAATCTAAACTACAAAGTCAGAAAAGACATCGAAAACGAGAAACTAGAATTTCTTGCGCTTGAAATTACAAACCCAAACTCAAAGCCATTTATTGTGGCTACCTGGTACAGGCCTCAAAGAACGCGATGGTCAGTGCCTGAAATTTTCGAAGCTTTCGAGGAAACCATTGCAAAAGTAGACGCATTAGGTCTTGATTTTTATTTAGCCGGTGATTGTAATGCAAATTTATTGCCGGGTGCTTTGGATTCCGATTCACGATCGTTACTAAATGTGTTAGACATTTTCGGCCTAAAACAATTGATCACAAAGCCCACTCGTGTGACGGAGACCACGAAGTCCCTGCTTGACCTCTGCATTACAAACACGCCTGAAAAAATAACAAACTCGGGTGTCAGGCATCTAGGCATAAGCGACCATTCACTTGTCTATATGACTAGAAAAATCTATTACAAGAGCAATGGTATTAGAAAAACAATAGAGAAACGATCACTAAAAAATTTTAACACCGCAAATTTCCTCGATGACCTCGAAAACAAACAATGGGGAAAAATAGCCTCAATGAATGATGCAAATGATATGTGGAATCTTTGGAAATATGAATTTATGAGCTGTGTGGACAAGCATGCGCCACTGCGTCAAATAAGAATAGGAAAAAAGCGCTCGCCATGGATAACAAGTGATTTGTTATCCAAGATGCATAGGCGCGATTTTCTTAAAAGAAAAGCCGAACAAACAGGTGAGAGCGTAGCCTGGAGCGAATATAGAAAAGAAAGAAATACAGTGAACAATGCTATTAAAACAGCAAAGCGCGACTATTTTACAGATAATTTCCAAAAAAATAAGGGTGACATGCGTAAAACCTGGAGATTAATCAATGAACTAAACTCTCGCCAGCGAAAGTCTACAGTTATAGCAGAGCTAAAAATAGATGGAAATAGCATTACCGGTGAAGATGATTTAGCAGACGCAATGAACACTCACTTTGCTAGCACCGGCGAGAGGTTGGCTCGTGATATTCCAAATATTGAAAGTAAACCAGAATCATACTTAACCCAAACAGAAAAAAGCTTTACTTTTAGAGAAATAAGGGAGACAGAAGTATGTAAGCTGATAAAGAAACTTGAGAAAAATAAGGCAACCGGGCTGGACAAAATTCCATGCAAGTTGTTGAAATTGGCAGTAGAAATCATATCGCCTTCTTTAACTTTAATTTTCAATCGATCAATCAGCAGTGCTATTTTTCCAACAGAATGGAAATTGGCAAGGGTATCCCCAATCTTCAAGAAAGGCGCAAAAAGCGATCCTGGCAACTACAGACCTATATCTGTGTTGCCAGTGGTTACCAAGATTTTCGAAAAAGCCATGTACAACCAATTATACGAATATTTAAACACCAACGGTTTATTGAAAAACTGTCAGTCTGGTTTTAGATCACTACACAGTACCTTAACGGCGCTTCTAGAGGCAACAAATAGCTGGTCGATTAATATCGACAAAGGGCTACTTAATGGTGTCATTTTTATAGACCTTCAGAAGGCTTTTGACACAATTGACCATGAAATAATTATTACGAAGCTGAGGTACTGTGGGGTGGATAATCATAGTTTAAATTGGTTCAGGTCATACTTGAGTGTTAGGAAACAGAAGTGTACCGTCAACGGACACATGTCCAGTTACTCCACCTTAACATGTGGCGTCCCACAGGGGTCTATCATCGGTCCGCTTCTGTTTCTCATCTACATAAATGACTTATCAAATTGTCTCGAAACGTCAAGCCCCAGAATGTATGCTGACGATACGACCATAAGCGTCTCGGCTTTGAACCTCGAAGACCTTGAAAGCCACCAAATCAACATGGAATTGTCAAATTTAAATAAATGGCTTAAGGCCAATAATTGAGTCTTAACAGAGTAGAGATAAGGAATTAACCTTGTGTGAAAGCTAACGTGCTAATGAAATGGTCCCATGTGTGCTTCTGAGCGTTAGCCCTAGTAAGCGGAGAAAGAGAAAAAATCTCTGACCCCGAGAGGGATTCGAACCCACGACCTTCAGAATTGTACATCCGATGCTCTAACCAGCTGAGCTATCCAGGTCAGACTGGGAGCAGGTCGGGGTAAATTAGATGTTATGTTCGCGGTAATGAAGTGAATATATGTAGATGTTCAGGCAAGCCTGTGGCCGCGTAGCACTAAGTTCAACAGAGTAGAGATAAGGAATTAACCTTGTGTGAAAGCTAACGTGCTAATGAAATGGTCCCATGTGTGCTTCTGAGCGTTAGCCCTAGTAAGCGGAGAAAGAGAAAAAATCTCTGACCCCGAGAGGGATTCGAACCCACGACCTTCAGAATTGTACATCCGATGCTCTAACCAGCTGAGCTATCCAGGTCAGACTGGGAGCAGGTCGGGGTAAATTAGATGTTATGTTCGCGGTAATGAAGTGAATATATGTAGATGTTCAGGCAAGCCTGTGGCCGCGTAGCACTAAGTTCAACAGAGTAGAGATATTTGGAATTAACCTTGTGTGAAAGCTAACGTGCTAATGAAATGGTCCCATGTGTGCTTCTGAGCGTTAGCCCTAGTAAGCGGAGAAAGAGAAAAAATCTCTGACCCCGAGAGGGATTCGAACCCACGACCTTCAGAATTGTACATCCGATGCTCTAACCAGCTGAGCTATCCAGGTCAGACTGGGAGCAGGTCGGGGTAAATTAGATGTTATGTTCGCGGTAATGAAGTGAATATATGTAGATGTTCAGGCAAGCCTGTGGCCGCGTAGCACTAAGTTCAACAGAGTAGAGATAAGGAATTAACCTTGTGTGAAAGCTAACGTGCTAATGAAATTCATGATTATTGGTTCAAGGCAAAGGCTCAAAGCAAGAACGAATGGCCAGAAGCCATCTGTCAATATAGAGGGGAAAGAGATTTCGCAAGTAGATTCGACTAAATCCCTAGGGCTATATATAGACAAAAATCTGACTTGGGGCAAGCATATTTCAGAAATATGCAAGAAGATATCCTCTGGCATCGGTGCACTAAAACGCGTAAGACCGTTTATTTCAGCAGGCACCGCAGCCGATATTTTTAAGGCGTTAATCGAGCCGCATTTTGACTATTGTAGTCCAGTCTGGCATAATATTAACGGCAAACTTAATGAAAAGCTTCAAAAACTACAAAATCGAGCAGCCAGAGTGATCACCAAGTCAGGTTATGATACTAGATCAGCTACCCTTAGAGAACTCCTGCAGTGGGACGATGTTGCCACCAGGAGAGGAAAACATCTAGGGGTAGCGATGTTTAAAACACTGCACGGTCTCTTCCCTCATATCTAAACGACATATTCGTCTCCTGTGACTCTAAATACAATTTGAGAAACAGCGAAAATAAGCTAGCTCTCCCATTGCCTAAAACAAACTATGGAAAACATAGTTTTAGTTATTGCGGGGCAAAGCTATGGAACAATTTTCCAAGTGAAATGAGGAGTGCTAAAACTATTCCAAATTTTAAAAGAAGCTATGATAAGTATTTCCCAATACCGGGCTCACACACGGCAATCATGGAAACCAGTGTCTTGTAACTTTTTTATTTGTTATCTCTACGACTGATGATTTTACCGTGTTTAAATAAATGTTATGTATGTATGTATGTATGAAGTCAACAAAATATATGAATATTTTTCGACGAAAAATCATTTTTCAAACGCGCGCACGTGCGTGATAGCCTATTTTCCAGTCTGAAATTGGGATGCCTGTGTACCGGGCGGACACACACACACACACACACACACAGTATTATACTCTAGGTTTTATTCAGGAATGAAAAAGACATGATGGGTATATCATGTCAAAGTCACATGATATGAGTGAGATATCAAATTTGAACATGAGAAGATAAATTTAATATCCCTGCGTGCCCATGTGTTATTCTGTTTATGTTTTTGGGAACAAATTTTTGAAATTTTTTTGCTACAGTGGCCATTATCGTAATTTTTCACACATGCAAATTAAGGATATTTCTCAGTGGCCAAAATCCTGATAAAACACTATAGTTTATATAATAATCTGTATTTAACCCAGAAAAAAGAAAAACATCAGGGCTTCTGGAATTATGCACTTATACAAGTGTGGAAACACATAATTTGCCTCCTTACTCAATGTTGGTTAATTTCCAAACACACTGGTGGTTGGGCTTTAACATTGAATAGGGAAGGGAGAATTAAAAGGCTTATTAACAATTGAAATGGAGCAAAGCACTTCTGTATTATCGACTACTTTTGTTTGTGATTGTGTACCAGTAACTGATTATTTTCTGCATAATTGTGCACATCTCCCAAAATTATTATGCAATCCCACGTAATTGGCAATTTTCCACAAAATTTGGGGTAATTCTGGCCATCATACAATGTGACTCTCAAATTTGAAAGTTTCTTTGGGGGACACCCCTAACAAAATAGCAACCATTATGATGTAAGCTCTTGCTTCCAGTTATGATTGTTTATTGTTTACATGTACATAGGTGAAAGTGTAGGTATTTCCTTTTATTTTTGGCCAAAAATTGTTCTATTAAATTGACTCTGGAATTGCTATTTTTCTTAAAAAAAGGGGGGGGTTTCTGTTCAACGTTTCACTTATGAAGAAAAAAGCCAGCCTAGGGGATGTTTCTTTTGTAAGTGAAACATTAGACAGAAAAAAACCCTGGCTTTCCAAGGATACCGGTACATTTGCAATGACAAGGCTAGATGCTGTAACTATGGCGTATTTGCTTGTGATTGTCTGTATCATACATAGGTAGCAGCTGCCGAAGCAAGAGCACTTGCTGAGAGAATGAGAGCCTTAGAAGAGTTGCGGCAGATAATGAGTGAAGAAAGAGAGCAAGCACTGGAACAGGCCCGCATAGTAAGATTGTAGTTCTTTGAAAATCTTACTTAATTTGATCAAAAAATGAACCTGTACTGTAAACAAGGCCCATTCAGAAGTAAGCAGAAAGTGGTGCACACAGGTTTGCTAGCATATGTGCACACTATGAGATGAAGGGTGCTTGTAATCACACATTGCCTGCTGACCAATAAGAGTTCATGTTTTATAAGTCATGTGACTTTAGTGTTGCACTTTCCATGCCTCGAGTATTACTTTACCCAAGTTTGGTCACTTTAATAGCGATGTTCCATTCTTGAGATATCAATTTTTTCTATTTCTGGTGATGTCATCGATGACGTCATTGCACTTGAGCATGGTGCTGGAACTCCCTTGCCACAAAGATAACTTATCCAAGTTTGGTCACCTAGCGATGTTCCGTTCTCGATATTTTAATATTTTCCTAACAGTTATGAGCGAGTGAGCGACATATGGCCCCCCACGATAACTCGCGTTTACGCTTCGCGTATCCACGATTAAAAATGACTGTGGATTGAATTGGATAGCCGAAAGTTGAGGGATGCGAACGTTTTAGGGACTGAAATCAAGTCTTCCGAAATTGCCAGGGGAAAAACTATCTGAAAATTCTAGGTGACCTTTTTAACGGCAAAAATAAAATACCCCCCAAAACTGGTAAAATTTAACCTTTTGTATAATTCGAAACATATAATCTACATACGAAAATCAAATTCTGAAGCGAAAATGTCAGCTCTTGTAGCGCCATCCGAACAGATATTTTACCGAAAATGATAGTTGGGTGCCGCTGATGCCCCCCCGCCCCCCGGCCCTGATGTCCAAGCATCTGTCATTTAATGTGATGTGATTGATTGCATGTTCACGAGAAGGCGAGGTTCAATCATACCATTTTCCGTGCCTTTTCAACTTAAGGTTACGGAGCACCTTCGTAGTATTTTCCGTTAAAATGGCATAACTTCGCGAAAACTAGTCGTATCTTGACAAGTGATACCTTATTTTTTCGCGTCAACTGTGGAAACTTTATTTCTTGAAATTGACAAAACACAGATTTTTTAGCGAGTTCCCTTTCCGAAAGTTCCACCCACACGAATTATTTCACTGCTGACGTTAAAGATTTTTACGATGTGCTTTATAGATGTGTTCTGAAAAAAACAATTTCGGGGAGTATTGAAATTTTATAGAGCCGATTTTAGAGCCAACCCTGTATAGTCCGTGGGCCAGGAATCGAAACCCTCCCCCCCTCGGGGATTTTTGCTGACATATATCATTCGAAAGCTTAGGTCAAGGGTAGTCCAAAACCGGTTGTTCGCACTTTTGAAGTGGAAGCGTTTAGGAGTTAAGGTGCATTTTACATTTGGGCTTCAAAACCACAGGGTACCCGCGTCGGGGATAGCGAAAAATACAAATAAAATGCTTGTATTCCATTCAAAACTCAACATATTGTGCAGCTGGTCACGAAATAGCCTTTAAGGCATGATTACGTTGAAGACGTGTGCATAAAAGCATTCAAATAGGTGATTTGGGCAACAGTGTATTCCACAGGATACCCACGTCGCGCGGTTTTAACAATTCGAAATGCGAATTTTATAGCTTGAGTAACAGGCGGAAATCTATTTTTCTGTCAGAAAATGAGAGGAAAAACAACAACAAATGGTTAGCTCAATATTTTGTCGTAGAAATGTCTCCAAAGGATAACCATGTCTAGCGGAAATATGAGGAAATCCGTTGTTTTCCTAATAACTGTTTTTGTGGTTGCTGTAAAAAGGAAAAATAGAGTTTTACATTATGCGAAAACACTACTTGTACTGTACTTGTTGTTAATATGTCTGCAAAATGTCATGAAATACTAAGCTATGGCTCATAGCCCTCACGTTCCGACTAGTGCACTTTTGGAATCGCCGTAGAAATATACGGAGCTTGTAGCCATCAGCCATCCGAGGGAATTCGTAACGAAGTGCTTTTGGACTTTACGAGGCGCGAAACTACTAATTACCTACTTACATACACTTCACTCTGTATATAAGGGACCAGCAAAACATATTAATGACTCGGATGAGAACTTAACACGCTAAGCAATCCAAAAGTAAAGCACCCAGCAGCATAACCACGTTAAAACTGGCGCGAATTTCCCGTCAGCGACGCACGCCATAGCAAAATTTAGCGCAACTACGTTTTACTTTATGGTGCACGAGCTGCATTATTTTAGAAACAAAGACACGCAAGTGCGCACTAGCACTGGTAAGCAGATAGCTCATTACTTTCCTGCTACAATCTATAAGTCACAATTCTAATATCAATCCCAGCAAATTGAAGAGCCTGAGGATACTCGGCAGAAAGGATTATTTTCCGTACTACGGCATAGAATTAAAACAAATGCCAAAAGCATATTACTCTGCGAGCAGTGGTTTCCTCCTTTCTTCGGCCCCGGCGGCAAGCGAAGATAGGAGGATACCACTGCTCGCAGGGTACAAAGCATAATGCCAAACTGTTGTATTTCACTATTCCGTGAACAGATGGTAATTATATTTCTTTGAAAGCTATCACCGCTACCACTTACCTCTGGGAGGACCCTGGCTAAGACACTAACGTGAAACTATCCACGCACATAATGCTCAAATTCAAATCTAGCGATTACACGCGAGAAGACTGCAAAAAGGCGAAGCAACACCGCCTTGTCTGTCGTGGAAAGTGCGGCGATCCCAGAGCCCGAAAATGCTCTGATACATCAGTTAACAAGAACAAACATGGATGGCATAATATGCCGCAAAGCACACATATTCGTTTACTACTGATAAAACACTATTTTGTACATATCTGGGAGAGGAAACGTGTGAAAATCGTGTAGGGCCAGACACTTTTTCTGACTGTTTTCAAATTATGAGACGTGGGTACCCTGTGCTTTTTATTGGACGAATTTCCTACTTTTAATGCTTTTATTAAGAGTTTTTCTAGCAAAATAGTGGATTTAGGCTGTTATTAGGCAAAAGGTGCGATATCGAGTGTTTTTGATGTAACACAGGGGATTTTATTTGTGTTTTTCGCTATTCTCGACGCGGGTACCCTGTGGTTTGAAGCCCAAATGTAAAATGCGCCGTAACTCCTAAACGCTTCCACTTCGAAAGTGCGAACAACCGGTTTTGGACTACCCTCGGCCTGAGCTTTCGAATGATATATGTCAGCAAAAATCCCCGAGGGGTTGGAGGGTTTCGACTCCTGGCCCACGGACTAGTATGTCCCCTAGGATTTCTTTAACAAATACAAAAAACAAATTCATCAAAACATCTAAACGCTTTTAACAAGAGAAAATGAACATTTTCTATTGCTTTTAAATGAGGTATCAATTGTCAACATAGGACTATTTTTCGTCAAATTATGCCATTTCAACGAAAAATTACCCCGAAAAATTAAAATTACATTAAAAAAATGTTTTATAGCGTGCACAAGAGCAAATGGCTGAAATAAAATATCGCTGCGAGGTAGCAGAGAAGAAGCGAGCAAGAATGGCTTGGGAGAAATACATGCAAGAAAAGTCAGAAGCTCTGAAAGAAGCTGCCGTAAAGGCAGAACAAGAAAAAAAGGAGGCACTTAGAGATCTCACAGAACATCTAACAAAAAGATTACGCAGTGAAGCAGCCTTAGAAAGAGAGAAAGCTGTGGGGGAAGCACTTGCTGTTGCTAGGGTAAGCATCCAGTCATGACTCTTCCGTTGCACTATAAGGATTTTGACCCTCCTATAGCAAAGGCTTTTCCTCGGTGTTTCGCTCTTTTTGTTGTTAGCCTTCGCGGTTTGGTTGTAGTTTTCTTTGTTCGCCCCCGGAAAAGCTCGGTGAAAAACCAAAACAACTACGCGGATGCATGACACCAGTAACTTCACCTAATGTCTAAACTGTGGTCGAACACAATGATTTTATTGAAAGACAGGAATAGGAACATCCTTTCGAAAACCCAGGTTCTTTTTTTGTCGAACGTTTCCTACCTCCCGAAAACAACCCCTGTACTAGGGGTGTAAACTCTTACGACATGTATTTTTCCTGAGACCGTATCCAACCTGTGATTTGTCGACCATATCTGGTGTTGACCAATCACAGACATGCTCTGCAATTCTGATGTACCACCATCCGAACGACAGCAACGCCTTCTCAGACAACTCATGCCAAACGTTCCTATGTAATTTGAAGTTCAAGTTCCCATTTTGGTTGGACTTAAGCAGCCAAGCTCATATCAGATCAATCTTGACTGTGCTCGCAAATAAAGTTTAAACCCATCTTGAGTGGAAAAAACGGTGTTGGTTATCGATTAGGCGCGTCGGTTTAACCGAATAACTAAGTTAGCGGCGCGTCTCTTGAATAGAAAACGTAGTAGTGTCTAGCTGCGTTAACGCCCGATTTTCAGGTTGATTTGTGAAGTTTTGCAACCTGAATAACGAGCCGCCAGTTTCAATCGATATATTGCACACATGCTCGCAGAATCGGGTTTCCAAAACAATACTGATGTAAACTACCCTATGGCCCGTGATAAGGTTCTCGCGCGAAACACTGTTCCAAAGTCTGGCAATGCAGATAACATCTTGGGGTGCCTGGACAGACACGGAACCATGCTCTAGAGTGTCAAAGGGAGGACAAATCTTACCATGGTAAGAACAGTATTTAGCAATTAATGAATTCCGCTGAGTATGATGTGAAGAATTATTCAGATCGAGGGGGTGTTATCCATCGAGGCCGAAGGCCGAGGTGTATAACACCCCCGAGATCTGAATAATACTCCACATCATACGAAAGCTGAATTCATAATTGTTTTATTATTCATTCAAATAGCAGGCAGTTTGCCAGCCTGCCTACAAGTGCGTGACCTCACGTGTGCAATCATTTTTCAACTTATCCGGTCTTTGTCGTCTATAAGATTAGAAGTGTATTTACGTTTGAAGCACCTCCTGAGAAAGGATTTAACTGTACTCAACTCCTCTTGATGCCCCATACACCGACAATGCGTATGTATCCTTAGGGACGACGATGGATCAAATAGGTGATCCACCTCCTCCCTAGAGCCTCCCTCCTTACGAAAATTTGACCGCAAAAGATAATCCGTGCCTGTGCAATAAAACAAAGAACCAGTAAACCCCGCCGCACGAAAGTTTGCCAGGAAATCGACGTTTTCGACGCTGGCATAAACTCACAAGCCTGCCCTCACTTTGACAAACGCATGCGCTATACAAATTTCCCACCTTCTCTAAACTACCATAAAGATGAATTAGAAAATAATAAGAATTAGTATATACCAAATCAGTGAATAGTCATTTTCGCGCGCTCTGATTGGTTCCTGAAATAGTATATATCTAGCACTATTTACTGTTTTGAGAAAACGCAAAATAGCGGCTCGTTTCGCGAGCGAAATGCGCTTTGAATCTTTCAATCCGACGTATTTTATTCTACTTATTTGGTATATACTAAAACAACTATCCCTTTCAGGGTCGGTGCCTAGCGGTGGATATATATCTTGACGCTTCGCGTCTCGGTATATATCCACCACTATTCACCTACCCTTCGGGAATAGTTGTTAACAAGTAATAAAATGTTCATGGTCTATAGACCAGAAGCAAGGGGAAATTAACATTCTCCTCCCTTTCAATATGTCTTAATTGGTAAGTGACCTCTATTTGCATGAGATGCTTTCATGAACTGTAATGAAGATTTATTGTTTTTAAACTGATCGTGAAATATTTTCACAGGATTTCTAAGTAACAACCAAAGAACGCATATAATAAACAATCGCAGCTCTAGTTTGATATTTTTGTAATGGCCATCTAAGCAGCGCGCGTTCTGTTATATCTCCTTAAGAAAAACTTTGAGCGACGGAGGCAAGAAGCCATCGATGAGACAAGAGAAGAGTGTGAAGCCCAAGCCAAAACAGAGGCGCGACGAGTTGCGCGGCTTCACCAGGAGGATGTTGATAACTTGAAGCAGAGGTTGGTTGACGTTTTTCTAAAGACCAAACGCAGCGAATTGGTTTGCGAAAGCGAATATATCAGCGTACATCTGATAGAGTAGATCTAACAGAAAATGCAATCAAAACCGCTTCTTAGTTTTCTCGATATTTTTTCCTATTGCCAAGTTATTACACATGTAACTGATAAATATTGTCATTTACATAACCACAATTGTACAACTTATTCTCAATGGACCTATGCTGTGAGTATTTTTGTCTAATTGAATGGACGGTGCATGTCGCGCTGCATGTCGGTTAATGAGTGACATTTGGCGAACAAATTGCAAAGAACGTGCGCGCTGCATCCTGGTAATTGCTGTCTTCTCTTCCTTATATGGCAAACAAAGTATGACTTACCATCAACAGTTGCTGTCTTCTCTTCCTTATATGGCAAACAAAGTATGACTTACCATCAACAGTTGCTGTCTTCTCTTCCTTATATGGCAAACAAAGTATGACTTACCATCAACAGTTGCTGTCTTCTCTTCCTTATATGGCAAACAAAGTATGACTTACCATCAACAGTTGCTGTCTTCTCTTCCTTATATGGCAAACAAAGTATGACTTACCATCAGCAGTTGCTGTCTTCTCTTCCTTATATGGCAAACAAAGTATGACTTACCATCAGCAGTTGCTGTCTTCTCTTCCTTATATGGCAAACAAAGTATGACTTACCATCAACAGTTGCTGTCTTCTCTTCCTTATATGGCAAACAAAGTATGACTTACCATCAGCAGTTGCTGTCTTCTCTTCCTTATATGGCAAACAAAGTATGACTTACCATCAGCAGTTGCTGTCTTCTCTTCCTTATATGGCAAACAAAGTATGACTTACCATCAACAGTTGCTGTCTTCTCTTCCTTATATGGCAAACAAAGTATGACTTACCATCAACAGTTGCTGTCTTCTCTTCCTTATATGGCAAACAAAGTATGACTTACCATCAACAGTTGCTGTCTTCTCTTCCTTGTCTGGCAAACAAAACATGACTTACCATCAACAGTTGCTGTCTTCTCTTCCTTGTCTGGCAAACAAAACATGACTTACCATCAACAGTTGCTGTCTTCTCTTCCTTGTCTGGCAAACAAAACATGACTTACCATCAACAGTTGCTGTCTTCTCTTCCTTGTCTGGCAAACAAAGTATGACTTACCATCAACAGTTGATGTCTTCTTTCCTTATATGGCAAACAAAGTATGACTTACCATCAACAGTTGCTGTCTTCTCTTCCTTGTATGGCAAACAAAACATGACTTACCATCAACAGTTGCTGTCTTCTCTTCCTTATATGGCAAACAAAGTATGACTTACCATCAACAGTTGCTGTCTTCTCTTCCTTGTCTGGCAAACAAAACATGACTTACCATCAACAGTTGCTGTCTTCTCTTCCTTATATGGCAAACAAAACATGACTTACCATCAACAGTTGCTGTCTTCTCTTCCTTATATGGCAAACAAAACATGACCTACCATCAACAGTTGCCGTCTTCTCTTCCTTATATGGCAAACAAAACATGACTTACCATCAACAGTTGCTGTCTTCTCTTCCTTGTATGGCAAACAAAACATGACTTACCATCAACAGTTGCTGTCTTCTCTTCCTTATATGGCAAACAAAACATGACTTACCATCAACAGTTGCTGTCTTCTCTTCCTTATATGTCATCTCACCATCAACAGTTGCTATTTTCTCTTGCCCTTTAGGACAAAGTGAAATCAATTGACCTCTTTACCTATGATGCAAATTGCCCATTTCAAACCGCGTGGTGTTAACATGAAAAATATCTTTTTGAAATTGTTTCTGCTTTTTCACGTGGATGTGGAACCATTTCAAATATGAAAACATCACATGATTTGAAATGGGCAATTTGCATACGGAGGTAAAGAGGTCTATTGAAGTCAACTTTCTCTTATCCAGAATTGACTATCTAAACAAGATTCTTCACAGCGAGCGAAACACAACCCAAAAGCTCCAAGATGTCCATGTAGTAAGTACATTTACTTGAACTTGGCTCTTGTCCTCACCACGACTGATATCACGGTTTGAAGAGACTTTTTCAATTCCTGTCTGATGTAATTGACATGATTTTGCATATAAAACTTCTAGGTGATCGAAGGCCAAAACCGAGAAAATGGGCGCAATCGGAGTTTGCCCTGCTAGAGGGGGATTTCATGTTTACAGTTTGGGCTCATTTGCATAAGCGTGGTCTAGATTCAGAATGTTTGAAGGAGCTCGAAAATAATCACCACTGGATATGAATAGCGGGCAGCAAATGAAACGTACTCTGAAAATTTGAAGGTTTAACATTCAGTTGTAAGGGCGTAGTTAAATGTTCGTTTTGGAGGAAATATGTGGGCTAATGAACCTTTAGCCACCCAATAATCCACTCATTTTTAAAAACCTGCGTACAGCCTCCAAAACGAACGTAAACGTCAATACGTTCTTAGGAATAGTAAGTGTTTCATCTCGCGAACATCTTTATTACATTTTTCAAGAGCAAAGAGGCATTTTGCAAAAGCCTTGAATTTCTTGGGTGGCAAGAAGCTTATTAGCCCTCATGTTTTCTGTAAATACATGTGTCAATTGAACTTATCGCCATGTGCTCATAATTCGAATGACGAACGTAAAACTTTCTAATTACCATTCATTCACCAGGCGCTATTGAAATTCAGAACATTACTTTTTGTAGCTCCGTTACGCTTGCTGATTTTCACGATTGCTTTAAATGTGTAAATGACAAGCAATTGCAAAATCCTGTCCGAAACAGGGACTATAATTAGTACGCAATAACGGCACGATTGCTTCCTTTCTTAATCTTCTCACGTGTCGGTTTTGCATATCAAATGTTCGCCGAGAAGAGTGAATGAAAAAATGTTATATTTGAAATTTGAAAGGGAAAAAATGAAGGTTTGAAAAATTTCGCAATACAAATTACACAGGTTTTCTAGAATTTGCGCTAATGATACGCAGTCGCGTGTCCATCTTTGTCTCGCCTCCCAGATGGTTGTCTTGCGCACAATTTTCAATTTTGAATTTTTCTCTCGCCTCCCAGGTTGTCTTGCAAAATTTTCAGTTTTGTAGTAGTGAGGTCATTGATGACGTTTCATCACATGACCACCTTGTTGTACCCAATTCACCCATGAACAACTTTTTCCAAGTTTGGTTGCCCATCTTTTGCCCGGGCTGAGGATGAAATCCAAACTTTATCCTGAGAAGAACTGATTATCCTATCGCCCTTGGTCAAGTTTGAAATACAAATCACACCACTTTGAACAGCCATTGAGAAAGTGAGCGGCCGATCCCTCACGGACAGTATTTATTGATGGCTAGTCTTATTTCGACAGGACAAACTTCGTTTGGGCTTTATAGCTGTTTCAGGTAACACGCGACCCAGCGCGTTCAAAACATCGAGAGCTTCAATCAATCAAATCAATCAATAATAGTTTATTTGAACGCAATTGCAGCGAAAGGCTGAATACTAGCGTGGGTCAGTAACAATAATACAATATAAATTAATAATTCAGAATCTATATGTGACCAAGTCAGCGAGGCGCTTCGTTTTGGCTGCTTGATAAGGATAGTCTTGGAACTTTCCGTTCGGAGGCCATAGCCATGTTTAACAGTGGTAGTTTTTTTTAGGTTACTTATTGGGGGAATTAATCTGGTCTTATGTATGAACTGTGAGCAAGCCTCAGCTCTACGATGGGCTAGGCTCGTTAGGCCCGTACGAGTAAGGGCATTTTGATAACACTCGTAGGTGTTACCGAGCATAATTCGCATCGCCCTTTTCTGGATTATCTCGAGATTGTGAGCGAGGTAATCAGGAAGGGCGGCCCTTGCTGGTGAGGCGTATTCAACGACCGACCTAATGAGGGCGCAGTAAATACGTACTAAATCCTCCGTAGGAAGCCCTGCCTTTTTTAGGAGCCTGAGGGCATGCAAGCGCTTGTTGGCCTTGCCATACACATATTCAATATGTGTACTCCAAGTGAGGTCGTGGCTAATATGCACTCCCAACATTTTGTAGCTAGAGACACGTTTAATGACACTTCCCATCAACTGAAGGTGGTTAGTGGGAGATGGCTGGTACTGAAGGAAGTTAACGATCATCTCCCGACACTTACTCGGATTAAGACGCATGCCGCGCTCCGACGCAAAGTTACTGATTTCATTAGCAATACAGGGCAAGTAGCTGGGCGAGCACCTAGGAACAACCTCATAGATAGTAGTGTCATCCACGTATTTAATTCTATTAGGCCAATTAGCAACTAGCCTATTCACTAAAATAGCGAAAAGGAGAGGCGCGATTTTAGTCCCCTGGTGGATGCCACCATTGGGGCGTACAGCTGTGGAGAGAGTGCCGCCAATTGAAACCCTTTGGGGTCTGTTGGTGAGGAACTTTTGGCAGTTTGGTTTTCCTGTGTAGTCAATCAAACCATTGTGAGCCAATCAGATCCTTGCCTAGTTTCGCCTAGTGCAGTGAATTGGCTTCTGTCGCGACATGTCTCGCAAGGGAAGCCAATCATTTCCTCGGTTTTGGCCTTCAATCAGCGAATAGTCCCTTTGAAGACGAGAACATAGGGCATTTGATAATCACTTTGCTTCATGTTTCAGGCGTTAAAAGAAGATTACAAAAGATTTCAGAACATCACAAGAGGATACCATTCTGACTATTTGCTGTCCTGATAGATGATTGGCATTGCGCATGCTTAGAAAGAAGAGAGGTTGGGACACGGAAAATTATCAAAATACAAAATTGACAAATTGTACATAGAATGTTTTTAAACTTAAAAGTGCTTTCCTGAAAAGGGACTGTAGCGAACTGAGTTGGAGGTATCTCCAATGTTTGTGCATTACACCTATCTTGGAGGAATTCACTAGTACAACAAATAGTAGATATATATTTTCCCAATAACTTGATGGTGTTCTTTGTTGTGCTTTACTTGAAGATCTCGTGTCATTATTTATTTGTCCTTAGGTTGCTTTTCACTAGGCATACGCACAAGCAAAATGAACATGGGCTCACAATGGGCTCACGTGATGTGACGTCATTGATGACATCATTAACGCTTTTAAAATTAATATCTTTGGATGGGAGGGTTCTCGAACGACCAAACGCAGAACTAAACTTATCACATGATGTGGCGTCATCAAAAGTTCAACAATCTATATCTCGAGAACTTGGGCAAAATGTACAAGAACAAAATCGGCCTGAATCCCCAAAACACATGTTCTTTTATGCGGGTTTTTACTGTATGGCGGGCGGACAAGTCATTAAGATAAATTCTAGCTCCGATTTCCGCCCTCTCTTCCCGGCTGTCCGCCAGCCATATCGGATTTTAACTGTTTTTCTTAGGCGGTCTCCCTGTGGAAAGGCCCCAGCTTTTGCCAGGGTCTTCTTCCGAGTGCCCCGCCATCTTAAAAATTACCCAGAAGACCCTGGGAACTACCCAGAAGACCCTGGGAACGAGGTTGGCAAGCTGCAAGGGAAGCGCAATAACGAAGTCACGTGGTGTGAAGTCATTGATGACGTCACCAAAGCTTGAAAAATTCATATCTCGGTAAAACGTTAAAGGCCCATACGCAACCGGGAACCTTTGCACTTTGTTTTCAATTGGATCTATTGTCATTCAACAGCTGTGATTGGCTGATACTGTAGGTCCTAAGGGGTTCCTATTGTTCTTCGCATTTCAAAAGTTCAAGTTGAAAATTCGCATAGAGTTTTCAACTGCGTTTTATTCTTGTGAGCCTGCAATGCGACTTGGGTGCTTATGGGCCTTTAAATTTACCATCACTCTTTTCAGATTAATTTTCGTCAAATTGCTGATTTCAAAAAATAAAACGTGGAAGGCTCTATTCTATTCAATATAAGGAATAGAAGGCCAGTGACCTATAAAAGCCATGTATTTTATTCACTTCTCGTGTTCTCGTGCAGCGCCTTGAGTACGAAAATACCTGAAAATATCTTACCGGAAAAAATCTTCCTAAGGCAACCAAACTTGGGCACAATTGTTTAGATGAGTATTGTAATGTGACGTCGTCAAAGCATTAAAAAATCTCGGGAAGGGAAGACTCCAAGGCATTTAAACTTGTTCAAAATTGGTGAAGTCTCAAGGTGGATGCAACAACAAGGTTGTGTGGTGTTATGTCATGAATGACGTAAGAAAGCTTACTGGAGCTCCGCAGGTAGCTCACTGGGAGCTCTAGGTAGTGCCTAAATCTATATATGCTCTTATTGAGATTCCTAAGCCCGAAAACGTCAGCCGAAAATTGCTCGTGAAGCAATGATGGAAGAGTTGTTGAATTGCCATTCTTGTGTTGGGGGTCTCTTGTAAGGTGGCTATGGAGAGTTGTTTCAGTGCCTATCTTGTGTTGGGGGTCTCTTGTAAAGTAGTTATGGAGAGTTGTTTCAGTGCCTATCTTGTGTTGGGGGTTTCTTGTAAAACAATGATGGAGAATTGTTTCAGTGCCTAGCTTGTGTTGGGGGTCTCTTGTAAAACAATGATGGAGAATTGTTTCAGTGTCTAGCTTATGTTGGGGGTCTCTTGTAAAGAAGTGATGGAGAATTGTTTCAGTGTCTATCTTGTGTTGGGGGCTTCTTGTAAAACAATGATGGAGAATTGTTTCAGTGTCTAGCTTATGTTGGGGGTCTCTTGTAAAGTAGTGATGGAGAATTGTTTCAGTGTCTATCTTGTGTTGGGGGTTTCTTGTAAAACAATGATGGAGAATTGTTTCAGTGCCCAGCTTGTGTTGGGGGTCTCTCGCATATGAACCCGTTAGCGTAAACACAGTACATGTCGTTCCAGTGCGAATAAGGTAACCTCGAGCCAATGGTATCGGTCCACATGTGCGCACAGTTCTCTATCCCGGGGTGGCTTGGCTCTTGTGGCGCCCATTTTGTAAAGCGTGGGAGTGTATCGTCCACTGCCCAGTGAAACTGTTTATCCTCCTTTTTCCACCGCAGCCCTATCCACATCTGCCGCCGTACGCCCGCATACTCGCGCGACAGCCTGTGAATAAAAGCGTTTTCCTGGTCAGAGGTTATCTTCACTAAATCACCACCCAGTCTCCTGCATGTGGCGCGGGCTTGGTCCCAGGATTTCGCGGTAGAGTGGGCCTTGTAACATGAGCTCATGAAGTTGTTCCAGCCGTCAGGACAAGGACCTGAGAAGATGTCAAGACATCATTTGGCGTCGTAATAGGCTAAACATTTCGTAAACGGTCGCAACTCTTCCTTTGATGCATATTTTTATTTGTTGTGAGAGTTTCTTTTAAATAATCAGAAGAAATGCAAAATCGTTGAGGATTGATATACGGGTGGTAGTAGATTGCACACAGCTGCTGGCGTTGCTTTTGTTGATCTAGGCGCAATCTTGTCCTGTGTTATTCATGAGTTTCGTGAGTTCGCAGTCTCTAGAGGTGATACTCGACTGTGCAGCAAATTACTTGAGCATTGTTTACGAATACATTCACGCATTTGATTTACACATTGGTAGCCATGACCTAAGTTCATATCAAGCAATTTCAAAAACAGAGTTTGACTGGGCCTTCTAAAACGTGCTTTCGTAAATAATAGAAAATGTCTATAAATACGATGTTAAACAAGTTTTAAATTTGCATGTTCCAATGATCATTTCCCTAATTATTCAATGTTCAATGATTTACCAGTCTCGCGTTTGCACTCCATAATTCCTTCCATAATTAAGTAAGCCCCCTAGATGAGCCAGGCGTGCTCTTGGGGCAAACTCAAGAAAAATAAGTTTAAATAAAAATAATAATTCCTTCAAGAAGGGTCATAGCCCAAGTGCCGCGAAACTCATGAATAGCAAAGGTAATATGACGCCTCAACGTCATCGGTGGTTCCCTAAGGTCTTCATGGTGACTCACCTTGTACGCAATGCTGAAGTTTCTTCTCTATCCTGGTGAGTTTGGCATCCAACGCTTTCATGGAAGTCAACAGAGACAATAAAACCTTCGTGCCTAAGGATGGAAGAACATAAACGCTTACTCCCTCATTTATGGTATACGGGTATGTGCCGCTATATAGGGTATGGTTTTGGGGCTCCTGAGGCGTGCGGTAGGGTATCGCTTTTCGCTAGTATGGCTACCCTACAAACAAAATTTCGATCGAAGTTGTAGCCGCGTTTAGTGTTAGTAGTTAACACAACGGCTGGGAAGTAAGCGTTGCTGCCTTTGGCAAAAATCTATATATTAATACCGTAAGCCAAATCGTGTCCTCACTCACTCACTCACTCCGCTCAGCCCTGACGTTGGCCGCAATACGAAATTCACGGAAATTTAGTTTACTGTAATAGTATTCTCTTAGAAAAAACGGACATAAGGAGCAGCACTATTTTCCTGAGTTCCCCCTTCCATAAACACCCTGAGCTATTAAAGCTATTATAAACATGATTTACAAATAACCTCCCGTCAACCTAGACCCCACTCCCTCCATGACGAAAATGAAGTGAGTCCCCAATATTACATAAAAACCCTTAGACTTTGAATTTTTTTTGTTTGCGCGTACGTAGCATATCTCAGTAAGGGTAGAAAAGAAACAGGTAAAATAAAATTGTTCTAAGAATTTCTTGTTTTCTAAAGGATGTTATTCATGACTAAGCGCGCGCTCTGCGAAGAAAGCCAGTGGATGTACGTTTGTTCAGACTTGAATTATCCCTGCAAGTCATGTAGCAGAACCATTTAGGTCTGGATGTCTATGGTGCTTTCGGCTGTGCGAACTGAGTTCTTTTTTAGTTTCTGTAGGAGTCTTCAACATAGCGGCGATGGTGGCTTTGTCCCTCACTAAAGAAATCGCTTGAATTAGATCATAGCCCAAGTGTAACGGTATACCTGTGGTACGAGGTCGAAAACGTGGCTTGAATAAATCAGTTGTTGTTGTTGGCGCAACTGGCGTGTTTATTTGGCCTAAAAATAACCCCAAACGATACATGGTGTTAGACTGAGGAGCAACCCTGCCTTAGAAGATGGCTTTTACAGATTCCAGACGGATTGGAGCCGATTTGAAGTCGGAAAGCGAGCGAAATTTCGCAAGAGATGGCCTGATGAACCCAACAACATGGCGGCCCCGCAGCAGGCCACAGCAAGCTCTTCACAGCATATCTTCACCTCGAATGTCCCCTATTCCACAACCCTTAAACTTGACAGGTAACCTAGCAAACGTGGCAAGCCTATGAGGTAATAAAAACGTTTCTTCTTAATCTCGTCCACAAAAGTATCGAGACAAAAAAATGCATCGGGGCAGAGGCCATAGAAATTCACACCGGCCTAACATTTCGGTCTGAAGAGGACAAGAGAACATAGATGAAGTAATAGAATTGTGGGGAAAGTACTGTATCGGGACAACTAACACTATCTATGAGAGATATGTTTCATAACCGGTTTTAAGAGTCGGGTGAGACTATCGATGCTTATCCTATTCGCACACTGGCAGACACGTGTGAGCCTGGCACCCTTAAAGAGGAACTAATAAGGGATGGGATTGTTTGTGGTATTTCTGAAAAGGGTTTGCAGAAGAAATTGCTCCAGGAATCAAGTCTTTACTTTAGAGAAATGTTTGAATATATGCAGAGCATTATCCCAACATAAGACACAATACACGGAGTGCAAATATTGCGGTAGAAAGCATGAGATAAAACCTGCAATAACTGCGTTTCGAAAAAACATTTCAGTTCAGTTTGTCAACAGAAACCCAGGAGGAATCAGACAGCGAGCCATCGTCAGATGAAGACATATGGGCCTTGTCCGAGGAAGTTAACACCGTCAATGAGCAGAAGAACCGTCAACAAGCAGCCCTCGAGATCAAAGGACAAAAGGTAATCAACATGCAAATTGATACAGGAACCACATGCAATGTAATGCCAAAGAACTGCCTGCCAAAAGGCTGTAAAATTAAACCCACAAAGAAAACTCTGATTACTTATTCAAAGTCGAAGATTAATGAGATTGGACCTGTGACCTTGGATATTCGCAATCCAAAGACCGATGTTGATTACCAGAATAATTTGTAGTAATGACAGATTTTGACAGGTTTGCCACCACTTATCAGAAATAAAACGGCTCAACGAATGGAACTGCTGATTGTCAAAATATAATGCATTTTAAAATACCTCTGATATAGAGGGCCCGAAGCCCCTTGATACACTAACTGAAGAACAAGTACTGCCAGAGTATGGAGATCTTTTTACAGGCCTTGGAAAGATAGAGGGAGAACTACACCTACAGGTTGATGACCAAGTAGCGCCAGTTGTGAAGCCCCCTCGTCGTGTCCCGTTAGCAGTCAAAGGAAAGCTCTGAAGGAGGAAATCGATCGCCTGGTAGCACTTAACGTCCTTAAGAGAGAAGAGGAGCCAACGGCATGGGTGTCTCGTCTAGTCGCTATCATGAAGCCTACCGGGAAAGTGAGAGTATGCTTAGACCCCCAAACAGCACTGTGACATCACTACCCACTGCCTGTCATAAAAGAAATCCTGCCAGAGCTCTCTAAGGCTAAAGTGTTCACCAGGCTGACCTCAAGGATGGATTTCTTCAGGTCCAACTGGATGAAGAGTCAAGTAAGCTGACAACATTCCAAAGCCCATGGGGTAGGTACTGCTGGCTGAGGATACCCTATGGAATTTCACCGGCCCTTGAACGCTTCCAGCAGAAGCTAGATCAGTGTCTCGAATGCCTAACGGGAGTCTACAAGATCGCTGACGACTTGCTCGTCGTTGGACAAGGATTCCAGTAGAGATAGCTGAGTGCGATCATGACCGAAATCTGAGAGAGCTACAAGACCGCTGCAAAGAACATTAAGCTGAATAAGAGCGAATTCCAGTTCAAGTGCCAGGAAGTCTCATTTATTGGTCACGTGATGACAAAGGAAGGGCTGAAACAAGATCCAAGGAAAGTTGAAGCCATCACGAAGATGGAGCGACCCACAGACGTACCTGCAGTGCAAAGGTTCATCAGCCTGGTGAAGTATCTGTCGCCTTCTTGAAGGACCTCTCAGAAGTGTGTGAACCCTTGCGTCGCCTGACACACAAAGATGCTGAGTGGTTCTGGAGTGCAAAGCAAGATGCATTCCAGCAAATCAAAGAAGCAGTTACCAAAACACCAGTCCAGAAGTACTTCATCAGTGAAGCAGAACCGACAGAAGGCCATGGAGACGCATCTCAGGATGACCTGGATTCGCCCTCAGCCGTGCCCTAACCCCGGCTCTAACGCCTGCAGAACGCCAAAGCTCGCAGATAGAGAAGAGGATCCTAGCACAAGTCTTCGGTATGGAGCACAACCGCCAGTAGGTATATGGTCGCAACGTCATCTTGTGGACAGACAACAAGCCACTTGTTACAATAGATCCCAGAAGCCTCTTGCATCAGTACCCAAGAGACTCCAGCGACTACTATTGCGCCTACAACAATACGACTATGAGATTCGTTACCAGCCTAGACGAGAAATGCTGCTCGCTGATACCCTATCCAAAGCCAGTGTCGGAGACGACCAGCCCTCCAGAACAGAAGTGAAAGTAGAACACGTCCATGCAGCACAGTTTCTTCCTTGGTGATGTTGCTAGCATAGCATCAGATGGCAAGCACAAGAAGTGGACCAAAGGGCAAGTGGAAGCTCAGGTGGATCTCCGGTCATACAGAGTACGGACAGAAGACTGGAGCGTGTATCGAAGGAATCGCAAACACCTTCGTAATTCTAACGAGCTATTTTATCTTGACAACGCCCTTGACAAGGAGGTGATGTCCAAACAAGCACCAGTGCAGGAGATCCAATTTAAACCTCCTACACCACCTCAGATCCCTTAACCCAAGTAACCGACGCCTGAAGCACACCTACATACGACAGAACCACCCAAGAGCCCGCCCAACACGCAGATTAAGGCTAGCCGCAGTGGACGCCTCATCAAGACCCCAAGCTACCTGAAGGACTATGTCATGTAACTATGGGACTATTTCGTGTTTTTATCTTAACCATTAGACTTAGAGAACATGTTATTGAGAGCTTTGCGGCTTTGCTGTCATTGTTGATGTTGTTAGTGAACATTGCATGAGCCAGTGCTAAGGACATTCAAGACTCTGACCTTGTTTGTTTGATTGAACATTTTATTAATCATGTCTATTCAACAAAAGCATTTTATTTGAGAAGGAAAGATGTAACGGTATCCTTGTGGTACACACGCAATGCATGTTGGGATACGAGGTCGAAACGTAATAGAAAAAAAAACATCAAAAAGGACGAAAAGCTTCTCATTCAAGAAAAAAACAGATGAATTCAACTCTGCCCAGGCTGCGATCGCACCAGCAACTCGGCAAGCTGGGAAAACAAACTGGAACATGCGCGTGTAATGGCGGCCGTTATTTGACTTAAAAATGACCAACTTAGCTTCAAGATGTGACAAAACGGCTCGGGGAAGTGATAGTTTATGTGGTCTAGTCCAAGGTAAGGATTTCGTACTAGTACTTAAAATGGTTAGTTTTATGGTAGGTTTGGAAACCCCCTTCTTGTAAAGGCTGGCTACTTAATCGATAATGCCCAATTTAAATTGATATCGAATGTATCAATCAATCAATAAAAACTGATACCACAACTTTTTCCCGTAATCAATTAAAATCGATTATTATCGATTTTATTGATTCTATCGATAAAATGATTTTAAAATGGCCCCACAAAATAATTTATTTTGTTTCGTGCAGCATTGCTAGGGAAAATGAGCACTTGAAACGTGCCACAAAATACATAATGTGAGGGGGCTCATTAGAGACAATGTATGGCAAAGTGAAAACATATGAAAATATGAAGTTGCCGACAGGGATTGAAAACCAATATGATCGCGGTTCGAAACTGCTGTTAAGATATCCTAACAAACTCCCCTTACTGTTTGGCTAGCTGCGGGTGAACCAGCAAGACTAACACTCTAATAGGTTACGTGCTGGCATCCTCGCACGAACTCTGATGCCCCCGCGCATATCCTAGATTAAGTCGCGTCACAACATTTTTCAGTTTATGCAATGTTTGTGAAACATGATTCGTTTCCTCCGCTTACGCAGCCACGTTTGGCAATGCATGCATCGATCTTATCAGCAAACAATTTGAAGGGAGAGCAAAAATATGAGACAATAAAGCAAAGGAGGAAATAAGCTATACTGTGAAAATAATATCTTGTGCGTGACCTAGCATAGATCACACATGAACATGCACCTTTGTTCTGTGGCAAGCTTTACATGTGTCCGGAAAAAAAAACAGGGATGAACTTGGTCGTCCTGATCAAAAGATCAAAACAGAAAAGCTACTAGGCCTATCTGTTGTTTAGGCAACTTGCCTCACAACCTGTTTTTCATCTGAGAACACGCTTTGAGAGTATGAAAAAAATGGCCAGTTATGCAGGTCTTAACTTGCCCTTTCATCCTATAACAACATGCTGCCAACATTGGAAGATCCATTTGATCGTGTATCGATCTTTACCTTCCTTGCTGGTCTGTTTGACGGCTGCTACGCTGACTTCAATGGACTTGAGCTTGGACGCGAAGGTGTGTGCTTTGGAAATCCATAAAAATTCTGTACAAGGTAGCCCCTTTTAGCCACTTTGCGTATCGGGAATGACTGCTGGCTTGCCATGACCGCACACCAACACAAAGCAACCAAGAGAAGCACTCGCGTATTTTCCGCTGACATTACTATCATTCTGTGTCTTTAAACGTCAAAGCCAAAATTCTATCTGAGCACAAATATCTCTGCCCTCGTTTTATTTCGTTGAACCGCAACATTGAGGGCTTGGGGCTCAGTATGCGCCAAGATTCCCACCATGAGAGGTCCCGTGTTGAAATAAATGGCGGGAACCCTGTGATGAACAGGATGTTGAGAAATACTTAAGACTACCAAAGTAACTGATTTGTTGCGGGCAATAAGGAATTGAAAATACGCATCGGGGCGATGGTTGAGTCGCAGGAAATATCTGCAGAAATCCACCCTGGCAATTTAGTGGAAAAAGTGGGAAAAAAGTTTTTTTATGAATAGGAAATCGAATGGGAGAGCATGCTTTTCCGACAACATTCCATCCCGTGAGCGGGTTTCTACAGTTACTGATAGTAGACACTCCTATATTCAGAATATTTAGTCGACAGATGCAGTGCGCCGTTTTCATTGCTATGGGGTTCTCGGTGTAAACCTTAACGTGTAAAACTTTGGACCATGCAGTTATTCATTTAGGACAATGATGCGAGACAACATCATAAGTATTTCTTTTAGTGTTCCGTGTTCAAAGCTAAGATGATAGCAAGATGCCCTTGTAATCCGGATATTCCTACCATTTACTTCATCAAAGAAAAACAAAACAAAATCCAGCTGAGAGGACGTAACAGGTTATTAGCAGTGGTATCAGTTAACTGCGAAAATAACCCATGCATAAGGAATTTCTGCAGAAACCCACCCATGGTAAAAGCTGAATTTCCCAAGTCACACGCACGGGAAGTGTTCGAAATTCACATGGATAGCCGTGGGAAATCCAGATAGGTTTCTGCACAAATTCCCTGTGATACCGGTAACGGCTTTGGTTTTTATTGTGCCAACAACCCACCCGAGTAACTGATTTTGTTTTTCATTTCAAACGCCGCGCAGGAGAAATTATTTTGTTAAAACTCAGTGTTGGTTTGCAAAGTAGGGTATTATCCCGAGCTTATGCACTGCTTCTGGTTAGCAGGAGGCAATTTTTTCCATGTAGGAATTGAAGAACGCACATAGTTACATGGGTTTCCTCTAAATTTGAGACACGCTTTCTAATTTGTGCACCAGTAGAGGAGTGGATATAGCCGTAGCTGATTCGGAAGATTCGTTCACACGTTAGTATATAAAGAGGTAAACAGGTGAACTATGTGCGGGATAGAATACGGTATAAATCTCGGCAGATCTAAACAGTGGGGGTCAAATATGCGCTCAGCAAAAACAAGATTACTGACTGTACAGACTCTACAAAGCATCTGACATGCAATTGAGTCCCCTTGAACATTAATGACTAATCGAGATTCGATTCGTAAGGCAAGAGAGGCCACACTCATCCTACGTGCTGGTACCCTTGAGCCTGACGGATTGAATCGACGAGATGAGACTTCATTTTAGATTATATTGTATTTATTTTTTCTTTGTATTTTCCTTTAATTTTTATATTGTTATATCTCGTATCTAGTGTAATATCACACACGTCATCATCATCATCATTTTATTGTATCACGTTTCACCTTATATATAAGCCTATCATGCCATGATGTATTCACAGTACCTGAAGAAGGCTGGTTTGGCCAGCCGAAATATTGTACTAAAATACAACTAAAACCTACGTTGTAACGCCGACTTTTCTTATTTTAAATTTTATTAATCTTACTGTCGGCTAGACCGTTAATTGGTCCAGCGTAAACCAACGAGTTGAGTCCGTCAAGTGGTTCGTCCTTCATTTTCTACTAAACTAACATTTAAAATCCTTCGATTGTGGCTTATTATTGATTGTACAATACAATTACATAAATACAGTAAATAAGGGAACTGTCATTTTGTTTTTGTCCAAAGGAGCTCCAAGAAAAACTGACCTCCTCTTAAAGGTACTTTTAAAAATGTGGCCCTCCCCTACATAGTCCTGAAAAAAATGGGACCTCCCCTCGTTCTTTTTTTAAAGTATGATGTCATTGCTTCCTTTAGTAATTTGACCGCCTGGATCTCGACTTCGATCTATTATAACAATATAGTTGATGTTAGCGGGCGTAACTACGTTTTTGGGCCCGACTTAGGCTCAATTTAGCCCGAGCGAAGCGAGGCGCGAAGCGCAAAGCGCGCCGAATTTTTTAATGCACGCTGTGTTACGACGAATGCCTCATTGAACAATTATGACCCTCCCCAAATCCGCTCTAAAAAATATTGTGGCCCTCCCTAAAATGAGCTTTAAAAATCCCCACAAAAACATGGCCCTCCCTCCCCCCGGTAAATAATGACAGCTCCCTAAAAACATAGAAAGACACACAGAATCAATGGGCTCTATGAGTCACGAGTCCATGGTTTTAGAAAAGTGTTAGCTCTATATTTGCCGCAAGGTTATTGTTGAATTATTGCAAATAAAAGTTTCCTACATCAGAAATTGCCATTTGGAATGGATGCATATAAGGAGTAACTAGTATTGCAAGAAATGTGTCGTGTGGGAAAAAATGTCAAATCAACTCAAAGGACGTTACAAAAACGGGGAGCAGGGAACAGGGAACGGGTAACCACCATCTAGGGAGGAGTTTCAGCAGTTTTCTCCATTTCATAAACATTGGTGCCGTTCGCGAGTGGAAAGTCTTTTCGAAGAAATGTATGGCGATCTACCGGTTTTCGTGCTAAAAAGAACTTTTTAAATGCAGTTAACCCTTTATATAAATTTCACCTATAATCATCGGTCGCCGGCGACCGATAACTTAAAAAAATCCCCTACAGCAAGATTTGAGTGCTAACAATTTCCTTTATGCTTTTATGTTGCTTATAATATACAGGGCAAAATTACTCGATGCTGATTGGCTAAGAGCGAGGGTATTTTTTTCTGAATTGAGGGCAAAATTACTTTGCTCAAAATTAGGAATAATTTCACTTGTGTTTTCAATTTTTTCAAATTGCCCTCGCCGCAGACGGCTACTCGGGCAATTTTGGAAAAAAATTGAAAACACTTGTGAAATTAATCCCTAATTTTTCTCGGCCCCATGCGATTACCTATACTAATTATGACAAATCATCCCAAACAAGATTTTGAATGCTTAGGCGGCAAGTTTTCGTAAAACAGTAGTTTTCCCTTTTATGCACTTCGAACACTGTGCGAAAATGACACATTTTCCGAGACTCAAATCTTCTCTATTACATTCAACAGATTCAACATTCCAACTTTTAGAGGTAAATCAGGATCTCGACTTTGCACTAACTTTGCAGGATCTTGCATCCAATCTCTTTCCAAAAACACGCTCTTCTCCTCTCAAATAAATGAACACGTCAAAAACGAGCCTCCACGCCCGCAAAGCATGACGGGAACCTTGTCACAACCCGCCATAAAGTCCGTCCCACCTTCAGTTTTTGAAAATAAATATAAGTCTGAAGCCATGTCTGCCAAACTCCACGATTTTTGCTTGAATAATTAGTAAATGATGTCTAAAGTCCATATGAAACAATCTCCGACCAAACATTCTCGTTTTTCAACACCTCACGGCCAAAACCATATTTGGAATCATTTACCTTATAAGGAAGTGACAGGAGATCCTCTTTTAATAAGATTTTCGGCAAATGTAGCAGAAAAAGATGAAATTTTGAATGAAAACTTGCAGGAATCACAGACTCGAGTTCTCGCGATCTGTCCACCATTGATTTTGGCTTGGTAACCACGCTAAAATACCCACACTAGCCCGCGCGCCACTCGACCCAGTCCTCCCAAGTGTATTCAGCAAAAACGACAATGATTCATTGGTATGCAATTGTAAAGTCATACATGGCTTCAAACCTTCTCATTTCTTAGAGCTCAAGTAAGCCTTATGTCAACTGGAAATTCTCACTTTGCATAGTCTCTCGAAAAATTCCAACTTGCACTTGACTCGGTTCTTTGAGAAAGTGCAGAATTATGCTTTCAGGGACTTAATAATGTCCTCAGCACTCTGAGAAATGATTAACACAGCCAAAATTGAGCTCGTTTAGAAATGGCTGCTAGAATGAAAATGTGCCCAGGTGAACACTTGAGCCCCTGGTGTCTGGTCAGCAGTAATGCTTAACAATGGAAGCAAAACCAAAGGAGGGGGGGGGGGGACAAGTTAATCATGCTGCAGAAAAAGAAACTAAGAAATCAGAAAATTGCAATGATAAAGGGTTAAAGGCAAGCAGATGAATTTGTGACGATGGATTTTTCGTGGGAAACTGATGCGAGAATTTTTTTGTTTGTTTTTTTATTCGGCAGGAAAGATCAGAGAGTAAGACATTTACGATGCTATCGAAACCAAGAGAAAATAATATAAGAGAACATATCCCCGTGCCCTATGAAAGTCCACAATAAGAATCTAAAAATAGATTTCGAGCGACTTTCGGTCACGAATCATGACGTAATGCGTCACATGTTTGTCAGAGAGGATTTTTTGTGACAAATACAGTGATCTTGACATACAAAAATATTTTTCTTCTAAATTTTAATAGGCTTATTTATTATTGTGCTACACTATGATACATGATGATAATTTACAAAAGCTGGTTGCAGTGTTTTTCCCCAATCCTACCAAGTTTTCCGCAGCTCAAACCAAACTGAACTCAAGTAAAATCGAATGGCAAAAGTCGATAAATAGACAACTTCAACTAGCAGGCGGCGATTTTTATTATTATTTTAAGCTTTTCAAGTCATTTCAAGTCATTTTGTATTACCTGTTCTTGTTCTTTGTCCACTGTCTCTTAGTTCTTCTTCTCTGCTTCTTCTTCTCCGACCGGTTTCGGCCCCTGTGGCCCTCTTCAGATTGATCGGAGAAGAAGAAGCAGAGAAGAAGAACTAAGAGACAAAGAACAAGAATAGGTAATATGAGAAGCTCCACTTCTGCCTATATTTACTATTTATCTTGGAAGTCATTTTGTGAATTATGCAGAATGTTTCTAGCCCTAGCTCATTTAAAGGAAGGAGAAATGCTTTTGTCTATTACAACAAATTTCGCCTTGGAAACAGAATGTTCAAGCGGAAAACGAAGATATTGCGCCCCGCTTTGATCTTATTTTAACAAAAATGAAGCTAAGCACAGGAAGGTAATTCACATGAATTTGATTAGGTCTAAACTATATATTCAACTGAGCTTTTCTTCTGCGGGCAATGTTCTGTAATTCTTCTGGTCTCCTCTTGAAGAAGTCTATAGCTCCAACTGTCTTTCATTTTTCTTTCCAAAGTTTAGAAACCGACAAAACACAAAAACTCAGTTCCAGAACTTCTTTTTTCTTAATAGCAAAGTACTTCTGTGAGCAGTTACGTTTCTTTTGAATGGATGCAGTTAGTAAGGATTGAAACCTCGACAAAACCAGAAAAACACAGGGGCGTAGCCAGGGGGAGGGGTGCAGGGGCGCCCCCTCCCCCTTTCTCTGGGATTTTTCCCACACAGTTACTGTATTTGCTGGAGGAAATGTTTTCCATGTTTTCACTATCCCCCCCCCCCCCCCCCCCCCCCCACCAAAATTCCTGGCCACGCCCCTGAAACAATATCCAAAGAACTCGGTGAAGGACTAAATGACTCAGCGATGTCAAGAACTGCATTATCAATGAAAAATCGGAAGAGGCACACGGCGACAAGTTGTTAGGCGATGCGCGACACCGTGACAGACTCGTCAAAAACTGCCAACTTCCGGTTTCTAAAAAAAGAATCTTATTGTGGACTTATATACGGGGCATTCTCGTACCCAGAGCTCCCCAGCTCGTCTGCTCGCAGGGGAGGCTCTGGGGACATCCATTTGAGGGCCGTCGCTGATTGGCTAATTTTGAGCGTTGGAGCATGCGCTGAAAGGTCTTTCTCTCAGCGGCTCTGTATTAAATCTCGCGCATGCGTCAGTGGCTGTCACCAGAGCCTGCCCCGTGAGGTTACGAGCCGGGGAGCTCTGGGTTCGAGAATGATACGGGGGAAGCAGGGGACCTTTATGTGACGCATGCGCAGATGCACGCCTGATTTGTCTTCAGCTGAGCAAATGCTGGTTTGTTGTCGTATCGACCGAGTTAATTTCTCCATTTTTATGCGGGAATAAGTAATGTAAACCACAAACGGAGTTCAACAGAAACAATACTTGTACTTGGGGAATGAATTTTGAGCAGTTTGAGCTTGAGATTGCTAAGCTATATGTCTTCATTGTGTGGTGCTAATTTTTTGGAAATAATGGGGCAAGTTAAGGATTTTTTGGTGTGTTCACCTACAGGACACCTATGCTTGGGCATGCATGCTCCTTAGAAATATTTTCACTGAAATAGCTGTTGCAAGAACTGACGTGCTCAATTTGTTTGCCCAGAAAGCAAAATAAATTGAGATCTGAGCTGGTATAAAAAAGAACTGCTATGCATTAAAAAGGAAAGTTTTTTAGAAGCACCTGATAAAAGATATAATAGAGGGTAGGACATTCAGAAGTAACGTGTTGTGCATTGTTTGTTGCAGGTTCCGAAGGTGTAGGTGTACATGTATATGCCCAATTCAAAAGGAACATAATGCCATTCTTGTCTGGATGACACAAAACAACTGCATCCTGCAACCAAATAGCAATTTCTAGCACAAGTGCTGGTGGTTCAGGGATGCAACATGTTAGATGTTACAGTATTACGAGAGCATTTCATCGATTGATTTTCAGAAGTAGAACTATAGCAGGGCTCCTTTTAAGAGTTTTCACTACAGATAGTTTACTGCTTAGAAGAACATCATAGTGCTGTATCAAAATCCTCTTTGATTCAATTTTTCTTGCAAAAATTATGTTACCACCTCAAAACCCAATGTTGTCAACTGGTGTAATTTTGTCAACTGCCCAGGTTCCACTATTACAGAACTTGTCAGAATACTCTGTTAGTTATAAAAGCACAATAAAAAGTTCACCAATTTGGAGTCTCATCCTTTTCATGGTTATCACACAAACTAATCAACATGTTTGTTTGGTCACCATGACATTTTTTTTTCATAATACTAAAACAGTGTGACCAGGTTTTTCAAGCAAAATTTATGTATCTGCATGGTGCAGAACTTTTATTTCTCAACCCAAAACTATGACATCTTTCCACTTGATCTAATTCCACTGGAAGGACCCAAATATCAGGGTAAACTGATAGGATAAAAAAGGAAATCGTTACGATTGCTAAACAAAAACAACGTCATTTTTCTTGCACTGCAGTCTGAATTTCAGTCTGACGCAGTTTAAACAGTCGCAGATGAAGGTCCACAGATCCTAAAATCAAACATTTTTATTTGCAATATACAGGCAGCTGAATAAACGTTTTATTTTATCCTTCCCGCTTTCAGGATAAAAACAAAACAAACGAGAAATAGAAATAGAGCGCTATTTGATTACAAATTCGTGATACTCAACAGTGCTTTTCCCTGAGTTGAGTCTGCAATGTAAACTTGGAGAGCAGCGGTTATTGCGCATGGCATAAACAAAAAAGTCCCCTGTTTACGGGGGATGGATTCTCATTTTCTCGTCGAAACCAAATACTGTTTCACGTAGAACATTGATATGTTGTGGACGAATCGAAGACGCTGTTTACCGCCTTGCTACGGCAATGAATGACTGCCAAACGTCTTGCTTGAGAGCAAGAGGATATTGCTGAGTCCTGGAAAGATTTGTTGTTGAACGCTCGCTGCGAATGTACATAAAGTTTACATCCAGTTACCCAATTGCGTGAATATCTACATTGCATCGAAATGTTATTTTGAGTTGAGTTTTGTAGATCGTTTCCATCGTTTCGTGGTTTGCAGCTTGATTGATTGTGTCAATTGCATACAGGTGCGTAGGCAGAATGTTGCCAAAGTGGAGGCCCAGAGGGGAGGTAGGCTTTTTGTTGCTGTTCTCTCTACTATTTAGATTTTTTTTCCCATATGTTTACAGTATGTTTCAAAGAGGGGGCGCGAGCCCCTTGAACAACCCCCTTTGGCTACGCCCCTGGCATACTTAAGAAACTATAGTGTTTACATTTTACAAGTGTTTGACAGTCACGTATGATTTTTTAAATAATCTGATATCCTTGCATCTTTGTATCCTCGTATCTTTGTTTCTTGTATCTCGAATAGTGCAATCCGGAGTACAAGTGGGATACTTTAATAGGAATAATGCAAAGAAAATTATGGAAACCCAGGAATGGACATGTTGAAGAGAAAAGGTCTACTTTGCTATGATGTGGGAGGATGGAAATTACATGACTTCGTTTGTTAAAGGTTTGTTGAATAGCCCTTAAGGGAGTGGTCATTATTTAACGGGGGGGGGGGCATTTTTTTCAAACCCGGGGCCCAAAAATTTAGACCCCCCTCAGACATAGACATAGACATAGACATAGACATCTTTTATTGGCACTTTGTAATGGTTAATTTACATCGGTGTAATTCCATAATGAAATTATTGGAATATATTTTATTATAATTTTATTATAATAAAAATTAAAGCAAAAACAAACATTTAGGATATATATCTTATCAGTAGATCATGCTATTATTGGCCATTAAAAGGAAAGAAAATTCTGTCTTGCAGTAAATGCATTAAAAATATACTTTGAAATAATTTTACTTAAGTTTTCAGGTGGATTTATCAGTCTGATATTCTGCTTGTCTTAATTTTCCTTGACTGCTCTATCTGCTTGAAAAGTTTATTCCGTTCAATTTAAAATAACTACAATTTAATAGGAAGTGTTTTTCATCTTCTATTTCTCCATTGCAACATAAACGGCAAAGTCTTCTACTTTTTGATATGGCTTCTTGTGTCGCCCGACTTCAATTTCTAGTTATGGCTACTTATTCGTAATTTTGTTAATGCAGTTCTGTGTTTAATATTGGGGACTTGATTAAGATAGGGTTCGAAATCGTAAGAGATCTTAAATTTCCTGAACGTTCTTAACTTATTTTGTTGGCTACTCTCTTTCCTGCGGTCATTGTGGATCTCGCCTAGCCATGTCTGAATTTCAATATCTTTGATTCGTTGTTTAATAGCTCAAATGCAAGCCGAAAAATTTTGACCCCCCCTCAATTGCTAGCCCAAAAAATATGCCCCCCCCCCCCCCCCCCCACTGGTAATCACCATTGAACTAAGTGACCAGTCACTATTTATCACCATTGAACTAAGGGACCGGTCACTATTTATCGCCTGGGGGAACGGATAATGATGAAAGTAACCACTGACGTTTTGCAGAAGGAGAGGATCGCATTATTCTGGTGGCCCAGATTTAAATAAACACATTTCATCAAGCCTCAGAGAAAAGGCTGATGAACATTTCATTTTTTTGGAGAGTTAACAAAGGCTGTAAATTCTTTGTGCGCGCAAAGCGCGCCCTAAGGAAATTCTTATTATTCACGTGCGTAAAATGCGGCCCGATGAATTTCTATGCTTGTAACGCCGAACTCGCGCTGACCTAAGGTGGCAGTTCTTTCAAACATAGTAGCGACTGACCGCCAAGCATTTAAGTGGGGGATTTTGTTTTGGAGTTATTGGCTTCGTTGCACGGTTCTCTAAAACTGTATTAGATGTGTTTTTAATTTTTAAACGGCTTTTACTATCAAAATCTTGTCCATGCTATTGCAGCCATCAATGTCACCCTGTCTAACAATCAGCGCCCAAAAAAATTTGGCCCCCCCCTCGAATGTAAGCCTAAAATTTGAGCCCCCCCTAAATCGGCGCCCACAAAATCAAAGCCCCCCCATATATTTGCCGCCCCCCCCCCGTTAAATAATGACCACTCCCCCCCCCCCCCCCCCGTTAAATAATGACCACTCCCTCAACTACAAAGCTATCATTATTGTAGGGTTCATGGACCATTGACAGATCGGATAAAAACGAATTGTAACAAATCATTTTTTAAATGTTATTGGGATGAACAGACTTCAAAGTTTGAAGTTACATCAAAATTTGTATGAAAATCGGCACTCTTGCCGATAAAACTAACCTACATTGTTTATTAGGCTAATATTTAGTGATATAAGCGATTTGGGGATGTTTACATTCAAATTTAGAGTTGTATTTACGAATTTATTCAAACGACCGTGACACAGCCCCTTTAAAGTAAAAGATGATGTTTCTTTCCTACGAACCGAGCTATAACTTTCGAATATGCTTTTTTTATCACGTTCTATTTTAGCTTTTTCTAAAATTAAACCGGCTATCAGGATGTTCTGTACGATCTGCTGAACAGTTCGTGACGTCATTCATCCGACGTTTTGCCGACGGCCCGAAACCTGGGACCGTTACCTTGCAGAGAGTAAATCCCAAGAGGGCTGGGTATTTGGTGCGAGAAAGCCAAAAGGGTTCTTCAATGGGCCGTCATAGGATAGGACAGTCACTTTATTTCAAGAGGGTGGCACTAAATAGTGTAAAACACTATTAAAAATGTGGCCCTCATATAAAAATACAACTTAAACACAATACAATAAAAATATACAATTGAAGTGAGCTATTTACAATATAAACCTAATTCAGAAAAGGCTGCTTTGGTCATTGGTCTTTGAACTCCTTCGTTCTGTGGTCACTGAAGCAAAGAATTCCTTTGTTTCGCGCAATAATTGAAAGACCAAACACCAAACACCAAAGCAACCTTTTTTGAATTAGGTGTATACAATCAGAAGCCCATAAGTAGGAGCCTCCGTTTTTCCTGACCTGTGGCTATTTTCAGAATAGATTTGCTAGGTTAATTCTTTGTATGCTAGAGAGCATACATAGATTAAGACCCCGTCCACACTACACCGTTTTCAAACGAAAACGGATACTTTTTGCTCCGTTTTCAAAACGATTTGCATCCACACTTATCGTTTACGTATCGTTTTTGCCCGTCCACACTACAACGGGTATCCGTACGAAAACGCTCTTGGGCACGCTCAAACAAGCTCAAGCATGCGCATTTCGATCTGTTGGCCCGCGAAATCTGGTCGGGTTTGCTGTGGTGACGTCATCGTTTTCACATAGCATCGTTTTCACCCGTCCACACTAGAAAACAGAGTTTTCAAACAGCTCCGTTTTCAAATCGCTTCACTCTGGAGAGCGTTTTCGGATTGATCCGTTTTCGGTGATCGTTTTCGGCGTTGTAGTGTGGACGATAGCCGTATCCGCAGCAAAAAGTATCCGTTTTCGTAGTAGTGAGGACGGAGTAGTGAGGACGGGGTCTTAGATGAAATAAGAACAATGGGAGGTATTCACATGTAAATTTTAATTGTGCAATGAAGTGTTCTAAAAATAGTTCGGTCAGGAAAAACGCTGCATGGGAGATGGAAGCTCTTACTCATGGGCTCCTGATACAATACAACTAGAAGTTTCTAATAGAAATTGAAGTGCTGTGAGCTGACAATATCTTCAAACAGTATTTTTAGCTGAGTAACTGAAATCGTTTTTTTTTTGTCAAGAAATTGGTTAATGTGGCAATTACTAAAAAAAATTGTTTTAAATGTTTAGAAATCATGCATAACCTCTGTAACCCTATTTCCCTGAGCACTTCGACATATGAAACTTATCCCATACAAGCGTGAACATTTGCTAATTTGGGGTCCAGGCCAGCGCGGACGTTATTTTGATGCTCTACGCATGCGTAATTGACTCAAATATTAAATAATTCAATGCCGAAGCCGTCAGACTAAAGCTTCAACACGAAATACAAATTACCTCAAATCTATCTGCCAAGAAAAGGAAAATAGAAAGATAGAAAGCTATACGAATTCAAAGACAATGAGCAAGCGACACTGAAAACCATTATGTTGTATTGGATTCGGCGAAGTAGTACGATTACGATTGAGCCAAACTTTAATTTCATTAATTTATTTGCCTTGTTGAGCGAATTACAATTCCATCTTCGGATACCATGCCAGAACCCCACGATCAATACTATTTCATGAAGAACTTTATCTTCACTAAAAAATAGAGCGATCAATCGAAATAAAACCTCGAGTTCATAAAACTGAACTTACTTGTTAATTTCGTGATTAAACGATGGGTATTCAATGCCTTTCGATCCAGTATTTCCAGTGCTTTGATCGCCTAGCGCTTTGATCGCCTAGCGCTACGACGAGAAGGTCACGAGAACGGTAATTTTGAGCACATACAAGTTTTCCGCTGCCATTTTCTCCGCGCTAAATCGCACCGAACGAGAGTATATTATGCATCAAAATCCGTGAAATTCAATAGACTATTCGAATACGGTTGCTGGTTTTTGATTGGTCCTTTTGCTAGCTTATAAAACCCCAGTCTATCCCAGCCTATGCCTAGAAGTCGATGAACGCCTTGTAAATGCTGTCACAAGCGATCGGAAACAATTGCAAATTCTCCGCAGGAAACAAGCGACTTTGAGGTTCAAACTATCACAACTATAGAGAGTGAAGATGTATATTCTATATTCCGTATGCTGGTTTTTGATATTTCGTATATTACTTGGCGTAAAATTGGCAAATTGCAAAAATATTGCGTGATTTTTGGGGAAATCATAAGAGACAACCAGTGGGGGCGTGAGCAGATTTTCTTCTAGTGACCTTTCGTACGGGGTATGTTTTATTACGTTAAACATGTTAAGTTAACCACAGTTTTCACTCAACTGTGGTAAACATCTCTGTGGTGTGAACTTCAAAATTTCTGTTCAAAATGCAAGTTTGTAAATTCCAAATTGTTACATTTTAAGTTGCTGCAGAATAATTGTCATTACAAACAGTTTGGCCCATATAAAAGCTTTTCGTGTGGAGAACAAGATTAAGAATAGTATTTTAAAAGAATTGTAATATACTGAACCGCAAAATTCAAAATGTGAACTGAAAATGCTAGACAGTAGACATCAAATAGTGTGCAGAATGTTTCGAGAACAGACACACAGGCGCCAAAGTGTAAAAGAGAACGTGCGTTGTCATGGAATCGTAAAAAAAACGATTCGATTTGCAACGGCTATAACTTTTTTAATATTGTGTGGTTCCAAAAAATATCCATACCCCCAACGGAAGGGTGTTGAAAAGTGAAGAAAAATACAGTATTTGTATGGGAAAGATCAGGTAAATTAACCCCCCACCCCTCCGGAATTTCCAATCCCTTCCGTACACATTAGTTACGAACCGAGTTAATGGGCTGATTAAGTGCGCGTCTGCGCACTACGTCCAAGCACCAATTTAATTGATTCAAGAGACAAATTAGTATTCAACTTTAGAAGACGGACTAAAACGGAGCATAGCAACAGGAGTGAGAGCATTTGTTTTTTCCTTTATATTTCCCTGCACCAGAAATAATGGCGCCTTATAATCAATCAGACATTATGAAGAAAGATGACAATATCCCATGCAGTGGACAGTTTAAAGATCGAGAATTCGTAGGATGAATAATTTTGCTCAAAGCGTTGCTATGCAAATCAGTGTTGTCTGGAAAAACTTCAAAGCGCGTGCAAACTTCTTCCGCAATTTATTACTTACTCGGCATTTTCCCAACGAAATGAAACCTCACACAATTTTTATCAATGTTTCCTTAAGATATTGTGCTAAAAGGAATTTTAATCCGGTACGGTTTTAACATATTATTTCACAAAGTTTGATACCCACTTCATCTAAAAAGTTCCACATGAATAGGCTCGTTGTCATATTGTTGCTCCATAATATTGCTTGATAAATTTGAAACATTAATTTGTTTGCCTCTTAAATTCATTTCTCTAGCTGGAAATTTAATCAGAAAGTAACCTGGTTATTTGTGCTCGCGATTTGGGGTTTCTTTTGTAATGTATAGACTGCAAATGCCTTCTCATTCAAGAATGCTACACACGATACACAGTGACGCGCGCCCGGATTCAATTGAAAATCAAACGCAACACTCAAAATTCGCGTTCTAAATAAATAAATTCAACTCCGTAAGAATAACTTATTTGTGCTTGCGATTTTGGGTTTCTTTCTTTGTAATATATAGACTTCAAAGTCACTGTAGAGAATCCTATACGCGAGCCTTGATTCAATTGAACATGTAAACAATTGAACCTAAACCTCAAATTTCGCGCTCAAGTAAATAACTACAAATATGGACAAATTGGCTGTTTTCACACTAGAGACGAACAAATCGTCTCAAGACGAACAAATCGTCTGATGTGAAAACGGGACGAACAAATTTTCAGACGAACAAATCGTCTAAATTTGTTCGTCTGTTTGGCCGTCTAGGAAGACGATTTTTCATACACAATTTGCTCGTGCAGACGAACAAATCGACTAAAGTCCGACCTGAATTCACACTAGACGTACAAAAGACGAACAAATCGTCAGACGATTTGTCCGTCCAGACGATTTGTTCGTCTTCTAGTGTGAAAACGGCCATTGTTAAGATCAGAGCATTGGTATTTCATTTGTTTACCACAGTAATGGCCTGGTAAACTAAACATTGACGCAGTCAACGGTATCATATGGGAACAGCTGCTAGCGGCGACAATTCAGCACTCGAAGAAACGTTTTCCTTTCAGTAAGTTTGCAGTTAAGAAAATATCCGAAATCCGATTTTTCTGTAAATTAGAAATATGGATTCAAAACTGTCGTATCTAGGAAAACACCGACGTTCCTCTTGAGAGGCGGAGCCCCCTTGGAGTTGAGTTGGCTCACCAACTCAATAAAGTCTCCCATCTCTTGCGTTGCTAGTTTGGCCTGTTCCGCCTGTGACTGGGATAAGGCTGGAAGCGGTGTATTTCAAGAGTCCTTGGTTAGGGCTCAAAGGGGCTCAAAGTCAATAAAAACGTGCTCACTCGTCGAAATGTGTGCGTATCTGTGAGCTTTCATGGATATACCACACGAGAAATCTTTACATAGAGAAAGAATCTTAAACGTGTGCCACTCAGCATTCAAGTTACCTGGCATCATATGGGGGACTCCCATATGTCGTCGGGCGGGGTGCTCGTCGTATCTTTTAGGGGTTAAAATTCGGGTTCCAGGTATCTTTTAGGGTATAAGACGAATAAAGGCCAATTTTCCCCAAAAATGGTACAAAATTCTGTAAACTAGCACTTGGAGTAAGCAAGAAAGCATTAAATAATGCATGCAGGGCCGAGCTCGGAAGATACCCTCTATCAGTCGATGCCAAATACAGGGCGTTTAATTTCCTAAAGCAAACTCAAAGAGCCCAGAAGTGGCTTACATATCGATCACGTGTTTCGCGACTGCCTAGAACTAAATAATAAAACAGACTGGCTAGTGAATTATACGCTGGGTCTCGGTGAGCTTTGGATAAACATGACCTAGACACAGCGTATCAATCTACAACACGCGATTTTCAAAATTGGCTAAGCGAAGTGTCGGATGACGACAAAAAAAGTGGACATAAAAACAAACTCCGTATTGAACCTTCAAACTCACGCGCCTGAGGATTAGTGCACATAGTTGAATCGCCCTGAACTTTCCTGTCCCGGCAGATGAGCTGCACATCAGCCGTAGGAGCTTTCAAAGCTCCTACGGCTTTGTAACTTCTGATTGCTGAGTGGCGCACGTTAGGTAACAGTGTTTTAAATGCTCTGTTACGTTAGGTAACAGTGTTTTAAATGCAAATTCCTAAGATAGCGCCATCTACCAAACTATATTCTTTCTCGATGTAAGGCTTTCTTGTGTGGCATATCCATGAAAGCTCACAGATACGCACACTTTTCGACGGGTGAGCACGTTTCTATTGACTTTTGAGCCCTAACTCCAAAGGGGCCCCGCCTCTCAAGAGGAACGTCGGTGTTTTCCTAGATACGACAGTTTTGAAACCATATTTTAATTTACAGAATAAAGATCGGATATCGGATATTTTCTTAACTGCAAACTTACTAAAAGGAAAAAGTTTCTTCGAGTGATGAATTTTCGCCGCTAGCAGCTGTTCCCATATTTTACCGTTGACTGCGTCAATGTTTAGTATCAGGCCAATTACTGTGGTAAACAAATGAAATAATGCTTTGATCTTAACAATTTGTCCATATTCTGTAGTTACTTATTTTAGCGCGAAGTTCAATTGTTTATATGTTCAATTGGATCAAGGCTCGCGTATAAGATTCTCTACAGTGACTTTGAAGTCTATATATTACAAAAAAAGAAACCCAAAATCGCAAGCACAAATAACTTATTATTATGGAGTTGAATTTATTTATTTAGAACGCGAATTTTGAGTGTTGCGTTTGGTGTTCAATTGAATCCGGGCGCGCGTCACTGTGTATCGTGTGTAACATTCTTGATTGAGAAGGCATTCGCAGTCTATACATTACAAAAGAAACCCCAAATCGCGAGCACAAATAACCAGGTTACTTTCTGATAAATTTCCAGCTAGAGAAATGAATTTAAGAGGCAAACAAATTAATGTTTCAAATTTATCAAGCAATATTATGGAGCAACAATATGACAACGAGCCTATTCATGTGGAACTTTTGAGATGAAGTGGGTATCAAACCTTGTGAAATAATATGTTAAAACCGTACCGGATTAAAATTCCTTTTAGCACAATATCTCAAGGAAACATTGATAAAAATTGTGTGAGGTTTCATTTCGTTGGGAAAATGCCGAGTAAGTAATAAATTGCGGAAGAAGTTTGCACGCGCTTTGAAGTTTTTCCAGATAACACTGATTTGCATAGCAACGCTTTGAGCAAAATTATTCATCCTACGAATTCTCGATCTTTAAACTGTCCACTGCATGGGATATTGTCATCTTTCTTCATAATGTCTGATTGATTATAAGGCGCCATTATTTCTGGTGCAGGGAAATATAAAGGATAAAACAAATGCTCTCACTCCTGTTGCTATGCTACGTTTTAGTCCGTCTTCTAAAGTTGAATACTAATTTGTCTCTTGAATCAATTAAATTGGTGCTTGGACGAAGTGCGCAGACGCGCACTTAATCAGCTTATTAACTCGGTTCGTAACTAATGTGCCGTAGGGGGAGGGGGTATTGATTATTTCTGGAAACACACGTTGAATTGAAAAATGCATATTTGGATTGAATAATGAAATCAATAATGGAATAGTAAACTGAATATTCAACTCTAGGGGGGGGGGGCACGCTTCATGTCTTTAACTGTAATCATCATGCTCTTTTTGTATCTGATCATCATTTGGCAAAGATTCTCATGAAAGGGTGACTGGGTCACGTGACCTCTTACTAACCGAGCGCGAGGGCAGTACGAAAAAATTCCAGACTGAGGGATGAAATTTCTGCTTTACGGACCGAGCCTCTGGGCGAGGTTCGTAAAGCAGAAATTTCAGCCCGAAGTCTGGAATTTTTCGGTACTGCCCGAGCAAACGAGGTTAGTAAGTTGTTTATTATATGGCATTTTCAAACAAAGTTAATAAAACAAAAATACAAAGGGAGGAGACGAAGCGAAAGTCAAACTAAACCAGCCGCACGACTTTTAGTTTTATAAACTTAAATTTCTGAACGACCAACTCAAGAACACTTAAAAAGCCATGAAATAAAAAGAAAAATGAACAGTATTTTAGCCGGAAAACGATACAAGTGATAAGAAACTGCAGAATAATAGCAAGCAGATATGATTTGATGGCGAAAGGCAGCTTGCAATTTATCGAGCGAAATAATCTTACATTTTTACATGGAGTTTTCTTACCGTATTTTTCGATCATTTAGTACTTTCCAACGACGACTAAAGTTTCCAACCGAAGAGTTTATAGAATGTCCATCCAGAGAACCTTTGAGGATTTCAAATGATAATTCACAACTTCTCAATCTGGAAATAACCGACGAGCCAGGCGAAATTAACTTATTTTCACTGAAGTGGTTCTTGTTAGTTTTGTATCCGTGATTCATGTTCACTCTCGAGAAGTTTTCAAAATCTTCGCTTGTATCCGCTGTTAGTTGCCCCTTATATTTCTGTTACATGTGAGTGAGAAGATTGTCTATGTGATGGAATATAAATTTCTTGAAAATCCATGTAAATCTGTTTGTCAACAATGAATCTCAACACGAAAACACGACTAGTCTGCCGAGCGAAGCTCTCTGAAACTTCCCGAAATGTTTCCTTGTATTACACCCATCATTTCAGTTTCCACTCAATCCAGATGGTAGTTAAGTTTATAGAGGTTTTACAGTTCGGAAAGAAGAAAGGTTTAGCTTCCTCAACCACGACGAATGTTTTCTCTGTTTGAGTTTTGCTTCGCTTGTATGAACTCTGACAGAGCCACACGCGCCCGTTTTGTAAAATGGCGGGAATGCGTACAGTGGGTGGGTTGCCCAGTTCCGTGCCAGTACCAGTTCCGTGTCACATAAAAACTAATCTCTCTTTTCACCATCAGTATTGCGAATTTGAACAAACTAAGAATACATAAACAAAGTGTGACACTTTTAGAAAGCGAAATAACGGGTTGTATCACCAAACGGTTTGTTAAGAAAGCCCAATTACTTGGAAGCAGGTCTCGTTCTCATTACTAAAATTTGCAGTTTTCACTGCACAGTGAACTGACCTCGTCTCGAAAGTGAAGTGTAAAAGTCACATATCTTGTACGAAATACTCCAATTTTGCTACAGTAACTTAAAAAAGAGTTAAAGCTACGTTTTCTGATATTTTTTTCTCGCTTGATGCAGTGGTTTTAATCTTCTGTTGCTTTTAGTTTTGTGCGATTTTTTAGTAGTGGTACCAGTTCCGTGCCACCTCGTGCAAGTTCTCTTGTTTCTCTTGTTTACACAAATTTGAGGTCACAGAAAGAGTATATTTGTGTGAGTTCTAAATGACATGATTTCTTTATCAATTATTATTCAATAAGGTTTGATTTTATTAAGCGACAATTATAGTTTTTAAGACGAAACTCAGTTATTTGTTTAAATATAAACCCTCTCTTTCATTCAATCGTGACGTCGATGAAAATTAGGTATCACTAATATATAGATTTAGCCACTGGCTAAAAGCGGAGCTCCTGGTTATAAATTTTTCTGTGTGAATGAAAGGGATTCCCATGTGTACATGGTTTACATGGTTACTTTAGAGTCTTCCCTTCACGAGATATTAAGCATAGATGACGTCATCGATGACGTCACATCACGTGACCACCTCATTTCGCTCATTTGGTGACCTAGACTACACTACCCAAGTTTGGTTGTTTTAGAGTCTTCCCTTCACGAGATATTGATTTTTCAAGCATACATGACGTCATCGATGACGTCATATCACGCGACCACCTCATTTTGCTCATCTGGTGGCCTAGACTACACTACCCAAGTTTTGTTGTCTTAGAGTCTTTCCTTCACGAGATAATGATTTTTCAAGCATAGATGACGTCATCGATGACGTCATATCACGTGACCACCTCATTTCGCTCATCTTGTGGCCTAGACTACACTACCCAAGTTTGGTTGTTTTAGAGTCTTCCCTTCACGAGATATTGATTTTTCAAGCATAGATGACGCCATCGATGACGTCACATCACGTGACCACTTCATTTCGCTCATCTGGTGGCCTAGACTACACTACCCAAGTTTTGTTGTCTTAGAGTCTTCCCTTCACGAGATATTGATTTTTCAAGCATAGATGACGTCATCGATGACGTCATATCACGTGACCACCTCATTTTGCTCATCTGGTGGCCTAGACTACACTACCCAAGTTTGGTTGTTTTAGAATCTTCCCTTCACGAGATATTGATTTTTCAAGCATAGATGACGTCATCGATGACGTCACATCACGTGACCACTTCATTTCGCTCATCTGGTGGCCTAGACTACACTACCCAAGTTTGGTTGTTTTAGAGTCTTCCCTTCACGAGATATTCATTTTTCAATCACTGATGACGTCATCGATGACGTCACATCACGTGTCCGGGTTACACCACCCCCCTTGTGGCATAGACAAAATATCCCAAGTATGGTTGTATTAGCATGTTCCCTTGAGGAGATATGATTTTTTCTTTGCATACCACAGGGTTCCCATGTGTACACGGACGGACGGACGACGGACGACGGACGGACGGACGGACGGCGTACGCTATAGGTTTAATACCAGAAAAATAAAGAAAAAATCATATCTCCCGAAGGGTAGCTTCTTTAGACGCCAAACTTGGACAAAGTTTCAAAGACCATAAGACGAACTCTACACCAAGGTCACATGCCCTTACGTCATCAATGACGTCATCAAAATGATCCATAATGCCCGTGACGTTCAAAATCAACTCGATAGTATACTATACGTTTTTTTCTTAGGTATGGTGCTCCGCTTGCGCGGGCCTTCGGCCCGCGCAGGAGCTCCGCTATAATATTGAGAGGCTGGATTTTTAGGCCAGGATTTCAAAACATTTGCAGCTCATTTTACCAAACAAAAACTGTTTGGTAAAGATAAGTATTTTAAAAGGGTTGGATAAAAATAAAAGATATTAAACAGGAGTTAACAGCTTCAGAATTTTCCGCCAGTGATCCATGCCAGAGTGAGTTATTTTCCGTGAGCGTTTCTTTCTGTCAGTATTTTACGTTCACGCGTGTTCTTCCAGGGAAGTGTGAGATTCTGCTAAAGATTACATTCACATCCTCTTTTTTCTCGCCAAAACATCATTTCTGGCGCAATTATCTGTTACAATAAAGGGACGTTTGATACTCTTTACTATTTACTAAGTGACATAAGTTTGAAATGATATTTTTGTCGACAGACAAGCAAAACTCGTAAATGGTTTATTTTAAAGAATTCAACTGCCGTATTGTGAAGTTAAAACTCTGTTAATAGAATAAAAAAGCAACCAGAAGGCAAGGATATGATTTTTGTCTCAGTTATTACTTAAAATGATTTTTAAATCATAAGCAAATTGCAAAGTTGTAGGTGGCACGGAACTGGTACGCGGTGGCTCGGAACTGGTAACGCGAGTTGCTCTGAAAAATATGCCTTTAACTCGAAAAATTTTAAAATGTTGGAGTCAGTTCCTTGTTGATTATAACAATTGATAAATTTGGATTATTCCTAGTAAAAATCATGTAAAATGGCGTCACAGCTAAAAAGATAGAGTAATTTAAAGTTGAAGTGGCACGGAACTGGGCACCTGTATTGCCCAGGGGCAATACGGTAAAATTCTGCCCGCTGATTAGCCAATCAGAGCGCGCGTACTATCGTTGCCATATAATAAATCATAGTTAGTATAGGTGACTGCTAGGTGAGTGCAATATGAACTGCAATTTGAGTGCAATTAGGCCCAAATTGAACGAGTAGTTGTACCATTACTCCTTATTAACAATATCGATGCAAACATTTGCAGAGAAGACCGAACCCAGCCAAACAAAGAAGTGAAGTTTACCCAACCATCAACTGTATTTCAGACTCCAAAGTAAAATTACATTTAAGCAATAAAAGTACTTTCCGCGTGCTCTCTGCTTTCTTACAAACACGAGGGGGATGTTGGGAGAACTGATCAAAACTTGAAAGACACGAGCCGAAGGCGAGTGTCTTTCAAGTTTTATCAGTTCGACCAACATTCCCCGAGTGTTTGTAAGAAATCAGAGAGCACGCAGAAAGTATTTTTATTGCTTTTAGAAAATAACATACACACGCGCGACAGCGTTGCGTGACAATCGTGTTTCTCAGGTCTCTTACAAACACGCTTTTTAACCAATCAGAATGCGCACATTCACAATACAACATAGGTGTTATTTTCTAAACACTTTTAATTGCAAAATTTTGTCCAAAAAGGTGAATAGGCCTAGGTAAACTTTAACAGAAAACATAGCTGAAGTCTCGTGTAAACTTTCGTGAAACTGCCAAACAACCAAGCAATTTGCCCCCTGGCATTTGTCAGCATCACATGCATTACCACTGTATGCATTGCTACGCGACCTTCAAAATTCACTGTTGCGATTGCCGATTTTACGCAAGAAAATTTTAATATCAATTTTCTTGAACAGAGAGTTAAACATTCTAGGCAAGGAAGCCAAAGGATAGCTTAAAACCAGTTTGGTTGATTTTGCAATCAATATCGATCCAGTAAAGCAGCCGAATCCAGCGTTTTGGTTTGATTGACAGCTAAAAATCGCCAATCGCCCATCGCAACATTGAATTTTGAGGTCGCGTAGCAATGAATACTACGGTGGCTTATAAGGGCCATCAACATTTGGAAGATCGACAGTTAGTAACTGGCGATCGACACTTATTAACTGGCGATCGACACTTATTAACTGGCGATCGGCAGTTAGTAACTTGCGATCGACAGTTAGTAACTGGCGATCGACAGTTAATTACTGGCGATCGACAGTTAGTAACTGGCGATCGACAGTTAGTAACTGGCGATCGACACTTATTAACTGGCGATCGACACTTAATAACTGGCGATCGACACTTATTAACTGGCGATCGGCAGTTAGTAACTTGCGATCGACACTTAGTAACTGGCGATCGACACTTAGTAACTGGCGATCGACACTTATTAACTGGCGATCGACACTTAGTAACTGGCGATCGACAGTTAGTAACTGGCGATCGACAGTTAGTAACTGGCGATCGACAGTTAGTAACTGGCGATCGACACTTAATAACTGGCGATCGACACTTAGTAACTGGCGATCGACAGTTAGTAACTGGCGATCGACAGTTAGTAACTGGCGATCGACAGTTAGTAACTGGCGATCGACACTTATTAACTGGCGATCGACAGTTAGTAACGAGCGATCGACAGTTAGTAACTGGCGATCAACAGTTAGTAACTGGCGATCGACACTTATTAACTGGCGATCGACACTTAATAACTGGCGATCGACAGTTAGTAACTGGCGATCGACAGTTATTAACTGGCGATCGACAGTTATTAACTGGCGATCGACACTTAATGACTGGTGATCGACACTAAGTAACTGGCGATCAACACTTAATAACTGGCGATCGGCATGGCAAATGAAGTCACGTGGTGCGTTCGATGGGGGGGGGGGGGACTTGACCTATAGGCGGGTAGGAGCTCGCAAAGCGTGACCCACTAAAACCGCTAATTTTCGTACCCCGTTTATGACAAAAAGCTCGAAATATAGGAAAATGAATGCTCTTGTTGTTTAGTACCACAGACTTTAGACAGACTTTAGACTTCTCCAGGTTCGATCTCCATCGTGCTTTTGTGACGTATGTAATCTGACACACTATTGACATCGTTAGCACAAGATATAGGGGGCGACATCCGCCCTAGTCAAGGGACAGAGTATTTGAGACCGTGTGTGTTAGAGGATCTAGACCGAATAGTTGTTAGAGTTTGAAATTGTTTAGGATTGTATCTTGGAATCAGATATCGTGGGTAGTGAAATATATATTGAGTTCTTCTTTGACAACCTTTGAGTGTTTATTGAGTTCCCCCTAGTGTCCTACCAGTCGGGCCGTGTAACACTTTCAAATAGGAATAAACGACGTAGTAATAAACGACAAGTGCATATATTTTCCGATATTTCGAGCTTTTTGTCATAAACGGGGTACAAAAATTAGCGGTTTTAGCGGGTCACGTTTTGCGAGCTCCTACCCATATCGGTCAAGTACGGTGGCTTATAAGGGCCATCAACATTTTATAGATCGACAGTTAGTATGGCGATCGACAGTTAGTAACTGGCGATCGACACTTAGTAACTGGCGATCGACAGTTAGTAACTGGCGATCGACACTTATTAACTGGCGATCGACAGTTAGTAACTGGCGATCGACAGTTAGTAACTGGCGATCGACAGTTAGTAACTGGCGATCGACAGTTAGTAACTGGCGATCGACACTTAATAACTGGCGATCGACACTAAGTAACTGGCGATCGACACTTAGTAACTGGCGATCGACAGTTAGTAACTGGCGATCGACAGTTAGTAACTGGCGATCGACAGTTAGTAACTGGCGATCGACAGTTATTAACTGGCGATCGACAGTTATTAACTGGCGATCGACACTTAATAACTGGCGATCGACAGTTAGTAACTGGCGATCGACAGTTATTAACTGGCGATCGACAGTTATTAACTGGCGATCGACACTTAATAACTGGTGATCGACACTTAGTAACTGGCGATCAACACTTAGTAACTGGCGATTGACAGTTAGTAACTGGCGATCGGCATGGCAAATGAAGTCACGTGGTGCGTTCGATCGGAGGGGGGGGACTTGACCTATAGGCGGGTAGGAGCTCGCAAAGCGTGACCCACTAAAACCGCTAATTTTCGTACCCCGTTTATGACAAAAAGCTCGAAATATAGGAAAATGAATGCTCTTGTTGTTTAGTACCACAGACTTTAGACAGACTTTAGACTTCTCCAGGTTCGATCTCCACCGTGCTTTTGTGACGTATGTAATCTGACACACTATTGACATCACGTGTTAGCACAAGATATAGGGGGCGACATCCGCCCTAGTCAAGGGACAGAGTATTTGAGACCGTGTGTGTTAGAGGATCTAGACCGAATAGTTGTTAGAGTTTGAAATTGTTTAGGATTGTATCTTGGAATCAGATATATATTGAGTTCTTCTTTGACAACCTTTGAGTGTTTATTGAGTTCCTCCTAGTGTCCTACCTGTCGGGCCGTGTAACACTTTCAATTAGGAATAAACGACGTAGTAATAAACGACAAGTGCATATATTATACACTTAATGACTGCTCCCGAGGGAAACATCAGTTTTGTTTCCCGAGAATCTCGATGTTTCGAGATCGAGATTCGAGATTCGAGGGAAACAAAACTGGTGTTTCCCGAGGGAGCAGTCATTAAGTGTTTTGTTATATAGCAAAAAATAAACTGCAATTATTAAATCGAAACAAATGTATTTCAAGAACGAAAGAGAAGTTACAAAGTGTGTGCGCGACTGCATCGTGTAAAATAAAAACACTCCTAAAATCCCACAATTTTCTTGCATTACGGCAAAAACTTATCAAAATTAGCAAAGGTTGTTTAAAGAGACAAGCGTGTTTACAATAAACTTCTATTTTTCCCGCTCTCAAACGCGACGCGCGAAAGCAATATTCCCCGACCAGTCAATAATTTTTCGAAATATTGACTGATCGGGAATATTTGATTTGTACTTCACCACGTGACCTTGATTTAGCCAATAAGAGCGCGCGCTCGGTTGGAGTGAGCACTCGCTATATAACAATTTCCGATTTTTCGAGCTTTTTGTCATAAACGGGCCGGTACGAAAATTAGCGGTTTTAGCGGGTCACGTTTTGCGAGCTCCTACCCATATATCGGTCAAGTCCCCCCACCTCCCTTCCCCCCCCCCCCCCCCCGATCGAACGTTAACCAGTTACTAACTGTCGATCGCCAGTTACTAACTGTCGATCGCCAGTTATTAAGTGTCGATCGCCAGTTAGTAACTGTCAATCGCCAGTTACTAACTGTCGATCGCCAGTTACTAAGTGTCGATCGCCAGTTAATAAGTGTCGATCGCCAGTTAATAAGTGTCGATCGCCAGTTACTAACTGTCGATCGCCAGTTACTAAGTGTCGATCGCCAGTTACTAACTGTCGATCGCCAGTTACTAAGTGTCGATCGCCAGTTACTAACTGTCGATCGCCAGTTACTAACTGCCGATCGCCAGTTAATAAGTGTCGATCGCCAGTTACTAACTGTCGATCGCCAGTTACTAAGTGTCGATCGCCAGTTACTAACTGTCGATCGCCAGTTACTAACTGCCGATCGCCAGTTACTAACTGTCGATCGCCAGTTACTAAGTGTCGATCGCCAGTTACTAACTGTCGATCGCCAGTTACTAACTGTCGATCGCCAGTTACTAACTGTCGATCGCCAGTTACTAACTGTCGATCTATAAAATGTTGATGGCCCTTATAAGCCACCGTAGTCAAGTCCCCCCTCCCCACCCGATCGAACGCACCACGTGACTTCATTTTCCATGCCACTCGCCAGTTACTAACTGTCGATCGCCAGTTATTAAGTGTCGATCGCCAGTTAATAACTGTCGATCGCCAGTTAATAACTGTCGATCGCCAGTTACTAAGTGTCGATCGCCAGTTACTAACTGTCGATCGCCAGTTACTAACTGTCGATCGCCAGTTACTAACTGTCGATCGCCAGTTACTAACTGTCGATCGCCAGTTACTAACTGTCGATCGCCAGTTATTAAGTGTCGATCGCCAGTAACTAAGTGTCGATCGCCAGCTACTAAGTGTCGATCGCCAGTTACTAAGTGTCGATCGCCAGTTACTAAGTGTCGATCGCCAGTTACTAAGTGTCGATCGCCAGTTACTAAGTGTCGATCGCCAGTTACTAAGTGTCGATCGCCAGTTACTAAGTGTCGATCGCCAGTTACTAACTGTCGATCGCCAGTTAATAAGTGTCGATCGCCAGTTAATAAGTGTCGATCGCCAGTTAATAAGTGTCGATCGCCAGTTACTAAGTGTCGATCGCCAGTTACTAAGTGTCGATCGCCAGTTACTAAGTGTCGATCGCCAGTTACTAAGTGTCGATCGCCAGTTACTAAGTGTCGATCGCCAGTTACTAAGTGTCGATCGCAAGTTACTAACTGCCGATCGCAAGTTACTAACTGCCGATCGCCAGTTAATAAGTGTCGATCGCCAGTTACTAACTGTCGATCTATAAAATGTTGATGGCCCTTATAAGCCACCGTAGAATACAGTGGTAATTGTGATTAATAATGATTTTTTCATTGCTGGCTTTTGCTGCTAGATTTTATCAACAGATTTTATCGCGTAAAAAACATTTGCAGCAAAAATTGGAAGTAAACTGGCATTAAAGAATGAAAATCCTGAGTAGTGGCAAAATATTCACTCCCTTGTCAATATTCTTCTACCTTCTTGCATTCCTTGCTATCTCAGACATAATTTGCAATTGGCTGTTCTTCAGTGGTTCAAGTCTATAACATGACAATTACTGATTAATGCAAAACCGTTCTTGTAAATAATGACACTTGCTCTGTAAAGGAAACGAAAATGGATCCACTGTAGTGTATGACTTTTGTAAATAGGAAAAACTGATAGAAAAATATTCCCTGGTCTTGGCACAAGTCATTATTAAAATATGAGGGGTTTGGAGGGTTTCTTTCGGTAAAAAATGAGCTGACATTTCTTCCAGAAAAAGCATGATGATGTATTTATACACACCCAAATAATATCCAGAATTCAGAACAATATAGAAATAGGTTTTCTAAAATTCATGAATTATTCATAAGGTCTGTTACCAATGGGTGAACCCAATATTGGTCACGTGCCGTGTTTATAACTAGTACTAAACACACTCATGTTTAATTAATGAGTGTCTATATCGTAGTTATAGACACGGTACCCCGGATGAAGTGCCTATTTCGACACTTTAAAGCGCATATGGGTGTACAAGGGTGGACCCTTGCCAACCCAGGGTCGGAACTAATGCTAGGTACGCACATTTCCGACCCTACGCATTGGGTGAATTTTTTTAGGATTTCGTGAACACTGGTCACCAAAACCACAACCCCAATCCATGTGGGATGCTTACTCTGCATCTGCGCATGTTTGGTTCTGTATCTGCGCATCCTTGGCGTCTACGTCACACTAGCGATACTCTGTGGGTGTCGAAATTTTTCACTAACATGGGCAAAATGTTCATATTTAATGCTTATTTTTCTAATTAAAACGTAAATAAGTTCACTATTACAAAGCTGGAAGCACTGCCTTTCGGGACGGCCCTTCTAGAATTTGCGAGGACGTGATGCTCTATTACTGTACCAACTTTCCTGGTTCCACAAACCGAACAATTTTCCACCAAATCCTTCACTAGATCATTCTAAGGTTTAGTAGCCATTCTGGTTCTGACCATTCCCTTGGGGCCAGAAAAATCAGGTTTTTGGTCACACAACAGGCAGGAAACACGACAAAATGGTATAAATTTGGTTCATACAGTTTTTGTTTCCTGATTATAAACTGAGGACTACAAATCCCCTCCAAAAATGCGAGCTACGGGCCTAGCTTTCTGCGCTTGAGCCCATTTTCGTACCCAGAGCTCCCAGGGTCGTCAATTCGCGGCCGAGGCAGGCTCTGGGGGCAGCCATTTAAGGGACTTTGCTGATTGATTTTGAACGTTACGGCATGCGCAAAGTTCTTTCCTCGGCTCTGTATCAAACCTCGCGCATTCGTCAATAGTTAATGGTCACGAGAATGCTTCTGCCCAAGAATGGACATCATAAGATACCAGACGGGCGAGCCAGTGTCATCGCGGTACATCTAAGACCTCGTCCACACTACACGTCTGTTTTCAAACCAGCCCCTGACGAAAACGGATACTTTTTGCTGCGGATACGGCTATCGTCCACACTACAACGCCGAAAACGACCACCGAAAACGGATCAATCCGAAAACGCTCTCCAGAGTGGAGCGATATGAAAACAGAGCTGTTTCAAAACACTGTTTTCTAGTGTGGACGGGTGAAAACGTTCTATCTGAAAACGATGATGTCACCACAGCAAACCCGATCAATTTCGCGGGCCGACAGATCGAAATGCGCATGCGTTGAGCTTATTTGACCATGCGCACTGAATGCATAAGAGCGTTTTCGTACGGATACGCGTTGTAGTGTGGACGGGCGAAAACGGTACGAAAACGATAAGTGTGGACGCAAATCTTTTTGAAAACGGAGCATTTTAAATTTGTTACTGGTTCTCCAAGAGGTCCGCACATAACAGTGCCGAAACACAAGATTGCGTTGGAGGCCAAAATGCGAATTCTCGGGATATTTTGAGGTTGGGATTTCTGCTATAATTGTTAGCCCGAACTGACTAATAAACTACTTTAGACATTTACATGAGGAATTTGACTCGCAGAGTCAGTCTTCGCTTCTTTTAGCCATGTTTACCGATGGAGATAATTTACACCTGTTTGAATTAACGTTGCTCTGCAAAACGTAAAACCATGAACCATGCTTCATAAGTCGTAATGGTAATTCCTGCCTAAAACGAAGCTGTTCAAGCCAAATTATGTCTCAAAGTAGTAAACAAAGTGCCATTGGGTGGTTTTAGTTTAGTTTGGTTTGCCAACTCGAGGAAAAACGAGAAATAGCGTCTTCATTATGATGTATGGTTCATGGTTTTACGTTTTGCAGAGCAACGTTAATTGAAACAGGTGTATACAATAGCTGTATTCACACAAGAGACGGAAAACTCGTCTGAGACGAGTTTCTCGCCTTGAATATTGTTCCCTGTTCTTCTGTGATCACGCGAAAACACTTTTTTGAAGAAGAAAGTTTAGACAGATAACAAGCAAGTGTTTCTGAATAGAATTGACTTAAGACAGGCACTTTTTCTGACGAGAAACTCGTCTCAGACGAGTTTTCCGTCTCTAGTGTGAATACAGCTATACAATATTGAGATCTGAAAGATCAGATCTGACTGGACGCTTATTGGACAATTTCTGCAACGATTAGCACCAGGAAAAGCGCTGCCTCACGGACCAAGTACCAAAGATGAAAGCTCCTACTTATGGGCTCCTGACATTGAGAATGTTCTTTTCCGGATTGTCAAGCAAATAAATAGGAGGACGGAAGAAAGAATCACCTCGATAATTGCATTCATGTAACGACAATCGGTGGGCTTTCAAAAATGCTTCTGAGATTGTTCTGCATTGGATAACGCAGAACGTATTCCCAGCGTGACTGAAATAAATAATTCATCTCGAATTGAAAAATATATACTCCCATTAACCAGTAGCCTACGTAGCCGACTCATAACCCCTCATAACCGACTCATAACCCCCCTAATAACCCGAGCGCGACCCGAGAGCCCGCTACGCCACCTACTGTATGTAATGGTTTTGTTTCCGGCAGAACGAAAGGAGTCCAGATGAATAAATGCAAGAAACAAATTATAACTTGCCTTCACGCCCCCAGATGAAAGACCGTTGACAATGATCATTTCAATAATCTTTTCGAAACAAGCTGGTCACTATCAATTGTTTTTGGTAGAATTTCTCTAGATTGTGCGATCCGTATGATGAGGAAATTGTCTCAAACTAGAATCAAAGATTTAATTTCCTCTCGTTTCCGAAAATAATTGAAATGTTCATTCCACTATTATTGTTTGGTTTTGGACACATGCAGAGTTTCTCTCTTCCCCAGTGCAAAGAGTTAAATTGTGCTGTCATTAATATTGCATGGCGGTGAACATTTACGTCTATACCTACTACATTGGTTTAGATTTACGATTGACATAAAAACACAAGGTTTTCGCTAGAAGCTCTTTTCATTGTTCGTGTTTTTAATGTGCATTACAAGCCTCAGGCGAAAAATAGAAATATATGCAGTTTTACCGCCACTTCAAATTAACGATTTTTATGATGAACGTTTATGCAAAAAGTCATACGTTGAAAGGTTTCTGTCGAGCTCATTTTAATTATGTCCCATAATCTTTAGCGTGCAAGCCATATGCTCTGAATGAACTGAACCATAATGACTTGTCAACGGCATTAAAACTGTAATCTCTGTAATTGATTGTGTTCGCCTCAAGAGAAATACTAAGGTTGTGAAAATGAATAGTGGGACTGATAATTATTGTGATAATTATTCCCGTTCGTATTCTGACAGGCGTATTCTGTGGTGCTCAATACAAGTTTTTCCCTGCCGTGATGTTGTATATGTACCGAAATGTAAATTGCCTGACAAAAACATCCTCCTTGCTGGGGAGTTGTTTAGTCGCATGCGCCTTTTTCTATACAACTCCACCGCAATTTTAATATTCTTCAACCATAAACAATTTTTGCAACCAAGAACAACCCATTTCTACGGCGCAGAATTTCTGGCAAAACGCAGTCTGGGGGAATTCCTAATTTGAATATTGTTTTTACGTTAAATGCCGCGGAGCCAATTAGACATTCCTCGCCGACTTATTGCCTCATTGATATGGGAATAGCCGAATCTTATTAGCAAGGCTTCGTATTGCGAGCAAGAAATATTACAATCTGCTAGCGCCACAAGGATCTCTTATAGCTGGGAAAATAGTGAGGACTTGTGATAAAGATTTCTCTATTTATTGGATACCTCGTGCCACCTGTTCCCGTTACAAGTCCTGACATTTGTGTGAATAATTCATTTCTAGTCTTCATCTTCGCTGGCATAATCAGACAAGAGAAGAAACGAAAATGGGATTAAAATTGAGAAAGAAGATGAAACAACAGGAGTTTGTTGGTGTATAGTTCCGTAAGAAAGCATCTTGTATTAGGCTTGTATGGAAGGCCGTACGAGAAAGCGTTCTTGGCTCGGGATCAAATATTAATCATTCGAATGCTCTTGTTTTTCTTAAGCCGGCGAAAATCCTTGTGTGAAGAATTCTATTACGTGTGTAGTCTCGCGTCCTACAACTCACCACGATACAGCAGCGTACAATGGCAAGGTTTCGTCAAAATCCAGGCGGTAGTCATGTCGAGTGGATGGCAAAAACTCCTTCACGTTGAACAAGCCTTGTTTACGTATGAAATATAGCACGCTCTTTTAAACCAACTGTTATTCGTTTAGCAGTGAACGATAAAATGTGCACATTAGATGCATCTAATACTACGGTTTCTTTCTTCCCTATGATTTTCGATGATCGCATCGTGATAAACGTAAGCGGGATGATATTCGAGACGCGCGAGGCCACTCTAGCGCGTTTCCCGAACTCCTTACTCGGCAGCCCGGGAAAGCGGAGGATTTATTATGTGCCGGAGGTGAACGAATACTTCTTTAATCGCAATCGAGCGGCATTTGAGGCCATTTTATATTACTACCAATCTCCGGGCCGGCTGCAGCGGCCAGCGGAAGTTCCGATGCGGGTTTTCAAGCAAGAAGTAGAATTCTTCGAGTTAGGCGAAGATATATTACATACTATGCTTTTAAAAGAGGGTTACATAGAGATGGAGGCTGCCCCTAAAATGCCTCGAAATTACTACCAGCGGAGAATGTGGGAGCTGTTCGAGTATCCGAACTCTTCGCCAATAGCTACAGGTTTAGTAATGTTCTCTATTTTCATGATTGTCACTGCAATGATTTCTGCGATCGCTGAGTCATGTATGCAGACGGATGTAACAGGTTACAGCCCTAACCAGACCGCACAAATTCGCGAGAGGAACCTGAGCAATCCTTGGTTCGTGTTAGAGATCATTTTCAACAGCTGGTTCACATTTGAGTACATGGCTCGCCTGTTAGCATCCCCAAACAAGTACAATTTCTTAGTCGGGCTGCTAAACCTGGTCGATCTAGTCGCCATTTTGCCGTTTTACATCACTATTCTTCTCGACTCGTCGCGCACCAACTCCGTTACTGTTCTACGCGTTCTACGGGTTGTGCGCGTGTTTCGAATGTTCAAACTTTCCCGTTATTCCCGCAGCCTTCAAGTAATAGGTTACTGCGTGTTGGAAAGCATTAGAGAGCTGGGATTGCTGATTCTGTGTTTGTTTTTCACTGTCGTGGTCTCGTCAAGTTTGCTATATTATGTGGAATTCGGAAACAAGAGGACATTTTTCACAAGCGTACCCGAGACGTTCTGGTTCTCATTACAGACAATCACAACAATAGGGTACGGGGATATGGTTCCCATTACACCTCTAGGGAAACTCATGTCGGCTGCGTGTGCCATATTCGGCGCTATCACCTTAGCCCTACCCGTGCTTACGTTTGTATCGAATTTTAACAAACTTTATTATAAAAACATAGAGGACAATTTCAACTTACGAAGACGTTCGGCTGATAAGCCAGTCACCGAGGAAAATGAGACTTTGACCTCTAAGCTGAGTACAGCAACTGACGAACGAGAATGATCACAAGTGACTGAATGGGAATGAGATTTTAAATACTCTCGACTGATGAGTGGCGAATATGTTACGTGATAAATATAGCGGCACGAGAGCCAATGTGTGGGGTAATTGAATCGCGTTGACAATATAACCACAATGTTGGTTTAGAAGACAACATTGCCAATGCCACCTTTGTGGCCAAAAGCCTAAGACATAACATTGTTAAGTAATTCTAAACCTGCACGCAAAATTGCTTTAGGGCGCGCCTTTTAAGTGCATAAAAGCCGTGAAGTACATTAGTGTTTTCGTTTTGAATTTATACCGAGCTTTCGTTCGATTTCTTGTTGATGAGGAAAACAAACTCTTTCAGCCACCAGCTTGAAAGAGATTCGTGTGTAAGCGAGTGTATGTTTGGCACAGACATTGCGTCCAGTTTTGCTGGCCAAAACTATTTTGCGACAGTCGTTCTATAAATTAGATGGATCAGAAAGCAAAGTAAAGCCTGTTTGTAGATAAATCTCAAGCTGGAACATAAATAAAAATACGCCTCTTAATCTACCTGGAAGCAAAATGTGGTTGCTATGGTACATACATGTAGAGCAAATCACGTCGTAGATACAAATACAGTACACTTACGGACGGTTTGAAAGTAAAATTACAGGCCTCTTGCTATTAAAATGAGTTAAATTAATTCACGTTTTCTTGAGGTTTATTGGGACAGAGCGCTACACTCTGTAGGGAACATTGAGCATGGGATGATGCACTTTCATTTGGCCGCGTTAACGAAAGAAACCTGCTGATTTTAATACAGATTTAAAGTCCTAAAAATTGTTATCCTAACACACTACACGCCAAAGGCAAACTGATTACAAATTAATCACAAGAAAGCTCTGTGCTTAGCCCACACACTTAGAGTTTTTTTGTTTTTGTCTGATGTTTTTGTTTGAGGGTCTCCTACAGCCTGAATTTCAGACGTGTTTTCACTCGTAAAAAATATATGAGAAATTAGAGGGAAAAGACGTCTGAAATTCAGGCTAGGACTCCTAGTTTTTAAAACTGCAAAAGAGGAGTTGATCCTAGCTCATCGTCGTAAAATCCGTATCCGTCAGAGGAAAAGAAATCCGTTTGATGACGTAATCGATGACATCATACCGCGTGACTAGGCAGTTGCACCCCCCTTGCCATTTTTTATATTTTCACCCAAGTTTGGTTGTCTGAGGTTCATCCTTTCCTAAGATATAAACCTTTTCTCGTTTGATGACGTAATCGATGACGTCATAACACGTGACCATACAGTTGCACCCCCCTTGCCACTTGCATAATTTCACCCAAGTTTGGTTGTCTGAGGTTCATCCCTTCCCAAGATATATACCTTTTTATAGCTCCGCTTAGCTATAAAACTCTTGGGTTGTTGCCTGTGCGACGACGGACCAGTTATAGCAGCTGCTCGTAAGATCTAACGCTATTGGCTTGCTACACCTCATTATTGTATTGTATTCTCGTTCTATTCTCGTGTTTCCATTGTTTTCACTGAGGTGTAGCAATCCTATAGGGTTAGGTCTTTCGATAGCTTCTACATGACCCGACGGACGCACGCACAAACATGAAAAAGTTTCCTTTCCTCCTGCATGCAGCTATGGGGCTCCGCTACGCGGGCGCCGAAAGATAACCATTGGCCCTCGAATAGCTGACAAACGTCTGTGACAAGAACGTTGTGCATTTGAGCTTTTTGAGTTAACGGTACTCTTTCTAGACATGTAATAAGTATTCCATTGTCATTTGAAGACAAAGCTAAATTTATAACGCAAAGTATTTGCAATTGGATTGCCCCGGGGTAGGGGGCTTTTGTCAAAAATGTATGCCGTCCATACATACCCATATAGTCAATATATGGGAGAACCCCCCCCCCCCTCCCCCGGGTGCTCTCTACCCCGGGGCTTAGCAAAAGTTTCGTCTAGTAAAAAAGACAAATCCCTGGGGGTTAACCCCTGGGCAAGCCATGATAAGTTCATTACTTATGGAAATGACTAGATACAGAGGCATAAGATATGGCAAGCCAAAGTGGACAAAAGTGTTGTGAAAGAAAAAGTATAATTTCAATTTTCACCATACCAGATTAAATATTTACTATGCGAGATTTTGCGATCACAACGAGTTTCTATTCTTACTTGTCTAGTTTACATTTTCAATAGGTGAGTTTTACTTATTACTAATCGAGAATACGTTAGTGAAATTATTTTTTCGCCTAGAATTTCTGGAATTTCTTGGTCTGTCAAACAATTCACCACTCGATATTTAAATATTACCATACGAGAAATATTTTACTAGACGAGAATATCACATTTTATCCTAGCTTGATTTTTAGGTCGAAATCGTGAATGTCGGCATTAGGTATCAACTTGTAGTTATTGGTCTAGGGCGTAAGGCTATCGCATTTGTGTATATTTAGCTACACATGCCCAGAAATTCTGGCTCTTATACTTAAGTTAATGCTCGTAACCCATGAGGAGAAGGATAACAGACAACAACCATTTGTGGGGAAAGGGGTTGAGAATGAAGCACTCCTACCCAGCAGGTCAATGCACTAACTAGATACTGGTCTAGCTAAAATGAGGGGCTGCCCTCTCCAAGGGGATACATTGCCCCTCCCTCTCCAGGGCTGCAAACACAATACCCTGGAAAAGGGGCTAACCCCCCCAAGGGCTGAACACACAATTCCCTTGGGGGATTCCTATACCTGACTAGGGCTGCACACACAATTCCCTAGCCAAGTTCCTATCCCCCCAGGGCATGCAATCACAACCTCCCCAGAAGGTCCTTAGATGTTTTGGTAATTTAGACTCATTGTTACCATAGCAACCCCGAAGTGGGGAAAAGTGAGTCTATTGGGCCTAAGTGTGACCTGCTTAGGAGCACTTCATCCCCACCTAGCCCTAGGTTTAAAATTCGCATTTTCTCCAAATGCATTTTTAACAGACAGCTCAGCCAAAATCGCAGCGTTGGTAAAGATAGGGATGCTTTTTGTGCACGATTAAATTAGAGAGCATCGATGCACGGCGCTTTTGAGAAAATGGGTTTGTTTTTGACCAAAACTGACAAAATAATGCGAAATTGTGTTTGAGCAAGAGTGGATTAACAAGAGTTTGAATCTTTCCCTACTGTATTTGTCCACATCACAGTCAGAAAAGTGTCTATTTTTAGATTTGAGTTTCGCGCGCGAAAGTATTCGAATGCTCAGGCTCGAATGCTCGTATACCAAATACACAACAAAATAGAGAATATCCTACCTTATCTTTGCGATTTTAACGGTTTTTCCATTGATCTGCGAGATTTAATTTTAGGCTGGATCTCACAACTGTTCGCGTGGCGAGAAAGTGGGAACCCTGTGGATGACGAATTTTCGCGGGCATCCTAGTTCTAAAAATAGACACTTTTCTGACTGTGATTCGGGCGTACATAGTAAATATGGAAACTCTTGGTAATCACTCTTGGTTTGAGCTCATAAGAAGTTCAAATAAAAGGCACCGAGTACCTCGGTGAAATCGTGGATACCGTTTATCCACGTTTTGGTCGTCTGGTGCTGTTCCCTTCCCGATATATCAATTTTCTAGTTTTGATGACGTCATCGATGACGTTATACCACGTGACCTAGGTGTTGCACCTCCTATGCTGGAAGATAACTTTACCCAGTTTGGTCACGTAGCGATGCTCTGTTCTCGGAATATTAATTTTTCTAGTTTTGATCACGTCAGCGATGACGTCATGTCATGTGACTTTGGTGCTGGACTCCCATTGACACAAAGATAATTTTATCTAAGTTTGGTCACCTAGCGTAGTCAGGGAGCAAATGTATTCCCGTGGGAAGTTTGTGCTGAAAGCAGGGCACCAGTCTAGAAATGTTGTTTGGGGTCTACTAAACATGAAAAGTTTTGGTGCCAACCTTGAAACTTGCTCAGACGGGATTTAAGGGACACCGCGGAAATACGTTTTCGAGCGCGCGAACCATCTATTTTGCTGGTCAGCGGCAGATTTTAAAAACACCGGCAAATTTGAATTGTTTTCACCCGGCACCAAAACAGGTCAACAAAAGTCGGAAAGTTAAGGCGAAAACTTGAAAGTTAGTCTTTATTCTTTGGGAATAGTTTATTTGATATATTTAACAAAACATATCTTGTGCACAGCTTGTAAAAACTTTGCACTCAGTGTAAAATGTGAGGAAAACTACGAGGGATGACGAATTTTCGCCCGTAGCGATCCGAGGTTTGTTGACGTTTTGCGACATTTTGTTGCAATGTTGTGCTCAAAGTCCAAAACTAGGACTTCGTCGGAGTTTTGCAAAGGCTCACTCAAAAGGCCATCAAAAGAAGTTCGAAGATTTGGAGAATTGGAGGAAGGAGACCTTGTGTGTCAGCGCCATTTCGATGAAATTCGGCGAAAAAACGAGAAGACATGCTCGTGCCCGTCAACATGGGGGCACTCAAACATCCGTGTCCAGCCAATCCCTCGACGTTTTTGGGATGTATTTGATGCAGAAGGACAGAAACTCAATACCTACCAGCCTGGTACTCGATGGTGCAACAAATGCCGTACAGAGGCACCAGTCAGATTTCTTCTTGGCCCGGATCACTTACCAAAACGAAGAAAGGTAAATTTTATTTCTATGTTATGTTTTTTTTTTTCATCGTATGATCGAAACACTCAGATCATTTCTCGTGAAAGCCTGGTATTTATGGAGTAACCAAGACATTGGAAACGATCCTACATACTTTGACATAATTATTAGCTAGTACACAAAGACAGGTGTCTTCTTATTAATGGACAATAATAATAATTTTACGTGACTTTCTAGAGAACTATAAATCGATGATAATTATTTGGACCTATTTAAAAATGCAAGTAGCTTGTCAACATCAGGTCTTACAAACAAAAACATTTCCATCTATTAAACAGAAAATAGCAGTTGGGCAGCCGGAAAGCATAGAGGGAGACAGTGGGCAACCACAACAATGCACACAAGAGGTATGAAAATTTAATGAATTATTTAATTAGTTTTATCATTATAATTTATTTTTATTTTAAACTATATTTTACATATGCAAAAAGCTAATGGCTCATCTCAGGGAATTAATGATTATGAAAAATATTTCATTTCAAACAGAAAATTGTAGTTGGACAGCCCGAGAGCATAGAGGGAGACAACAACAAACCACAACAATGTCAAGAACAGGTACAGAAATTAAATGAAAAATACTGACTGTATTTTTAAAAGTTTTATTTAGAGGGGTTTTCATTAACTTGTGAAACATTGCACATTTTTTTAATCCCCTCATGTTCACACACTGTTGTCCTACATTTTTCTGTCTTTCCTCACCATCAGGCTGCTAGCTACTGGACATTTGTACATACAAGAAATGGGGAGGTGCTTCAAGGCAAGGAAGGAGATGTTATGATGGAATCTGAAACCTGGAAAACAGTGCTGGCAAGACTAAATGGTGAGCAGTTTGAAATGCACACCTTACTTTACAAGTAACACATATCATATTGGAATAATTTTTGTTTAAACCAAGTATTGTGTGATTCACAGAGCCAACTTTCACACAGCTTCTGGACAACCTTAGCCAGCACATGGAAAAGCATCCAAATCGACAGGAGTTGGTCAGCCATGACAAGTTCAAAGAGTTTTTACTGTCAAATCCATCTGGATCTTCTCTGTTCAAAACAATCAATGGAAGTATTCTTTCAGAGAGGCATGGGACGGCCAGAGCTCAACTTCAGGAGAAGAGAACAACAGCTCTTATATGGCAATTAATTTTCTACAGGTATTTACTTCTTATGTTACATGTTAACAAACTAGAATATGACTAAAATTGTCTAAAATGTATTAAGGTTCAGACAGGGAACTTAGACAATATTGATATTATCTCTGCTTGTTTTAACCATATTGAAATTGTGAAAGCAAGTACAACCCTCTGTGGATTGTGGAAATGTAAGGACATCCAATTTCAAAGGAACAAAAAACATCAATACTTCTGATATGAGGTTTCAGTGGGCAATATTATACTCTGGTTCTTGGTTTCCTTAGGAATCAAAGGCATGGAGAATTCATGGATGAAAGCTCCATTTTCCTTGACCTACATGGGCTCTCCTCTGGTGGAATGGAACTTGGTAAAGTGCTTGGCTTCTCAAGAGCAGTCAGAACAAAAACTTCAAAGAAACATGAAATTGCAGCACATCACCTCAAGCTAGTGAGAGAAAAGGCAACTCAAGCAATCACTAAGGTATACATGGAATCTCTGGCCTATACACTGCACATAGTCAACCAGAGCACGCATACCATTTCAGCCATATGCAGGGGCATACCAAGAAGGATTCCAGGGGTTCCGAAACCCCCCTATTTGTAGTGTTTGTGTATTCTGAATAGTGTTACTCCCAAAATTTATGGGTAGGCACAGGAATATAGTGGTGGAACACCCCCCCCCCCCCCCCCCCACTAAAAAATCCTGGGTATGAAACTGATATGATAAAAAGTGTGCATATTGCATGTACAGCACAAACATGTGTGATCATTCTTTTTTTGTACAGAAATCATTCCAGATACTCTCCGTGGACGATTTTCACAACATTAATACTGTAAAGATGCCTACTGGGAGAGTCACAACAAATGCTGTACACATGGCCACATTACTGCTTGATATCCAGCCAGTGGAGGCAGTCCCACATCCAGCCAATAGCATTCACAGGAACATCATGGTAACAGTACCTGGTGGCCAGCCCCAGCTCTGTAGAGGTGGAATCAGTAACATGTGTGTCACTAAGGCTATTTCAGAGTTCTGGCCAAGCTACTCCTTATCATCCTACTTGGAGAGTTTACCCCCAGCCTTCAAGCTGCTGGATACAACAGCAATGCAACAAGCTTTGAAAGATTTAAGGTACAAAGCATGGAACAATATTATTTTTTTCCTAGAGGGCACAGTAACAAATTCTGCATTCTGATCGGTTCTTAGAGCGCACACACGAGGGCATTATTTTCCTATCTCTGACCTAGGTCAAGGTAACCATTGGTGTGAGCATGTTTTAATAAAAAAATCTAATTTTAGAGTTGAAAAAAAAAATAAATAAGTTATTTACCGGCTTTAGGTCAGTCCATATAGGGAAAACTGTGACAGAGGGCTGGAAAATGTTGACTATAAATAACTTTTAGTTACTTGTGATGTCACAGTAACCATCAGCTCATACTATAAAATATAAAAACCAAGCCCCCCCCCCCAAAAAAAAAAGTTATGCACAATACATGTTCATCACAAATTCTGGTTTGTATTGCAGAGTCTACTCACGAGAAGACCAGACAGAATGTCAGACCCTACAGTCTTCACTTCTGATTGATGAGGTGGAAAAGTCCCTCCACAGTAAAGAGGACTACAGTTACTGTCACAACTACATTTTTGATGTTCTCCCAGAATTCAAGCAATTTCTGAATAACCACTTAGCCCCTACAGTTGGAGACTGGCCAACTTGGTACTTTCAGAAAAAGTTAATCTGTCAAGCCCCTGTCAATGAGTCAGTTCTATCACTTATCCCTGAACTTGGCCATTTCCATGTTTACCTAAACAGTTCTGAAGATGTTGTACAGAACTATCACCATGTATTCAAAGAAATCTACTCTGGGGTCTTTGGAGAAAGGGCTCATCTACATGTAAAACCCAAGCCTGAGAAAGTAGCGATTTGTCTAGTCCTTGCCTTTTGTGGGTGGCTGATGGTACGGCACCAAGTTCTAGATGCCTTTGGACAGTGCAAGGATGTCGAGTATGCCAGCTTGTTCCACTTGTTTGAGGAGCTTGTTCCACTAGCCTATCTCCACCATCCTGTTATTGTCAAGGGAGGGAACTTTAGTTACCTGAAGCGGTCAATGATGCGCTTGGCAATGATGTTCATATCAATGGATAGACATCATTACAATAAAGCCAGCCTGTCCTGGATCAGTGATACCGACTACCAACAGAAAAGTGTACCTGCCTATTATGAAGCAAAGGAGAAGCTCTGCTCAGTGATTACAGACAAGAAGGTGGAAGTATTCCATTCACGAATTAGATCCAGGATAAGGAAGACTGACGGAGCAGCAAAGATCCAAGAAACTGCAAGGTTGCTGGCAAGATCCACATCTGAGAATGGGTTTGAGCAGTCTTACGTCCCTAAGTATCAACGTGGTTATAGTGACCAAGACTTACTGCTTTTGACAGGTAAATCATCATCATTATTTAAAACTGAAAGCTGAATGCAAGGGCTCAAACACGGAGTTCCGGTATAAAAGGAGCGGGCCTGCGGGTCTTTGATTGTCAGTTGTCACTCAGCTGTTGTTTAACTGTAAAATGCCAGACTGAGGGAAGCTGTTTGGGATTAACTATCTATTGACTCATAGAAAATTTGAACTCGTAGTAGAATTTGTTAACTAGATTTCTTGAACTTAGAAGCTGTACGAGAAAAGCCACTAGGGGTAATACACCTTATGACCGACCTTATTCTATTGGCCCCTTTTGGCCACACTCTCATGAAATTATCTTTTTTCTTTGTGCTCGAGTGAATATGAAAGAAAAGAATAATTTCATGAGAAAAAGGCCACAAGAGCCATTCAGCTATTTTGGAATAAGGTGTATAATGTCTACTGAAGAAGTAAAAGAAATAACAGGAGGAGCAATGTTCAACTAGATATTTTGCAGCTGTCATGATGAGGGTTGAATAAAAAGCAAAATTTTGTCCTGTTACTTCCTTTATTTCTCAATTTGTTTTTGCTGGTGTTTTGTAAATTTTGTAATATTTTTGTTCAAAATAGGTCTCTCATCTGAGGTGATCCTGTCAATGTTTGAGAGGGTCTCGACAAATCTTGGGAAATCTAAAAAACAACCAAGACCACTCAACAGAGCTGGCAGACCATATGGAAAATCCCCATATCATTTGTCCAGTTTTGACAAAGATGTTTCCCGCAAGTGTCTACCACTTGGATACCGATGGCCAGGAAATGAACCAAACCCATTGCTTGACTGTGATCATCCAAACTGCACCACTGAAGACAAAGTCAAAGACACAGTTCGCCTGTCTTGTGGGCATACATTGCATCTTGCATGTATGTCAGTAAATGGAATCCCAAAAGGCTGCACCGTTTGTCTACCAAAAGTTCTTCAAGATGTTGAGAAGCTTGCAGACAGCTGGAATAAAGGTTTGCTGGATGCAGGTCCACATGATGGTGGGGGTAACAGGCCTGATGGCCCTGATCAGGATGGCGATGACGACCCTGACCAGCTGAAGAAGCCTGGAAAAGAAAGATCTAAAGGTTACTACCAGTCTAGCCATTACAAAGATCTTATAACAAGTAAAGTAGCTAACATGAAGGCTGCTATCCAAAGAGAGAAGTTAAGAGAAGAATAATAAAATTGACCGCAACAGTGCTTTTAAAAGGCCACTAATAGTTTGTCACAGTGATTCAATTGTACATTTTATTTTTATTTTTTTTGTCCCCTAATAAGTATGGGCTTAGACCAGGCTAATAGGTTCCTTGACACATCAATAAAGTTTCTATTCTATTATACTGTCATGAGATGGCTGATATTTAAATTGAATCCAAATCATTTCTTACTCTTTTCTTACCATAAAAGCGCTAGTACCAGCGGATCCCGGGATTGAAGGTTTTTATACATAATCAAATAAAAGTAAGACTTACAATGTAGTAAGCTGAATTAGTACAAAATTCGTCTTATTCTTCTGCTCTTTGTCACAAGCTAGCAGATAAAATTGATAAAAGATTCAAAGAGAGCTCGAGTACGTTCAAGACAAAACTGAACTTTTGTCATAATCTTGTGAAATAATTCAGACAAAAGAACTCTCAATATTGTAAATAGGTAATTGCAAATATCGATATTGAACGCCACAAAAGATCTCTGCATTCCGAGATCAATAAAACAATCAAAACAAATCAAATTGCTGTGGTGAATTGCACGAGTCTGCGAAATACACAGTTTACCTACCATAAATCAGGCGCTCTTGTGAGTGTATAGGATCCTGGGCAAGCAAGAAACACGACAAGATATATGGGGAATCCATGGGTTCGATTGTATTGTGATGTTCCCTGTAAATCGTATGGATTTAGTCCGGATAAACCTCTCTCACAGAAACTCGCCTTCGTTCGAGGTCAAACCTTGGTGTGGAAGCACCGAAGGGTGTAATTTGCAAAGTAACTCCGCTGGCCACGGGATGTGACGTCACAAAAACGTATTTCCGCGGTGTCGATTTAAGGGGGGTCGAAATTCTGACGTATGAAAGCCAGCATGGAAACGAGGCTGGAACATTAAAAACCATATAACTTCCATAAAATTGCCAGTTAGTACACCAAATTTGAGAATTTTACCAATAGCGATGCTCTGAACTGATATGTGTCACTTTGAATACGTAATTATGGCCACGTGACCCTGAAACATGGACACGAGGCTAAACAGAAACCAGCCCTATAACTTCACTAAAAATGTTCGCTAGCACGCCAAATTTGTTGCTATTATCAATACCAATGCTCTGAACTGATATGGGTCACTTTGAATACTTAGTTATGGTCACGTGACCCCAAAACATGGAAACGAGGCTAAAACATAAATCTCCCTATAACTTCAATAATTGGTCTCACGCACGACACATTTGGTAGTTTATCAATAGCGATGTTCTGAATTGATATCATTTTGGATAAGTTATTCTGGTCACGTGATCCCTAAACATGGAAGCGAGGCTAAATCATAAACCATAAATCACTACCAAGATAAAATTGTTCGCGTTAGCACGCCGAATTTGTGAGGCTAAAAGATGAAAAAAAAAACATGCATAAAATACTCAAGAAACACTAGTCGTTTCCACTCTAAAACTTTATTAAAACACTACTGTTGAACTGTATTTGGTACTTAAAATGCCTAGTGGTAATCACGTGACATGCAAACGAGGCCGAAAATACTAGTTTTTTACCTATGAATCCATAATGAGTCATAGTTACCTACGATTCATCAACCCTGACCTTTTCCTGGAGAATTCAAATTTCTCCCCGACTTTTAGTTTATTTGGACTCACTGACGGAGTGATGCTTACTGGACGCCAAGATGGGCCGATCATTCAAAACTGACGTCTGAAACCGACATAGAGTACTTTATAGATCACAGTAATGGACACGTGTCACTTAAACATGTAAGTGAGGCCTAATGTAAATGCTTTGTAGCTTGCATGAAAATGGTGCACCAATTATACTTGTATAGTGGACGCGTCGCAGATGAAACCCGTATGTTGTTAATGAATAGATGGGACCTCACACATTAAGAATTTCACAGAATGAAAGTAATCTTTTGTGCTTTTAACCGATCACTAAAAATTCCCCGGCAAAAGAGGCGCTGGAGAACCAATCTGGGGCGTTATGCACTGAACCGGTAGCTCTGCGCTCCTCAACACAACATCTGCTCAATCTTAAGCTTTGGTTTTACCTGATTCCAAGCCACGTTTGCAATCATTTCTTTGAGAACATTATATTTGAAAAGCGCGGTGGCCATTGTTGGAAGCCAAAAGAAAGAGAACATGAGCTTATATCTGTTTTCTCCAACATGGCCGCCTGTGACTTCACATGTACAAACCAAGAATTAGCCCCGAAAATAGCTAAAATAACCAGGAATTTGAAACTGCGACACGGAAGTACAGCAAAGGATCAGCGCCATGGGTAACCAACAGACCAGTACCATTTGTTCCAACGCACCTTTGATTGGACATACTTCCAACCGCAGCTTAAGAATTCGAATTTGCAGGTCGGTTCTCCAGCACGGCCTCCAACGCAGGGTTGACCGTTTGCCAGAATTGGATATAATAGACATTGTCCTTGCTACACTAACATCCTATATTTGCTGCTTCTCACGATTGTGCAGAGACACCCAGCTTTGTGTCATTTGATCGGTTAAACATGACTACACTTCAAAAGCTGTGTTATTGCTTCAGTAGCTAGTGCAAGAGTGGTCATAACGAGCAACATTTGTCATTCTCCATTGACCATCCCGAACCGTTTGGTTTTGGAAGTGGATTAGGTACTTTTCCGTTTGTATGGCTCTAGTACTATTTCTAGTGAGACAGACCTTTTTTTGTCTCTGCAGCTAATATCGCTAGTTCTGGAGCAATAAAGCCGGCTTTTCACTAGTTAAGTAAGCGGAGACGGAGACGTAAGAACTTACGTTTGTGTGAAAATCGCCGTGAAAGTAGCGACGTAAGCGGAGACGTAAGAAAAAGGAAACCTTCCGTTCTTCTTCCTTCACGCTTACGTCTCCTTATCCGTCTCCGTTCTTTGATTTTCACACGAACGTAAGCTTCCTTACGTCTCCGTCTCCTTCTCCGTCACCGCTTACTTCACTAGTGAAAAGCCGGCTTAAAGGAAAACGTTTCATAGGCGCGCATTTAAAGTTCTCCAGGGCATCTGCGCAAACTGTGCAGAAAGCACCTCTTCATTCTTGTTCACTAACCAGTTCCATTAATGAAATCGTGGTGTGTATATATGGCGATCTGACGCAAGATAAGCTGGATTCATTCAGAAGACTTGACTGTGCGCAACCGAAGAAATACTTTGTTAGTAAGTGCCGCACAATATTTCTGAAAATCACATGGTTTCCCTTTTACTTTTATTTCCGAAAATCAAAGAGCCAAGCATCATGCATAATACTCTTGTTTTTCGAAGTGCGAAAATCATGAGTATGCTCCCTCAGTATTCCTCGACAAATTAATGCTGGCGTAGCCAAGAGGGCAGACTTGAGTTTGCGCAAATCTTCCTGCTCCGGGTAAACTAGTTCCTTGTTTTGTGACATTGAACTTAAAAGTTTTACAGCCAAGACAGCCTAACAAAAGCAAGTTTGAATGAAGGAAAAAATGGGTTAAACATATGAAATATGAACGTACTCAAGAAACTATAGGAATTGCACCAGAACTAAACTTTCACGTTGGAACCTATTTTTGGAAGTTTCATCGGCTGAAGAAATGGACTTTAGTGTATTCTGTGGGAAATGTATCGAGTTTAGTTTACTTCCGGTCATTCTATCATGTGAAACTTCTTCTTTGTCTAGATCGCAAAAATTAATGCGCACCGATGCAATGAAACAAAAATGAACTAACCCGGAGGTATGGCTAGTTCATTCGGGAAAACTAGGTGGCCTGCGTCGGCGGGGACATAAACATGGACAATAATATAACAACCAAAGGTTGAAATGTATGTTAAACGCCGTACAGGACTCTAGTGTTTTGCGGACGTTTCAAGCGCTAGCCCTTCGTCGGAGCAAAACCCGGAGAACGAAAATGCCAGGAATGTGAAGTTTTCCGCGCTAGAGCAAAACTAGCATGAACTCACTTTGAGTTCATGCATCGGGGTGGTTTATGTTTTAGCCTCGTTTACATGTTTAAGGGTCACGTGACCATAATTACGTATTCAAAGTGACACATATCAGTTCAAAGCATCGCTATTGCTACAATTCCCAAATTTGGTGCACTAACTTTCAATTTTATGGAAGTTACAGCTTGGTTTCTTTTTTAGCCTCGTTTCCATATTTAGGGGTCACGTGACCATAATTATATATTGAAAATGACACAACATATCAGTTCAGAGTATCGCGATTGATAAAACTGCCAAATTTGGCGTGCTAGCGAACAATTTTATTGTAGTTATAACTTGTTTTTTGTTTTAGCCTCGTTTCAATGTTTAAGGGTCACGTGACCATAATTACGTATTCATAGTGACACGTATCAGTTCAGAGCATCGCTATTGATAAAATTCCCAAATTTGGTGCACTAACTTTCAATTTTATGGAAGTTATACGGTTTTTAATATTCCAGCCTCATACGTCAGAATCTCGACCCCCCTTAAATCCCGCCTGAGCAAGTTTCAAGTTTGGCACCAAAACTTTTCATGTTCACTAGACCCCAAACAACATTTCTAGACTGGTGCCCTGCTTTCAGCACAAACTTCCCACGGGAGCTTATTTTAAGACATTTGCTCCCTGACTAGCGATGTTCCCTTCTCGAAATATTTTTTATTTTGATGACGTCATCGATGACGTCATGCCATGTGACTTTGGTGCTGGACCCCAATTGTACGAAGAATAGTCCAGTTTCAAATTCTCTACTCTACCGCTGAATAGGCATCGACGGCGCATAAATACAGTGGGAGCCTCAGTTTGAAGTAGAAAAAGTTGTGAATACCGACGAGAAACTGATGAAGCTTGAATGGAAAAAAAAGAGACAGAAAAAAAGAGACAGAAAAAAAGAGACAGAAAAAAAGAGAGAGACAGATACCTTTCAAGACCAGGCAGCAACCGCCTTTAATAAACTGCCAGCCGCGATAAGAAGTTGCTCAGACCATGGACTCTTTACAGCGAAAATGAAAGATTTCCTTTCTTAAATTTTCCCTCGTTTCTTTCTACGTTTTTTTCTTTTATCTAATGCGCGTAAATGCCTGTAAATACTTGTACATATGTAAATTGTAGCATCATTACAACATATTTATATTTTTATATATTTAAATTTTTAAAGCTATTTTTTCAAATAAGTTAGTTATCATTATGATTTTGACATTAGTACCATTTTATTAGTATATTAGTAAATACGTATATTATTAGTATATTGTTATTAACATAGTAGGCGAAGAGCGACCCAGTGGAAGAACTACTATTAAATCATTATCATTATTGTCATCATTATTATTATTATTCAAAATTCCCATCTTGCTTATCAATCCTGGACTTGATACTGTCAGTTCTCAGTGCCTGGTCTTGTGCAGCAGTCAGTAGCCCCTCCGTCTCCTTTTTCAGTTTTCCTTTCCTGAGCCAGTCCCACGACTTCTCATCTCTGCCCTTCTCTGTGCCTCTAAAAAAATGACCATGTAGTCCAGTCAATCTACGCTCAAAAAGGGGTCAACCGGGAACTTATTGCAACAAAAGCTTTTTCGACGGTTTTGTGCTACATTTAGTCCCCAAATGAACATACTAAAAGTCCCAAAAAATCGGAGTGCAGGAACACGCCGAAAACGGCAATTGAAAATTCCCATACAAGGCTTGTATGAAAAACCACAGGGAGCCCAAATCTTGAAAAATGCACAATATTTAAATAGACTCGTTTTGTGCAAACTTTCGACAATACAAATGATTCATATTGTTCCGAATCATAATTTTGAACATAAATGGCACACGTTTTAGTTGTTTTATGGTATTTTAACGATCAAAAGTGTTCCTTGCCGGCGCCTCCTATTCCAAACTCTTGCGCCAAATATTTAAAAATAATCACTCAATTCTATTTGGCGCAAGAGTTTGGAATAGGAGGCGCCGGGAAGGAACACTTTTGATCGTTAAATTATTTCCTATGATAGCCATACTTATCTCAGATTAACAAATATTTGATGACAGCATGGATTACCCAGACAAAAAAAATCAAAATAATTGGGATCGAGATCGTTCATACCGTTTGACTGGTTTCCTAACCCTCAAAGTACTTCAAGGCAATTTAGATTTTTATTTCCTGCGTATGTTGATATTTTAAATTTTAAATTCAAAAAAAAAAAAAATTTCATTCTTAGATGTGAATGTCCCTGAATTCCTCTTCAGTTAATAGCCACAATGAACAATAGTTTGAAAGAGGTGGCCAGTTTTAGTGCGAGCTTAGCTTGCCTTCCCGCATGGTCTAGGTCCGTGTTCTCGGCCAGACTTTCGCGCCCTTACGGGATACAGAAAAGGGCACGCGCGGCCTTCAAGAAGCATGCCAGCTATCCATACTTGCTTCGCAAGTACAATCTTCGACTCCCTAAAGCACAATAAACAAAAAGAAAATATCTCAATCTCGAAAGGGGAAATGTTCTTGTGTGTATCTATGATAGCAAACCTGGCAAGAAGCTGGACATGATTTAAGGTGATAAGGTACCAGTGCGGTCTTAAAAACGGACAGGCGAGACCTCGTCCCCCGAACCACAGAATCGCCTTCCAACATCTACTGTTGCTGAAAAGTGTATTTATAAGTCAGACAGAGAGAGACCAGCATCCTTAAGGATCCGGGAGCGTCGCTGTTTTTTCTCATCTTTTATATAATATAGATTTAGCCACTGGCTAAAAGCGGAGCTCCCGGTTACATATTTTTTTTAACGAGACAAAAAGGTTGCCATTGTACATGAATAGATAGCCTTGCACCGTTATACCACGTGACTAAGGACTTGTTCATCCAAGTGTGGTTATCTAAGGTTCATCCCTTCAACGATGTAAACCTTTTCACGTTTGATGACGTCATCAATGACGTCATACCACGTGACCATGCAGTTGTACCCCCCTTGCCACTTAGACAACTTCACCCAAGTTTGGTTGTCTAAGGTTTTTCCCTTCTTGAGATATATCATGTTTCTCCTATGATGACGTCATCAATGACGTCATACCACGTGACCATGCAGTTGCACCCTCCTTGCCACTTAGACAACTTCACCCAAGTTTGGTTGTCTGAAGTTCATCCCTTCTTGAGATATATCATTTTTCTGCTATGATGACGTCATCAATGACGTCATACCACGTTACCGTGCAGTTTCACCCCCCCTTGCCACTTAGACAACTTCACCCAAGTTTGGTTGTCTGAGGTTCATCCCTTCTTGAGATATATCATGTTTCTCCTATGATGATGTCATCAATGACGGCATACCACGTGACCATGCAGTTGCACCCCCCTTGCCACTTAGATAACTTCACCCAAGTTTGGTTGTCTGAAGTTCATCCCTTCTTGAGATATATCATGTTTCTCCTATGATGACGTCATCAATGACGCCATACCACGTGACCATGCAGTTGCACCCCCCTTGCCACTTAGATAACTTCACCCAAGTTTGGTTGTCTGAGGTTTATCCCTTCCCGAGATTTGTTAATTTTCTTAGTATACCACAGGGCTCCCATGAGTTTCCGCGTACGGCGGACGGACGCCGGACGGACGTACGCTATACCTTTAATACCTGGAAGAAACAAAAAAAATCATATCTCAAGAAGGCAACAACCTATGGCAACCAAACTTGGACACATTCATCTTTTGGGCGATACCATTTCAACGCCCTAATCATTTGAATTGGCGCCGTGAATAACGTAAGCAAAATGAGCAAGAAAGCCCGTGACGTTTGAAAATCAACTCCATAGTTATGCTAGACGTTATTTCCTTAGGTATGGTGCTCCGCCGGCCCGCGCACGAGCTCCGCTATAAGTCAGACAGTGAAACAGTAAGTGAAGATCAAGGTGTGAAGATTGGGGATGGAAATTGCACGGTGACATCCTCGACATCCTCAGGCCCGTAGCTCGCATTCTTGGAGAGGGGTTCGTTGTCCTCAGTTTTACAGAAAAAGAAATCCTGTACAAACCAAGTGTATAGCATTTTGTCGTGTTTCCTTCCTGTTTTGTGACCAAAAGCCTGATTTTTCTGGACTGAAGGGGATTCGTTCGAACCTCTGAAACATCCCTCCTACGAGCTTGATCGTATCGCCCCTCCTCACTCTGACCGACCAGCGGCTCCACAGTAACGTCTTCATATTGGACGCTGCAACTGCATTCAGGACTGCAGTATTCTCCGGTGCTCGTGTGAAAGCACAACCTTGAGTTTTAAATTATTTGCGGACAATGTAAGGGACCCGCGTGCACCAACTCTCCTATGGCGTCTTTGATGAGAGTCCTGAGGACACGGACTGAGACTAGGTCAACTGGCAAAATTGACCTCCTCTTTGGTGGTTATTAATAACACTGAATATGAATTCAAGGTCATCTAATAATATATAATCTATATCAACATACGCTAGAAATAAGAAGCCAACTTGCCTTGACTTTGAGAGTTTCAGTTTCAGGAACCAGTTAACGTGTCAGCTAAGGCTGCATTCATTATGTATACTACAGGGGGGGGGGGGGGGGCAGAGGATTTTTTGGGGGGATCTCAAAATTTAGGAACTGGAAAAGGGGGATGTCAAGTTTTTTTCATAACATGAAGGGGGGATGCATATTTTTGTTGAGGTATTATATATATTTAAGACAAGGTTGTGCAGTTTGATAGTAAATGAAGGAAGGCTCAATTGTTGAACACCGAGTTTGAACCTCCTTCCTGAAGAAATATCACTTGCACTACTATTCTCGTGTATTCACCCTCTTTCAGCTGATATGTTGAAAAAAAACTGCACGCTTCGCGCGCATAAAGAATTTTATTATATAGACACGAGTGTTTTACTGGGAAATACGCCACTCGTAGATCTCATACGAAGCTACATCCGGGTCCTCAGTGACATATTTTCCATATCCTCACTAGTGAGGATATCGGTCAAAACAAAAGTGCTTGGAAATCAATTTAGAATATTTTTTTCTGGTTTGTCTATATAATAAAAAGAAAATTACATGGTGGCTTGGAGATATGAGTTTTATTTTCTCGTGTCAAAAACAATATTTTACTCATTCGCTACGCTCATTCGTAAAATATTGTTCTTGCCACTCGAAAATAAAACTCATATCTTCGCGCCACCGTGTAATATCCTCTATATATTAAACTTAAAAGATCGTGAAAGGCCTTCTTGTTTTACTACAATTCCTCGAGGTCCTCTTCAGTGGCTTTCGTCTGCCAGACAAAACGCCTTTGGACTTTTGATTAATAGTCTTGTAGCTTCATTGTCAAAATTGCGGCGCGCTTCGCGCGCACAACGGAAAACATACCAAACAATCAAATACAAAATAAATGATACTCAGCCTATGTGTAGTAAGGCTCCAATCGAGGAGCGCACCAGATCACTTGGTAGAAAGTCACTACCGACACAAAAAAGTAAAGCCACCTAGGATTTTTATTTGCATTTTTACGCTTTGTATTTTTTTTTTATCATTGAGCCTTGTTCTTTATTTTTTGTAAAATTGATATAAATATAAATTGAAAAAATTGTCTCCGGGGTGATGGGTGGGGAGGGGGGGGGGGGGGGGGGTCATGTTTTTTCCTTTTGACCAAGAGGGGGGATTCGTAAAAAATATGTTGTGCCTTGGGGGGATCTGAAAATTTTGCATTGTCAAAAAAATTTTCTCTGCCCCCCCTGTAGTATACATAATGAATGCAGCCTAAACGACTATCTCGTGCGGATATCTCGATCCCAATTATTTTTATTTTTCTCGTTATTGTCTTAAATGTCTGCGTAATCCATGTTAACATCAAATATTTGTTAATCTGAGATAGTATGGTTATCAACGGAGATAATTTATCGAACAAAAGCGTCACTAGCTGGCGCCTCTATTAGTTCCAGATATCAAACTCTGAGGAAATAGAATTGAGTGATTATTTAATAAAAAGTACGAAAATACAACTAAAACCTGTACTATTTATGTTCAAAATCGTGTTTCGGATTAATTCGAATCATTTGCATTGTCGAAAGTTTCATCAAATGACTCTATTTTAATGTTCTGCATTTTTCGAGATTTGGGCTCCCTGTGGTTTTTCAAACAAGCTTTGTATGGGATTTTTCAATTGCCGTTTTCGGCGTGTTCCTGAACTCCGATTTTTTGGGACTTTTAGTATGTTCATTTGGGGACTAAATGTAGCACAAACCGTCGAAAAAGCTTTTGTTGCAATTAGTTCCCGGTCAAACCGTAGATTGACTGGACTAATGGAGAGGTTTCGCAAGAAACTTCTGCTTCCTTTCCTCACTGAATGAAGCCTTGTCCTTTTCTGCGTTATCTTTCAGGACTTGCTCTTGACGTACTGCCTTGATTGCCTTTTCATCACTTCTGTTGATATACTTCATCAAACTGTTGACCTCTACGGCCACGCATTCTTCCACTCCAATCAACCCTCGTCCACCCTCTCCTCTTCTCATGTACAATCTGTCCACATCAGCTTGGGGGTGCATGGCACGGTGTATCGTGAGTAACTTTCGGGTCTTTCTATCCATTTTCTGGAGGTCTTCCTTTGTCCAATCAATTATGCCTGCACCATAACGCACTATAGAAACCGCTCTGGAGTTGATGGCTTTGATGACGTTTCCACCATTCAGTTTGGACTTCAGGATTTTTCTTATGCGTCGGAAGTACTCTTTTCGCACCACTTCTTTCATCTCTGTGTGTCTTATGCTATCCACTTCCAGCACTCCTAGGTACTTATAGGCCTCGTCTTCCTCACTCAAAGGCTTCGTCTGTCTGTTGCCAGGAAGAGGAATCCCCTTGCTGTTTGAAAGCTTTCCCCTTTTCATAACCAGCATGGCACATTTTGATATTCCAAATTCCATGCACATGTCACTGCTGACTACCCGCACTGTCTGGACAAGTGTGTCTATTTGGTTCTCGTTCTTTCCATAGAGTTTCAAGTCATCCATAAACAACAGGTGATTGATCACGCCATTCTTATTCCCAAGATCATATCCGGCTTTCACCTTCCTGAGCACCAGTGTCAACGGTATGAGTGACATTACAAACAAAAGCGGTGACAGGCTGTCTCCTTGAAAAATCCCTCTTCTTATGTTAACGTCCCCCAACCTTTCTCCACCAGACGATAACTCTGTTCTCCAATCTTCCATACTATTCTTAAGCAGCTTGGTTATGTTGTCAGCAACTCCAAATATGGTCATGCACTTGATTATCCATAAGTGGGGTACCATGTCGAAAGCTTTCTTGAAGTCAATCCAAGCCATTCCCAAGCCTGTCAACCTTCTCTTGCAACTCTTGACTATCATTTTATCGATCAACAATTGATCTTTTGTTCCTCTAGTATCCCTACGACATCCCTTCTGCTCTTGGGGTAACAATTCCTTGCTCTCCAAATGTTGGTACAATTCTTCAGCAAGGATACCCGTAAGAAGCTTCCACATTAACGGAAGACAAGTTATTGGCCTGAAGTTTGTCGCAACCGATCCTAGATCTTTATCTTTTACGATCAATACCGTTCTGCCTGCTGTCATCCATTTCGGGACCGAGTTTTGTTGGAGACACTCATCCAGCTGTTCGGCTATCCGCTTTCGCATTGATGTAAAATTCTTCAACCAAAATCCTTGTAAACCCTCAGGCCCAGAGGATTTCCAGTTGGACGTTTTTCGAAGTTGTTTTTTCACGCTTTCAACGTTATCTTCACATTATCCTGCTTCTCTACCCCACCAACCTCTTCCTCTAACTCCTTTAACCACTCCGCATTGTCATTATGCTGTACAGTCTTCCCCCATATCTCGTTCCACAGATCTCTGCTCTCCTCGGCATCAGGCCTTACGTCATTGTCTCTCTCCGATCCCTCGATCTCTTCAAAAAGCCTTCTCTGGTTGGTCTCAAACATCCTGTTTTGCCGATATTGCTTTTGTCGCTCCTCGTAACGCTTCAGTTTTGCCGCCTGTGCGGTTACTCTCTGCTTCAACTCCTCAAGTACAACCCTATAGTCTTTCACATCAATCCTATACTTTCTTTAAAGCTGTTCTTTGATTTCACGTCTCCCGGTATCTCCAGACGCTACTCTTTCTAGCCTACTGATGTCTTTTTTCAGCTGTTTGATCTTGCCCTTGATTCTCCTCTTCCACCATGGTTCATCTGCTCGTTTGCTTCCCCCTCTCTTAAGGACGGTGCCTACAATTGCTACTGCGCATCCTGCTCGAGCATTCTATACGGATGTCTGTATTTGTAGCATTTTTCTCTACCAGATTTTCATCTAAGTTTCGATGGCGGAAGTGCTTAGCGTGCTAGACGGAGTGCAGGTACTCCAGGTTCGGAACTCACTCGGGGCCGTGAAAATTTTTTTTCTCCTTTTTCTTCTTTTTCCTTTGTTTTTCTCTGTGAATTAGCTTCAGTTGGAACTTTCTTTGGGAAATATCCTACAAAAGTTTACATTTAGTAAAAATATCGGGATTTTTCTCTGAGTAAAAGTAGCCATCCGTTTGATACTAAAAGTCTAGATATCTTTACGCAAAAAAATACCACAAATTAATCAGAAAACTTAATGTATATTTATACTTTAAGTTATATGGCGTACATGCAGTTTCACTTCAATAATGTTTGTACAAGACTCGCTTTGTAAATGACAAAAACGTCGTTGTTATCGTTTGAAAGAGAACCTGACTTCGTAACTTCGCCTTGCTAATTTCAATAATCTCGACCTGCTTGTTATTAATTGTGGAATCAAATATACTACATTTTTGTCTAAAATCAATGTTTAAATGATTACCTTGATTTGTCCACTTTTCCCCTCTTACTTAAATAGTCGCCATTTTGAATGTCAATTTCTACTCACAGGGGAGGGGTGCGCAGATTTGTCACTTAACCATTCTACCTACTGTTAAAATGCATGATAGTTCTAAAAATTGCGTGGCTACCCCTATATTTTTTTACATCAATCGAAAATATGAAACCTCCGCAGCGTATTTGCAATTTTTTAACGTGCGAAAAATATGCTGAGGCTATTTTTTAACGCATAAAGTAGCGGGTGTCAGGGTAGATTTTGGGCCTTCTGTAGAAAATTTTAAACCCTAAAATACCTTTAAAAGCCGAAATTTACATTTATTTGTTATGGAATCCAACAAATGTAATAACAGCTGCTGATGTCACCTTGAAGAGCTAGGGGAAGATAAGCGACGCCATCATCTCAACCCCTCCTACTTGCACGGTTACTTCGGCAGCCTCAGCCATCTCTGCCTCAGCGAAGAAGACAACCGAAATAAGGACCGAACCCTTTAGATATTGCCATATACTTGTGGTTAAGCGAGTTTCAGGTCAACCAAGTAAATATTTGTCGATTTCTGATAAATACATTTTTAGTACTAAGAAATGTACTGGGAACTTGCGATTCGATGCCTTATTTATTTCTCTGCTGACATCTTTGAAAAACGTCTAATTCACACACAAATAGCATGGACTAACAGATGAAGGTCAAACGCTTCTTTTGACCAAATTTCAGGGAGATATGTTATTTTCTGAATGAAATATGAGTAACGTAATACGCGTCAAGATTGCGGTAAAATGTATGGAGCCGCCATGTTGGTGTCCCGTTGAAGTACACCAAGATGGCGGCCAAATCACGAAGTCTCTCAAAAGCGCACAATAATAATAGGAATAACATTGAATGATATTTGTAGTTATTCTATAGTCATATATCCTGTACTAGTTTTCAAATTAGACCATAACCTCCTGTTAAAAGTTCCCAATCGAGTCTTCGAAATTCGTGACCGTGTGTTGCGTGACATGAATTACCTTAGGCGATATTTCTGTGGTTAAGCAATGAAACGAAATGATATTTAGAACAAATGCTACCAAGATGGAGTTTTTAACGGTATCATAGCTGAAACATAGTAAATCAATTCTAAGGGAAGTTCATATTTTGGTGACGTCACGTGAAACCCAAGAATAGTCCTGATGATCCCCTTTTAGTGTATATCCCCAATGGCTATCATATATTAGTAGAAACCCACTCGCATACTATCACAAATCCTGCAATCTGATTGGCTCCGCTACTCACTATCTATCACGTAATAGATAGTGAGTAGCGAAAATGCCAGTGTAAAACTTTCTAAAATCATTGAAAAAAGTATGTTTTAACAACAAGTCGAAGGTAGTATGCTAGTGGGTTTCTACTAAATTACAACACTACTGACACTATGGAAATGCAAAATATTGAAATCTGGACATTTTGGGAGAATGTAGTCATTTTGGACCAAGTTTGAGGTCCCAGCTATTATATTGTGATTTTCCGATAGAAACATCTAGCATTTTATCCACTTTCTCACTTTGTCCACTTAAATTTGCATTTTATCCACTCAAATTCTCATTTTGTCCAAACAATGGACAAATTGGGAAAGTAGTTAGGACAATGTGTGAATTTGTAGGACAAAATGCGTACTTTTTACCCATTTTTTCCTTCCATCTGACCCAGAACCTAACCATGTCACCAGAATGATGATTATAGTAATTTCAACAGCAAATAACATTTAAGGTCCCTGTAAACCCGTGAGGGGTGTCTTCGAAAAAAAAATTATGCTATGATAATCAGCTATATATCATTTTAAAGCTAAAATATTACTCCATATGAAGTTGTTTAGTTAATCGAAGTTTAAATGTTTCTTGTATTTTTAAGACCCCGAACTTAAAACTACCTTGTTTACATAATAATAATAATAATACAACATTTATATAGCGCATATAGCCACGTTCTATGCGCTTTACATTGGAAATTAAAATCGTTAAAATTACAATCGTTAAAAAATAAGAAATAAAAAACAAACTACTCATTTACAAACTATTATTTACAACGTATTTAAGGTTACAAATCATATACTTAAAAAGTTTTTCAAATTATCCGCTACTAAAAATAACTTGTAAAAACATGGGTTTTAAGACGAGACTTAAAAACGGGGACTGTTTCGGAGTTTTTTACATGGGGAGGCAATTCATTCTATAAAAAAGGGGCATGTGCAGAAAAGGATCGAAGACCATAGTTTTTTAGCTTGTATTTAGAAGTGACAAGTCTGGGAGGAGCATCTGAAGAGCGTAATGCTCTAGCAGGAGTATAGACCTCAATTAGATCCCTCATTCGCCTTTGTCACGCGCCGCCATTTTGTTTACAGAATGACCCGGCAAAGCAGAAAAAAGCAATGCGTCAATCAACGTTTTGGTTCTAAAACAAATAAAAGTTTTCTTCGGTAGCTTGGTCAACTTTTGTACCATAAATCCCAGCATTGGGCTTCGCTTTCCAACATGAGCAAAACCCGCGTCCTGCTTGGCCTCGTTTCCATGCTGAATAAATCTGCTGAAAAATCCAAGATGGCGCTTGTGTGACAAAGGCGAATGTAGACGTGAGAAGCTCCAGACCAGTAGCGGTTTGTTGCACAATTTCACACTTTGTCGGATTTTAATCTCGCCGTATCAGCGATTTTCGATATTTTGCATATTTACGAAAATATTAGGTCGCGAAGTTGAAAGTCGCATTTTTTACAGTTTGAGGCCGCAAAATTTATCATAAAATCTTTTTCAAGTAAAAAATAAAAATTCCCTCACACGGTTTTTTAGTTGTGATCATTTTCTAACGACACAGAAAATTTGAGGCCGATAACTTAAATCGTGCGGGGTCAGGAGCTTCGCGATTGTGAAAATTTGACCTAAAATTAAAGTGCTAGAAAAAGCGTGTAAAGTTAATTAAATTACAGAAAATGAGTGGCGGGCAATACAAAAGAATGGGCAATAGAAGCCAAGGAAAACAGATGAAGCGTCATTTGAGGTTTTAGAAATATACTTAAGGACTGTATCAAATGAATTTCGGGAAAAAAGTCATTTTATGAATTTTTACATTTTTACCTTTCACGAGACCTTAAGTAATGACTCAGAGGCCATGAGGGCGAGAGGGATAATTGTTTTAGTTAAATCACACTAGTACAGTAAGTCAATTTGTATAGCCAAAAACGTTTTCTGGTCTGTTCATTTGCCGACACTTTTCGCTACTAGTAGGCTATAACTTGTAGCATTGACAATTGACTAATGAGGATAATCATCATTTTGTCTTCGATACCATGTTGGAAATTGACTGCCATCATCAGGGTCCCAGGTTATTCAGGTATATTAAATGTTGGCGGCACTAGTTACGTCTTGTGGTTTGTCTTGCTCTGCAATACATTTGTAAGCATTTCACTCAACACACCAAGAAATATGATGACATAAAGCATGCTTTGACCATTTTCTATTGGTTTAGAATCCATGAAGCAAGAAAAGCATCTTGCTTGGCTTGAAAAATAGTCTCTATAAATGTCTTTACCACCCAGAAAATAGTACTGCATTTTCTACAAACAAATCTATAACCGTATCTAAGGATTTTCAAGAATCATTACCATAATAATAACTTATACAATATTGACACTTACAAATTGTCTCAGTTCTGAAACCTCCTGAGACGTCTTTCCCTGAGGTCAGAAGCCGAGGGCATAGTGTCATGTGCCGGATAAGGCAGGTTCCTGTTTTCAGTGTTCATATCATACTGGGGTGCACTTGGCTGTTCGTAACTATCCAATCCTTCTTGGTGGGGGATGCGTGGATACAGGCGTTCATTTGCAACTTCAGAGTATGGCGGTGGGGGCTCATCATTATTTGTGGGGTAGACTGGATATCCTGGAGCTGCCTCATCAATACTATCCCTACCAAATGATATCCCTTCATGGTGCTGCCTATGTGAAGATGCTAAGCTAGCCTGAATGGCAGCCTGGAAGGATGGGTCATTTTCAGAATTGTGGACTGGATAGAGTGGTGCACTTGGCTGCTGTGGGGGAGAGGGAGGCCCATGGTGGGTTTCCTGGAGACTGGCTCTAATTGCAGCCTGGAGTTCTTCATCATCTGAGTCATTTACTGTACTTCTGCGGCTTGCCGTAGCTACAACAAAAAGAAAACTAACAATGCACACAACTGCAGCTGTACTCTCAACAGGTCTCTTTTTTGGGGTAGTGGGGAGGGGGGAGGCTCCCACCTGAAGACTTGCTCTTGACCTCTCTTGATAGTGACAAAGATTAGTGATGTGAGTCCAAATAGATTGCAATGCAATGATAAGTAAAAAAAAAGAAAAGTTGTTTTAAAATGCAACCTACCAGTTGAGCCAGACTGATATGATACCCTTGTTCTCCTTGCCTGTGCTCTAGAACCTGAAATGAAGAGAAGGAGAGGCTTTGAGATTTTATCAGTGCGAACAAACCAAAAATACCCTTAAGGTTCAAGGGGTCCTTTGGCAAAATTGCTGTTATTCTGTCTGCTTTTAAGCCAGGTACATGTATTATATTTAAGCAATAAAAGCACTTTCCGCGTGCTCTCTGCTTTCTTACAAACACGAGGGGGATGTTGGGAGAACTGATCAAAACTTGAAAGACACGAGCTCGTGTCTTTCAAGTTTTGATCAGTTCTCCCAACATCCCCCTCATGTTTGTAAGAAAGCAGAGAACACGCGGAAAGTACTTTTATTGCTTAATTAGAACACAAGAAATACTGTATTCTTTCTTGGAATTTGGGGTTATGTACTGTAATAACATAGATTTAGCCACAGGCTAAAAGCGGAGCTCCCAGCTACATATTGTACATAGCCTGTCACCGTCATGCCACGGTGAAGATGTCTGAGGTTCATCCCTTCCTGAGATATGATTAAGAAACTGGTAAGGGTCTTGGCGTGGTTTACCTGTGGTGGGGCACGCAGACACGCACGTGATACCAAAATGGGAATACCGCTGAACCATGAAAAATGAAGTCTTTCGTATACCTGAGTTCTACTTTGAGCTATTGTATTCTTCCTGCGATACCTATGGTGCTCCGCTCTGCGGCCTTTGGCCACTAAGGAGCTCCGCTAGTAAGACAACATGATTATAATCAAACAACTCAGAAAGGTCCTAAAATAATTAAATTGATTTGGCAATGGTGCTTTGTCGATTTGCCTGCCCCATCATAATTATTCAATGCCTTCTGTGCCACTGGTGTTCTCAGTGAGAGGATCGAGCCAAAAAATAAGATAGTATTGCAATAATAAGTGCATAGGAATAAGGTCAATATAGTATACAAAACAGAGCAATTTGGATGCTTCAACACTAGAAAAAAAAGGCAACAAGCATTGGATTTTCACTAAAGTTTACTAGCGCAAGTCTTAGTGCGCTTGTATAGGCCTTTATCATGCAATATTGATTCATAATATAATAGTTATCAGAAAATGGAATCCAGTATTCAATTCTACACATCCGTATTAGTAAAATTGCAAAGTTTGGTGAAGATTGCTTGAATACTGGCAAGAAGTCTGCTTAAAATAATTACCCACTCTAAACATTATACGAGTAACAGTGTTAAAAAGAATCAACAACATCCGACCATAATGAACATTTTTGTGCCCTTCAAGGGAATCAGACTTTTGGAAAACAATCGAAAACTGATTCTAAAAATAGCGATGATAGTACAATGTATGAGAGATGAAAGCTCCTTAACTCATTGGTTTATACTAAAACAATTAGACATCTCGTCCTCATGTGCTATGATATCAATAGACCATTCGGCATTCGGCCTCATGGTCTATTCATCATAGCACATTTGGCCTCGAGGTCTAATTGTTAAATCTAATATTTCACATTTGCCCCAACAGCTCATGGCTCATCTAGGGGGCATATGTAAATAGTAGTTACATGTACTTGTGTTTCTTTTTACTTGAGAGGACGATACATACACATAACATTAATTGTAGACAAAAGGATTGGATTGGTGAATAAACTCTCTCACAGCAGCCAAAAAATATTGGCTGTTATATGTACTATTTATAAAAAGAGTGGCCATGTTCTATTGGCATATCAACATTCGACATTTTGTAGCAAGCATGCACAGAAGGTATGAGCCCTCTCCCACATGGATCTAGCCGGACTAAAACAACATAGTATAGTCTCTCAGGTGAAGCCTTTTTCAGGTACTGCCTAGAGAGAAGACCATATTTGGAATTCACTAGAGTGGACCCCTTCAGCCTAAGGACTGAGGGGTTGCACTGGAAGGTGTCTGATAGAGAATACTAATTGGTCCAATTAGTATTCTATATCAGACAACTAGCCATTCTTTATCGGGGGATACAAGTAGTGTCACCTGATACGAATCCAGTGCAGAGATTGGATTAGCGTCCTATGAATAAGGGATGCATTTGATAATTGTGGATAGTCCGCGGATGAGAAATGGAACAATAAATAAACAGTTGGTCAAGAAGCGAAGCTTCAAGGGCAACTGTGAAATTTTGAGGACCATTTTTCATCCGCGGACATTATCCGCCAATATTGCAGCAAGCCAAGACAGGATTTATCCCTGACATCCCAGCCACTTCACAGAAAATCAATTTTCTTACCATTGAAAACGTTCACAGCATATTTAGTTGGCTTTTTTGTGTTTTCCGGTGTCGCCTTTAGCCACCAATTAGCCACCGATGGACAATATTGTATGATATCTGTCCTGTGAAAATGTACCACGATACGTCTCGACCAATGAGCACACATTAAAATTGATCACTGGGATATAATGCGTGATAAAGGCCTATGTCTGCACACCTTACCGAAAATATGTCAGTGACATCAACAGTGCTTGTCTCCAGCAATGGGCAGTGAAAATTTGTTTTGCATCACCCCTGTTGAGGACCCAAGTCACAGCTACCCACCCTGGATTTTTTTTAATTTGAACCACCCACCCTGGAATTCCAGTGATTCTCTAATGACCACCCTGGAAATTGCGCTTACCCACCCTGGAATTTCCTATTTTAAGGTTGCCCACCCTGGAATTCCAAGGTCTACTTTGACCACCCACCCTGGAATACTCTAAGCTCGATTTTGACCACCCACCCTGGAAATCCAGAGGTCCTCAACAGGGGGCTGCAATTTTTTTTGCGACTGCCCAATCATGCATGCACACACAAAAATGAAATAAAAGACAACAACTCCTTTTACATACCTACACCTGCAATTACATTCATGATCCTTTTAAGTGGCCCTTTAACATACAACAGACCAACAATAATACCAGCAAGATGTCCAGTAAACGATGCATTGGGTACTAGGAATTGTATCAACAAGAGCTCTGCCCAGCAAGCATAACGTACTGGAACAGGAAACATGCCCATTACCATGGAAACTCCAGAAGGCAACTCATAAGTTGTTAACACTTTCAGGGCAAAGATAACACCAGAGAATCCAGCTGCACAAGAGTGCATATATGATGAATCCCCAGTAATATTTGACAAGGCTATGTCTAGACCTACTACCATTACACTGGTCAAGACTGAAAACACTGCTAGCAGATACAGAAACATTCCACTCCCCATTTTGGTTTCCAAGCTTTTCCCTTTCCACAGAAACGATGCCATATTGTAGTACAGATGCCAGTCATCAAGATGAAAAAATGGCGCCAAGCAAAGTCGTATCCACTCGCCATAGTACCAAACAAGACTGGCACTCACACATGCTTCGCCAACAAGGGGGATGTTAGGGAGCAGTCGCAAGAAAATCGCCACGTTTACAGCGATAAACGAAAGTGTCACAGGAGGAATTCGATTGAGCCCAAAATTATAAAGCTGAGCAAATAGCAGGAACAGGCCAAATCCACCGCGACTTCGCCTTTGAAACATATTCCACTAATGTATCTTGCGTCACTTTCACATTCAGTGTCGTCTTTCGTAGTTCAGCAAGGTGGAGTTCTTTCACTTCTTTAAGAAAAATTTGTGTGGTTTCCTAGATCGATCTTGCATTTCATATTTGAATGCTTTTAATCTTCGTTCATCCTACGTGTTCGTTTTTCACTGGATGGGCAGGCCGGCTTTACTGTATGATGCAAAACTCAAATAAGATTTCAAACGGCAACGATGACATTGCGCTAAAATCGACGAGGCGTTCCAAGACCTACTAGGTCCTAACGTCACCAAGGGTAGTTCTCTGTTTTGTGGTCTCCCTGTGGTGCTACCACATCGAGGCTCGTCTCGCCCCATTCTTCGCCCAGTTTCTGCTTCCAACATGGCGGCGAGTGGTGTACAAGAGTTTCCAACTCATGGGCTTTTGCCAAAGCGAGAGACAGGATCGGAGCGCTTCATGGTCAAGTTCCCGGAGTACGATGGCCGAGGGACATTGATAGCTGTGCTGGATACCGGAGTTGACCCTGGGGCACCGGGTTTACAGGTATAATTTAAAAGTTCCCGCCACTTGTCAACCAAGTCAGTTTCCGCGAGGTTCCTAGACGCTTTCACAAAAAGATAAATAAACCCTGAAAATCATTGGGAAAGGACGGTGGGGGGGGGGGGGGGGGGAGCACCGTAACAAGATCTGCGAAACGTTTTCTTTTTTTTTGGGGGGGGGGGGGGGGGTGAAATTCCTCATCCTCGGAACAAAAAATGTGCTTGATAAAGACAGATGCTTTAAAAGTTATCCAGTTTCCGATAACCCGCACCCCCTTATTCAGGACCCCAAGTTCAGCCTCAACCCTCTGGTAAATCAGGTAAATTAACCTTCCTTCCCCTCTGGAATGTCCTGTTCCCTCTGTGGTGTGGGTATGGATTTTTTCAGGAATTGCACATTGGCCTATAATGATAATCATAATTCTGTGAACTCATATTTTTTTTTCTGGAATGCACATTAGTTCAGAAATAAAACATTTTTCTGTGCCTTCATAGAGTTTAGAAAACAGACGCATTGTTTAGGAGAATTTGAGAGCAGATCATCAACCACGAGACGAAGTCGAGTGCTTCATGATCTGACTCAAGAATTCTCCCAAACAAAAGTGGAGGTTTTCAAAACTCTATGAAGGCACAGAAAAAAATGTTTTATTTCTTTTATAAAATAATTTCTAAAGCGATTTTTATACAATATGTGACCTCTCACAGGAAAACATACTTAACGGTTTAGCGTTAGCGTTAGAAAATCGTTAGCTTTCCGTTAGCAGACCGCGAGCTTACCGTTAGCAAACCGCGAGCTTACCGTTAGCAAACCGCGAGCTTACCGTTAGCAGACCGCGAGCTTACCATTAGCAGACCGCGAGCTTACCGTTAGCAAACCGCGAGCTTACCATTAGCAGACCGCGAGCTTACCGTTAGCAAACCGTGAGCTTTACCATTAGCAGACCACGAGCTCACCGTTAGCAGACCGCGAGCTTACCGTTAGCAAACCGCGAGCTTACCATTAGCAGACCGCGAGCTTACCGTTAGCAGACCGCGAGCTTACCGTTAGCAGACCGCGAGCTTACCGTTAGCAAACCACGAGCTTACCGTTAGCAACCTCCGATTATACCGTTAGCCAAACCGCGAGCTTATCGTTCGTATTCTCTGAACTTACCGTTAGCCAACCGCGAGCTCATCGTTCGAAAGCAAACAGAAATCGACTCACGATCGCCCGAGTGACAACTTGGAGCGCACTTCTCGATGTCAAAGTTTTTTTGTTGGGATTAATTTGAATACGTGAAGTTTCGTTTTCATGATTAGAATGAAGTTTCTAGTTAGTGTTGGACAAGGAGTGCTTTCGCTCGCTGAAACGCATCTTTTTCGCTTTTTTGACTTGGTTTGAAATTGAATGAAGGACCTATCGGCATCGCACTTTTCGCTTCAAATCAACTTCATCAAACCCATAGTAGCTCCATGATCAAAAGCATTCCCTGAAGTAAGGGCACCGAAGTTCAAGGAAGAAAGTTAGAATAGTAGAAGTCGGCATTTGCGCATTGTGAAGAGTAATTAAACCACGCCAAAACTAAAGTTTGGTGTTCTCGTTCTTTTTCAATGTTTTCTTGTGCTGCTAAAGGTCGCCTCAAATCCAGTTCATAAAACGCATTTTCTAAAGTTTAAGGATTAGTTCCATCAATTTCAACGTGTTTCATTACATATTGAAAGTATAAAGTTAAAAAATCGAGTCGTGCCCCACTAATTGTAAACCGTTAATTAGGACGCCAAATCAGTTCGGTATTTTTCTTTGCATTTTTCGATTCATGTTGCGAAAAGTCGCCTCAAAAAAGTTCATATACTCTTTCTCTACACTTTTAAGGATTAATCTGATAAATTTCAACTTTTTTCATTGCATATTCGAAGTATTACGGAAGAAACTTACTTATAAATTCCAAGACAGCGAGTTGCACATTGTAAAGAGTTAATTAAAGAATCATAAAAGGACGCCAAATAAGTTCTGTGTTTTCGCTCGCGCTACAAATTATCTTTGCCTAAAATCATCTTAGTTTCGTATAATTTTCAATGCATTGCCATTACATATATTTTCGAAGCATATGTAAGTTACGGAGGAAGTTACGGAGGGAAGATATAAACTCCATGAAACTTCAAGTCAGCAAGTCACACATTGTTCTGTAAAGAGCATGAAAAGGACGCCAAAAGTGTTTGGTGTTTTTCTTTATGTTTTCGCTCGCGCCGCTAAAGTTTCTAACAGTCTTCATTGCCTAGACTCGCCCACTGAAGCTGAATTGATTTGTCGCGTCGAAAGTTAGACAACAGTCTAGACAGAAGGCAGACAACTGTAGTAGACAAAAAAGGGAAATATTCTATTGGAAGAAATCAATCTCGTGCAAATGTGCTAATTAGAAATCCCGTGAGAACTTTGCTAAGAGCAATAATAAAGATAACGGAACTATGAAAACAACGTTTTATGTTTTATGACTTACGTGTACTGTGTAGCTTTGCAGCTGATTGACCAGGCCATACCAACGCAGGACAAAATGGGACTACGATAATCGGATGTCGTTTACAAGAGCTTAGAACCGTTAGAAGTTCGCTGACTGCGATTCAACCGTTTGTGAACCGTTAACAAGCTACGACCATATCGTTAGGAACCGTTAGCAGACCGCGAGCTTACCGTTAGCAGACCGCGAGCTTACCGTTAGCCAACCGTTAGCAGACCGCGAGCTTACCGTTAGCCAACCGTTAGCAAACCGCGAGCTTACCGTTAGAGAAGCGTTAGTAGACCGCGAGCTTTCCGTTAGTTTTTCTAACGCTAACGCTTAACCGTTAAGTATGTTTTCCCGTGAGTGGTCACATATTATTATAAAAACACATTTTTATTAAGTTCAAATCTTACAAAAACATATTTTATTATACATGCATTCTATTACATTTTTTTTTCATTTGGTTCTATTTGCGTGAGCAATGCATGGTGCCTTCTTGTGGGTGCTTGAGATAGCGGCATCTGTTGTTGATTGATGACTTCACCTTGTGCCAAGCATTGATGAGGGTTGGCACATAGAGCAATAATCAAATAAAAATTAAGCATCATTCTGCACAAAAATTTCCCTCCCAGGATAACAGTGGCCTCCAAGCTTAACCCATTGACTGAACCACAATAATTTTTTCAAAAAGTTGAGAACCCCTTCTGAGTCTGATGATAGTGTTTCTACAGAACAACATGTGGTAGTTACAGTATGTACCTTCGAAGTGTTTTTGTTTTGGGTCCCTTTTGTGAGAACCTGCCAACTCAATCTCAGTGAAGCCATTAAAAGCAGTAATGTCTTTTTAATAATCAGGTAACATCACATGGACAGAGGAAAATAATTGACTTGATTGATACTTCTGGCAGTGGTGATGTAAACACATCGACTCTTGCTGATGTAAAAGATGGATATATAACTGGACTTACTGGCCGAAAGTTAAAGGTAAACCTGAAAGACAAAAACCTATTCTGAAATGTGGACTGTCAGCATCAAGGGACTTGTATGAAGTACACAGTATGAAGTGACCAGGTTAATTTAGCAAAATTATGTGCATGTTCTACATTAATTCTTGCCCTTTTAAAAAGTGCTGTTTGCCACACAGAATTCATGAGTTTCTAACTTTATAAACAGTTTGGGCCCAGATACAGTATGATGTAAAAAATGTTCACATCGGGATTCTAAAACAATACAAGGTGATGATGTGTAAGAAAAGTTTGGATTTGTCTATTCTATACCCCTTATGATTATCTTGTGTTCATCTATTTCAGATGCAAAATATTTTTTGTTCAATGACAGGATAATGGGATTTGTTTGCTTCTAGCATTTGTTTGTTTGCTTCTTTTGTGTGGAAAATACATGAGGATATTACATGGTGGCGTGAAGATATGAGTTTTATTTTCGAGCGGCAAGAACAATATTTTACAAATGAGCGCAGCGAATGGGTAAAATATTGTTTTTGACACGAGAAAATAAAACTCATATCTTCAAGCCACCATGTGATATTCTTTTTATTATATAGACCGACCAGAAAAAAATCATTCCAAAATTGATTTTCAAGCACTTTTGTTTTGACCGATATCTTCACTTGTGAGGATATGGAAAACATGTCACTCAGGTCCTGGATGTAGCCTCGTATGAGATCTACGAGTGGCGCATTTCCCAGTAGAACACTCATGTCTATATAATAAATAATAATATGTATAGGTAGTGGCAAAAGTTGGAGATAAAAATGTTATTATTTGACGTTTCGAAGCCATCTTGCTCCATTATCAAAAAACGAAAATTACAGATTATTATAATGCTGATATTATAATACAAAGAACAAGGAAACTAAGTATTAAGTGAAAAGCTTGGCACGGATGGAGTCTGATTGAATGTTAAGGGAAGGTTTTAATTCCCTTATGAATAGCATCTTGTGCACAAGGCAGTCAAATTTGCTCGAGCAGTTTTTAAGCACAGAGATATTTTAGCTGCTATTTTACTATATCAGCTGATGCCTGGTCTTTAAACAGAACTATAATCTGAACAAGTTCCTCCGGTTCTTGCGGAGAGGTTCTGGCTACTGGGTCATGTATATTGCTAAATCAATAGCCTGCTTGCAGGCGGTACTGAGTGTTTTTATCGCGGAAAACCCGGTCCGTTCGATGATCGGGCGCCATCTTGGAATTTTGAGGCACGCGGTCCCGGTTAACAAATACATGTACTGTAATAATATGATCTTTTGTTTGCATTAGGTTCCAGATGGCTGGGAAAACCCTTCTGGCAAATACCACATAGGAGTGAAGAATCTTTTCAGTCTATTTCCTGAAAAGCTAAAAACGAGAATTCAGGTATTCCTTGACTAATATCGGAGTGGATTATGCCAGATTGTGATTTCTGATGATGTGCTTCCCCCATGCTGTACATGCCCACTGAATTTTGAAATTCCACAAGAGCTGTGTGCGCATGTGCATGTGTTGATTCGCAGATGGTCTGTTGATGAGAAAAGCACAACATTTCTTCATTATTTAGAAAACCAATAAGTGATCCTGCTTTCCGGTTTTCTGGCCAAAACAAATGAGGGGCCATCTTTTTTTTTTAGCCATTCAAACAAGTTTTTGAGACGCTCAAACAAGTTTTGCATAAAATGTTCAAACATGATTTTTGAAAGAGCGAACAGGGGAACTGTGCACAAAAAAAGGCCCACCCTCACCCCAGAGCACACTTTTTAACCAGGCACACCTTACCCCAGCGCTTGCGCGGCCATCTCATCAAACAACACATAATACCACGTGACCAGGCAGTTGCATCTCCCTTGGCACTTACCTAGACAACTTCACCCAAGTTTGGTTGTCTGAGGTTCGTCCCTTCCCGAGATATATTCTTTTTCTCCTTCGGCCGCTAAGGAGCTCCGCTACTAGACTTTGAGACATGTGGTCTGCTCTTCTTTTACGTACTTGTATCCCATGAAAAAACTGTATTCCAGATTCTAAAGCATTTACAAACTCTCTTTTGTCCATATTTCAATTTAAAGGACGAATCTATTAAAATATTTGTCCCCGAAAGATTGCTCTCGCATCACAGCTTATAGTTGCTCGAATGAGCCAACGCTTCCATTCTGGTGTAATTCATGTGAAACCATTCACGTGATGCAGCCCTTGGTCTTTTGGTCAATCAACACAGCATTCCACAGCATTCACAGTCTCGATGTTGAACATGAGCTCAGGAAGTAAAAGGTACATAGTAGTGCACACTAAAAGTAGTGTTTGTTGTGTAATACTTAGAAGGAGCGGAAAGAACGGTTATGGGAGCCTTTCCACAAGGCAAAGACTGCTGATGCCATGAGACGGCTTGAAGAGTGGAATGCCAATCACCAAGCCAACAATGTTTCCCAGGTATGAAGACATCACATGACTTCATGTTCATATGCATGCAAATGGAGACCAAGTTGCTGGTGAATAGTTTGCTGAGGGGGGCGTAGGGGTTCGCGGTACTATGATATTCAAACAAATTTGCCTCGGTATTTCGGTAAAACTGCTAAAAAGACGCGATATTTAGGTATTCTAACTCCACTCGGTATGCGGGATTTCACTGTAAAACACGCAATATTTCGGGAAAACAAATCTAAAATGCTTCCTGAACCAGTTCATTTGCACGGCCATGATTATTATATTGTAGCGCGAATTCTGGGCACGATATCGCGGTATTTGCGAATTTTTGACCCGATATTACGGTATTTGCGTTTTTTGGACACGATATTACGGTATTCGGGGGTCACCTACGCCCTCCTCTTTGCTGAGCAATAAAAACATGCTTCACAAACTGACAATTGCTTTGTGGTATAATTAGAACGTGAAAATAAAAAACAAACTTTGTTTTTAAAGGTAAAAATCGAGCTTAGGAGTGACCATCTTTTTCCATACACTGCAAGCACCACACTATCTTGCTTGCAAGCATATGAAGAATTTGTACCGTTTGCTACTTCTTATTGTATGGAACATTTTGGAATCCGACAAACAATAGTTAATTGAATGGGGCTTTTGTATGGAGATCCCATGCATTAGTGTGAAAGCATCTAAATGCAGCCGCATGAATGAATTTTTACATCTGGGGCACGGCCAAAAGGAAACATCACTGTGTACCTCAGTTGTTATAATATGTAAGTATTTTTCCGGGCAATGCTGCCTCGAGAGAAATACTACCGAATCGCCACGGAGTCACAGGAATTCATTTCTTTCTATTTGGTAGTATTTCTCTCGAGGCAGCATTACGCGGAAAAATATTTAGATAGGCCTGTAAAGCATCTCATCATAACCTTCATAATCATTAATTTTCTCACATTCACGCGAGCAACACAAGGGAGAGGAGACTTCATTAAGTTTGTGAGCCAACTCAACTACAAGGGGGCCCCTCAAGAAGAATGGAACTGATTGCTACACGACACTGACGACTTTACATTGAACCCAACATTGTTACTTTCAGTTCTTACACCGCTGCACTGCCTTGTGGTTGATGGAACTTTTGAAAGTTTTGAAACCTTTGAAAGTTCAGTGCAGCTATGTGGCTTTAAAAATATTTTCCATTTCTTAGAGAGTGACTTGTTCTTTCAGAAACTCATATAGAAAGTAAACACTTGGGCAAAGGTTCTGTACAATCTTGAAATAAAGGATCAATTTATGGACGTTACTTGTAGATCTCGTGTACACCTTCTCATGTAGCACTACTGATGCTTACTAGTTCTTTTGATAGCTCAGTCCACGCAATATAAGCAACCTCGTATTGCACGTGCTCGAGAAGATCACTTTCAGTTTCGATGCACTCATCCCAAACCACATTTGCATACTCCGTTGCTGGCTGAATAAGATATTATATTGTGTTTCTTGTATTCCCTCGAAGCATGGTGTTATATAATGTTTTCTGCACACAGGAGGAGAAATTGATGAGGGATAACCTTCAGGCTGAAGTTGATGCTATGAACCTGCTTGCCAAGAAATATGTTGACAGTGGACCCACCCTTGACTGCATTGTCTTCTATGATGGACAAACCTGGAGGTAAAATCCCGTAAAAGGCGACATAAAGTAATGAAATTTTCAGATATTTTTTATGCTGACGTGATAAATAGGTTAATAGTCAGGCGGCTAAGTCCAAATTGTATTGCGAATTGTGCGTTTTTTGATAAAAGCATGAAACTTTACAGGATGAAACTTGAGAGGGTACTTGTCAATTTTTGATTGGGAGGCAACTCTGAAAATTATTTTTACAGCAATAAATTAGACAATTCGGGAGGCCATTGTTCAGCCGCCATCTTGTCCTTTGTTATTCATGAGTTTCGTGGCAGTCGAGTTCTTATCCATAAGATAAATTCATAGAGTGTAGCGCAAGATAGACAAAAGTCTAAAGATTTTATGGCGAAAAGAAACGATCATTGGAATATGACAAGATGAACATTTGATATCTAATATTACTTTTGTAGATGTTTTCTTCTATTTACGAAAACATATTTTCGAATTCCCAGTCAGACCCCAGTTACACGGGTCTGGATGAATTTTTGACCGGGTGAATTCTGGCCCACGTACGGCTTCTGTTCACACGGGTCCGGCGGAACCGGCAAAGTGTGTAAGTTTGGGACCTACAAAATTTAGCAGGAACAACTTTTGACCGGTACGGTTCCGTTTTTGTACCGGTGCCGTGTAAACACCGCACAGTTCCACGGTAATGGCCTGGAAACTAGCTTTTTTCAGGCGAGGATGCTAAGCTAAGGAGACTGAAGAAGCCATGTTAGTGTTAGTTCATGTTACAAAGCGATCAGAATGTTGCAATGTGTAACAAAATTTGCAAGGTACCGTGTAAACAGGTGTTACAGGTACAAAATTCGCCTGGTCAAAAATTCGGCCGGACCCGTGTAACCGGGGTCTCAGACACTGTTTCAGAGATAGAAAACCAGAAAAAATATCGGGCCTCTTCAGCACACAGGTTGATATCAACTTGCGACATAGCTACCAAAGTATAGACCATAATATGTGCCAAGGTATTAGTGGCTTTCGAATGAAACAAAGTTGCAGTAAAAAGAATTTTCAGAGATGCCTCCCAATCAAAAATTGACAAGTACCCATAGGTCAGTCATACTGGAAAGTTTAATGCTTTTATCAAAAAACGCACAATCATTTGGCTTAGCCGCCTGACGGAAAAGGTCTCAGTAAAGGCAAAAATGCAAAATGATTTTTTTGCATTTAGTATCCTTTAGATCTAAAGTTTATCTCTCAAAATTAAAATTCCTCCTGAATTGTTTTTTAAAGATTTAAAACGTCGCTATTTATTCGTTGGCTGCCACACACTTAGGCAAACATTACGGTAGTCGCCGTGCCAGAGTACTAGTTTAAAACAATAGAAAGTTTTTGATCTTACAGCCATTCTCAGTTAGACGCGGTCGCCGGGAAAAAAGCTTGCAAGCGAAAACTCGTTTTGCTGTCTTGTCTGAGCGCGACAAACCGGCGAAAGCACGTGCGTTGCCATGGAAACTTTGACAAAAAACGAGTTTTCGCTTGCAAGCTTTTTTCCCGGCGGCCGCGTGTAACTGAGAATGGCTGTAAAGTCTAATAACGCGGCATTCTTACAGAGCTTATGTATTTGTGTTTCTTCTCATAGAGCCTGTGTAGATACAACCGAGACAGGTGATCTTGACAAGTGTACCCTGCTGGCTAGCTATAAGGAGTCCGGGCAGTATGCCACATTTGGCAAACAAGGTAACGATGTTAGGGTAATACCCGGGGGCAGGGGTGCTTGTCGTACCTTTTAGGGTTTACAATCAGGCCTCTGGTACCTTTTAGGGGGTAAAAATCCATTCTAGCAAATCAATTTCAGACGTATTTTCCCTCCTAAAAATACGAAAGAAAATACGTCTTGTTGGTAGCTTTTAGGGGTGAAAATCAACTAAGCGACGACATGTTTGGTAACTTTTAGGGTAAAATGGAAAGTTTCCGACCAGCACCCCCGCCCGGGGGTAATACTTTCAGTAGAGTGGATATCTGATGACTGTGGAAAGTAAATTAGACGTTTTCTATGCGTTCCTATGGTGGATTTCTGGGGCTATTGTTTAGTCAGCCAATGAGACTGCTAAAAAACACTCAAGACTAAATGCAAGTCGGACTGCGTCCGCTGATTGGTTTGTTGTATTCGTTCCTGATTGGCTAAGTGACTCAGTAGTATAGTAGGGGCCGAACTAGCCCTTTTTTGGTGAGGAGGGTGGTAAGGAATACTAATTTTGGCGAGGAGGGTGCCGAGGAATAATAATTTTGGTGAGGAGGGTGGTGAGGAATACTAATTTTCGTGAGGAGGGTGGTGAGGAAGATGGTGAGGAGGATGGCGAGGTGGATGGTAGATAGACTTGTTTATTCATACCCCTTGCAGCAAATCAGCTCAATTACAGGTCAGTGCGCAAACTACAACTATATAGGTAGTGAATCTAAATACTGGACAGTTACAAAATTGGAAAAACGAGTTGTCTTACATGTTTGATTAATAAATTTCTTATTACTTCGTGATGGGTACGTATGTTCTATCGCAAGCCTTCTACCACTCACAAGACTGTAAAGTGGATTTGATGATTTAATTTTACGCATAAATGCCTCGCATGCAACGTGCCTACGGTCTTCTAGTGATGTTAAACCAGTTTGCCCTAGCGCCTCTCTGTAATGCACGTTGGGCACAATTATTTGGAGTGCACGCTTCTGGATTTTCTACAAGGCTTCCGACAAAAAGCCGGGGAGAGCAGCGAACACTACCGAGGCATATTCCACGGTCGGCCTTATAAGTGAGCAGTACACCGTAACTAGATCAGCCACAAGGACACCGCATTTCTTCAATACCCTTGACATGCAGACGGCGATTGGCTTTTTTGATCTTTTTTTCTTTTTGCCTATTTTTGCCCCGCGAGTTTTTGCCTAATTTTGCTCAAGCACGCCCTTTTTGCTTTTTTGCCATTTTTTTTCCCTGAACGATTTGTTTTTATCGTGTCAGAACAGATTCGGGGGTGGAAGCTGAATAATGAATTATGAATACGGGTCTTACGAACAAATGAATAATTGCGTCGAAAAGTCGAGGAATAATGAATAAGAAGTTCTTACATTAAATGAATAATGAATAATGGTTGTGTGAATAATGAATAACGCCTAAATAATGAAAAGGGATAATGAATAATTGAAGAAAAAATGTCAAAGAATAAGGAATAATCAAGGTCCACTTATTCAGCTTCCACCCCCGAACAGATGGCAGGCTATCGAGAGAACTAAATCGAACTAATTTTTTCCCCCTGAACGAGTCTTTTTTATCTTGTCGAACAGAGGACGGGCTATCGAAAGAACTAAATCAAAGGCCTCGACACTGAGGAAAGGATCTGAAGCGATTGATCATTTATGCTCTCATTAATGTTGTGGCTCTGAATCGAAAAGAGCCGTTTGTGTGTTGATCTTGAGAATATCTGTGGCGTCATCATCTAATCATTGTCAAACATCTTCTTGATGCAGTCCATCTCAACAAGTATTCTTGCTACGTTTTCTTCGAGCTTCTTAAATCTTATAAGCTTTGCAAAGAATTTCCTCGCAGGCTCTATGAAGCGCATTATCTCGAAGTCTGGAAAGCGTTTTAACCGCTGCTAAAATAGAATTATCGGTTTCATTGCCGATACTCTCACGGATTGCATTCTGCTCGCAGCCTTTCATCATCACCGTCACCTCGTCGATTTACAAAACTGAGTACTGCAATCCGTGTGTGCACGACATTTTTGCCCATTTTCGCGCAATTTTGCCCATTTACGCCCAATTTTGCCTTTTTTTTTGCCCAGAACGATTTTTTGTGAAATACCGTAAATTCTCGAATTAGCGACTTGACTGTTTTTTCGTCACCTGCCCCAGATCAGGATGTTTTTGTTTTGTTATGGTTGGCAATGTCCTTCCTTGTCTGATCATAACTCCAAATTACAGATAACATTTTTACCTTTCCGTCTGGTTTTATCCTTTTTTTTGCCATTTTTTGCCTTTTTTTTGCCCAACTACCAGATAATTTGATTGTTTGTTTATGTAGTAGTATGGAAAAACTAAATGGATAGCAAAGGCTTATCCAAAGCAAAAGAAAAGAAAAAAACTACAACAAAGACAGCAGGCTAAAAACCACTATGATAAGAAAATAGAGGAAATTAAGAGCTTGGGGACTGCATTTAATAATAGAACAAGAGCCAATGTGGCTTTATGGCTGGCTCGTTTTATGTTAAGGGTGTTTCTATACGTTTTTTTTTACTGTGTGCCCTATATTCCTGTATGCATTCACTACCTTTCAGAAACGACTCTGGCCTTATCTTGCGTTTCTGCGTTACGTTCTTCATTTTCTTTTGAATATTTGAAAACATGATTGGATGGTTCCTGAAAATATCCATCCCCCAAAGTATAGATTTCTCATAACAAGATAAATAAAGTAATAAAACAGTATTTGAATAGAAAAAAGCAAATTGACCCCCCTCCCCTCCAAATCCTCTGGAATTTCCAATCCCTTATGCGTGGTGTGTGTCTTTAGGGGGGGGAGGGGGGGTTGGATATTTCCTGGAACCATACTTTACAAAGCAAGAAATTGTGGGCAAAAAAGAGGACTAAATACAAAAGGCCAAACATTGCGATTGCGTGTAAACAAATTTCTGGTTTGATAGCCGACTGGATCATTTCCAGTGAAGCCCAATATGGGGAGTGGTTTGTAATATTCATTGAATTTTAGCAGATTTAATTTTGTTTGTGTACGGTTTCTTGCCGATTTGCTGATTATTGATGGAAGTTTAAGACGCATTAACTTTCTGGATACAATGCTTGAGGCCAATCAGTTCAGTGATTGTGCCAAGTGTACTACACAGATAGAAATAGTTTCACGCTTAGTTCAGAGACATGGCATCAGAAGTGCTTTTACGATATTATTATTCGGCCTTCCATTCCACACCAGCCAATGCAGACGGTAGAATACAGTCAGAACTATAAATACCACTCAAATCAAATCAAAGCAGACATCATGTACTCGACTCGCTACTCGCGAAACAACACCTGTAGTAGACAACAACTTTAACTTAAAACTTCGATCTTAAATAGTCGTCGCTTTAGATTTCGTGCTCTCGACATACAAGTCCAACACTCTTCCAGTAAAACTAGTTTTTCCTCTGTATTGGATAGTAAAGTGAACAATTCTTTAACCTTTCTAATTTGTTGGACCTTCAGTCTTGAGCAAAGCTCGCATCTCGCCGAATGCCCCGGGGAAACTGAAATCCTCGCTGACAGAACAACAAGCTCATCACTTTTAGCACATGTTCTGACGTAAGAGCCCGAACAGCCGACGGCTAACTCGAGTAACCACGGACAAGACACGGAAAGGATCGGAGCTTTTCGTTGCCGTTTAGCCGTCGCTAATTCTCGGCTATTTTCGTTCGCTCTCGGTTAGTCTTCGGCTTGCGAGTACTAGATTCCACATGTTCGTCGGTTTTCGCGAAAGCAAATGAGACTAGGGGAAACGACTTGTGAAACGAGCCCATTTTATGAGGCTGGGCTCTGCAAGCCAGCCTAATGAGCAAAAAAACGCGCACTAGAAAAGTTATTTTTTACTGAAACAAGTGTACAACAGTGAACAGGGTAAATCGATTTGAAAAGACATTGACATTATGACCTACCTGAAATAAGTTTCTTGAGAAGACGATGAAGTCGAAGGCTTTCTAAGTTTCTTTCTAAGTTTTTTCACGACGACAGTTCGACTCTCGGCTCGATTTTCGAGTCCAGTCCCAACGACGTTTTGCGTAAGGCAAAAAAGGGCAAAAAAAGGCAAAAACATGGCAAAAAAGGCAAAAAAGTAACTAGGCAAAAATGCGCGATTAGGGCAAAAATGATTTCGAACGATGCGTGAAAAGGCAAAAAAAAGCTACAAATATCACGCAAAAAAGGCAAAAACCAGGGCAAAAAAGGCAAAAAGGTAAGAAAGAGGAATTTGATGATCAAATGTTACGCTTCATTTTCCAATTTTATATATAGGTGCATGACAAAAACAGAAATTACACAAACTTTCCAGTTCGTTTCACAAACCGAGCGTAATATATTTCCAAAATACGATGTTTTGACAATATTTCAAGCTATTTTTAAATAGATAACATTGCTGTTTTCTTAAATTAGAGCAATTCTAAAACAAAAATAGTAGTGATTTTGAAGTAAATGTTGCCGTGCGCAACATCGTGCGCGAGGCCAGGACAATAATACACGGAACAGCTACAGACATGAATATTCTTAGCATTAGTTGTCATTGCTATCGGCTTTTTTTTTATTCAGACCTAATGAACTACAGCATCAACGTCTATGATGAAGGGAATACTCTTTCTATCGTTACAACCGGAGGTATGTGATTTTGGTGTAGGGCTCTCTATTTACTTTATCAGATATTCATGCTGACAAAAAAAGACAGAGAAACAACAGCTAGCTATTTATGTCCATAGGTTGTCAAATGACAACGAGGTAAGGTAAGGATTTTCACTTTACACACAATATTTAAATAAGAAATCAAGAATCATAAGTAACATTTCGTAATTTACCTTGAAGTCATTGTTTTTTGCGCTAAAGAATTTCACTACCCGCTAGTCGCGATGCAGCTTTCTCTTTTCTTTGCTATTACAGTTGCTTTTTTTAAAATCTTTATTTCGTTGTTCATTACATGCCATTACATTTTTTCGAGTGCTGGTTACAATACATTACACAAACATACGGAGTTACAAATATGCAAGGTTTTATATACTTTTTAATTATAGAGGTAGGAGTTTTTGCTCTATTCTTAAAAAACGTTGTATTTCTCTTTTTAACTTGATGAATTGATGAAATTCTACAGTATGAAGAGGTTTTTTATCTCCTTTATTACCGTTGCTTTGACTGGACACTCCTTCAAGTGTGTTCAAATTCTTTGCCATTTTGCGACATGATGTGGTAGTTTTCCAACTTCAGAAATCTCTAGAAACTGGCAATTAAGGTTTTCAAACTTTCAGGCTCGTATTCGAACCGTCCTTCTTTCTCATAGACCGGATTAAATCCGCCATCTATGTATTGATCAAGTTCCTTCAAGGGAATCTCATGAACTTCGCGTTCCTCGTGTTTTGTATTCAAATATTTCTTGAACAGTTTGATCTATTTTTTTCTGCGTGCATTTTCACTGCAGTGAAAAAAGAAACATAAGTGGCCTCTGATTGGACGTATCGTTTTCATTACATGTTTAAAGTACCGTACGCGACTGCTGATTGGCAATAGCTATTTCCAAACGAAAATTTACGATACAGCTACACGGTGCGTATATGTCAGTAATAAAGCACGATAATAGCATTTCCTGTTTTTCAGGAACACATGGGACTCATGTTGCAAGCATAGCTGCGGGATATTGTGCCGATGACCCCGCCCTTACAGGAGTGGCTCCAGGAGCACAGGTAATTTCTTTCATGAGAGTCCCTCCAATGGCTTCCTTTTAAATGCAGTGTAAGAAACAGGTGATCAGGGTATGGTAGGGTGGTGCATGAAAGTGTAAACGTGATGGGGCCATTCCATTTTTTAGCAGTTCCCCCCCCCTCCCCCCTATGGAAGAGGTCATATTCTTTAGTAACCCCCTCGGAAATTCTTGCTCTACCCCCTCGGAAATAGCTACGGAAGAGCCTTTTTTGGATTGCACCCCTCGGAAAAACCCACGGAAGAGGCTTTTTATTATTGCACCCCCTCGGAAAAGGCAATTTTGCAATACCCCCTCGAAAAAACTCTTCTGTAGGGGTGGTGCGAATAAAAAATGGAATGGCCCATGCTTGATGATTAGTCCAACGAAGATGCGCCATGTTTATGTGCTTCGTGACGCGATTTGATAATGTACGTCCATGATTAGCAGTGGCGGATTTAGGAAAAAATCTGACCGTAGCGCAATCATTGATAACTATGAAAAAAAAAATTTGGTCGGGATACAGTTGGCGTAGAAGTAAAATACACCAGACGGGTTAATCTACTTTTTACAGAAAACTATTCAAAATAGCGTATACATGTTGTAGTTTTAGAAAATACCTCCAACAAACGCGTTTGCCCGCGCGTGGTTTTCGATAGTGCACTGGGTTACTAGTTGCCAGCAAATATCTCCCTAGCCTGTACGAACATCTATAGAAAATCTGTGTTTCATTGCATGCAAATTTCTAACAATCAAGGTCGTCGTGAGTTTCAAACTCACTCAGGGATTTTTAGTGGATTCAATGATATGAATCATGCATTCACTGTTTACTGCACTTTTTTCCGCAGATGCCCTACATTTCAACCAATTTGTAACTTCACCGCGCAAAGGATAAAAATGCAATATTCCGGCAATCGTAAATCAGCTAAACGATCATTTATTGGAATACAGCGGAAAGCACAAATTTAAGTTATGCTGTCTAAAGTTGATTCTTCAATGATATGAGAATAATTGTGGTTGCATGCTTCTATTTATACTTGAAGGAAAAAGGCCAGAACTTGAATAGCTTCTCAAGCCATGTCAAGCTGTGTTCAAACAGTTTAACTGAATAAATTAAACTTCATAGTCATACTCAGCCGGATTTGATATTAGGAAAAGATGTTCTGTAACTTACCTCTCGCAGAAATGCTTTTCTAGGCGCCTTCTTGGCTTTGGAAACTGTAAACTCTTCTACCCTGCGAGCAGAGGAAATCACTGCTCGCAGGGTATAACTCTTCAAACTCATCGCACGAATGTATTATGTGACTACACAGTGCATTTGTGTTGTATTTTCATCAAAGAATGTTGAGATTTTCTTTCAACATCACCGAGCAGAGAAAATTCGCGGAGAAGATCCGTGACTCTCTCCCGCGTTAGAATCCATTTTCACAGGCGACGCAAACAGTAGCTAGCTATGCACGATCGCTAGGCCAGTGTGTGCTCCATTCTGATTGGTTAACTGTTTCAATACGTCTGGCAAAAAGTTATTTTTAGTCGCCGGACAGGAGCCGTTTCACCAAAAATAGTAACAAGACCCCCAGCAACGGGTGCTGGAATTACTATTTTTAGCATGCAATAGGAGTAACAAAGTCGCTAAATATAGTATCATCTCTCGGCGGCAACGAACGCCGTCGTTGGCTTGTCGAAGATCAATCGATGAAATTCGGCGCTCGCTCGCAACAGAGATTATGCAAAACGACAGATGATTCTGGAAAGTCTAACTGAGAGCGGCAAACATAACGTAGAAAATTATGTTTAGCGCCTATAGGATAAACAAATGTAGAAGACCAGAATAAAATAAATTAGAATCTATTAAAGCGACTAAGAAGGAGAAATTAAAAAAGTCGCTCAAATCTGACCGTAGCATTTGCTTCGGTTGCACTGGTCTAAATCCGCCCCTGATTAGTGACAATGATGCAATATCATAACCTTTGGACTGGTATGTGACGATTATATTACATGTACATAGCACAACTGGATAAAACCGTAGTCGGATTATGAAAACATTTTATTATTCGTCAAAAAGGGCTAGGGTGTTACATGATTGTGAAAATGAAAATTGTTGCGTGTTTGTGTCCCCAATTGGCAGTTTTCACGATGTTGCGCACGCAACATAAATGGGATAATAACAATGCTTGTAATAACAAAAGCCGTCTTCGCCAACACGAGTCGGAACGGCTTCAGAGTATTGTTCTCCCAACATCGGTTAATTACAACGTCTTTTCACGTGCCTTTTCTGTTTGCTTCTGGGCATTATTGTTTTCAGTATATTTGGTAGAACTGTTGCAGTAAACAAGTACTGTTTTGGTTTCTCTTTTTAGATCATATCTATCAAGATCGGGGATTCTCGTCTTGACACAATGGAGACAGGATCCTCCCTTGTCAGAGCTGTAAGTGCTACCATCTGTGCCAAATCTAATGGCAACCTCCCTTGTCGAATGAGTCAGAGCTGTAAAGCTACAATAAGCATTTACCCTATAACAAGTACTGTCCACACAATCAGCTCCAAATGTAAGGACATCTTCCCTTGTCAGAGATGTAAAGCTACAATAAGCATTTACCTTATAACAAGTACTGTCCACACAATCAGCCCCAAATGTAAGGGCGTCCTTCCTTGTCAGAGCTGTAAAGCTATAATAAGCATTTACCTTATAACAAGTACTGTCAACACAATCAGCCCCAAATGTAAGGGCGTCCTTCCTTGTCAGAGCTGTAAAGCTATAATAAGCATTTACCTTATAACAAGTACTGTCCACACAATCAGCCCCAAATGTAAGGGCGTCCTCCCTTGTCAGAGCTGTAAAGCTATAATAAGCATTTACCTTATAACAAGTACTGTCCACACAATCAGCCCCAAATGTAAGGGCGTCCTCCCTTGTCAGAGCTGTAAAATAAGCATTTACCTTATAACAAGTACTGTCCACACAATCAGCCCCAAATGTAAGGGCGTCCTCCCTTGTCAGAGCTGTAAAATAAGCATTTACCTTATAACAAGTACTGTCCACACAATCAGTCCCAAATGTAAGGGCGTCCTCCCTTGTCAGAGCTGTAAAATAAGCATTTACACTATAACAAGTAGTGTCCACAGAATGAGCCCCAAATGTAAGGGCATCTTCCCTTGTCAGAGCTGTAAAGCTACAATAAGCATTTACTCTAGAACAAGTACTGTCCACACAATCAGCCCCAAATGTACAAAAGGTTTGCGATCCAGACTGGCAGCTCGTAAGCTGAATTGCCATGGGTCCCAACGGCGCCAGGCACTGAGGGTGGTCACTGCTAGAGCAAAGGAATCCTCCCTTGGTAGAGCCGTACAGCTACAGTAACCATTAATCCCAGTTATGTTTATATTCTAATAGCATGTCTCTTTCATTTTGTACCATTCTCAGCTGATTGTGACGTTAGAGTACAAGTGTGATCTTGTCAATATGAGTTATGGAGAAGCAGCAAACTGGCCAAACTCTGGGTAACATATTATCTTTTTACTACTGTGCCTTCTTGTTCCTGGGGGCAAATGTTATGTGAAAAAATACCAAATATGAACATATTCGAAAAACTAGCTTTTGCACCAGAATCAAACTTTCACAGGGTCATTCTTGCATTGAAACCTAACTATTTTTGCTAGTTTTATCGGCTGAAAAAATTGACTTCGTATATTTTTAGGGCCATTTATACCTTTACTCGACAGCTATTCCTTCAGAACGCAAACAGAGCAGTGACACATTGATAAAGTTTAGCTCTTACCAGGCTTTGAACTTCGTGTTTACAGAAATAATCACTTGTTTTGACGAAATAACACGAGATTTCTGACATGTGAAAACGCGTTCGAGTGTACGCTCCAAGGGCTTCATTTCTTGTTCTTTTCTAAAATAGGCAAAAACAAGTGAACATGCAGCATTATTGTATTTTGTTTTACCTGTCTTCCTGACTTCCAAGCTCAAGTTTTCAGTTTCAAGTGTCAAGCGAAATATGGCGTTTGAAGTTTCAAAGCGACTTTACAAAATTCACATTTTCAACAGAACTTTTTCGTTGGGATACCTGTGGATTTCGTTCAAAATTGAAGAGCACCAGACAAGAGATTTATAAGTCTTTTTGCTCTTCGACAACTAAAACCAGAATTACGCTCAGTAGCTTGCTTTTTTATGTCTTAAACACAGATTCCTAATAATGCAGTGCTGGGCAAAAAGAATTCCACTGAAGAGGAGGTTTCATTCAGTCATTTTCTTCCAGAATTCTCACTATAACTATTTTCAAAATATAGTTGCTGTTTCAAACTTTAGTAAAAACAAAAGGTGAATCAAATTTGCATAAAAGGTCAACTCGGTGGAAATGTACAATTAACGCGGAAAAACAATATAGAATTGTCCGAATACGAAATCTGTCTAAAGCAAATTCCAGCGAAAAGTGAATTAAAGAAAGATAATACAGATGCAGATAATAATAATAAGACAGATATTACAGATATAGATAATAATAATAAGACAGATAATACAGTAGCAATTCTTCCACATTCCACTTAAAAAATATTAATTGGCTAGTGTATCTCTGGATTTTTGCTTTTACACAAACTAATCACAAGCTGTGAGATTTTTGTGGTGACATCAACGAGCGTCTAGCCTCGTTTCTCTCTTGACCTAGAGAACTTTTTCAGGGAGAAATATGTTCCTGAAGTGATGCGACACAAAGATTTGAAAATCTGGTTGCCAGGTTTTTTAGAAAACTTTGTTTATAAAAACGTTGATCATAATATGTGGGAAACATTTTTATATAAGCATCCCTTCATTGTCTAAAGTCCTTTTTTTTTCAGACGTGTGATCAATATGATGAATGAGCTTGTCAATGAGTATGGTGTCATTTTTGTCTCAAGTGCGGGCAATAATGGACCTGCCTTGTCAACTGTCGGCTGCCCAGGAGGGACAGCAGAGTCTGTCATCGGTAAGGGAACCCGGCATACCTAGAGTGGATTTCAGCTGTCCTTACGCGCTAAACCCGTCTGACAAAGACATCTAGGGCGGCGGCAAAATTACGTCGTGTTGGTGCGTATGGAGAGCCCCCCGCTTCTGCCGCCCTTGCATATTGTCGAGATTGCTGCCCCTGCAAATTGTCGAGATTTCTAGCTAGGAATTGAGGCATGTGTACCATTGCCTCCTTCACAGGGGTGGGTGCTTACGTATCACCAGAGATGATGGCGGCAGAGTACTCGCTTTTGGAAAAGCTTCCTGGGAACCAGTACACATGGTCCTCGCGTGGACCAGCGTAAGTGTGCCATCGAGTTTATACTGTACTACTTTTCTGTGCAATTTATTTGCTCATTCTGACAATCCAACACAGCAATACTGATGGGTTGGTAGATTCCTGAGTGTACCCCTTTTGGGCTGTTCCATTTTATATCCGTTACCCCCTATCGAGGAACGTGTAATTTCCACGGGGTTGACTCTGGAATTTCCAGTGCGCCATTCGTTTTACCCTGGTATTTCCACAGGGTATTAATTTGTAACTTCGAATTACCAAAGGGCCCACAAGAGAATGTGGAATTTCCACAGGGGCTGCTTCAAACTTCCACAGGGGTTGTACAGGAGCGGGGAATTTCCACAGGGGTAGAGAAATATTCCCGGGGGGGGGGGGGGACTCCCATATTTTTTTATTTTTTGGGCGGGGGTGCTCGTCGTACCTTTTAGGGTTTAAAATCAGGCCTCTGGTACCTTTTAGGGGGTAAAATTCGAAAACGTGTATTTTTTTACAGATAGGTACCTGTTAGAGGTCCGTTCTAGCAAATCAAGCAAATCACACTTGTTGGTAGCCTGAATTTCAGACGTATTTTCTCTCGTAAAAATACGCGAGAATATTACGAGGGAAAATCAACTAAGGTACTGTTTGGTACCTTTTAGGGGTAAAAATGAAAGTTCCCGACGAGCACCCCCGCCCCAAAAATATGGGAGTCCCCCCCCCCAACCCCGGGGGGAAATGTTTCAACATTTAGAGTTCCTCGATACTGGGGACACTCATTTATTTTTTGGAGTAGCTCATTTCTCACCTTAAAGTGCCACTGAAACCAAATCTCACCTCTTGATTCAAACCCGCCAATTTGAAGATTGGCTATAGTCCTTGCATTATGCCAAATATTAGAGGTTTTGAAAAAGAGGAACATTCAAAATTTTGATTCCGAAAACACTGTTTTCGAGGTTTATTGGACGACATTTTTGAAGCGAGCGAAGAGCTCATTTACATAAATTAGCATCACATTAAAATTCAAGTTTCCAAATAAGGAAGTGTGACGTCAACTGATGTACAAGCCAGCAAAACAACATGGCGGAGGGAACGAGGAATCGAGAGTGCAGTACGATTCTCTGCCGCTGTAGCTCTGTTTTGTACCACTATCAAGAATCGGACTGGATCACTTGCAAGAATAGAATGTGTACGAAGATGGAATCTGTGCATTTCTCTCTGAAAGACCGAATTCGACGAGCAAAACCGAGGAAACAAGTCATCAAACGAACTCGAGCGCCTGGGAAACAAGCGGGTTTTATTCGGTTCATTTATGGGACTTCAGTACTAAAGAAGTCGGATTATTTGTGTGGAATGACAACCTCAAAGTGCATTTCAGTTCCTGGTTAAATACGAAAGGAAAGCATTGCCTAAGTAAGTGTGATTTTCGACGTTCGAAGAACAGCCACACTCGGCCCTGACCAGTCGAGTAAACGCTTTTAAAACTTTTGTTCGTCTTCGTGGAATACATCAAGAGTTGACATTGAGGTTCCTTTGTTTTTCTGTCTGTAAATTGCAATAGTATTGTCGCAATATTAACGAGAAATACATGTTTGTAGATGTCAGGCTTCTTGTATTTTTGTGTGCAATAATCTTACCTTGCAAACGCAAGGAAAAGTAGACATATTTTCATTTCATCTCCCGGAAGAATCAACCGGATTCGAAGAATGCCATGAATGCCTAGAGTTATAAAACTCTGGAGGTTTGCAGGTATGGTTTTCGTAGCCTTCAGTAAATTTTTTGCAGTTTTCATGTCCTAACTCACTATCCAGGAATTGTGATTTTGTACAGCTGCAGTAAACACCTCCTTATAAGAACAGGCTGAAATTTGGCCAATAAAACCCTTGTTTTTTTTAAGAACAAGAGCAGCCTCAAAATTGTAACCTGTTCTTATTTAATGGAAACAAGAAAACAGCCCGTCACTTCGTGACGTTAGAAGACTCAACCTGAGTTCCCCCTTCCATAAACTGCTGATTTACATTACTAATGACCTCCCTTCAAGAAAGCATGCCGAAATTTTAAATGAAGTGAGCCCCAGAGCCTTTTTTGTATGTTTTGAACTGGTCTCCCTGATTTGTTGGAGAAAATGACGCACGTGTGTCGTGTGAGTCAGTACGGCTCTCAAATCTGTCTAAGTCCGAAGAACCCGCTAAAATTGAAAATGCAAGCCTTTTACACAGAAAAACCATTTGACTTCGGAATTGTTTGTATGCTTATATCTAAGTAAGGGAAGAGAAGAAACAGGTAAAGTAAAATTGTTCTAAGAAATGTTTAGTTTATCATAGGTTTTTTTAGAGAATTTCATTCATGGCTTAGCGTGCGCTCTGTAGGCAGTGGCAGTGGTGTAAGTTTGTTCAAACTTGAATGAAAATTTTTCTCAGCTCAAATCTTTCGAATTAAAATTATCCCTGCACATAATAGTATGTAATCTGTAATAGAACCATTTAGTTTTGAATGTGTATAGTGCTTTCGGCTGAGGGAAATGAGTTCTTTTTTAGTTTATGTGGTAGATTTTTAACATGGCCGCGATGCGGAGGCATCGATTGGTCTCCGCGATGCGGAGGCATCGATTGGTCAACACACGGGCTGCGTCATGACGTTCCCATCCATGTCTGCGACCGCGCCCTCCTGGATATTGTTGACAAGTACGGTCTTTCACAACACGTCAAGCATCCGACCCGTCTTGACCGGACACTCGATCTTGCCCTGGCATCTCTCCCCAACATCATTCAGGCTTGCCATGTAACATCAGGCATGAGCTACCATGACGCGGTGATATTTGAAATTGACGCGAGCCCAAAATTCACACCCAAAGCGCCACGCAAGATCTGGCAAGTCTACAAGGCTGACTCTGCAGGTTTGAAAGCTAATCTCTCGGTTTTTGCGTCGGACTACCTCGCGTCTAATTCCGAACTCAATTCAGTGGACGATAACTGGTCGACCATCGCTGAGAACATCCACAAGGCCATTGAAGCTCACGTGCCCTTCAAAATGTCGAAATCAAAGCGGCACCTCCCTTGGGTCACTACATCAATAAAGCGGATGATTAACAGGCGCAATCTCGCACATAAGCGCGCCAAACGCACTGGTAAACCTAAACATCTCTTCGCCTATCGGCGTCTTGGAAACGAAACTACCAAGCGCCTGCGCGGCGCCCACAACAGATACCTGAACGAGGTTATGGGAGGACTTTCACCTGGCTCTCAGGACGGCTCCACTTGTCAAAGTGGTGTCAAAAGGGCGTGGTCCTATCTGAGGCTTCTCCGTACGGAATCAATGGGAATCCCGGCTCTGTTCTGGGATAATCGTGTTTGCTCTACCGATAACGCCAAAGCGGAGGCTCTCTGCGAACAATACCAGAGTGTATTTACCAAAGAGAGATTAGGAAACCTTGCAACTCTTCCTACTTCGCCTTTCAGCGATATGCCAGACATTCGTTTTACAAGGAACGGGATAAAGAAGCAGCTCGAGTCCATTAGACCGGACAAGGCATGCGGACCGGACCAAATTACAGCAAGTGTCCTCCGCATGGCTGCCACAGAACTAGCCCCGGTTTTTGCCTCCTTTTTCCAACAGTCTCACGACTCAGGCATTTTCCGAACACCTTGGAAGGACGCAAACGTGTCGGCGATCTTCAAAACGGGGCAAAATCAGACCCTGCGAACTATCGCCCCGTCTCCCTGACGTCACTCGTCTCCAAGGTCATGGAGCACGTGGTATCCTGTCAAGTGGCGCGCCATCTGTCCGCAAACTCGATCATCTCTCCCGACCAGCATGGTTTCTTGCAAGGGCTCTCATGCGAGACACAGCTAATAACCATCACACACGAATGGGCCAGGACCCTTAACACACACGGCCAGGTTGACGTAGTGTTCCTGGACTTTGCAAAAGCGTTCGATTCAGTTCCGCACAAGCGCTTACTACTCAAGGCGAATTACTACGGGCTTCGCGGAAACCTCAACGCCTGGCTTCGCAGCTTTCTTTCCAACCGTCGGCAGCGCGTCGTAGTTAACGGGACGTCATCTCTCTGGTCTCCAGTCCAGTCCGGGGTCCCTCAAGGAACTGTGTCAGGGCCCATCCTGTTTTTGTTGTTTATTAACAACTTACCCGCCAGTGTTTCATCCAGTATCAAGCTCTACGCGGATGATTGCGTGCTGTACCGCAACATCGCCTCCCCATTGGACCATGCAGCCCTTCAGCAGGATCTCAACTCCCTTGAAGAATGGGCTGCCACGTGGCAAATGTCATTCGCACCTAAGAAGTGCATGGTAATGTCAGTCACTCTGAAGAGATTTCCCTCGTACCGTCGATACACCATCTGCAACGTGGCACTTGAGGGAGTTCAATTTCAGAAGTACCTGGGTGTACATCTACAGCACGTTAAACCTGGGTGTACATCTCCAGCACGTTAAACTGGGCTAAACAATGCGAAGAGGTCAAGAAGAAAGCAAACAGAGTCCTGGGCGTCCTACAGAGAAACTTGTCTTCCTGTAGCAGAGACATCAAGGCGCGGGCGTCTCTGAGCTTAGTAAGACCCATAGCCGAATACGCCACCACGACTTGGTCACCCTACACGAAGAAAGACTGCGCCGCCATTGAATCTATTCAGCGGCGCGGGGCTCGCTTTGTTACCGGCGACTACGCCCGAACGAGCAGCGTCACCAGCATGCTGGAGTCGCTGGACTGGCCCCTTCTGGAGACTAGGCGTTTGGGGTGGGACTTAGATATCTTCAAAATAAATTCTGGGCTCGTGTCTATACCGTTCCCAAAAGAAATTGTTCCAGGGTACTCAAGCACAAGAGGCCACCAATATAAGTTTAGAGATATTGGCGCTGATATTAATGCCTTCAAGTACACGTTCTTTGTAAGAACAGTTCCTCATTGGAATGACCTCCCAGCGGAGGCGGCGGTTGCCGACAGTTTAGCCGCCTTTAGAGCAGCAAGGTAGTGGGTCACGCTGACCCCATTGCAATATTAGCATTATGCTAAGTGCAATTACTTAAATTAAAGATTAAAGATGGCGGCTTTGTCCCTCGCTGAAAAAATCGCTTGAATTAGAACTTAGCCAAAGGTTAATATTTTCCAACTAAAACACGCCCACTTGAGAGATTTCCTTCGTCTCTTCTCTTCGGGTGTGTGTCCTTCGTTTTACGATACAGCGTAAGGATTTACACTTTGAGAATATTATTCATGGATTTGCTTTGTGTAAATTTGTCACTCATTTCGCCTTAGCGCGCGAACAGAAAAGCAAGGCACGGGTGTACGTTTGTTCAAGCTGAATGAAATTGTTTCTCAACTTGAAGCTTTCGAATAACAATTATCCCTGCACATTCCTGGCAGTAATCTGTGACAGAACCATTTAGGTCTGAATGACTATGGTGCTCTCGGCTGTGGGAACTGAGTTCTTTTTTAGTTTCTGTGGGAGATTTCAAAATGGCGGCGATGGCAGCTTTGTCCCTCGCTGAAGAAATCGCTTGAATGAGAACTTAGCCCAGGGTGAATCTTTTCCAACCAAAACACGCTCACTGTCGAGATTTCCACCTTCTCTGCAGGTTTGTGAACTTCTTTTGCCGACACAGCTTCAGGCCTAAGCGGAGTGAGTGCGAACGATTTAGCCAATCAGAAACATTTGCGCAGACAACCCGATTATAATAGTATAGATAGTGTCGTAATTGCACCACATGTAAGTTTACGTTTGCTGTCATTTGAGGCTGATTTGTCTCTCAATCAGCCTCTGATATTGGGTGTTCTTATATTCAGGTGTTTACTGTATCTGATCTGTATTTTCTCTCTTTTTGTCAAAACGTTATAATTGCAATGGGCATATGCACCCTGGGGACGGGTGGCACTAGTTTTTTGACCCCCCTCCCATGCATCCAGAATTTCGAAAATGGCTTACCCCCATACATATAGAATTCCTGAAAACCCCCCATGCAGGCAGAATTATGATTTTGAAAAACCCCTTTGTAGGTAACACCAATGCATGATCTCAGAAAAAATTCATACCTTCCCAATGGGTTAGATTTTGTAATTCCAGAGGGGCAGGGATGTCAAATGCCTTGTATGCTCCATACAATTATCAGAAGTCCTAGATGGATGGTGTTCTTCTCAGAGACATGACATTTTATGATAATATATTTGACTACCTATTTATTTTCTGTTGGGGAATGGTAGGGTATTTTTTTCTGTTGTACCAGTACATTTGCATACTTGAGCCCACATTGTGTTCCAAAACATTAAAAGCTAAAATCAGGAGGGGTCGTCCAAATTAGCTATTTTATTTGTACTGGGGATGGACTTAATGGTAATCTCTGCTGTAAAGGGGGAGAAGGATTTGTGCAACCTGGACATACCAGGAAAGTGGTTGAAGTATCCATCTCTACTTACCATGTTACCATGGAGGGTTTCAGCCCTAATAATTTTCATGATTAGCATGTTTTTTTTCACATTTTTGCCAGTTCAGTGATTACAGTCAAAGTGGCCACTAGTGGGCCCCGTTAAATTCATTATCTGATTTAATCAACAACTGCTCTACCTCTTAAAGCAAATTGGAGCTCTGGGGGGCTTGTAATCTCGTGCCTTACAAGAATTCTGATCACAACAGACAAAAAGCAAACAAGATAAATACAACCTTTCTTGGTAAAAAAAATATTCCTTGCAAGAACTCCAATCAAAAAATGGTAGTGAAAGTTGAAATAGAAACCATCGTTTTGGACAGTATAGTACAAACACCTACTGACAGAACTAGGAACTGATGCAAAACAAAATTTGTAACCCTCATATGATGTGGGGCCCTGGACCCTGAGACCATAAATATTTATCCTGCAACGAAAATCATAAAAAAAAACCAGCCCAACAAAACCGTTCAATACACTCAGAGGCTGATTAATCAGGATGAACCATGTTCATACAACAAAAGCAGCAAAGAGGATTAAGCCAGAAATGTGGTCATTTTGAAAACCTGTTTTTGAATTCTATAGTTCCTTTTCAATTATACACACCAATCATAGCCTTGACTTTCCTGTGAGTTTATTCAGAGTTCCTTATACACGGTTGATACAAAAGGTTAAAGGTAAGGATATTTTGGGGATTCTTAACCGAATGAATATCTGAATTTGTAAGCTTTTCAAATCTGCATCTACTTTATTTACTGATAAAACTTTCGCAGTACTATACTGAAGAGTTTCCTTTCGATTTAACTTTATAAAATTTAGCACAAAAGAATAAGCCACTCAGATAGGATTTCAAGGCTAAGCATTTTACCTGTACAAGCAGCGATCATAAGAGCAGATGGCATTTGTTATAATAGGAAACTAGGATACAGTGGGAGGCTGACAAAAAATCAAACATACCGCCTCGCTCGAAATTTAGTTTGCATTTCAAGCTAATGCGGGAACAACGGCCAGTCGGCTTCTCAAGTAATCAAAGATGGAGTTTATAAGCTTAATTCAATTATGGAGACTGCAAAATGAAGCCACAATTGAGAAAGTACTCACTCCACTCGACTTGTTTATCAGGGCCGAGTATATGGCTATTCTTCGAGCGTCAAAAATCACACTTAGGCAATGTTTTCCTTTCGTGTTTAACCAGGAACTGAAATGCACTTTGGGGTTGTCATTCCACACAAATAACTCGACTTCGTTAGTACTGAAGTCCCATAAATGAACCGAACAAACCCGCTTCTTTCTACATTTGCCCAGGCGCGCGAGTTCGTTTGATGACTTGTTTCCTCGGTTTTGCTTTCCTCGGTTTTGCGATTCCATCTTCGTACACATTCATTCTTGCAAGTGATCCAGTCCGATTCTTGATAGTGGTACAAAACAGAGCTCCAGCGGCAGAGAATCGTACTGCACTCTCGATTCCTCGTTCCCTCCGCCATGTTGTTTTGCTGGCTTGTACATCAGTTGACGTCACACGTCCTTATTTGGAAACTTGAATTTTAATGTGATGCTAATTTATGTTAATGAGCTCTTCGCTCGCTTGAAAAATGTCGTCTTTGAGGCCTGTTTTCAACAGTGTAATAAAACATGTTCATCTTTTTTAATATATCTTATATTTGGCAGAATGCAACAACTATAGTCAATCTTCAAATTGGCGGGTTGGAATCAAGAAGTGAGATTTCGTTTCAGTGGCACTTAAAAAATAATGTTTGAGATCGACAGTGAAATTCATTTTAGATCAAGTGTGGTGATTACCATTGCAAGAGATATTTGTGAAAATGACGTCAGCAGATATAATTTTCATGAAAAAAGTTATGTTGCTCTTTATTCTGTAGAAATTGTTAAATAGAGGATATTACACGGTTGCGCGAAGATATGAGTTTTATTTTCGAGTGGCAAGAACAATATTTTACGAATGAGCGCAGCGAATGAGTAAAATATTGTTTTTGACACGAGAAAATAAAACTCATATCTTCAAGCCACCGTGTAATTTTCTTTTTATTATATAGACAAACCAGAAAAAAATATTCCAAATTGATTTCCAAGCACTTTTGTTTTGACCGATATCCTCACTAGTGAGGATATGGAAAATATGTCACTGAGGACCCGGATGTAGCTTCGTATGAGATCTACGAGTGGCGTATTTCCCAGTTAAACACTCGTGTCTATATAATATTCTAAAACTCATGAATAGTCAATCAGGCAAACACAATGGAAATCAGGACCATGAAGGCCGTTTGTATACCCCGATAGAAATTAACATTTTGGGGAGTCCATGAATATTTTCAGGGAACAGCTGTTCTGATTGGTTGCCATATCATAAGGGTGCTCAATCAGCCAGAAACGATATAGAACTGCTGCGCACTGAACTGAATCTGATATAGAACTCCGGTGACGTCAGAGTTCTATATCAGATCCAGTTCAGTGAGCACAGTTCTCTATCAAGTTTGGCTCACTGAGCATCAGTAATGATAGGACAGCTCACCAGAACAGCATGTTTCCCCGATAATATTCATGGAGACCCCATCTCTTACAAACGCTCTGTGGTCATGATTTCCACCTTTTCCCGTAACCTACGAAAAAAGAACGCATGTTAGAAATGAATACGTGCATTTTGTTAAAACGATAGTTCATTTATCACATTTATTAATTTTCGGTGGCCATGATTTAAACATCCCACAACGACTCGGGCAGTGCCGACCACCCTTCTGTGAACATTTCGTGAAACGAGCCAAAACGGACATCTTTGACAATTATTTGGCAATACTTGAGTTGAATTGGGCTCAAAATCATGCACAGATAAACGAATTTAACTCACCCGTCCAAGTTACTCTACTTGGCGAGTCCGTACGAACCGCACTGCTTTGTTAACCGAGAATTAATGGCAAATTGCATATGATGCATTACGCGCAAGAAAAGAAAATTTCGTCAAAGAAATTTGAATCATAAAAAGAATAAAAAACAATAGGAAACACTGCCCCAAAAACTAATGACATAGCACTTTCTTTACAAAAGCCAATCAGAAAGCCCTAGCATTATTATAGGCATCGCTGGTATCGCTAATACATTCATTTCTTTTCTATGACATTTGAATGGCATTTCTTTGCTCATCATAATTATAGATAAAAAAGTGACAGCTATTCCAAAGGGAGTTCTTCTCTTTTTGAAAGTCATGTAATTATGAACAGACCTTTTGTCCCAACACAGAAGATATGTAAATTATTCGGAACGCCTCTCTAAATACACTATTCGTAATGAAAAGCTCTCGTTGGCGATCTTTGTTTGCCATTTCAAAATAGCTAAACAATGCATCTTGAAGCCAGTCTATATCAGATTTCTTATTCTCGATTTCAAAGAAGTAGTTCTCACAAATTTATTTCCTTTTTTTTTAATTAGCTTGGAATTATGAACTATTACTGGCAACCGTTTTAGAAGTAGTTTACAAAACTCGCTGTCGTGTTTTATCAGCAGATAGAATCACTCGGCTTCGTCTCGTGTTTCTATCTGCTGATAAAACACTCCAGCTCGTTTTGTAAACATTACATATAGATTTAGCCACTGGCTAAAAGCGGAGCTCCCGGTTACATACTTTTCTGTGTTAATGAGGAAAAAAATTGCCATTGTACATAAGCAGCCTGTCACCGCCATACCACGCGACTACGGACTTGCACCCCCTTGCACTAAGAAGACTTCACCCAAGTTTGATTGTCTGAGATTCATCCCTTCCCGAGATATATTATTTTCCGCTTATGATGACGTAATCGATGACGTCATACCACGTGACCAGGCAGTTGCACCCCCTTGACAACTTCACCCAAGTTTGGTTGTCTGAGGTTCATCCCTTTCCGAGATATATTCTTTTTCTCATATGATGACGTCATACCACGTGACCAGGCAGTTTCACCCCCCTTGCAACTTAGACAACTTCACCCAAGTTTGGTTGTCTAAGGTTCATCCCTTCCCGAGATATATTCTTTTTCACATATGATGACGTCATGCCACGTGACCACGCAGTTGGCGATCTGAGTTCATACCGGTCTCATGTAATCACCACCTTTTTGATCGTGTTTACGCGAGACCGGTAAGGATGCGAAAGTCGTTCGTGTCGGGTCAGCAACCGGAATGAACTCGTGCCGGTCAGGACTTTTTCCAGACCGGCCTCATGTAAACGCATATAAAGAAATGTATGAGAGCCGATAGGAACTCAAATCGCTCTGAGTTCGTACCGGTCTCATGTAATCACCGCCTTAGACAACTTCACCCAAGTTTGGTTGTCTGAGGTTCATCCCTTCCCGATTTATATTCTTTTTTCTCCTATGCTGACGTCATCGATGACGTCATACCACGTGATCAAGCAGGTGCACCCTCCTTGCCACTAACACAACTTCCCCCCCTCCTCCACCCAAGTTTGGTTGTCTGAGCTTCATCCCTTCCTGAGATATGAGTAATAAACGGAGAAGAGTCTTGGTGTGCCTGTGGTAGGGCGCGCAGACAGACACGCACGGACGCGCCAGCGATACTATAGTGGGAATACCGCTGAACCATGAAAAATGAAGTCGATCGTATACTTGAGCTATTGAGTTCTTCCTGCGATACCTATGGTACTCAGCTCTGCGGCCTTCGGCCGCTAAGGAGCTCCGCTAAAAATTAAACTTGGTAAACTTGCTCTAATGCACTAAAAAAATCCATAAAGAGAAACTTTTCAAAAACAGCCCGCACCTTGAGCCTCAGAAGTTTTAGTCTTTAGTGGAGTCACTTAGCGGTGTAATCGTGCACTTTTGACTCCAACAAATGTTAACGCGTTTTAAACTAGCTCGCTCATCTTTTAAACTAGCTCGCGTCGGATATTTTGTAGCTCTACTTCAACCATCTCTCCAGTACAACCACGTGACAGACTAACTGCAAAAGGCCTATTGAATTTCTAGGTAAATATATGGCTCATTATGGATTTAATGCTAAATATCTAGATACTTACCTATGAATCTATAATAAGCCATATATTTACCTAGATTTCATTAAATGACTAATTCAGTTATCAACCCAAGCATTTACCTATATAAATCCATACACTTACCCGAGAGAAAAACATCCAAAAATCTCAGTTATGCATCTATATGACCATCTGTCTAACTCCTAATATTTGCTCCTGATTATCCTTTATGCGAATCCCGTTGAATACCACAAAACACCATATCCGAGAACGCCTTCACTTGAACCATAAAGGACGTTTGTCCAGCCTTCTTGCTTGGCTTCCTTGCCCATAGAGTGAAGCAAACCTGAAAATACGGATGACATCATGTCCAGGGCGTTTACATATCTAATCGTAGAGAACCACCAACGAACGCAAAATACCCGAAACTTGCCTTCAGTTACTCCAGCTTGAAGCAGTTTCATCCGTTTTGCTACACATCGTTATGCAAATCGAACTAGTAGCTTTCAGGGCGTGGTACAAACGGAAATAATCGCGAAAGAGTCGCGCTTTTACCAAAAGCCACTCGATTGACAGGACTGGCTGTTTTGAACGAAAACAACAGACATAATTCTTGTTCGTTACATTCTACATTCTATTCACTCTTTGTGGTAACCTTGCTAACAAAAGGATGCACTGAAGCTGTATATAGTCTAGGAGCAGATCTTGAAAAGAGGCCTAGAAAGTGGTTTTCGTAGCAACCATCGCGCAGACTCGGGAAAGTAGCATAGAATGATAGGTATATGTATAAGGTTTAATTTAGGCCGGGTGTTACAAATGAGCCCATGGGACAACATTCCGATTTCGGACACTTTTGTTAGAAGATGCTCACATGTTCTTTGTAAAATTATAAATTAATTTAGAGCCTGTAAAATTCAAAATTTTATCAAGAAACACATTAAACTCTGCATACGTGCAGAAATAAATGCGTTTCAAATGGTTGGATGCAAACTTATGCCCTTAATGAAGGTTAAAGGGATGTCTCTGACGGCGGCCATTTTGAACCTTTTGTTATTCATGAGTTTCCTTTGTTATTCATAAGTTCTGAATTCTGGAAAGTCAAGAATGACATAGACTGTACAGCTTTCCCGGCCTAATGTATATAGTTTTAATGGTCTGGTATCTCTTCACTGACTTTGTTTGAATCATTTAACTAGGTAATTTTGAATAAAGAAAAATGTTTTTGGTATTTTCTAATAAACCTATATTTTTTTGTTTATGTCAGCAGAGATCACAGAAAACGTACGACAGCAGTAAAATGTCCACATAAGTGTTCAATGCATTGGAGGGATATTTTTTGCCAACGCACACATTTAGGCATGCTGTACTTGTAGCGCTACAGCCTATATATATGTCTTCAGGAGAGGAGGCACAACTCATTTGAATAACAAAGAACTAATATGGCTGCCAACTTCTAATTTCTATTTCTGACGTTAGAGTGGGCATTAAGGGCAGATTTACAGCTAGGAATTTAAAGTGTGTGATTTCTTACAATGATACAAAGTTTTGGATACATTTGATCCTTGAATGAGGGGTTTAGAGGCGTATAAGTTCGCAATTTATTTCAAAGGACATGTGAACAGGAGGGGAACAAAAAATGCCAAATATCGGGGTGTTGTCCCACAAGCCAATCTGTGCGATACGGATCAAATTGAACCTTAGGCATGTACCTATCTTTCTATGTTATTTTCCTGGGTCTGCGCGTTGGGTGCTACGACGCGATTTTTTTCCAGTAGCTGCTCCTAGACTAATATTTTTGTGTGTGGAAATCTTTGTCAATCATGGTTCAATAAAAGTTCATTCATTTTCCTCTTTCCTTGGGATATATATTGGGGTATTGCCTCGAATCTTGGTGGTTAACGGTGTCAGGGATTTTTCTTATCACGTGACAAAGTTGAAAGTGCTATTTTTACATGATCCTGACACCAAAATTAGCATAAAAAATGATTGGAAAGGAAAATCAAAAATCCCCTGACACCGTAAAGATCGTCTCCTGGGGAATAGACTTTGATCTGGGGTTGTGCGCTTTAACGCGAAGGGACCGAAGGGGTAGGAGCCTGTTTTATGTGAAACCGGTATTTTTGTTTTGAAGTACGAAAAGTTCTATTTAAGTGAATATCACTGAAATGATTGATTTCAGAAGTAAGGCCATTCTTCAAGCTTTAAAACGACATATACACGATCCTCGTAGCATAAATTACTTATGTGATGTTGATAGTTATCGTCCAATATCAGTTATAGCGGAGCTCCTAGCGGAGCACCATACCTAAGGAAATAACGTCTAGGCATAACAATGGAGTTGATTTTGAAGCGTCACGGGTTTTCTTGCTCAATTTGCGTACGTTATTGACGGCGCCAAGTCAAATGATTAGGGCGCTGAAAAGGTATTGCCAACAAGAAGAATGTATGTGTCCAAGTTTGGTTGCCATAAGTGGTTCCCTTCTTGAGATATGAATTTTTTTGTTTCTTCCTGAATAAAAGGTATAGCGTGGCAAGGGGGGTGCAAGTGCATGGTGACGTGGTATGACGTCATCGATGACGTCATCATAGGAGAAAAGTGATATATCTCGGGAAGGGATGAACCTCAGACAACCAAACTTGGATGAAGTTGTCTAAGTGGCAAGGGGGTGCAACTGCATGGTCACGTGGTATGACGCCATTGATGACGTCATCAAACGCGAAAAGGTTTACATCGTTGAAGGGATGAACCTTAGACAACCAAACTTGGGTGAAATTATCAAAGTTGCAAGGGGGGTGCAAGTGCTTAGTCACGTGGTATGACGATGTAAAGCTATCTATGTACAGTGGCAACCTTTTTGTTTCGTTAAACAAATATGTAACCGGGAGCTCCGCTTTTAGCCAGTGGCTGCTCCGATAAGCTAGCCTTCTTCCTTTTTGCTGATGTTAAAAATATCCTTTACGCCAACAAGAGTATGAAATCGTTAGAAATCGTCATGAATAGTGAGCTCTCTAAAGTCTTCAGCTGCGCCATTATATTAACGAGACAAAGAGTCGGGTTTACTTCACCACAGTATTTATTCCGTCATGGCGCCCGGGCCGTGAACAGGGATAACATGTCACGTGACCGCTGACCACGAGGTGGATTACACAGGGTGCCCAGTGCCTTACTAACTATGTTATCTAATACAGCTATACCATTGCGCTGGTTGACAGCAAATAAACTGACACTAAATATAAAAAAATCAAATTACGTAATATTACGTAAAAAACGTTGCCGTTTCAACCTAAAATAACAGTATATGATAATGAAAAGGGTAGACTAGATAATCTTGATTGTAAGCACTACGTTAAATATCTTGGAATTCTAATTGACAGTCATCTTTCTTTTAAATATCACATTGAGCAATTAACTATTTAGATAAGCAAAACGGTAGGAATGATTGCAAAACTTAGACATTTTACACCTTATAAGATTTTACGCCAAATTTACCAGTCTTTAATCTTCCCATATATATCTTATGCAATTACTGTGCGGGGTTCTGCCAGCAAGTGTCAGTTGAACAAGATTCCCCTGCTCCAAAAACGGGCCCTACGTTTTATGAGTTTTGCTGTTCCACTTTTTGTTAAATCTGATATTTTACCTGTCTATTGTCTTTGTTTTGAATCCGTGTGCTGCCTTATGTATGACATTCGAAACAAAGCTGCTCCCCCCAACATACTAGAACTCTTCACTGATACCAAAAATATACACTAATAACATAGCACTGACTGAACCAGAACGCGAATGCTCCGGAAAATGAAGAAATAGAAACAAGCCAGCTAGATAATATGAGAAAAAGTTAATTGTCCTGAGTGGGATTCGAACCTCACAGCTTCGGTATACTATTCTCACTTGGTCCCAACAGTGCTTAATATATAAGCTATCAACTCATTAGCATACTTTGTCAGTTTGTTCGAGATCTCGGACACAGAAGACGTACCTATGGTTCGATCGAACTCCGTACTACTCTCTTCACAAGACTTCGCATTCAATTCAAGAATTAAAACTCTACTTCTTCTCGTCGTCTACATTTATTTCTTCTCCTGCCTGCAGCACTCAAGTTCTCGACGACTCGTTTGGCGACAATTCTTTGGTTTGGTGTTTGTTCATGTTTGTGTTACTGTTTTCTACACTATTCTTCGCTACAACTTTTAGCACATACCTTATCTTGTATTTGTATTTGACTGGTTTCATTTTATCTATATCCTATAGGTTTGCAGCGCTGGAAGCCGAATACCTCGCTACTTTTCCGTCTGAGATGCCTTTCGCCCGGGGACGCGTAAATGTGCTTCGTTAATTCCGCTAACATTAGAACGTGTAACAAAATGGCAGACTTTCGTGGAATGTGAGTTTTTATCTATGGTTCTACTTCTCCTTTCCATTCTTTTACCCAACAGTTTAGAGGCGAGTAGTCTTGCCAGCATGTTTGTTTCCACCAGTGTTTTTTCCTTTTCTTTCTGTTCAGTTTGGCTGCGAAGTGTATTCCGCATTGCGTGTTGTCACGCGTTTAAAATTCCCCTAGTTTGGAAGCGAGCTGTCTCGCTGGCGTATTGGTTACGCTAAATTTATTTATCTCCCTTATCCCAATTCAGTTTGGCTACGAAGTGTATTCCGCATTGCGTGTTGTCACGCGTTTAAAATTCCCCTAGTTTGAAAGCGAGCTGTCTCGCTGGCGTATTGGTTACGCTAAATTTGTCTCCCTTATCCCAATTCAGTTTGGCTGCGAAGTGTATTCCGCATTGCGTGTTGTCACGCGTTAACATTCCCCTAGTTTGGACGCGAGCTGTCTCGCTGGCGTATTGGTTACGCTAAATTTATCTCCCTTATCCCAATTCAGTTTGGCTGCGAAGTGTATTCCGCATTGCGTGTTGTCACGCGTTAAAATTCCCCTAGTTTGGAAGCGAGCTGTCTCGCTGGCGTATGGGTTACGCTAAATTTATTTCCCTTATCCCAATTCAGTTTGGCTGCGAAATGTATTCCGCTTTGCGTGTTGTCACGCTGGTAAAATTCCCCTAGTTTGGAAGCGAGCTGTCTCGCTGACGTATTGGTTACGCTAAAATTATCTCCCTCATCCCAATTCAGTTTGGCTGCAAAGTGTATTCCGCATTGCGTGTTGTCACGCTGTAAAAATGTCCCCAGTTGGAAGTTTCGCTGGCGTCTTTGTTACATTGGAGATATCTCTCTTATGTGATTATGGTCTTCGCGTTTTTGCAAAGAAAATTTCTAGAAATGCAAGAAAACTAATTTTCTGCACCTTAAGGCTAATTTTCTATCTTGCATTTCTGCGCCTCGGAGGGCCTGTCTAATGGCCTTAATTGCTCTGCCTTCGGCGGGGTATTCCGGGGTTGCTCGACCTGCGGGTCTCTCTAACTTTCTATGTTGCATTAAAAATGCTGCTTTAATTCCACACTTTTTTAAAAAATCTTTGGATCTCTTTGTCACCCTAACAGCAAAATCGCCCACAGTCTTCTTGGACAGATTTAAAGGGCGTGGCCCCAGGTCCAGCAGCCCTGGCATTTTTAACAGCCGTGCGCCTCCTATAAAATTGGACCACTTTTTCTGAGTTTTGGGAGAAGACCATGAGTATATAACGTTACTCGAGTGTTTATATGTCACACGAGTGTTTATATGTCGAGTGTGTTATGTCACAGTATGCCGTATGTCAGTACGCATCTTAAAATAGCCAATTTTCTATCGTAGGTTCGGCCTGGGTTATGGCGAACGTCAGAGGGTATCCATAATATTTCTGAGTTATGTGAATTCGTATTAAAATGGTTATGAGTTTTGGGAAGGGTAGGATTTATTTATTTATTTACGGGAAGGATTTATGATTCTTCTGAGTTTTGGGAATAGTAAAGTCGGAGAGGTATTGCTGAACTCCGCACGGGAAGGTGTCAGATAAGCGGAGCCAGGTCTCCTTCCCATAACTTATATAAAGCAAAATAGGACCAAGTGAGAATATAGTACTAGTCCGACGTGTTATCCGCTACACTACCAGGACCGACCACGCTGGAAACACAGCCGAAATTGGAAGGTAGTAGAACCGCGAATGTCAACCCCGTGGACCTTTTTCTCACATACACTTAATAAATCAATAACATTGATTTATAAATCAATAACATAGGCACTGACTGAACCAAAACGCGAATGCTCCGGTACGCATACGGTACCCGATCAACAACATCTCATAATTTTTATATTAAAAAGTCAAGATAAGAAGCACAATATAAAGGCTTTTCAAGAATTAGTGCAATGGTGTGGAACGACTTACCAGTGACCTTGCGAGAGCTTCCAAAGAAGCGTTTCAAAGAAAACCTGCATTCCACCCTAATTCATATTTTATACAAGTACGATGACTACCTTGATATCTCTCAAATCAGGCATGCGCTAAAAAAATCACAGGTCTTGACTCTCTGTCGATAAAACTATGCTTTCCTTTTCCTGCTTTCCTTTTTTTCTGATTTAAAAAAGTAATCGTATTTTATTAGCTCTTCTTCTTCTTCAATCTTATTAGAAATTGAACAAAAACCCTGCTACACAATATATGTATTAAAAAAAACCTGATAAGGCTGGCCCGCCTCGATTAGTTAGCCTCTCTCTTAATCAGCCACTCAGGCTGTAACCAATATTTCAAAGTAAGAATAAAAAGTCTGAAGTCTGACGTCCAGTGGCTAAATCTATATATTACTATTATTTAGTGTTATAAAGAAAAGGGAACTGAAACTTGCATTATATAGGCATTCTTTCTGAAGATTTTATAGCTTTTCCAAGTTTGAAAACTGTTCAGCCTGGTAAGAAATAAAAAATGCCATTTCGTAATCCAATAACACACGAAAATACTCTAAAAGCTAAAAGGGTATTTAACAAACCTACACGATTATTTTACTCATTTCATGTTAATTTGACTGCATTTTAAGCTACCTAAAATAACCCCAAAATGTGCGCCCCAGGCTTTGTACGGACAATTGTAACATCCTCATGAACAAGTGCAAAGTTCGGTGCAAGGGAAGTTGGCTTTGCGGCACCTGCAACATCGATTAGTGCACTTGCCCTTGCAACCACATTTCAACAGTTCTGAGCAAACTTTGGTAGCTTGTAGAAGGTTTGTCTAGACAGGCTCCCAGCGATCTTCTGTCTCTGCCACCCAAAACTAGATGGTTGTGGTAGTACTTGCAGGGCTTGGAGGAGACCCCACCCACTGGCTTGGCAAATAGCACGGTTTGCATGTTTCAATATTGCATCCTGTTACACGGACCGATCATTGGTTACGGCAATGAGTTAATTCCTCGATATGAGGTCGGGAAAAGAATGTCTTTTCATTGAGTACCCTTGTCACAAAACTCTTGCCTTGCTTGACGCCGTTCTCTACGAAAGTATTCACGGTCTGAACCTCACTCTCGTCTGTGCAATTGCGAGTATCGAAGGGCGACAACTTCGGGACTGACCTCTAAAAAGGGGTTTCCAAACCTTTCTATTGCCACAACGAGGTTTTTCACATTTTTCTGAAAAGCCTTCTGAGTAGCTAGACCATGATCGCGGTGTTGCGGCGTCTTCTCGTTTATTTCCTGGCTATACCTCAGGACCGTCCACCATCCACTTGCTCAAAGCTGCGACATCTTTCAACGTTGCATTATTATGTTCATGGGCTTGATTTATGGAATACTTGTGAACCTGTTACCTGTCTTCGAAATGGGCCAGCATTTGTTGAGTTCGGCACTTATAGACAGGGAGAGAGAGTACATGTCATGGATATGAACTGTAAGCCACCGCACGTAGTGGGTGTAGTCAAGAGCAAAAAAACAAGGAGCTAGCTCTTCAAAAACACAGAGTATCTGGTGACTGCAAGCATCGTTTTGACTCAAATGCATTGTCCCACCCTACTATCATGTGAGTGCAGGAAGCCGTATTTCTACGAGACAAGACAAGACAAAGACAAAGACAAAGACAATCTTTATTCAAGTACCGTGCACCTCTGTGAAATTGGCATGTATAATCTTGAAGATTTTTTTTTATTTACCTATTACGATTTGATTATCTTTGTTAGCTCTATACATTAGTGTATGTATTTTGCCATGTTCTGCTTGGGATTTATCAATGCTGAGAAGCTTCGATGCTTTATTTCGTCAAATAATGTTTTTCTTTTCTCATCATATATTTTACTGTCGATCAGAAAGTATTTCTCGTCCTCCATTTGCTTGAGTTCTGGACTCACACACATACTAATGTCCCCTTTCTATTTCTAGACGGTGGTCGCTTATTCGTAGTTTTTTCAGTGCCCTCCGATGCTCTGGGTTCTCGATTTCAGATAAATAGTCCTCAAACTTATATTGCGACTTGAATTTCCTAAATGTTTTCCCCGACACGCCTCGAATCGTCAGGCTTGAGTACCACCTTTGCACTTCGATATATTTTTCTTTGCTTAAAATGCACTTGAAATACCGTAACGTTGGCTTGTTCCACTAGTACATTGTAAGAACACGTGATTTGCACAAAACTACCCTTCCCTCCCCCCAATGGTGACAAATTTGTGCCATCCCCCTTCCATACTCTGTCCGGTATAACTCGAACAGTATGTGAGTGTGTGGTATCAACTTAACAGTTCTACGTCTTACGTCGTAGTCCAGAGAAAACGCTTGACACGCATTTGATCTCGTACATGCAGGCATTGTGGTCTGTAAAAAATACAGTTGATGTTCGCGGGCGTACATACTATTTTTTTGGCCCGACCGCTTGGGCTAAAATGAGCACTGAGAAGGGACCAAAACATATTTCAGCCCAGAAACATCAACTATATTACTATTATTATAACTTTGGAGAGCATTGAGTAAAAAAACGAGAATTTATGGCGACCATCATAACGCCGGTTGACTCTCGCGGGCTCTAATATATAAGCCCGCCAACATGTTCATTAGAGCCTGGATAATACGCTACAATGCTCATCAAAGTTATAATAATCAAGCATATTGTTCTCTGCCATTGTCGTCGACGCAGCTTAAGTTCTCTAAATGAAGTGCCTCGATACTATCTATTCTATTCATAGAAATATCGATCTCCTAGTTTATTTCTTAATATTTAATTTAAGGTTACTAATAACCTTCGCGGCACGTCCTCGGAAACACAATCATACACGTCCTTAGTTTAACCAAAACATGTCAACCTATATATCGTTGGAAAGCTTGTAGAATTGGGCTATGGAAGAAGGAAATAACTTATTAATTTACTTTTGATTGATTGAATATTTTGGTGTGCCATTTTAACGAGCTAACGCCATCGAACTGCTTGACCGTATCTGCGTTTTTTTTTACATTTTGTTTAGTTCAAAGTTATGAAACTTTTAAATTATTAGAGAGTAAAATGGTATAAAATTTGACCTTCGAAATTTAAAAGTTTCATAACTTTTGACTTAACAAAGCTAAACAAAACCGCAGACACGGTTTCTGAAAAAATACCTTTAAGGATGAAAACAATGTGTTACTTGGGAGTCAAGGTCCAGCAGTTCGACGGCGTTAGCTCGTTGAAATGGCACATCAAAATATTTCGTCAATCCTTTAAAAAAATTATATTTACTAATAAGTTATTTCTTTTTGCGATAGCCCACTTGTCCATGTTATAAGCTTTCCAACGATACATAGATTGACATGTTTTGGTTAAACTAAGGACGTGTATGATTGTTTTTCCAGGACGTGCCGCGAAGGTTCTCAGTATCCTTAATTGTTAATGAGAGGTACTTAGCTAAGCAGCTTGTCTTTACTGTTTTGTGTTAGCTCACTACTTCGCAGCATTTGAGATGTGTTATGGCGTTACATATCTCTTATTTCTGTTGTCCAGGACTGACGGTTTCCTTGGTGTCATTATAACTGCACCAGGTGGGGCAATAGCAGCCGTACCAACTTGGACTCTCAGGGGTTCCCAGCTAATGAACGGCACTTCAATGGCTTCACCAAACGCTTGTGGAGGAATCGGTGAGTTTTCAGTACTGTGTGGGACACCTTGCCTGTGGATAGTATTTGCAATGTAGCCTCCCATGGAAGCCTCCAGGCATCAGTAGCCCTTTTTTGCGGGGAAATACTAATTTTTGCGGGGGAATAAATGATCTCTGATGACGTCATGACCTATTGTGGGCAAAATAATGGGAGGCAATACTACGATTAACCACCGGAAAGCTTTTGTTGAGAAGAGATTAGCGAAAACAATACCAGGATTAACCGCCGGAAAGCTTTTGTCATGGAGGAATAAGTGAAAACAAAGGGAAACATTGCCAGGACTAACACTGGAATGCTTTTGTTAAAGAGAGATTAAGAAAGACAAAGGGAGACAATACCAGGATTAACACGGGAATGCTTTTGTTAAGGAGGAATTAAGAAAAACAAAGGGAAACAATACCAGGATTAACATTGGAATGTTTTTGTTAAGGAGGGATTAGGCGAGCAACAACAATACTTATCAACAAAATATTTTATTAAAAGAGTTATAGGTTCTTTTTTATAAATAACCATGGTTACCCTTGGTTACCCCATTTTTATAAATGTCCCTTGGCTGCGGGCGCCCTGTGGGCGTCTTGCGGCCACTGCGGGCGTTCTGCAGCCGCTGCGGGCGTTCTGTGGGCGTCTTGTGGATAACACGACGTCCGCAAGAAAGCCCGCAACGTCCGCAAGCCGCCTGCAGCGGTCAGAGTGGCCGCAAGACGCCCGCAGCGGAGGGACATTTATGACAACGGGGCAACCACGGGGTAACATAGCCTAACATAGACTAGCTATCTTGTCTAACATAGTCTAACATCGCGCAGAATTCTTTTGTCTAAAGCGTCAGTTTTACGAAACAAAAGAGAGCTTGTTTTGCTGGATGTGCCTCAGTGAGTTCAGCGCTGATTATAAGAGCATTGTTCTGACTGTGTCCTGATTGGCTCTTTGTAAATACCCTAGCTATCACTAAATGTAAATTTTTCATCGAAGAAATCGCAGAGGCCGCCATTACGTGTAAAGCTAAAACTCGCTCGCCCTCTTAAATACGGCACGGATCACAATATAACTTACATCTGATGAAAGCTTGAAATTATCACAAAGATTGCGTTCGTTGATATTTAGTTTGCGAGTTTTGTAGTGCGAATGAAAACCCGAATTCAGATCTAGAAATAACATCGGTTTACAAGAACAACGAAGGCCGCCATTCGTCGTAAACTTTACTTCGTTTGTCTCGCTAAAATACAGCACGGATCACAGCATAACTTATATGGAATGAAAGAATTATATACAAACATTACGTTTATTGATGTTTTGATCGATTTTAACTTTGCGAGTTTTGTAGCGCGAATAAAAACCGCAAATCAATATCATTTCTCAAGATTGTGAAATGGCAGTGGTTTTCCCGCGGGAGATTCAACTCCTCATTAGATATTCTAGTTTTGGATGAGATCTTGGCCGCGAAACTTCATCTAAAATTTAATGGTTGAAATACTTGATCATATTGCATGAAAAACGGCAGGGTGAGAGATTTGTGCCTAAAGATCAATAACCAATATCTAGTTTGCTTTTATGTTTTAGTAATCGCCAAAGATTAACCAACGAATATGAAGCCCCATATGTTTTCTGCCTAAAATGACCCAAAGTTTGAGCTAAATTTAATGGTTGAAAAACGTGCGTATTCGGGTCAGCAAAAAGCGAAACACAAAGTTCGAAGTGTCGATAACAATAACCAACATCTAGTTTATTTTCAACGACAATTCTGTAGTTGTAATTTGAGGTTTAGTTTCAGGCATTGACGTGTTTTGGCCCTGTTCTTTTGTATTTCACAATAGAGAATAAGAGAGCGCCTTTGAATTAAGCGCGCCAGACCATGTCACGTGACAACAAAATGTCGCTTCATTCTTCGCCATGACATAGTCTAACATCGTCTAACATAGACTAACATAGACTAGCTACATAGACAACATAGACTAGTTACATACTCTAACATAGTCCAGCATAGACTCACATAGTCTAACATAGACTCACATAGTCTAACATAGACTAACATAGTCTAACATAGACTAACATAGACTAACATAGTCTAACATAGACTAACATAGTCTAACATAGACTAACATAGACTAACATAGTCTAACATAGACTAACTACATAGTCTAACATAGACTAGCTACACAGCAAGAAAGAAAGAAAGAAAGAAAGAAAGAAAGAAAGAAAGAAAGAAAGAAAGGGCCTTCTCCTCATCGTGAGGGAACTCAAAGCGGTCGAATGTACACGACCACTAGACAAGGAGAGGTTGGAGGACTTAACGGGCTGCATTAGATGGCGCAAATTGCTGCCGCGCAGCTTACAATAACGAGGGCATAGACTAGCTACATAGTATAACATAGACTAGCTACATAGTCTAACATAGTTGGGTTAGCATTCCTCCTCCTCCTCACAGAATTGCCCCCCTTCTCTTCCTCCTCACAGAATAGCCCTCCTCCTCACAAAATAGCACACTTCATCCTCCTCCTCACAGAATTGCCCCCTTCCTCCTCACAGAACCCTTTTAGAACCCCCGCAGTTATCCACAAGACGCCCCAAAAACAGCGGCCGCAGAATGCCTGCAGTGGCTGCAAGACGCCCGCAGGGCACCCGCAGCGGATGGACATTTATGAAAATGGGGTAACCACGGGGTAACCATGGTTATTCAAAAAACTAGAACTCTTTTAATAAAAATATTTTGTTGATAAAGTATTGTTGTTGCTCGCCTATTCCCTCCTTAACGAAAACATTCCAGTGTTAAGGAGGCTGCCTACAATTTTTTCTGCCCTCGACCACCAAACTTTGTTTGCCTGCCGTTCAAGTACACAAACTTGTACCGGTCTGAGCTTTCACATGTTTACCCTGGAGGGTTTGAACTTTATTGTAATGTGTATTTTGTTGTGATCGGAGTTGCTATAGCAACGTAATAACCACACCCTTGTTCATTATTAGGGGCCAGTAGAAGCGTTGCTCGACCTAAACTTTTAAAATGACACTCCTCGCACTAATCCCTGAGTAGCAGACAGTACTCCCAGCAAGTTTGGATAGAATTCATTGGGCCGATTTTATGTTATTCGAGAGGACTTTTTAAGGCTCCAAAATGTCAAAATTATTATGCCGCGAAGGTTTCCTGTAAAAAAAATGGCTGATATTTGCGTAATTAGAAGATCCTTGCCGCCCGAATTATCTACAAACCCAATGCAATATGTCAGCCAAATTTCCCTTCTTTGAATCCTTTCGATTTTGTTTGGCATGTGTTCAAGTATCGACAAGTAAACTGCAAAAGTTGAGAAATTTTAGCCAGAATTCTAAATCTTGCGTTTTTCTCACCTGACAAAAATCCCATATGTTAATTCTTTTGCAAATTCCGTAAATTGTTATTGAATATATACCAAAGATAACACCAAAGTCTTGAGTTCATTGAAGTATTTTAAGGCACCGAGAAAAAAATCCAAACTTCATTACTCTTTCGGTTTGCTTGTCCCGGTTTTTCATTGTACTTTGTTTTCGCCTGTTGTAGCTTTCATGTAGATTTTTCCTGTAGCGAACGACATTCCAGCGTGTTGTAGTTTTTGCGGCCATAGAATGCGCATTTATTTGACTCTCAAAGCGTAGCAAACAAGGTCACGCAATGAACAATACCAAAACATAGAATTTCATTTTTCGCACCATAGTGGTATATTTCATTTCAGATGTCTGATAACATTCAATAGAAACATTCTGTTAAACTCAAAATATATATGACCAGATGGAACGTCTTTACAGCTTTGGTTCTTAGAAGCGTGACAGCGTACTGTGTGGAGAATTCACTGAGCCGTAGAAGCAGTGGTCGATTCCCATGTTGGAATGTGGCTCGCTTTAGGGAAACCGACATGAAAGCTATAACAGGCAAAAACAAAGTACAATGGCAAAAACCGGGTCAAGCAAACCGAAAGAGTAATGAAGTTTGGATTTTTTTCTCGGTGCCTTAAAATACTTCAATGAACTCAAGACTTTGGTGTTATCTTTGGTATATATTCAATAATAATTTACGGAAGTTGCAAAATAATTAACATATGGGATTTTTGTCAGGCGAGAAAAACGCAAGATTTAGAATTCTGGCTAAAATTTCTCAACTTTTGCAGTTTACTTGTCGATACTTGAACACATGCCAAACAAAATCGAAAGGATTCAAAGAAGGGAAATTTGGCTGACATATTGCATTGGGTTTGTAGATAATTCGGGCGGCAAGGATCTTCTAATTACGCAAATATCAGCCATTTTTTTTACAGGAAACCTTCGCGGCATAATAATTTTGACATTTTGGAGCCTTAAAAAGTCCTCTCGAATAACATAAAATCGGCCCAATGAATTCTATCCAAACTTGCTGGGAGTACTGTCTGCTACTCAGGGATTAGTGCGAGGGGTGTCATTTTAAAAGTTTAGGTCGAGCAACGCTTCTACTGGCCCCTAATAATAAACAAGGGTGTGGTTATTACGTTGCTATAGCAACTCCGATCACAACAAAATACACATTACAATAAAGTTCAAACCCTCCAGGGTAAACATGTGAAAGCTCAGACCGGTACAAGTTTGTGTACTTGAACGGCAGGCAAACAAAGTTTGGTGGTCGAGGGCAGAAAAAATTGTAGGCAGCCTCCTTAATCCTGGTATTGTTTTCCTTTGTTTTTCTTAATTCCTCCTAAACAAAAGCATTCCAGTGTTAATCCTGGTATTGTCTCCCTTTGTTTTTCTTAATCTTTCTATAACAAAAGCATTCCAGTGTTAATCCTGGCATTGTTTCCCTTTGTTTCACTTTGTTTTCACTTAAACCTCCTTAGTATTCCCCCGCAAAAAAGGGCTAATTCGGTGCATACTATACTACTGGCATCTGGTTTTAAAGGTTGGAAAATGAGACTAGCGCATTCCACGTACGTTGGCTCCCTGTGGAGAGAAAATTACTCGTTGCTTTCACCAGTCCTAGCAGACTTTCAAAAAACACGTAATATGCTTTTCGTGGATGTGTCTCTCTTTTGTAATAATAACCTTGTAATAACAGAAAGTAACAATAGCTGCTGCAATTTCTCCGAAGTATGCGGTATGTCGTTTAAGCGTTTGAGTCATAATAACTTCTAGAAAGAGGTAGTAGTTGGTGTTGTCTCTGTTATCGTCGTCTTTATGTTAAGCTGTTAGTTTATGTTTTCTTGTCCAACCAGAGGGAGCTTTAAGCAACTACGTACTAACGCTTTCATTTCAACCAAATACAATCTGCGTTTATTTTCTGAACGTAAGGAATGGACGATTCCAACTATAAGCGCGCGCGCTCTTCTTTATTCAGAAAAGCCCAAGCCGTGTCCAACAACGCGCGCGCATGCGTTATTGCTGGAATCTTCAATCGTCTGACTGTTATTATTCAAATCTAGAATGCCATTTTTTAAAGTCGTTTTGCCTTTGTTCGCAGCACTGGTTTTGTCCGGGCTAAAAGCACACGGCATTGCCTATTCACCTCACAGGTAGGTGCACCCGATAAACCCGTTTTTTAGGTAAGGATACCAATTTTGCGCAGGAAATTTAATGACCTCGATGACCTAACCAATAGAAGAATTAGCGAGTGGAAACAATGAAATGTACAGGGTTCAGACCTACCTTCTTTTCTCTATTGGAATGTGGGTATGTAAAGGGTTGGACCCCTTTTATATCCGGTGTTCTGTACAGGCGCTTTTGGGGATATTGCGCGAAAATAAGAACTATCAAATTATCACGGGTGGTGCGCACATCTTTGCACATTTTCAAGATTAACATCAACACACATAGAAAGTTAAAGATTCCAATGTTTGTCCTGAAGGTAATTATCCAACAGTTAAGTTTAAACTTGCAAGCGAACCGGATTGCTTCATTAGTGACTGTTTGATCACAATTTTCTTGTTTCACTTACACAAAATAGCCCTCTAGTACTAAGAATTGGGTATTTTTGCGACATCATAGGTTCTTAACACGCATGGGCTCCCCTTCTTTTTATTTCATATGTTCATTTCTTATATACTAAATAGTAATAACACAAATTAAGAAAAAATGTCTAGAGCAACCAAATCGCTCAAAAGCGCATGAAAAGAATTTTCAAACAACTAAATTTACAATAAAAACAGCAGTGATTATGAAAGCCAGTTAGAGTAGGGCACGTGCCAATCGCGCGACGGGGAGGCCAATGTACAATTAATAAGACCCCCCTCTAGTTGGGAGGTGTGTCAAAACGAAACTCAGTCGACCATTCATTTCCAAGCGAAGCCGACGTTTTTCCTTCGACCCTCCTCCCCTATCCGACCTGCCAGGTTAATCGATCGGTGTTAGTTTAGGTTGTACTCACCTCTGCTGGGCTCTTTAATCGCTGCTGTTTTTTATTGTAAAATTAGTTATTTGCCCTCGGCCAATTTGTCTCCACACCCTACTTGTGGTTCATTTGCATATCCCCCCAGCAAATGAGCTCAATAAATACAGTACAGAGAGCAACCCACGGATGTTATCCGTCACCTTCTGAAGGGAAGGTATACACAATTCTGCTACAAGTTTTCTTTCAGTTACGTCTATTTATTTATTTATTTAGATGATTTCATTTGTTCACATGTATCTCACATAGAAAGAGTATGTATAAATAAGAAAAAAATATGACTAACGAACAGGTGTGGGGCAAACTAACGGACTCGAAGTCCTAAGCAGTAAACCCCGATTACAATCACATGATACAAGCAAATACAAAAATTGATAATGATGAAAAAAAGAACAACAGTCACACAGGGCGACTCATGCGCAGCAGTTCATACTGTTTGTCGATCTACAATAGGGGCGCACACGCAAAATAGTGGATTTTAAGGTATGGTGAAAGGTTCAAAGGGTCCTTTGGCAAAGCTTTTGTTATTTCGTCTGCTTTTAAGCTACGTGCTGTATTAAATATTATAATGAAGAGTAGAACACTAATTGATATTTTTAAGAACTATTACTAATAAATAATTAATAAAATCAACAAGTATTTGTCAAAAAATCGAATTCCGCGAGTCGGTAAGTTCTAGTTCGTCAGAATTGATCGTATACCAAACAGCCTTTGTTTATTTGACTCATACAAGTAGACGTTACAATAGAACAACCACACTTGGACAGCGAGAGGTTCACAAGCTCGTAAGAACAACAAGAACAGCAAGGCGAACCCCAAAGGACCACGGAAAAGACTCCTCGAAGAAGGAGAGCCCCGCAGAATGTATTCCTTACAAGGATCTTTTTCCTTGACTATCAGTCGCCAACCCGATGGCCCACTAATGTCCGCTGTTGGTCTTGTTCTACTAGCAAGTCAATTCCCTGCCGTACTAAAGAAAACTAGCCTTCTGTCATGCGCACAGCCTCTCAAACTGGCTAAACTAGTTATTCAAAGATGTAAGAATGACTCACTACAGGTGTCAAGCCAAAAGTCAAAGGGTGTTAACTTCGGGAAACACAAAACATAATGAAATGAAAAAGTAGATGGATTTCTAAATACTAGGATCTTGCTAAAATGGAATGAAATATGTTTCATGACAATTACGTTATTACGTGGTTATTACAATGTCCTGAGGCAGGACATTGGCGCCTTTGAAGAAAGAGCCACTCTATACCGACCAAACCAGAGGCTGAGCCGCAACCAGAACCTGAACCAGAGGGACGTTTAAGAACCACGGGGACGCCGGAAGTTGCCCATCCTTAGTGCAGGACTTACTTACTAACCCACTACACTGACAAGGGAACCTCGTAATTGGAGCCTCGCTCTGTGAGGATTTCCCGGCCCTCGGGCAAAGCTAAATAAATAAATAAACAAAATAAATAAATAGAAGTTGTGCCGCACTCTATACCGACCAAACCAGAAGTTGGACCGCGCTCTACCAACCAAACCAGAGGCTGGGCCGCACTCTATACCGACCAAACCAGAGGCTGGGCCGCACTCTACCGACCAAACCAGAGGCTGGACCGCGCTCTACCGACCAAACCAGAGGCTGGGCCACGCTCTACCGACCAAACCAGAGGCTGGGCCGCACTCTACCGACCAAACCAGAGGCTGGGCCGCACTCTATACCGACAAAACCAGAGGCTGGGCCGCACTCTATACCGACAAAACCAGAGGCTGGGCCGCACTCTATACCGACCAAACCAGAGGCTGGGCCGCACTCTACCGACCAAACCAGAGGCTGGGCCGCACTCTACCGACCAAACCAGAGGCTGGGCCGCACTCTACCGACCAAACCAGAGGCTGGGCCGCACTCTATACCGACAAAACCAGAGGCTGGGCCGCACTCTATACCGACAAAACCAGAGGCTGGGCCGCACTCTATACCGACAAAACCAGAGGCTGGGCCTCACTTATACCGACCAAACCAGAATTTTGGTCGCACTATACCGACCAAACCAGAGGCTGGGCCGCACTCTATATCGACCAAACCAGAAGTTGGACTGCACTCTATACCGACAAAACCAGAATTTTAATCGCACTCTCAGGAAGCATGGTTGGCTCAGTGTTAAGGCACTGGGACTCCCACCGCTGTGGTCCAGGATAAATTTTCCTTCTGTTCGAGTCGTGATTGAGACAAGTTCATATTGTGGGTTGAACTTAGACCCTGTCCACACAACACCGTTTTCAAACGAAAACGGATACTTTTTGCTCCGTTTTCAAAAAGATCTGCGTCCACACTTATCGTTTTCGTATCGTTTTCGCCCGTCCACACTACAACGCGTATTCGTACGAAAACGCTCTTATGCATTCGGTGGGCATGCTCAAACAAGCTCAACGCATGCGCATTTCGATCTGTCGGCCCGCGAAATTGGTCGGATTTGCTGTGGTGACGTCATCGTTTTCAGATAGCATCGTTTTCGCCCGTCCACACTAGAAAACAGCGTTTTCAAACAGCTCCGTTTTCAATTCGCTCCACTCTGGAGAGCGTTTTCGGATTGATCCGTTTTCGGTATCGTTTTCGGCGTTGTAGTGTGGACGATAGCCGTATCCGGAGCAAAAAGTATCCGTTGTCGTTTGAAAACGGAGTAGTGTGGACGGGGTCTTGGTTCTACTGTTTTTTCTTAGACCCCGTCCACACTACACCGTTTTCAAACGAAAACGGATACTTTTGCTCCGTTTTCAAAAAGATCTGCGTCCACACTTGTAGTTGTAGTGTGGACGATAGCCGTATCCGGAGCAAAAAGTATCGTTTGAAAACGGAGTAGTGTGGACGGGGTCTTAGCCTTTCGGATGAGAAATAAACCGAGGTCCCGTCTGCCTTCCCTTCTACCCCTGTTCAAGGTGGACGCTAAAGAACCCATTGCACTCTTCGTAAGAGTAGTGGATCGTCTCCCGGTGCAATAGTCTGGCTCTCGGAGGCATATATACTGTAAAACAGCCCTCATGATTGTAAGCTGCGCGGCAGCAATTTGCGCCATCTAATGCAGCCCGTTAAGTCCTCCAGCCTCTCCTTGTCTAGCGGCCGTGTTATTCGACCGCTTTGATATCCCTCACGATGAGGAGAAGACCCTTTCTTTTCTACTCTATACCGACCAAACCAGAAGTTGGCCGCACTCTTTACCGACCAAACCCGAAGTTGGGCCGAATACCGATACAGACATTCGCTATTATTCGAGAGGAAAAGCCTTATCCCTATTGATTCCGTTCACGCTCGTTAATCCTTCTATTTTTTCTGAGAATAAAGGGTGATGGCATCAACAAGCTCGTTAAATATTTCACCTCAAAATAAGTATTCCGCATCAAAAAACATGCGAGTATGTAATAGTAGTTTTGAATCTCCGATGCAGTCTCTGTAGAGAGCGTAAACGCGTTTGAATGTTACGCATAAGGAAATGCTTATACAAAATGTTTGCCGTTTGGTTTGGTTGAGAAGCAATCGGCACTTGAAATCTCAGTACGAGTAGATGGTGTCGACATATTTAAACCTTGTTTTTTTCCCTGTCTAATCCTACGTGTTGTGCCATGTTTGTCCTTTTGTTTCATTTCACCTTAGCGTACGGAGAGCCCTGGAAAACACAGCACTTCACATGGAAGGTATGGCTTGACACCACACATTAACATAAAGTTGTTCGGATTCACGTACTCTGGAAAAATGGATCAATTTCACAATCTTTATTTCTGCTGTAAAATCAGTGTAGGCTAAAGAACCAGGAAGTCATTTTTGGCTCTATTTTCAATTTTTGTACTGCAATTTTGAATGACAAAAAAACGAAGGTCGAATGACCCCAAATCAGAAGTATCAGAAAAATTACGCGAAGATTTTTCGCACAGGAGGGACTTTTGTAAAAATATCACTGTTCGAATGTCGGCTCGCATAAGCAAATGCGGCTCTTAAAATAAATTCGAACGGATAGTCAAAAGCGCCAATAGTCGAGGTTTAACATATCCAAGCTCAAAAATATCCGACCATTTTTGACGCGACGCGAGCGAGAAACGCGTTTAGTTTTGTCGGAGTCACCTTTAGTTACGCAGCTACAAAACTCACTCAGAAACCAAAACAAACTTGACCCATTTTCGTGAATGAAAAACAAATTAATTACACACGACTGGAAATAAAAAAAATGAAAAAGTCCATGTCGACTGAGGATATTTAATAAGTAATACCATGATCGCCTCGGTTTCTTTTGTTCTCCGAGGGACAATTACTAGCTAAATTCCCTCATTATAAATGTCAGGGAAATTTAGCCCCTCCGCGATTTCAAAATTTCCACATCAGTTTCACATTGCATCCTTTTTCGTACCTCTCATAGATGGCCATACATTTAGCAAGGGTGTCATGGGTGAGAATTAACGTCTTTGATGTTTCCTTCACAGACTTGGATTGTTTCACGCAAGGAAATGGTCTTCTGCAGGTAAATAATATCCAGGCTAGATATCCGGTGTTTCCGAGTCTACGAATCTCTTTATTACGTTCTAGTGGATTCCCATATTGAGCCCATTCAAAATATGGAATTTGATAAAGAATTTTTGTTCAGCTTATAACGAAAGAGATTTCATTCAGTGAATTGTCTTCAATCGAAAAATTGCCTTGAAAATGGATGTATTTACATGCTCCACAGAAAATTTTATGTGAGCCGTTGCTTTTGTCTGTTTACTTAGCACAACCGAACTCGAAAGGTTTTTTAGACATAAAGAAGCTTATGCCCTCTATTTTTTATGTAATCCTTCTTGTATAACTATCATAAACTGCGTAAAGTAATAATTTAGGAGTAGCAAAACTTACCTTGCTGAATTGCCGTCGATTTGCCGGTAAGGTAAGATTTGCTACTCCTAAATTATGTCTAGTCCCTAGCGTTCAGCCTAGTCCCTAGCGTTCTGGGCGGGTTTCCTGTGTTTAGGTGGGAGAATGACGTCACCCAGGACTCCGAGCTACGCCCAGCCCTCGCGCTTCCTCACGGTACAATCTCCGAGCACAGGAAGCCCACACAACGCCAGAGACAAGGCTGAGGCAGACTGAATGCCCACTAGGGACTAGACTGAACGCTAGGGACTAGACTGAACGCTAGGGACTAGACTGAACGCCAGGGACTAAATTGAACGCTAGGGATTAAACTGAACGCTAGGGACTAAACTGAACGCTAGGGACTAAACTGAACGCTAGCGACTAAACTGAACGCTAGGGACTTAACTGAACGCTAGGGACTAAACTGAACGCTAGGGACTAAACTGAACGCTAGGGACTAAACTGAACGCTAGGGACTAAACTGAACGCTAGGGACTAAACTGAACGCTAGGGACTAGACTGACATTAAAGCTGACGTTGCCTGTGATCTTTTTTACAATGTCGATAAACTCATGATAACAATAACTGAAATGATTATTTGTCAATGAAATAAAACCCCTAAAACCCTCGCGAGATTTTACCGCGCGACTAGGATCTCATGGTTGATCCCGTTTTGTGTTCGTGCCTTCAGGTGGACAAGGCGTTGATTATCTCCAGCAGTATGCAGACTCTCCTTACAGAGACACCCGATTCCAGGTACATGTACAATGTGTAATGCTACAACCCGCAACAAAAGTGTTTTGTTTCAATAAATGTATGCACCCTTTCTATTTCATTCCGCTTTGCTACAAAATGAGCCCACATCTTAATATCAAAGTATGGGAGATCTTCAGGAGAGGAGAGATGCTCCGCTCCAGGAGAGATGTTCAATAACAATATTTTCTTTTTTTTTGCGTGAGTCAAATGATCACATGCCTTGCAAGCAACCTTTGTTTTGGGGGCAAATTTGCTTTTTAGGCCCTACATAGCTCCTTTCTTTTCTACAAATCTAGATTTAGGTAAAACTATGAGATTTACCAGAGATTCCGAAGATTCTGGGCTAGCATTGCTAGAGGTCGGGGCCTCGATGTCGATGCAGCCATCACGGTGTAGTGGTCTCCGCTCGACGGTCGTCTTCTTCCACCATTTAAACACACTTGGGGCAGCACTTTTAACTAACACCCGCTTCCCAAAACGTGTTTTGATCACCTCACCGCAAAAAGTAAGAGAGGTTTTTATAGCACTCTGCCTCTAGGAGAAGAGGGTACTCTCGCGGAAAATGTCGATTTAATTGCCTTACCTTGTATTGTTTTCCCTTTCCAAACTTCACGAACCTCAACTACTTCTTTTTGAATGGACTCTTCTTTGGAATTTTATGAAAAGAGACGGATTGGTCACAATTAGAGCGATTTTTTGGGCAGTTTTTTACCGATCAGTGGTCTCTATTTACCATTTTTAAAGCCGGACACGACGACACGTCTGGCCTCGTTTTGAATCCAAGATGGCGGACGCGTGACAAAGGCGAATTGAGATTTAAGAACAAATCAAAATTCATGATTAAATTTCCTTTGACATGAATAAGCCGATAATTGGAGTTTTGTGTGGTCGCGCGGTCACCAATCGCCATACAAACCTCTCTATTTTTGGTCGTTTTTAATGCCCCCAAACGTGTTTAAAAAATATTTTTAAGCTCAAATTTAAAGGAGGAATGGAAATTTATGTTATTTGGATTTTACACTGATGGTCTTCGCTGGAGGATCAGATTTTCGTTTTTGCTCTCTCAAATCGCCGCGAACTGAACTCAAAGCGCCGTGATTTCGACTTCCGGTTTGTTGTTGCCCTGGAATAAAAGAAATTCGATGGCAAAACGAAGAACTATTGATTCCAAGTCCTGTCAGTACTTTCATTAGGTATTTATAACCTTCATTTCGGGATAATTTTAGTATATAAAGTATTTACATGGAGACAGATCTAAGACACACTTCCAGCTTATAAAACTGTTTGATCCTTTTCGTTTTTTCCTTTTACGAAATCTTTTTTGCAACCTGAAATTTATTGTCATTCGACTTAGTATTCTTACATTCTAAGGTCGTTAGGACTATCTCAGCCACGTTTTATATGAAATAGTTCAATGCTGTGATATTTTGCTTAGCGTATGGTTCTGGATCAGCCTTAAATGTTAGCTTCTGATATATACTGTCGAGCCTTTCTTTATTTGTTTTGGAGTTCCTGAGAAACTGGCTTCGAAAATACACTTTCAAAGTAAATTGTGACAGCTAGTCATCGAAAGGGACATATTATTTATTCTTCTAGAAGGTTAAGTGTTTTGGGATAATCGCAGCTGGAGTTTTACTTCGCGTTTGCAGAGTTTATGTGGAGTTTTGCACGGCTTGCTTACAGAACAAAATGGCGGTGAAAACCGTGACGTCTTAACTTAAGGTGGATCGACCCAGTAATTTTGCACCCATGCCAACCAATTTTGAACCTCTCATATAAAAACAGATTGATTTCTATTGCGCAGCCAATATAACATACATACTACAAATAGACTGAAATACATGTCAGTACAAAAATGGGGGAGATCGGAGTTAGGATCACGTGACAATCGAACCACGCCTACTTTTTCTCTCATCCCAGTTTCAGGCTGAACCGACATTTTTTTGATAAATGCTCTACGGTACCTCGAGATTGACTGATTGCCTACTTGTAACCGAAGTTTGATTAAATGACACGCTTCCAACTGCGGACCTTTTCCCGTCATGTCAACTCAACTACGACATTGACGCTGACTGGGAAAGATGAAGGATACATTCCTGAGGGCAGCCGCTGACCACATCCCAAGAAAAAGTTTCGCGAGGCGGAGCTCCCCTCCCTGGTTCGATGGCGAAGTCAAGTACCTTATCAACAAGAAGGAGTTCTTCAGGAAAAGGGCAAAGCAGACCCAGTGTCCAAGATTATGGGATAAGTTCCGAGATCTAAGGAGTCAAGTTAAATCATTATTAAACAACAAACGCAAAGAATTCTTCCATGCTCTGCCCAGTCTTCTGAAAACTAGCAGCAAAAAGTTCTGGTCTGTTTTCAAATCTGTCTCCAGGCATTCAAGTATACCAAACAAGATCAAATGGTTTAAAGACACCGAAACACTTGTAACTGCTGATAATCCTGGCGACATTGCTAATTTATTCAATCAGTTCTTTTTCTCAGTCTTCAATACCAAGACCTCTGAGATTGATATACCCTCGACAGTCAGTGCAGCTGACGACTCCTCTGCTATACTATCGGATGTTATCATCACAGCTGAGGAGGTCTATGATAGCGTCTCTGCTCTGGACGTTAATAAGGCTACTGGGCCCGATAGGATACCTGCTAATCTGCTGAAAAACTGTGCTGCGTGCATCTGCTCATCTCTAACTGCGCTTTTCAACAAAAGCGTAGCAGTTGGCAAGCTACCCAAGGAATGGAAATTGTCCAACATTACTCCTATCCCCAAGGGTGGGGATGCTGGACTCGCGCATAATTATCGACCTATTTCACTTTTGTCGCTCGTGTCTAAAGTGCTTGAGAGGTGTATTTACAACAGGGTTATCGAGCATGTCGCGGTCAAAACTACACCAACTGCAATAGCGCTGCGCGGACGTTACGTCACTAAAATGCTACCCCGCGGTGAGGTCGGACATTCACACCGGAAGTAGTATACTAGTTACAGTATTTTGTATGGAGAGCCAACGCAATTTCTCTCAAAGAAATCTCGTAATTTTCACTGAAGACGAAAACTTTTTGACTCCAAAGTGACTTCTAGTCAAGGAGATTATACAATCACTTTGAGAAAGTGTATTTTAAAGTTTCAAACCAAGAGAAGAAGTGGTCATTTATTTCACTATAACACTAGTTAGAATAACTCGTATTTCGTCAAATGTCAAATGGAAAATGTAACTTTCAACCAGCAGATTCTAGTGGAATAACGTGCTTTGTCTTCTTCTTCGACATAGGATTCATTATGTATCTTGTAATGTATGCTTTTGTAAAAAAATGCTTTTGCGATTTGCTCTTTTACGCTTTAGCTAGTATAGCTGCCGCATTTGAATTGAAAGAGTTTTCGATAATCTTTATAAGTTTTGATAATCATCTAGTCCGAAACGTGTTTTTTCAATATCTACAGCTACTGAAACACGTTCGAAGTTACAGTATATCTTTGAATAGCGTTTTGGCTGTTATCAGTGACCTTTCTTGTTTCTTGAAACGCGGAAACTTTCAGAGCCCGCTTAATTCAGTCGGGAGAATAAAGTTTACAAAAATCACAATAGAACAAGAAGTCATGCAGCTTCTGTGCTTTGCAGCATCGATTGCGTGGCAAGAGCTTACCAATACAACAGGGACAGCCGCTTTTAGCAATCTCCAGCCTCCGCGAGCGATGTTCGTATGACTAAAAGCTATAAAACAATGTTTTTCTTCCTCTGGTTGCTTTTTGGCAGCCGTTTGAAGTTTCTCTTGATACCCAGGAACACGGCAGTGACATTCCCAGCAGATGTATGTCGTAGATACCATTTGGAGCGCGAAATACAACAAATACAGCGATAAATTATAGTTTCGCTACACTATTGCTCTTCAATCTTGCTGTACTTGTCCGACCCCAGCGGGTGGTCTAGGTACGGAAATCTATTTTTAGTACGTCCGCGCAGCGCTATTCGGATTCCTGAAGGGCAAGTCTACGGTGTCCCAACTGCTTTGCGTCTTGAGCGAGATAGGGAACTCTCTTGATGGCAGATGTCAGGTTGATACTCTGTATCTAGACTTAGCTAAAGCCTTCGACAAAGTCAATCACAATCTTCTTTTGTCGAAATTAAGGCGCTTTGGCATTTCCGGAGACCTTCTGTGCTGGCTCCAGGACTACCTCTCCGGTCGTTTTCAGCGGGTGACCGTCCTTGGAGAGACATCACAACCTCTGCCGGTGTTGTCTGGGGTACCTCAGGGCTCTATTCTCGGGCCGTTGCTTTCCTGATCTATGTTAACGATCTCCCTGGCTGCATTTCGAGGTCGTCATCTGTCGCCTAGTTTGCGGACGATACTAAATGTTACCATCCTATCAGAGGTGTGGAGGACGCGGTAGCCTTACAGACAGACATCGATGCTATTGCGACATGGTGCAACAAGTGGCAGATGGATTTAAACCAGTCAAAATGTGGTCTTCTTGTGTCACGAGAAATGTCGACCTATAAAGTTTCCTTACAGCTTGTATGGCGAGACTTTGAAGGCAATCGATCAGCAAAAAGACCTTGGCGTAATCATCTCAAAGGACCTCAAGTGGAATCTTCACGTGCAAGAGGTAACCAGCAAGGCCTACAAAATGCTAGGTTTGTGAGGAGGTCTAGTTTTGACGCAAGGGACCGCAAGTTAGAAAGACCTTGGTGAGAAGCAAGATCGGCTACTGCAGTCAAGTATGGGCGCCTCAGAATGTCCAAAATATCCAGACCTTGGAACGCGTACAGCGCCGCGCCACTAAGTTCATCTTGTCGCTGCCATTCGAACTGAGATAGCCTACCCTCAAAGACTCTGTAAACTGAGCATACTTCCTGTAACGTATTGGCATGAATATTTAGATCTAGTGTACATATTTAAGCGCATACGTGACAACTCCGACATCAATATTAGAATGAGCTTACCAACGCGTGTCACTAGGCGCTCAGGTTCCGCCCTGGGGCCACTTTTACAAGTTAGTAGATGTAAAACGGTCACTTATCAAAATAGTTTTTACATCAGAAGTCCAAGAACGTGGAACACGTTGCCTAGTAATCTGAGAAATATCACTGCTCTGTCGACTTTCAAGCTTGCTCTATTCCGTTATTATATGGATTTAACTACTACTGTATATGACCCGGCCATACCTCAAACCTTTAAGACCATATGTGTAAAATGCCATCAATCTAGGCCCTTGGACTCGTTAGTTACCAGTCTATGCTGCTAAAACCCAACCCGTTCTGTTTTGATTTTTTTCTCTATATATTTTGTATCGTGTTTTACCATTATTTATGTAATCTTTCTGATTTTTTATTATTGTACTTAGTATATTATTAAGGGAACCTGTTATTGGAGCACCGCTCTGTTGGCATGCCCTGCCCTTTACATTATGGGCGAATCATGTAAATAAAAATAAATAAATTCTACAAGCCCGATCTGAAGATATTCTAGGATTTATAAATCCTGGTTATTTTATCCTAGCGAATAAATATGTCAGAGTTTTGGTACTTCATGGTTATAGATGAAAGTTTTTATAGCTCATTCTATTTGTTATTGTCCAAGGAAGGTCATACTTTTGATTAAAATTGAATATTGTTTTGCGATTTCGAAAAATATAGAAATGTAAGTATCTACATAATTGCCCCACGCATCAGCTCAACGCGAAATATGGGCCTACTTTCACGGAATTTGATCTGATTTAAAAAATCGTAGTTTTTTTCGCTTCAAATTTTTGAAGACTGAAATAGATCAATGTAAAGTTTGCCTCCAACGTTTCATATCAATTGAAATCCTCTAAGGCTGTCAACTTGGGACGCAAAGATCGTACAGGGTGGGGAAAGGGGGGGTAGCGATCACGAATCACGGACCGATTTTTCGTTATTTCACGGATCACGGAGTTATGAAAACGCTTTTCACGAATCACGGAAGTAAAATTTTAAAAACGATTATGCAAGTTGTGTTTCAAGTAAATATAGTGATATAGGTACTGTGCACGATCTTTTTACTGATATTTCTTTTGATGGTGTGAGATTTCACTTAAATTATATCGCCACAAGAGTACATAAATAAGAGTGCACAACATGACAATAGGGCGTGAGAGAACCTTTAGACACACCTAGTTATTTTTAGATTGGCACTTAGTCTTCTCTATACATCCCCTAAGGCCACGCACAGAGAAATTGATTTGCTCATAGCATCCAGATCAGAATTTTCGTTACTATGAAGATGGTTCGGATCAGTACCGAGCCTTGCTTGTATGTTTCTGGATGCGCGCGAAGCGCGCTGCGATTTTGAACATCAATCTACGCAGTTAACGAAATTCTTATTTCTGAGACATATAAATCACGCTGAAGAAATGGAAGTCACGGAAAAAACATAATAGAAATTTTCGAAAATCAAAAAAAAAACTGCGATGCTTTAGTTTCTAAATGCTACACCAAAGTATCCTCTTTATGCGCGCGAAGCGCGCTGCAAATTTTGGACATATAAGTTGAAAGAATGGGGAAAGTCCAGGAGTAAATGAGAACTTGATGTTTAACAAATGCGCTTCCTGACATTGCTGCACCTTTATTTACTGTTTGCTGATAGTAAATTTACTCAATTTTAAAAATACATTTTGATGTTGTACATGGCGAGCGCGCAGCGCGAGCCGTCCGTCTCTAATGACCAGCGTTCACGTTTCACGAATCTCTAGGCCTGTAATCACGAGTCACGTAAGAGAAATTCGTAAAATCACGGGTCACGAGGGCATGAGATTTCACGGATCACGGCAATAATTTTCCTGTTTTCACGAGTCACGGAGCAAATTTGGGGTGAATCACGGATCACGGAGAACCCCTTCCCCACCCTGATCGTAAATATTGGATGGATTTCTGTAGTTTCTACTCTGGGATTTGCTATTGTTCTCCGTTCGGCACAAAATCGAATTCCAATGGAGCGCACGTGGGCTTGTCCTTGCTTGGCTAGTCTCCGATGTATGATAATTTCTTAGGTTTTTCGTTCTTTTGTTATGCACTTAATTACCATATGTCGGGGGCGATTCGAAGAGCAGTCACGCGCGAATATCAACGTGTGCCGCACTGGAATCCGATTTTGTGCCGAACGAAGAACAAAAGCTAGTCCCTGAGCAGAAACTACACGAATCCATCCAATATTTATCGATCTTTGCGTCCACAGTTGATAACCATAGAGGATTTCAATTAATAATATATAGATTTAGCCACTGGCTAAAAGCGGAGCTCCTCGTTATAATTTTTTCTGTGTGAATGAAAGGGATTCCCATGTGTACATGGTTTACATGGTTGCTTTAGAGTCTTCCCTTCACGAGATATTAATTTTTCAAGCATAGATGACGTCATCGATGACGTCACATCACGTGACCACCTCATTTCGCTCATCTGGTGAGCTAGACTACAGTACCAAAGTTTGGTTGTTTTAGAGTCTTCCTTCACGAGATATTGATTTTTCAAGCATACATGACGTCATCGATGACGTCATATCACGTGACCACCTCATTTTGCTCATCTGGTGGCCTAGACTACACTACCCAAGTTTTGTTGTCTTAGAGTCTTTCCTTCACGAGATAATGATTTTTCAAGCATAGATGACGTCATCGATGACGTCATATCACGTGACCACCTCATTTCGCTCATCTGGTGGCCTATACTACACTACCCAAGTTTGGTTGTTTTAGAGTCTTCCCTTCACGAGATATTGATTTTTCAAGCATAGATGACGTCATCGATGACGTCACATCACGTGACCACTTCATTTCGCTCATGTGGTGGCCTAGACTACACTACCCAAGTTTTGTTGTCTTAGAGTCTTCCCTTCACGAGATATTGATTTTTCAAGCATAGATGACGTCATCGATGACGTCATATCACGTGACCACTTCATTTCGCTCACCTGGTGACCTAAACTACACTACCAAAGTTGGTTGTCTTTAGTCTTCCCTTCACGAGATAATGATTTTTCAAGCATAGATGACGTCATCGATGACGTCATATCACGTGACCACCTCATTTCGCTCATCTGGTGGCCTATACTACACTACCCAAGTTTGGTTGTTTTAGAGTCTTTCCTTCACGAGATATTGATTTTTCAAGCATAGATGACGTCATCGATGACGTCATATCACGTGACCACCTCATTTCGCTCATCTGGTGGCCTAGACTACACTACCCAAGTTTGGTTATTTTAGAGTCTTCCCTTCACGAGATATTCATTTTTCAATCACTGATGACGTCATCGATGACGTCACATCACGTGTCCGGGTTACACCACCCCCCTTGTGGCATAGACAAAATATCCCAAGTATGGTTGTCTTAGCATGTTCCTTGAGGAGATATGATTTTTTCTTTGTATACCACAGGGTTCCCATGTGTACACGGACGGACGGACGACGGACGACGGACGGACGGCGTACGCTATAGGTTTAATACCAGAAAAATAAAGAAAAAATCATATCTCCCGAAGGGTAGCTTCTTTAGAAGCCAAACTTGGACAAAGTTCAAAGACCATAAGAGGAACTCTACACCAAGGTCACATGCCCTTACGTCATCAATGACGTCATCAAAATGATCCATAATGCCCGTGACGTTCAAAAATCAACTCGATAGTATACTATACGTTTTTTCCTTAGGTATGGTGCTCCGCTTGCGCTGGCCTTCGGCCCGCGCAGGAGCTCCGCTATGAAACTTTGGAGACAAACGTTACATTGATCTAATGGAGTCGTCCAAAAATTTGAAGCGAAAAAAACTACGATTTTCTAAATCAGACCAAATTTCGTGAAAGTAACCCCAAATTTCGCAGTAAGCTGATGCGTGGGGCCATAATGTTGATAGTTACATTTGTATCCTTTTCGAAATCGCAAAAAAAAAAAAAAATAATTCTGATAAAAGGCATGACATTCCTTAAACATACAAAAATAGAATGAGCTATAAAAACTTTCAATTTATAACCATGAAGTACCAAACTCTGCCATGTTAATTCATGACACTGGATTTTACATAAATTATAGCCCTGATTTAATATATAGATTTAGCCACTGGCTTAAAGCGGAGCCCCGGTTACATGTTTCCGTGAGAATAAAACATGGTTGTCATGGGTATATTGTTTGTCACTGTGGACTGGCTGTGTGGAAGACTATAACCTACCTAATGGAATGACTCTAACAAAGCACAAACATACCATAAAGAGAAAAGCTTTTATTTGTCAATATATTCATAAAAGATTCAAGAAAATACCCACCATGGAATGAGCAGAGAAATTCAGAAAAGTTGGTTGCCAATTTTGGTATTTGTATTTATCCTGCTTTGTATGTATTGGAATTTCCAATGGTAAGGGAAGGAATGGTAAGGGAGGGCAATCCCAATTCGTGAGCTTTTCAGGGGAGGGACCATTTCCATTACATAATTGTCCTTTTAAGAGCTACCACTTTATGAGTTACGGAATTGTTCTCGTAGGGCTTGGAACATAACATTACACAAAGGTGAGTGAAGAGTTGTACCTTTCCTAGTCGATCCCATGCACATTACATGGATGTTTCCCTAAAAGACGCATGAGAGGGCATTTTTTTAATTGTGTGGTCCCAGAAAATATCCATACCCCTCCCTCTCGAAAGGGTGGTAAAAATACAGTATGTGTATGGAAAAGATCAGGTAAATTGATCCCCATCCCTCCAGAATTTCCAATCCCTTCCATGGGGGAGGGGTATGGATACATTGTGGAACCACACTTTGCTGAAATTCCCAAAGAAAAAAAAAAACTACCTACCCTATGTTCAAAACCCACCATGCATGATGTATGGTTAATTTGGTTAACACAATTATGTAACAAAAGATTTTAACAAGCTGGAGATTTATATGGTGCAAATGAGGAGTCTTGATCAGTTCATGGAAATCTAGAGCAAGTAATCTATTGTTTTAATGTTCACAAACCAGATGATCTAACAATGTGTGGTTCCAAAAAATATCCATACCCCCTCCACGGAAGGGTGTTGAAAAGTGACCCCCCACCCCTCTGGAATTTCCAAAGAAAAATACAGTATTTGTATGGAAAAGATCAGGTAAATTGACTCCCCACCCCTCCGGAATTTCCAATCCCTCCGTAGGGGGGGGGGGGGGGGTATGGATAATTTGTGGAACCACACAATCATGGATACATTTTCTTTTCAAAGACAGAGTCATGAGCAGGCTATACTAATTGTTATGTATAATATCATCTTAGTACCTCAGCTGAATTGCAGCAGCATTGCATTCTCACTAGCTGGCATAGGCTAATTGTAGACAAAGTTGGTTGATGCATTTACATCCTCTTAAATAATAAAAGCACTGCAAATGCATTAAACTGATTCTTGACAAGTATTTAGAAATCATAATACATAGACATAGACATAGATAGTCGTTATTGTGACTGTACACCATGGGATGCATGTGCCGTTATTACAATAAAGTATTAAAAAAGTGTAATAAATGTAAACTTGGAAAAGAAAGAGGAGACAAGGTGATGCCATTACATATTGTATTCTAATTCATGGATGGCTCATTGCCATACATAGTCTCTTATGAACTTCAAAGTTGTTCTGCAGTCCATGTAATACTATTTATATAATTTTTGGCCTGTCCAAGAGCCATTTCTGGCTGCTGCTTTGTCGCTGAAATTGAAAGAGAAAAGCAATAAGTCTGATGAAGCTTAAAGACAAATCTTCTATTTTCCAGTCTTAAATAATACCATGCATGGCTAATTGGATACTATACATGTACATTTTAGTGATGAATTCATGAAATCAAGAATGAATGAAATGATTTCTAATTGTTTTGTCTATGATTGACTAATTCCATCTTGTTCAGTTTCAAGAGTGGTTTTCCTAGACCCGTGAAGACATATAATATTCAAAGTGTAGTAGTTAAGACAGCACATTAGAGAACAAAGAAATTAGAGTGCATTAGTGCTAAGTATGCTATTTCACGGATTTATCAAAACCTGTATTTGGCACATCAGATATTAATATTAAGGAATGTTAAAGAGTGGAGGCCAAGAGGTCTCCATGGAGAAGAAGAACCGGGATGCTTGACATGGTAAAGGATGCAAATTGCATCACCACGGGACAGGAAATTCCAGAGGGGTGGGGCAGGGTCAATTATCTGATTTCTTCCATACAAGTACTGTATTTTCCTTTGGAAATATCAGATGTGTAGGGAGGTCACTTTTTCAACACCTGCTCTGTGTGTGTGTGGAGGGGAGGGAGGGGAGGGAGGGGAGGGAGGGGGGGGGGGGTATTTTCTGGAAGCACACATTGAAAAAAGATTTGAAGCATGTTAATCTGTCATTTCAAGGGTAAAACAGTACTTGATGATTTGGTTGTTTACATTTTTCCAAGGTTATTTGTTTGACATCTTTTTGACAAAAAATATTTCCATTTACATGACCAGAACCTAAATTCTAGATGCAATCACAAAAATCTTGGCAGTAATGTATGCTCAGTATATATTGAGTTATATAATAATAAATAATAACTTATTGATTTATAGTGCGCTTTTTAACATATAATGATCAAAAGCACATTACACGGTTCTAACTATTAATATAATCTAACTTACATATTATGTACAATTTAAAATATATATACAATAAAATATAGGGATAATGGTAGATACAAAGATAATGAATAATATAAAATACATAAATTATTAAATTATTATTATTGTTATATTTAATATATTGACAATTCTGATAGCTCAAAATTGTTTTCTTTAAGATGTTCTAGGCTTTATTTTTAAGCAGGAGCTAAAAAACTCTACTTAAAATTATACTTATGAGTTTGATAGGAATACAAGAAAATATTTGAGAGGTAATCTGGGATTCTTCCATTTTGGGTTTTGTACATCATCAATGCTAGCTCCTGGTCTCAAGATCGTCCCACTCTAGCTCATCCAGTAAATCCCTTGACCGTTTATCATAATTTGAGAAGGTCAAAACCCTGGCTGCCCTGTTTTGGAGTATCTGTAGGGTGTTTGCCATCCCTTTGCCACATGTCCCCCATACAGCACTACAGTAATGAAAATATGGCTGTATGAGGGAGTTACAGCCCTGAATGGATGCCAATACAATGTTGTTGTTTCTGCATTCACTAAATTAACATGCTACCTATGCCAAAATGAAATTTTTGATCCCAGTTGGGAAATTCACACATTCCCACTTGGATCTCAGATTTAAGCTTCGATCCAACATGAGTTTTCATTTAGGTCAGATATAAACACCTTGGTATCTTAAATAGTCCAGTCTGGTATTATCTTCCCTTCAGGGTCATACTACCTCCCAAACAGTTGGGATAACACAGGGGCGGAAGAGCACCCTAAAAAGTGGGGGTGCCGAACAGGCAAAAAATGAAGTGTGCATGTAATTTCTATTTTCCATGTTTTCACCTCACATATATTTTGATGAAAATATGTCACAATGTAATCTTAACCCCTACTGAGCCTAATGTCACAACAGAAACAAAAACAACAAACAAAAAGGTTCTTCTGTTCCTTTTCTTTTTTACGTGTAAGGCTGCATTCATTATGTATACTACGGGGGGCAGAGGATTTTTTTTTTGACAATGCAAAATTTTCAGATCCCAAGGCACAACCTACTTTTTACGAATGCCCCCTCTTGGTCAAAAGGAAAAAACATGCCCCCCCCCCCCCCCCACGAGACATTTTTTTCAATTTATATGTCGAGGTAGGGTCGCGTCAATAACATTTTTTCAAAAGATGCAGAACAAGGCTCAATGATAAAAAATACAAAGCGTAAAAATGCAAATAAAATCCTAGGTGGCTGTACTATTTTGTGAGTAGTGACTTTCTACCAAGTGATCTGGTGCGCTCCTCGATTGGAGCGTTACTACACATTCTGAGTATTATTTATTTTGTATTTGATTGCTTAGTATTTTTCCGTTTGACAATGAAGCTACAAGACTATTAATCAAAAGTCCAAAGGCGTTTTTGTCTGGCAGACAAAAGTCACTGAAGAGTGAAGAGGACCTCGAGGAATTGTGGTAAAACAAGAAGGCCTTTTACCATTTTTTAAGTTTATAATTCTTTATGCGCGTGAAGCGCGCAGCTTTTTTCAACATCAGTTGAAAATACACGAGAATAGTAGTGCAAGTGATATTTCTTCAGGAGGTTCAAACTCGGTGTTCAACAATTGAGCCTTCCTTCATTTACTATCAAACTGCACAACCTTGTCTTAAATATATTACCATAACAAAAATATGCATCCCCCTTCGTTATGAAAAAAACTTGACATCCCCCCTTTTACAGTTCCTAAATTTTGAGATCCCCCCTCAAAATCCTCTGCCCCCCCCCCCTCCTGTAGTATACATAATGAATGCAGCCTAAATACAAAAAATATATAGTTTCAAAAAGCTCAGCCCCCACCCCCAGTTAAAAAAGTCAGCACCCACTGCCCCCGGGTCCACAGCTATTTAGGATTACAGTTTAGTGTTTATATTACCTGGGTACTAGTTTTATGTTACAGATGTACTGTACCAGTGTTATTATGATGCACAAAAAATAAGTGTTCAATAATAAAATTCAAATAGGGAAACCTTTGTTTTTGGGCATAGAAACATTAATACGGAACAGAATAAAGTGTTTTGCCAAAAGCAAGGTGAATACAGTGGTGACCCACCCCTTAATTGCACCAGCGCCCCCCTCCCCCCTCGAAAAATAATGAACGGTCCCTAAACAGCAGGAAGTTAGCAGCGAAAAGAGATTAGTCCATCAATAAGTACACTGCAAGTAAAATTGCCACTCTGACAGTCTACAATCCAACATGGGTGCAAATAACAATAGGATTACCGTAGTTTTGTAATTAACTTAAGTTTTGTTTTCTTGAGTTATAGACTCAATTTCAGTTTTCTACTTCTTAGACATGTCAACTTGTGATTTATGCAGAGAAGAGAGGCCTGTGGTAGCAGGAAAACAAAAACAAATGATATAATTTTCCCATCCTTATCGTGTTTTCTAGGAGAGGAAATCCAGAATGTCGAATTTTAGGCGAAGAAAACCCGCATAACCCGCAGTTGTGAGAGGAAGTTGGCAGGTGCCAAAAATACTAGCTTTGCCTCGAAGTCTTGGTTTTCTCTTCTAGTTTTCATTTTTGTGACATTCCTTCGCTTTCCAAAACATGACACAACTCGGTCGTTCGGTCTTGGACTATTAATTAATTAAATAAAGGTTTCTGTTCTGTTCTAAGTTCTAAGTTACTCCTTTCCGATCCTGCCGATTCGCGAGTCGTCTCGGATTCAAACTATCAAAATACAATGTTCGATATACACAATGAACAGCGACGTTTGTAGAAACAACTTTAGTGTATCCTGCCTGAACTCCCATCTCCCTATAAAGAAATTACAAAGTGAGTTTAAACAACTCGCAGTGGCCGCCATTAACTTAGTCTTAAGATTTAGACTCGTCTCCCCTCACACTTTTATTTCTCCTACTTATCAAACCGTATCGACTAACACTTAACTACCGTTATGTGGAAATCAAAACAAAGTTTTATTCAATTAACCAATTAAGTAATCAGCAAAGCAGTATTTGGGTAGTTCATGACTTTCATGTGGTCCAGGCTAGCTTCGCTCTAAAACAACAAAGACGGCGACAGTCGACAACAATATTACAAAGTGAATAGAAACCCACCTTTTACGGATCCTCCATGTAATTTTAGTCCCCCAAAAAGCCACTGTTCTATTATAAACGCCTCATGTCCGCTAGACCACGACTGTAGTGTTTCATGTTTGTCATAGTTGGCTGCTCGCCGAATCTCGCCTCTCGGCTTCTTGTTGTCAACGAGAAGAACTCTTTTGACTTCTACATACACTTGTTGCTCCGAAATTTGCGTAGTACGATTCTAGTTGGTTCTCACAGCCGCTCCCAAGTGTAGTTTCGTCTTGTGCATTGGCCACGAATCGAAGTAACTCAATATTATAAATCTTCTCGGTGTCTTTCTTGGTTTCCTGTAGTGTGACGTCAGTATCGAGCCAGCAGCGCCCCCCTGACTACCTACCCCTCCCCCTGTCGCGTCGCTCGGCTCCATGTTGTGACGTCACCGGCGAGTTTACGCGAACGCGTGACCATCACCAAAGCATCGACCATCCACCCCTCCCCAGTCATTCGGGTGTCACTCACTTGGCGGCGCCATGTTGTGACGTCATGCCAATCTGTGACGTCAGGCCTCACGGCACGCACGGGAAATGGCGGGAAATCTCGACGTCGAAAATTCACTCGCATCCCTTTGCGACCTGTGATGCTTTGGGTACCCTGTGGGAATATCATACATGCGCTATATTTGTGATCGTTTGGACGCTTTTTTCTTAGGTATGGTGCTCCGCTCTGCGGCCTTCGGCCGCAAAGGAGCTCCGCTATAAATCCTAAAATATCTTCAGATCGGTCTTGTAGAATTTAGTCAAACTTCGGTTACACGTAGGCAATCAGTCAATGTCGAGGTACCGTAGAGCATTTATCAAAAAAATGTCGGTACAGCCTAAAACTGGGGTGAGAGTAAAAGTAGGCGTGGCCCGATTGTCACGTGATACTATCTCCGATCTCCCCAACTTTTGTACTGACATGTATTTCAGTCTATTTACAGTATGTGTGTTATATTGGCTGCGCAATAGAAATCAATCTGTTTTTATATGAGGTTCAAAATTGGTTGGTACGGGTGCAAAATTACTGGGTCGATCCACCTTAAACAGAGCTTTCCAGGGATATAAAGCCTAGTTTCCATATAGTATTATCTGTCGTATCTGTCTCATCAGTCGACCGTGAAACAATGAAAATTGGAATTATTCTTTTGTTTCACAGTTGACTGATACGACAGATAAGACTATATTGAAACCAGCCTTAACGCAAACGAGCAAATATTCACTTACGCGGATATGAGAGTCAGACAGCATTCGAGCAAGATGAGCCACAACCAAGACTGTAGTGGTGCTTAAGAAAGGAACACATCCAATCATATGATCCATACAACAAATGTAATACCTACTGAAGTACCTGGCAGGATTTCAGATCAGTAGGTCTTCGTTGTGTTTCGGGATTTCTTTCATTCCAGAATGACAACAACACACAGGAAGTTGCAATGAAGGCACTTTGAAGCGAGAATAATTTTATATGGTGCACTTCTCGGTGATCTTGAGAGAGCAAAAACGAAAATCTGATCCAGCGAAGAACAGTGATCTTATCAGTGCAAAGCCAAATAACGTAAATTTCCATACCTCGTCAAATTTGAGCGAAAAAATATTTTTTACACACGTTTGGAAGAAATCAAAACGACCAAAAATAGAGGGGTTTGTATGGCGATGGTCCGGAATTGGCGCGCGGTCCTGGGTACGAATCGGACTATCCTTCAGTTCATAGTTTGTTCAGTTTCACTAAAAGGCATCCCAGCTGTACGAAATAGACCTCCTCGGCTTGGGCATAGTGTTTTCCCATTTCAGATCACGTGGCATTCATTTGAATAATATTTCTTTGTTTGGGTTGCTTCCTTGTTCATATATCCCTCTGTGCGTAGCAGAAAAACAAAGAAAGAATACTCATGCGAATGACACGTGATCTGAAATGGGAAAACATTACGCCCAAGCCGAGGAGATCTATTCCAGAACAAAAGACATACTAATTAAGCATTAGAGCACAACTTTCTAAGACTTTATCGGCGCAATAGAGCACGCGTGATGTTTGGAGAGACACGAAAACGTTGTAAAATCACGTGCCGCAAGCGAGTGATTTTAAAGCGTTCCTAGTGTCTCTCCCAACATCACAAGTGGACTATTTGCCGATAAAGTCATACAAAGTTGTGATCTAATGCTAATAATGATATAGCGGGGGAGAACCATTACTTTATCGGTGAAATAGAGCATAGATTTGGACCAATCAGAGCGCGTGTTATATCGTAGCCATATTATAAATCATTTTAAAGTGCCACTAGCACCTAATTTCCACTTGCCTGAAATGCCACCAAATTCGGCACACAAGTAGAAGACATCATGATCTTTAACTCTTCGCCATTTTTTTTTGCCAGAAGTTGAAAGGAAAATAGCGTATTTTCACGCCAAAGTTCGAATTTAATGAGCTATTTTCGTCCTGATATTCAGAGTCAATTCCCAAGGGACGCAGCACGTGACCCAGCACCGGGAGCCCGAATGGCATCTATATCTACTTTATTGACTGATAACACCAATTCCGGTATCACATCAGTATAAATAAAAATATACAAATCTATCTAGATATTCATAATACATGGAATAAATCTATAAATAATAATTTAAAACACATTCTCTAAAACCAGTGGCCATTGTCAATTAAATATTTTCGGAGCTCCCCTTTGAATCGGCCCTTATCCTCTATATCAGTAATCGAGCCCGGCAGTGTGTTCCAAAACCTAGTACACCATGGAAAAAAACTATTCGCATGTTGATTGCATTTTGAATGTGCTCTATGGAAGCGCTTGGAGTTGCCATTCCTTGAAGGCCGGTCCATTGGAACCAAGAAGGGCTCTCTCTCAATGTCCACAGTTCCATAAACAACTTGGTGGAACATGGACAATCGAGAGAGAGTCCGTCTGCCCTCAAGGGATGGCCACTCCAGCTCCCTCAACATGTTTGTTACCCTCAAATACTTATTATGGCAAACTCTGGCTGCACTCCGCTGCACCATATCAAGGCGGTGTTTATCCTTTCGGAGATGCGGGTACCAGGCAGAGTTTGCATATTCCAGCTTCGGTCTAACTAGACTGCAATAAAGTTTGGACTTGCAGTCTACCGAGGCTGTTCTGAAATTTCGTCTAATAACCCCAAGGGTCTGGTTTGCACTAGATGTAATTTGTGCAATATGCTTATCCCATTTTAGATCCCCTGAGAGTAGTACTCCTAGATAGGAGTGATGGTGAATCCTCTCCAAAATCTGGTTATTCAGTGTATAGGGAAAGCCTGGAATGTTTGCTCTGCTTGTGGAAAAGCACATAGTGTGACATTTGTCCACATTGAAGGCCATTTGCCAATCCCTCTCCCATCTACTTAAAGCATCTAGATCACTTTGTAAAGCCAGGCTATCATTTGGGCCTTCAATGGTGCGGTATAAAAGGCAGTCATCTGCAAAAAGCCTGATAGTTGACGAGATATTTAGATGGAGATCATTTACAAAAAGCAGGAACAGGAGTGGTCCTAAAACTGTTCCTTGAGGTACACCAGAGGTGACAGAGCATTGACCGGATGTTGCACCCTCAAGTGTGACACACTGAGATCGCTGAGTGAGAAAATCTTCCATCCAGGCCAACAAGCTACCCCTGATACCATAATAGCTTAATTTGTAAAGTAGCCGTCTATGAGGTACTCGGTCAAAGGCTTTTGAGAAATCTAAGATAAAGGCATCGACCCGTTTCCCTTGATTTACAGCACTTACTAAGTCATGGCATGTTATGATCAATTGTGTCTCACAGTTCCTCCTTTTGCGGAAACCGTGTTGGAAATCACTTAGTATACCGTGCTTCTCCAAATGTTGCCAAACATAGTGGCATATAACATGCTCCAGGATTTTGCATGTTACAGATGTGAGGGAAACAGGTCGATAGTTAATAGGTGATGACCTTTTACCTTTTTAAAAATGGGCACTACATTGGCAATTTTCCAGTCCGTGGGTAATTTTCCCTGATCTAAGGACTGTTGGAAAAGTTGTGTATATAGGGGTGCCAGCTCCTATATTTTAAAGGAATTATCCTGGGATAATTCCTTTAAAATACGAGTTGGCAATTTATCAGGCCCCCCAGCCTTAATTGGATCAAGTGAATCTAAAAGCTTCTGAACTCCATTCGAGGTGACTATGATCTTACCCATGGCTGGGCTTGAGGATTTGGGATATAAGCTTGGTGTTATACTAGAGTCCTCTTTTGTAAAGATGGACAAAAAATAATCATTTAGAACATTTGCTTTGTCTAGGCTACTCGAAACAGCGATGTTGCGCTGGTTATGAAGCAGGTTAAGGAGGCTGCCTACAATTTTTCTCGGGCTTGACTACTTGACTTTATGCGATTGTAGCTTCGAAATGCAAAAAGCTATTAAAACCAAACTTCGACCACTTACTGGAGAAAGATTGAAATTAGTAGTGATGTATTTTTTATTGTTATAGGAGTTACCATAGCAACGTTACAGGGGGAAGCACACTTTTGATTGACAGGCATCTGAAGTGCTATTCGATCTAAACTTTTGAAATGACACACTGAGCCTTACTCCTTACACATTTGTCTAGCCCTACACGAAGTTTAGACGGCATTCACCAAGCCGATTTCAAATAATTCAAGGCAACTTTTTTGACTGTAAAATTCTACTTTTTTGCGCGTCGTCCAGTATTCATGGAATATACTCGCTTTTTTCTACCAAATTAATAAGTTTCTGACTACCAACGTATTTTCAAGATATTCAACTACAACTCTACCAATCTTGACGTCTAAAAGTGGTTTTGATTTTTCCTGACAAACATAAACGCAAACTTCACGTTTTAGGGCGATTTCGCAAACCACACTTCTGAACACGAGAAAGGCTTCACAATGCGATTCTGGTGGCGAATTTTCTTCCTACTCACAGAACTTAAACTTAAGCATATTAGGAGGGCAATGTTCGCGCGAGAAAAAAAAAATACGTTTCCAAAGTCTCGCAGGAAAATTCCAAAGTTGGACCTCTTGCTTATCGTTCCGCTCAAGTCTCTACAACTAGTTCAGTTTTAAAAAGTTGTAATTTTCATGCAAATTTGAGTCAGTTTCTCACATTCCAGCAAGACAAATTTGCCTCCTGCTACGGCTCAATGAGAAAAACTTGCATAGTGTTCCCTTTTGTTTGTTTGTTTTTATGCAGCCCAGATTATTGAACTTCGCTGGCAGAAACTGTCTTATGACAGTATATATTATTAGTCGCGGAAAGTCAGAACTCATTTCAGTATTATTATTGTACATTTTTACAAATTCATCAGTAATATCATTGTGATAATCAGCATCCGCCAGGTAAACCAGTGAAAACATGTTCAACTACGCGCTACAGCTACTGTATTAGCGTGACCGTTCTGGCTCATTGAGCCGTAAGAGGAGGCAAATTTGTCTTGCTGGAATGTGAGAAACTCACTCAAATTTGCATGAAAATTACAACTTTTTAAAACTGAACTAGCTGGAGAGACTTAAGCGGAACGATAAGCAAGAGGTCCAACTTTAGAATTTTCCTGCGAGACGTTGGAAACGTAATTTTTTTTCTCGCGCGAACATTGCCCTCCTAATATGCTAATAAGTTCTGTGAGTAGGAAGAATATTCGCCACCAGAATCGCATTGTGAAGCTTTTTTCGTGTTCAGAAGTGTGGTTTGCGAAATCGCCCCAAAACTTGAAGTTTGCGCTAATGTTTGTCAGGGAAAATCAAAACCACTTTGGACGCCAAAATTGGTAGAGTTGTAGTTGAATATCTTGGGAATACGTTGGCAGTCAGAAACTTATTTATTAACTTAATAGAAGAAAGCAAGCATATTCCATGAATACTGGACGACGCGCAAAAAAGAAGAATTTTACAGTCAAAAAAGTCGCCTTGAATTATTTGAAATCGGCTTGGTGAGTGCCGTCTAACTTCGTGTAGGGCTAGACAAATGTGTAAGGAGTAAGGCTCAGTGTGTTATTTCAAAAGTATAGATCGAATAGCACTTCAGGTGCCTGTCAATCAAAAGTGTGCTCCCCCCAGTAACGTTGCTATGGTAACTCCTATAACAATAAAAAGTACATCACTACTAATTTCAATCTTTCTCCAGTAAGTGGTCGAAGTTTGGTTTTGATAGCTTTTTGCATTTCGGAACTACAATCGCATAAAATCAATTGGTCAAGCCCGAGGAAAATTGTAGGCAGCCTCCTTACCCATATTATCTTGCCTTTTTGATTTTACAAATCTCCAAAATTTCTTTGGTTGTTCTCTTTGAGGGGACGCTAGCAAGAGGTTGCTTAAGTTAACAATTGTCGAAATCGGAATAATTTTTCATGGTCAAAAATGCGCTAGAAGTTGAGGTCTATTTTTGCAATAAATACTCGGGAGCCACCTTAATGAGCTCGCTTCGTTCTGCTGATATTCATACAGTCAATTCCCAAGGGACGCAGCGCGTGTGACGCGTGATCCCAGCACAGGGAGCCCGAACTGCAGATCTTAATTGCGTTTTTCTGTATTTTTTAGGGCAGCTCTCCAAAAAATAAGTCGGACTGTATTATGTCTTACTTCTCCGGTTCTAATCGTCGCATTTAGTACCAGTTTTAGCATTATTTAAATAGACTTCGTATTATTTTAATAAACTTCGTATATGCAATTCATAAACCTATCGATCAATTTTGCTCGATTTCTGTTGGATCGAAGTTCACGACATTTGCAAAGGCCAATCCGAACGCCTGCTCAATTTAAGTTTTTTAAGACACCCCAAAAAATTTCCTTATATTTCTAATATTGTGATCTGGTAGCGCATTAAATCGCTGCCTAGAGCTTATCAGCATAAATTCAGTTTTGTCTATGTTAAGGCTCAATTTGTTTGCTTTCAGCCAACAGCTAAGGTTGCGTAATTCTGAATTCATGATATTTTCTAAGTCGTTTAGGTTACTGGCTGAATAGCTTATACTAGTATCATCGGCAAACATTTTGGACGATGCTAAAGTGCGCGATCACATCAGCCGCTATTTTAGCAGTTTGCCAGGAATTTTGTCCAAGACCACTGCCTTGTTTTCGTTGATATTGCTAAAAAGCTTTTGAACACATTCAAGAGATGGTGACTTGAGAGCAAAAGTTTCCCCACATGCTGGTGTAATGTACGATAGCGGATCAATATCAGACTCAGGTATTTCCGAGGCAAGACTCTCACCGATTGAGGTAAAACTAGCTCATGCCCGTGAAAAATTATCTTAAAACAAATGGAAAAAGAAAAAACTCACAACGGACATAGAATATGATTTGCTTCTGGTGCTATTTCCATTTAGCGCGCGCTATGCAAGAGAGACTCAAACATGGCGGCTTTGTGCCTCGCTCAAGAAATCCCCTTGAATTAGAACTTAGCTCAAGGCGACCCTTTTCCAACAAAAACATGCACACTGGTGAGATTTTCTACTTCTATTCAGGTTTGTGAACTTCTGGGAGTTAAAAGCTTCTCCCTTCTTTGTGGGAGAACTCACACTCTGGTCACCAACCTTGCCTTCAAAAATAGTCTTCGATTTATTACATTTCCGTGAACTCAATTCATTAATAACTCAAGGTTATCCCTGGATTTCCTTTGCTTGCTTGCAGTTCGTTGGTATAGTAATCATGCTTAGCTTTCTTAATGGCGCTATTTACGTGATTGCGCATTTGTCTATATTGATCCCAAAAATGTGGACTACCTGTGTTAACGGCCTTTCCTTTAAGGAAATCCCTTTTGCGCATGTCTCGCAAAAGACTTTTATTTATCCAGGGTGACTTTTCTATTCCCACTTTTCTTCTCTTTAAAGGCGCGTGCTTATCGACCGTTTCCATAAATAGACATCTCCAGGTGTACCACATTTCGTTTCGATCAGCCTTAGACGTAACACTTTCCCAGGGTCTTTGCTCCAACTCACTCAAAGCTTTTCCTTGGAAAAGTGTTTGAATTGTCTAGATTCGATACATTTGACACCGCTACGCCGATAATGCGCTTTTCGGGTCATAAAGACAAGTGAGTGATCACTAATTCCCACATGCAGGACCCCCGAGTTTATAATTTTATCGGGCGTGATCGTGACACAATGATCAATTAGTGAACGTGTGGTGGGGGTGATGCGTGTGGGTTTCTCAATTAGTTGGCTTAGGCCGAAGATATCGAATATGTTACTTAATTTTTTACTTCGCTGTCTGGATTTTGACTTGGTAGCAGGTTCACGTTGGTGTCGCCTGACAAGAATAATTCGATGTTTTCTGGCGTCAACTTTACCAATAAACTCTTCAAATGCTTTGAAAATGCTCAACGGTGATTCCGGCTTCTACCAAGTACTAACAAGAAATGACTTGGAGCGAGGCTTAATTATTTCGACAGTTAAACATTCTAATTGTTCGGAATCTAAGTCATTACGAACTTAGCCATTGAGCTACAATTAGAGTGAATAAAATGATTATAATAACATTATGTTTTAGAGATCGAAGAAGAAACCGTTTTGAACTCGTATGATCGGCGTTAGGTATATCTGGGATGATAAATGTAGGCAAAATTTCAAACGACAAATATCTGTATTTACATATTACATATTTTTAAGGTAAAAAAGTTCAAAAATTGATTCCTCTGTTTCAGATAAATTGCCAAGGTTCTCGCGGAGTGTACATACGCCAGTCATATCAGATCAGCAAGCCTTATGTGGTCGCGGTCACAGTAACGCCTAATTTCGCCGACCGTATCGGTAAGTGGTATGCGCAGAATTCCGATGGCCTTATTAGAATGCATCTGCGGAAGCATCTGTGGAGCCTTACATAAAGTGCAAGGCGTTCAGTCTGATTTGTATGGTCTTTAAAGAATGGTCACTTGTACTGTACAAGCATCATCAAGTCTCCGCATACGAAGTTTCAGTAATAATGTGTTTTTCCCTAGCTCACGAGTCCAAGCTCAACCTAAACCTCCGTGTGGCTCTGGTTAGCAGCGAGTCCTGGATATCCTGCCCGGGACACTTCGTCCTCATGAACACACGTAAGCTTGTTCTTATGTTGTCAATTCCAGTCATTCCTGTCGTTCATTATTTTTCTCGCGAAAACTATGGGAAATTTGCCATTTTGGCCGTTTTATAGAAAAGAAAATATCAATCCGGAAAACCACCCATTTCCATCGGCTGTTCCTGGGAAGGTAGTGCTTTTTGTTGTTATATGTAACTCTGGCTATTTCAGATTTCGGAATTTTTATCTGATATTATATTATCTTAACATCTTATGTTATGTTATGGTATGTTATGTTATGTTATGTTATGTTATGTTATGTTATGTTATGTTATGTTATGTTATGTTATGTTATATTATCTTAACAATAACAAACTAGCGACTGATGATCTTGACGTACTTTTTCTATTACGATACACGCATGAAAAATAAAACATAAAATACTTCAACAGACAAACTAATTTTTAACCTTATTTGTTTTTTTTATATTAATATAAAAATAAAAATATTAATTTATTTTTATTTATATATTTTTGTCCTGCTGTTTGGGTAAGTAAGTAACATTTATAGAGGCATAACCCGTTGATTATATCGAAAATTTTGTTCCATTTTTCAAAATAAAATCGAAGTTTATCCCTATCTCTTGTTATAAGAAATTAGTTTTTTTACAGACCTTAACTTACCGAAAATCCAAATATTATTAGTTATTATTGTTTTCTTTTAGTTCATCAGTATATAATTTGACTTCAGATTTTAATGTATAGATTGTAAAGCGCGAGTGGGCTTTGAGGAATTCGCGCTATATAAATAATTATATTATTATTATTATCATCTTAATATTAATGAGTTTAGCTTGGGTGTAAAAGCATTCAATTTGCAACAATAGATGTAATACTTTGCGACCATAATGATGTGATTAAGACCCATTTTAAACGTCGAACTTAATTCTGTCGCGCTATATTAGCAAGTAAAAACAAGTCATTTCGATGCCAGTGATTTTATGAGGTTAATATAGACTGTCTGGTGAATGGGGTAAGATCCCAGCCCTGAATTTAAAAGCGCTGGAAGGATTCAAAATTGTAATTTAGCCCGGCGTTGGCACAGCAGATAGTGCTGTTCCTATAATAATAATAATAATGTCCGTTTATTTTAACTCTATTGTAGAATACATCTGAATTAACAAGTAAAATGTACAATAATAAATATACGCTATATACACGAGTTAAATGTAAAATATATTCAAAATGTCATTCAAAGGCAGCTATTATTATAAAAATTGGTACTTAAAAGTGACAAAGTCACGGGCACGCTTTGTCCTTAAGGGGGCTGCCTACAGTTTTTCTTGAACTTGGTCTCTTAACTTTGGACGACCACAATTCTGAAATATACTTACCGACGGATTTGAAATGATCAAAGTTCAAGATGATGCACGATATATTGTCATCAGAGTTTCCATACCAACGAAACAGGGGGTCACTGTTTTTAATTAGCAAAAGTTCCACGTGAAATTCGATCTAAACTTTTAAAATGACACACCAAGCGCTAATCCTTAGGTAATAGTCTATATGTATACGAAGTTTAGAGAAAATTCACCAAGCCGATTTCAAGATATTCCAGGCGACTTTTTTTGCATTTTTGACTTTTTTTGCTTTCTAATTATTATGAATTTAATGACTTTTGAAATAGGCTAGCGACATCTCTTACCGCAAAATTCATCCCAAGGTGTACAACTACTTGTTTGCCAAATTTGATGACAGGAAGTGCTTTTGATTTGACATCGACGCAAACAAGTTTTTGAGCAAGTTCGCAAAGTATCATTTCGAACACAACTAAGGCTCCAGAGAAAGTTCCTGATGGCGAGTTTTTTCTCGCGCTCTGAACTTAAAATTGACCATATTAGCGAGATCCTGTCCGCGTAAGAAAAAAAATTACGTCGCGGATAGCGTCTGGTAAAATTCACCACCACCTTCCTAGTTCCCCCTCATAATTCTAAAGTTGTTGCAGATTTCATCGGCTGTAGTTTTTATTCAAATTTCACCTCGGTTTTCACATTCCAGCGTGAACAAGTGTAGCACCTCTTTTATGGTTCAGTGAACCTAACTTGTCACGTTTAGCTCTTATTAGCTCCAGAAGGACGTTCCGCAGTAAAAGAAGTAAGTTTTGTCTGATCGCCATCTTATGCAGCAGGAACTGGAGTTGATTAGCTCGGTTGGATGCGAAAAAAATGAAAATTAGAGGCGCGCTACAGAACTAGCGTGACCGGTTCCGCTCATTGAACCAGATAATAACAGGAGCAAAATTGAATGCTGGAATGTGAGAAATAGACTAAATCCTATAGAAATCTGAAACGGTAGCAGCTTTAGAATCTTGAGAGGAACTAGGAAGAAGGTGGTGAACTTTGGAATTTTACCAGGCGCTATCCGCGACGTAAATTTTTATGCATAAAATTTACTAATGCAAATGAGCTCGAGACAATAGCTCTAACTAACTAAACAATGAGAAATGGGCATTTAGTGGGACACGAATTAGGTTCGACGTCTAAAACTGGCCTAAGGATCACAAAGTCAGGGCATGACTGCCACTCATTGCCAATAATATCCATTTCCTCTAATGTTTTATCTATCGAAGCCAGGCACAACAATACTTTTCCCAAACTAAACCAGAAAGATTTAACAAAAGAACGATTATAAAATAAATGGCTTAATGTTTCTTCTTCAGCATCACAGAAAGGGCGTAGGGGTGATTCTGCCTTACCTATTTTAAATAATTTGGAGTTAGTAAAATTGATACGATGAACAACGTTGAAGAAACTCCCGCAATTTGATCTGGATAGAACAGACACAGGACATGGAATACACATTTTAAAAAATATATGGTCACGTGGCAAAAGTACGTCTTTACGTACTTGCTGTCGGGTGATTTGAAAATTTCCCAGCACGGTTCTGGCTTTTCAGAATTCCCACGACTATTTAATTGAAGCGGCAAATTTAGTACAGTTATGAGTTATAGCCATCTTGTCCTCACTAACACCATTGTATCGTTCTCTGTAGCAAGGACGTTTAATGTACGGGTAGATCCTCGCTGTTTATCGGAGGGTGCACACTTTGCAGAGGTACGTACAATAACGCATGTGAGACCCTCTTGTGCCCGGGCTATCCACTTTTCTTACTGCAGGAAAGGGAGCTCACCCCAATGGTTCGAATCGAGTAAAATGGATGTTTGCCTTTTTTATCTCGTCTTTAATCGTACAGCTTCTAATGAAGAAAGGTTTGGTATAGAATGGTCAGATTCTAGTCGCGCTATAATCGCCCAAAAGCTTACGTCTGGGGCAAAGGTGACTCACTCAAAATTCAAAATGCACCCCAGCTGTGACTCGGGCGCAAAGATGCAGAGTCAAACTCGGGGTCATAACTTTTGTGCCTTCTCCTTTTTCGATGTTATTCGATGTTAATAAGTAACTAAAAAACGATTTCTTAAAGTGCCACTGAAACGAAATCTCACTTCTTGATTCCAACCCGCCAATTTGAAGATTGACTATAGTTGTTGCATTCTGCCAAATATAAGATATATTAAAAAAGAAGAACATCTTTTATTACACTGTTGAAAACAGGCCTCAAGGACGACATTTTCCAAGCGAGCGAAGAGCTCATTAACATAAATTAGCATCACATTAAAACTCAAGTTTCCAAATAAGGATGTGTGACGTCAACTGATGTACAAGCCAGCAAAACAACATGGCGGAGGGAACGAGGAATCGAGAGTGCAGTGCGATTCTCTGCCGCTGGAGCTCTGTTTTGTACCACTATCAAGAATCGGACTGAATCACTTGCAAGAATAGAATGTGTAGGAAGATGCAATCTGTGCATTTCTCTCTGAGAACCTGAATTCGACGAGCAAGACCGAGGAAACAAGTCATCAAACGAACTCGCGCGCCTGGGCAAATGTAGAAACAAGCGGGTTTTGTTCGGTTCATTTATGGGACTTCAGTACTAGACAAGTCGGGTTATTTGTGCTGAATGACAACCCCAAAGTGCACTTCAGTTCCTGGTTAAACACGAAAGGAAAACATTGCCTAAGTGTGATTTTCGACGCTCGAAGAATAGCCATCTACTCGGCCCTGATAAACAAGTCGAGTGGAGTGAGTACTTTCTGAATTTTGGCTTCATTTTGCAGTCTCCATAATTGGATTAAGCTTATAAACTCCATCTTTGATTACTTGAGAAGCTGACTGGCCGTTGTTCCCGCATTAGCTTAGAATGTAAACCAAATTTCGAGCGAGGCGGTATGTTTGATTTTTTGTCAGCCTCCCACTGTATCCCAGTTTTCTGTCTTATATTTATAACAAATGCCATCTGCTCTTATGATCGCTGCTTGTACGGGTAAAATGCTTAGCCTTGAAATCCTATCTGAGTGGCTTATTCTTTTGTGCCAAATTTTATAAAGTAATCGAGAGGAAACTCTGCAGTATAGTACTGCGAAAGTTTTATCCGTAAATAAAGTAGCTGAAGATTGGAAAAGCTTACAAATTCAGATATTCACTCGGTTAAGAATCCGCAAAATATCCTTACCTTTAACCTTTTGTATTAACCGTGTATAAGGAACTCTGAATAAACTCACAGGAAAGCCAAGGCTATGATTGGTGTGTATAATTGAATAGGAACTATAGAATTCAAAAACAGGTTTTCAAATGACCACATTTCTGGCTTTTAAAATCCTCTGTGCTGCTTTTGTTGTATGAACATGGTTCATCTTGATTAATAAGCGTATTGAATGGTTTTGTTGGGCTGGTTTTTTTTTTTTGGATGATTTTCGTTGCACGATAAATATTTATGGTCTCAGATCGAGTCCAGGGCCCCACAGCATATGAGGGTTACAAATTTTGCATCAGTTCCTAGTTCTGTCAGTAGGTGTTTGTACTATACTGTCCAAAACGATGGTTTCTATTTCAACTTTCACTACCATTTTGTGATTGGAGTTCTTGCAAGGAATTTTTTTTACCAAGAGAGGTTGTATTTTATTTGCTTTTTGTCTGTTGTGATCAGTATTGTTGTAAGGCACAAGATTACAAGCCCTCCAGAGCTCCAATTTGCTTTAAGAAGTAGAGCAGTTGTAGATTGAATTAGATAATAAATTCAATGGGGCCCACCAGTGCCCACTTTGACTGTAATCACTCAACTGGCAAAAATGCAAAGAAAAAAAAACATGCTAATGATGAAATTATTAGGGCTGAAACCCTCCATTGTAACTGCTAAGTAGAGATGCATACTTTAACCACTTTCCTGGTATGTCCCGGTTGCACAAATCCTTCTTCCCCTTTACAGCAGAGATTACCATTTGTCCATCCCTAGTACAAATAAAATAGCTTATTTGGACGACCCCTCCTTATTTTTAGCTTTTAATGTTTTGGAACACAATGTGGGCTCAAATATGCAAATGTACTGGTACAGCATTGTGTGATTCCAGAAAAAAAATACCCTACCATTCCCCAACAGAAAATAAATAGGTAATCAAATATATTGTCATAAAATGTCATGTCTCTGAGAGAAGAGCACCATCCATCTAGATCTAGAGCTTCTGATAATTGTATGGGGCATACAAGGCATTTGACATCCCTGCCCCTCTGCAATTACTAAATCTAACCCATTGGGAAGGTATGAATTTTTTCTGAGATCATGCATTGGTGTTACCTACAGTCATATCACTTAGTTATCATGATAGCAAAACAGTGGAAGTTCCAGTGGCCCCATGAGCCAAGTCAAACACTAGTAACAGTAACTTTACAAGTAGTGAATTTAAAAATAAGGTGAGTTTGAGACTTTCAATTTAAGTGACTTTCTGTTTAAGTTTGAGATGAATACAGTATCCACCATTGGGCAATTCCAGAAAATATATGTACTCCGGGATGGGCATACAAGGCATTTGACATCCCTGCCCCTCTGCAATTACAAAATCTAACCCATTGGGAAGGTATGATTTTTTTCTGAGGGAGGGTTTTTTTCAAAATCAGAATTCTGCCTGCATGGGGGGTTTTCAAAGGTGGAAGCTAGTTTAACCTCTCAGGAATTCTATATTCATGTGGTGTAAGCCATTTTGGAAATTCTGGATGCGTGGGAAGGGGGATCAAAGTGCCACCTGTCCCCGGGGTACATATATTTTCTGGAATTGCCTATTGCAAATATAATGTTTTGACACAAAGAGAGAGAATACAGTACCTAGAGATTAGATACAGTAAACATCTGAATATAAGAACACCCAATATCAGAGGTCAGGCTGATTGAGAGACGAATCAGCCTAAAATGACAGCAAACATACACTTACATGAGGCTGCTCTTGTTCTTATAAAAATAGGGTTTTATTGGCCAAATTTCAGCCTGTTCTTATATGCAGGTGTTTACTGCAGCTGTACAAAATCACAATTCCTGGATAGTGGGTTAGGATATGAAAATTGAAAATTTACTGAAGGCTACTAAAACCATACCTGCAAACCTCCAGAGCTTTATAACTCGAGGCATTCATGGCATTCTTCCGGGAGATGAAATAAAAATGTCTACTTTTGCTTGCGTTTGCAAGGTACGATTATTGCACACAAAAATACAAGAAGCCTGGCATCTACAAACATGTATTTCTCGTTAATATTGCGACAATACTATTGCAATCTACAGACAGAAAAACAAAGGGACCACAATGTCAACTCTTGATGGATTACACGAAGACGAACAAAAGTTTTGAAAGCGTTTACTCGACTGGTCAGGGCCGAGTGTGGCTGTTCTTCGAGCGTCGGAAATCACACTGTTTTCCTTTCGTGTTTAACCAGGAACTGAAATGCAATTTGAGGTTGCCATTCCACACAAATAATCCGACTTCTTTAGTATTGAAGTCCCATAAATGAACCGAACAAAACCCGCTTGTTTCTACATTTGCCCAGGCGCGCGAGTTCGTTTGATGACTTGTTTCCTCGGTTTTGCTCGTCGAATTCAGTCTTTCATAGAGAAATGCACAGATTCCATCTTCGTACACATTCTATTCTTGCAAGTGATCCAGTCCGATTCTTGATAGTGGTACAAGACAGAGCTCCAGCGGCAGAGAATCGTACTGCACTCTCGATTCCTCGTTCCCTCCGCCATGTTGTTTTAGCCTGAGTATCAGGCTTTCTTGGGAAAAAGAAAGGAAAGAAAAAGAAAAGAAAGCCTGACACAAAAGCTGAGCGACGAGCCTTCCGCCCCCTGAAATGCGATACACCACTCTCGGAATAGCAACCAATCAAATTACTTCCGGTTAGACATCATGTCAATAAACTGTCATGCGTGTGTGTGTTTCTCGCCTGTTTTCGACTTCGGCGGGAAATGGATATTTTTTGCACAAAGTTTAGCATTCTGCATGGGTTCTAAACAGAAATTGTGCAGAATTGGCCGAGAAATTTTACAAGCAAAACAAGGCTCTCATGCGGCTTCATTATCTTTGTTCTTGGAGACAAATAACAGGCAGTTTACTAGTGCTTTAGCCGGGAAACCAGTCGTACTAGGCAAGTTGTTGCAAAGTATTGGAATTTTTGCTGTCCCAGGTTATCGGGATTCTGTTTGTTTGAAGTGCGCTCGAAAGGTTGTAAACTGTTACAAGTTGTTCCAGGAACTGCAAAGTGTATTTGTGGATAAACAGAGGAACGTTCAGCAGCAAAACAAACTCCCGTAAAGGCATCAACAAACTCTCAAAATGTTGCTCACGAGCGATCCCCAACTGGACTGACTCCTTCCGCAAAGCGTCAGAAACGCCCAGAAGGCAAGGAGAAAACTCGAGCGCCGCGATCAAAGAGATCTCTCTTCGGCAAGGAAAAGTCAACAGCAGAAGAGGATTGCCCAGTTGCCGAGAAAGAACTCACGCATGTGAACAATGCTATACAAAGCTTGATGAATATTCCTGCCGATATTTGCGGTGTGAGAGTAAATTTGCCGCCGATTGTGAAGGTGGGAACAAAACAAACTTGTACAGTATCAAAACACTTGCTCTATTATCTGTCTTTTGTGTTATAATTCTCAAGTATATTTTCTCCTTTATAGGTCTTTGTTGGTTATCCTCAGTCTTGCAAAGTGATCGAACGGGGATGCGAGGATAAATGGGAACTTTCAATGGTGAAAAACCTTTGCGTCGAAAACTACAAGGCCGCAGCGAATTCTGCGCTAAAGTTTCTGCCGTTCAGAAGAGAAATTCTAAGCGCTGTGTGTGGTATTGTCAAAAGGGAACTTCGTGACTACAGCAAAGAAAAACTATGGCCAAATATAATGGCGATGCGTTGAGTCTAAGGTCCTATGACAACGAGGAATTGCTCGAGAGCGCTAGAGTGAAAATGCCAGTCACGCATTCCCTAATAATCAACACGAGCAAGCCAGATGTTAAATACGAGGAAAACAAGCAAGCTTTGGCTTTATCCGCATTAATGAACACATGGATTCCGAGGTCTAATTTTATATACCGAATCAATACACTTCTAACAGCTGGGTGCTGTAAAAACGAGGTGAAAGATTTGTTCCACCGTCTCGGTTTGTCAAGCCATCCAAACACCATCCGCCAACAGCTCGAGTGCTCGGCCCGTCAGTATGACAAGGAAATATTGGCATGGAAGGATACAATAGAGAGAAACCGTAAGAAGTCTAAGCTGTTGCAAGAGGCTCTCCTCTCGCAGACTGGTGTATCCAGCAAGGATGGTATGGATGTAGGCTCAGTAGACTTTTCCCAGAGTGCATTGGAGAAATGCAAGTATTACGATGAAGAAACTCACCAGTCATGCCTAGAGCTCCTGCCGCCCCGAGAGGATAGTGTTGAAGATATTCCAATCTTTCAAGATTCAGACTTGATATCTGCTGTAGAATTGCTGACCAATGAGAAGCTTCCAGTTTACAGGTGTGTAAAAGATAGGTCCAGCAGTGGGTGTGTTTACAAAAAACTTACCTAATAACAGAGGCTCCATATAATATTTAGGTACCAGCATGGACAATTCCAGGTAATTGCTGCTTACCATTGGTCACAACAAACCAGTTATTCTGGTTGGAATGCCAATGGTTCAGTCAGTGTTTTCAGTCGAACTGGTTAGTGGACAAAGCTTCAGAGGTTGTCTCACAATTCCATTTGGAACGAACCAGTTAGAAGGGTTTACCGAAATGCAAATAAGTGAATGGTAATGCTTGGTGCACACTATGGACATGACGACATGAGTGCATGCTCTCTTATGTACAAGTGTGAACATCAGACATAACATTGACATAGACATAACGACATAAGAGAAACATGTTATGATGTTATGCCGCTAGTGTGCACCACGGATAAATGCCATTATGTTTTGTACCATTTAATGCCTGATCAACCCAACCGATTTTCCTTGACCAATTGTTAAGCACCCCTGTACCTGGGCTGCAAACAAGAGTGGGTTTCATAGATTGCAGGGGTGTTTGTGGGATGCTAGTGGCTTGCAAGCTTTAATGGTAAGCAAATTCATAGTTTCTGGAATTTCTGGATAAGGATGTATGGGAAGAGTGAAAACACAAAATACAGTAAATGTATGAACATTTGACAAAAAGTGGAGGTTGTACTTGAGGACCCCCTTAATGTATATGGCTCCGCTGCCTATTGTTTACACTTTAAATTTCTTTTGATATAGGATTGTTGGAGATAATATTGACCTTGAGCAGAGAGCCCGGATTCAGAGTCATAAAAAGACTAACAAGTCCCTACACTGGTTCCAGCTATATGCCGTAAAAGACCGGGTGGCAAGCGATTCATCAGATGTTAGCCCACGCAAACCTCTTGAGGACCTAGAAATGAGGGAGTTTCTACCAACGCCAGAAGTCCATGATGTACTTATCTGTGATCTGTCTGCACTGATTCCAAGAATTATTGTTCAGTATTTACCAGCTTATCAGCCATTCAAGAATTCTGTAAAGTATCACATCCCCCACAAGCATTCAGCAGAAATGCGCACACAGTCACATGTGGTATGTTTGTAAAAAGCATGTATTTATAGCAAATGCAATTTGTGTTTTATACTAATTGTGTGTTTCCAAAAAAAATATCCATACCCCCCCCCCCCCCCCCCATGGAAGGGTGTTGAGAAATGACCCCCCTCCCCTTTTGAATTTCTGAAGAAAAATACAGTATTTGTATGGAAAAGATCAGGTAAATTGACCCCCCCACCCCTCTGGAATTTCCAGTCCCTTCCTTAGGGGGGTATGGATATTTTTTGGAATCACACATTGCATGTTAGCATATACACTTATGCATTAGTAAAACATTTACCTCTCCTGATTGTATACACTTTCATGATACATTTTTTGGATTATTTTTTGGTGATAAAATATTATAATGTGTGGTTCCAGAAAATATCCATACCCCCTCCACGGAAGGGTGTTGGAAAGTGACCCCTCCACCCCTCTGGAATTTCCAAGGAAAAATACAGTTTTTGTATGTTTGTATGGAAATGATCAAGTAAATTGACCTGGCTACGCCACTGGCATGAAGGCTAAAACCTAAGACTTTCACAAAAATGAGATCAACAGAAATGTGATACTAACATTTTGGTAAAATATTCATTGGCCTTTTTAAAAATGGGTGGAAAATTATGATTGTTTCAAGTTGAGTCATTTGTTTGACCCCCTTCTCCAACATATGTAAAATCAAATGACTAAATATTATGATACTAATAATACTGATTTTATCAGTGTTCTTTAGGGCTAGAGTTTAAGAACCCAAACACAGCTGCTGATATGGCACAGATATTAAAGAATGTCCAGGCCAAATTTGTACCTTCTGTGGATATAGGTGGTGGGGAGCCAGAAATTGTACAGCGAGTGTTTCTTGACGGTGACCAATTAACCGAAGAGCGTGCAAGAAATGCCCAGTTGGCTAATGCTCTAGCTGGAACACCAATTGAGCGCCTGAGTGGAATTGAGACAGCCTTTGCAGATTGGCATCTGGGCAAAAACTTTCTGATGGTAAGGTACTGATCTGCTAGCCTCCTTATAGCTGTAACTAGACAGTGATGGGGAAGGGGGTACTCCTTGAAATTCCCCTCCTTGGAATTTTTTCCTTATTTACCCAACTTTAGTAAAATCACACTATCACGAATCCTGCATTCTGATTGGCTCAAATCACACTGTCTATTGAGTCATAGATGGTGAGTTTTGAAAAGGCTGGCGTTTTGATACAAGTTTCGTTATTCAAAGGTAGTGTGTGAGTGTGATTTTACTAAAAACAATTAGATTACTTGCTCTCGATTTCTATGAGCTTGATAGTTGACTCGTGGAAGACTCCTTGTCAACTATCAGTTCATATAAATCTTGCTGGGGGACTGCCCCATCTAGCTAGGGCTATATGGCAATTGCTTTTCAGTCCTCTAGTGGTTAAACATTAACTTTTGGATGTTAGCTCAAGCTCTGCAATGAGTGCTTGTTTTCCTTTTATTTGCAAGATTCTGTTCAATTTGTTTGTAAAAGAGGGCTCCGCAGCTGAGATAGGGACCAGCTATGCCTCCATGAATCGGAATGGAAAGACAAATGCCAAGAAAGGGCCAGATAAGGACTACAACTCCTACAAGGAGTTCTTTGACAGAGAGACCGAGGCACACCTTATTGCACGATGGATGACCTTTGCGGGGATGCAGAAACATGAAGGTGAAGAGACATAATCACAGTAACAGTTCAACAAAGTAGCTGAAATATCATGATTGTCTGCTGGCTGATCACAATAATAATTCTTCTCCCCATACAGACACTCCAGTGAAACGTCCTGTCCCAGATGTGAGCAAGTGGAGTACACAGGAGAAGGTGTCATGGTTACAAGCAGAGGTCCGGTGCTTTCTTGAGGAATTGCTTCAGCCAAATGAGGTGGCAGAGAGGGTAGATGAACTGGATATTGCACACAGAGAAGGTTTTACTTGCCGCAGTGAAGGTTGTGCTGCAGTTTTCCCTCATCATTCAAGTAGAGTCAGGTAAAATTTGATTTCATTTTGGGCCTCATTGCACCCCCCCCCCCCCCCCCCCCCTTTACAGACCAAGGAGGTATAGCAAAATGACCTTTTCCTGAGAAGCTATTAAGGCTGCTATTATTCTCACTCTTTTTCTCAGAGTCTACTCACTTTTTTACCCTGTTCTAAGTGGCTTAGACATGTCTCTATTGCTTAGCCTGGGGTCGTCTACCCTTGTTTCAATAATCGTTTGAGAATGTTGTTTGTTTTTCCTACCTTTTAGCTTAATCCATATTTTTCTATTTTCGTTAAAAAATGACTGTACTTGACACCTCTATTTCATACTGAGCTTCCTTGTTGTATTCAATGCTGATTGGTCAGCTCACTGGCTACAGCTCACTGGCTAACCCCATACTCCACCCTAGTCAGCATAAATTTGAGCTTTTGGCATACTATTTACCATTCGCATTCAAAAATTTCAAAATTTCTTTTTGGAATGTGTCCCTGACATTGCCCAAAAAATCTTATCATTCCAGACACGAAGTGTTGCGTCATCCTGGTTTAGGAATCGCTGATGATGGGGATCTTGACAGGGACAGCCTTGGTTACTACAAATGCAGGAATAATGAATGCCCTTATGTCTACACTACTAAAGCAACTCGAAAAAGGTGAGATAAAGAATCTCAACAATTGATACAGATTCCTTAGACCTGACCAAAATGTTTGTAAAATCTCTTTTTAAAACTATTGGAAGACAAGGTAAAAATAGACAAAATTCTTAAAGCAGTCGGTGTCTTTCTTGGATGGATAAGAGGTGTGAGGAAATATAATTTCTTATGAATGTATCTGATTGTTAGTAAAAGGTACCTTTAAATTTCACAAAAACAATTCACCACCCATTGTTATGGCATGTGGGAAGATCTTTCTAACATGAGATAGACAATTTTTTTGAGGTGAAAAATAATTTGCAACCGTATCTTTTTCTTTTGTTTCTTGTAACAGTTTATTCCAATTTCAATTAGGCATGAGACCCTAAAACATCATGAGAACTATGATGATGCAGAACCACCTGTTGCTGAAAAGAAAAAGAGTACTGATCCAATCTACCACTACCATAATGCAAGACTTCAGTGTGGCCTCCTAGTACTCAACCTGATGGATGCTGTGCAAGAAGGGGATGGGGATAGGCTTGTTCGCTGCTTCAAGTTCATCCTGTTATTCAAATACAAGTTCCATCATACAAAGTATGCCTTTGTTATTCTCCTTTTCTTTGCCAAAATATATGCCTTGCTGTCAGAGAAAGAGGCGTATCTGCTTACCCACAACTGCTTTATCAACAAGAAGGGCAAGACAGGGGGTAACATAGCACTAGACCTCCACATGGAACACCTTAACTTAGATGTTAAGAAGCTCCTGCAGGCAATGGGAGGCAAGATAACTGAGGCTGCTGCACAAAGATGTGCCCGAAGCATGACAGTGATGAATAAGGTTATGGACAGTGTCTATGATGAGTGTAGGAAATCTCATCGTCCTGGGTACCATGGGGTAAAGACAAGTGCAGAAACTGTACACTCCATTTCAAATGATTTAATGCAAGGGAATGTATTTACATACACACCACAAAGGGCAGGCTACCCCCTTGACATTGATTACAGAGATTTTTTTGCTTGGGCAAAAGACCATCTCAAAGAATGGAAAGGCATCTATGAGACACCCCGTAACCAGTAAATTGATCAAGCATGCATGAGAGAATAGTCATTATTTGATAAATCTATAAATATTTTAGTAGAAACCAACTTGCTATTTTTAGTCAGAAAGGCATTGAAATGCAAATTGAAGGGACTCAGGAAATATAGTTGAGGTACCAATAAAACATTTTTACCATAGCTGGCCAATGATAGTATGTATTTGAACGATTGCAGTTGGTTTCTACTAAAACAATACCCTTATTGGCTTATTTGCCTCTAGTATCATACTATGTGCTATGGATCTCCCTGGTCATCTACTACAATCAAAAGATCCAACAAAACTAGAACTACTTTGTACAGTATTAGTTGAAAATGCTTAATGGTCAATTACAGCTGTAATTAATGTTTGCACTGAATTTGAATGTTGGTAGTTGTGTTACATTTAATGAACAAAAGTGCCTGATATGCATGTGTTGCATCCTGGTTGTTGTGTTATATCCCAAAGGCATCTTTAAAGCAAAGTGAGAGTGAAAACTTATATGTTCTATAGCTGCAATTGTCCATTTGGCTGTTCTATTTAAGACCATAACCCCCTATCAAGGAACTAAAAATTGCTCTACTGCTGTAGAATAGCAATCAAAAACCTGATGGTTCCTGATGACATTTCTAGCTATTTCATGAATAATGTGAAAAAGCTCTCTAGAGTCAAAATCAAAAACCCCTTGGGAAGTAGCCTGAGTATCAGGACCCTCCCCCTCCACGAAAAAAAAAAAATGAGGAAGTTGAGCGTCAAATTCAATACACCCCTTGGCAATCCAAAAACATTGATAGAAGGTATGGACATTTAATGGAATAGCTGTATTGCTTGCAAAAATGTATATTTTACAAATGGTGCATGGTTCAAGAAAATGTACATGCTCTTGCTAATCCAACGCCATCTAAAAGAATTCATTTTTAGGTGGATGAGTACTTTTCCATGTAATATTTTAAAAGCATGATGTCTCAAGTATAAAATGAGTAACATTATTATAATACATTTTTGTTACAAAATTGACCTTTCAACAAAGCTATTGTATGTACATTATGCATGTTATTAAGACAGGTTGTTTTAAAACTTCAAGCAATTTGAACATGAAGCAGTCACAAATCTTGTTACTAAAAAATAGCAAATCCTTTGATTTCATTTATGGTGTTTTTCGAAAGGTATGAAACGTGATAAGCTGTTATTGTCCCGCCAAACATTTCTCATGGGAACCTGAGAAAATAGAATTCAAAGTTCACAGAAATGTTGCATTTGTATGTTTTAGTAACAATATTTTTGGCCAAGCATTGCTTGAATCTCTAAAATAGCCTGTCTTAATTCAAATATTATATTTTCCAATTATCAAATACTAAAACTCTCAGAACTGAACCCCTACGCAACATTTTTGTATTTTTGTGCAAAAGAATATCACCAAATTACTATGGTGCCTTAATTGATTTCAGGTGATCTGGATCCCCCTTCCGGAATTTCAACAAAATAAAGTTTTTAACAACAAATTTGGCTGTAACTTGTATGAAACTACTACCTATTGCCCTAGGAAAATTCTAAGTAAAATGTCAGTTCAAGCTTAAATGACTGCAAGAGGTACCTTGACATGGCATGCTGCCTTTTTAAACTTGTGAAGTTCCCTCGTCACTGTCCGACAACAACTCTGATTCAAAGTCATAATCTGTTGCATGTTCCATTACAGCATTGTACATGGGTCCTGCCTCCACTGCCAAGTTGTAGAGGCTAGTGTCAATAGTGATATCTTCGAACAATTCGCTGAAAACTTCTAAGACTGTAACAGCTAATTGCAGAGACGAGATGAAACTGTTTTCCATGAGATCAGATAAAGTAAATATCTTGTGAGAATTGTTTACAATAGAATCAATGATGCTGTCTGAAAATCCATGACATAGCACACCCGATGTATCAAAGAATGTAGCCCTAGCGCATGAGCTAAGAGACTGCTTGATTTCTATAAGCGCCTCTCTCAGACAGTTTTTATCATCCTCACCAACCTCGCGTACTTTCTCTATTTCTTCAACACTAGAGGACAATTTGTCAAATGGGTAGAGAGCCTTCCCACACTTATCTCCATTACATTTACAAAGTTCATGACATCTGTTGCAGCAATCATGCATAGGTGTCAGGGTCACATCATCATCAGTGAAATGACAGAGAAGGAGCTTCCGTATGCACTCCTTTTTCTTGACAACATTCCTTATTGAGCCTTCACATTGAACAAGGTGCTTCCCAAGGTACATAATGATACTATGTGCATATTCGGTGTCTCTCCCAGCCCTCCCAGCCTGCTGTAAATGGTCTGCAAGAGTTCGTCCTGGACCAAAGTGGATGACATATCTTACATGTGGGAAGTCTACTCCCATACTGAGTGATTTTGATGCAATAACCACCCTCGCTGAGCCACTTTCAGTAAAAGAACTGGTGACTCTAGTCTTGGCAGAGTCTGGTGTTGCGGAGTAGTACACAGAAAGAATGCAGCGATCAGCAACTGGTTCTTCCCCTTCCAAGTAGGCATCATTGCCAAGTTTCATTAAAAGTGTGCTCAGCACAAGTACAATATCGCTAACCGTGTGGCAGAATATGATAGTCTGTGGGGCCTCTGCTTTCTTTTCTTTTAGCATTTCCACTAGCCAATCAAAGCAATGCAATTTCTTGTCACATTGAACAGATGAGAAACGTATATTCTCTTTATTTGGGCTGATTATCATCTCCTGTGTTCTTTGAAACCCAGGAGTTTACACAGCCGTTGCCTCATTGCCTTGTCAGCTGTAGCGGTAAGGGCCAAAACTGGTTTACCCCCAAGGAAGGACCTCAAGTCCTTTACATTGCCAAAGGCTTGCCGGAATGCTGCCTTGCCTTTTTTCCCTGTTCCCCTGCAAGAAAGAAAAAAGTAAACTAAATCATTTTTTAAACGGTTATATAATATCAATTTATCATAGGAGATAAAATTCAACAGTGTCAAACAATTCTGTTTAAAACTTGTTTTAGCTCGCCCAAACAGCATGAGCTACTATTATGAAAGGACTAAAAAGAGGTTTTTATAATACCAGTGCTATAGATAGTAGAGACAGAGGCGAAGTAATTTAGTGTCAACATTGTCACCCCAAAAATTTCTACCTAATACGACCTTGGGCTTGCACTAAATTTTAGAGGAAGTAAATTAGAATATATTTCAAAGTAGACATATTCGCGATGAAATATCTAAAATATCATGTCTTCTAAAAGAAAAACAGTATTTAGAGCAAGAACAACTCACAAGACAGGTTTATAGAGAGTCGATTTTATAGAGTTCGTGTGAGAGATTACATATTTCTTTCAGCGCAACAAACAAGCGAACTTTAAAAACAATTTGATCCTTACCAAGTCTCAACAGTGTGTACCTCATCCGGCAGAGCGGAAAAACCTCACGCATGCGCATTGCGGACCTGTTCAGAGCAAACAAACATGGCGGACGAGAAGGCTGGAGTTTCGTACCTTTTCATGCACCTCAAGTTGCCTTTTATACGTGTCCGATGTTTTATATATTTACGTGACATACTCGGGTGTTGTCAAGGAAAAGCTGGAGCTGCGAACATTACACAGTGTAGCTGATAAACAGGTATCACAGTTCCTTTAAAGCCATGCACCTCGAGAGTCGCGGCTGTTTCGCCAATTTGCAAATGGACTTCGAAGATCTCAGTTCTTAAGGTCGTACTTGGAAACTTAAGCTCCATATTCGCACAGAAGACAGTTTGATAATTGGTGTTTTACATATAAAAAATGACCTTTTTGTTTTTCTGGTGACTTTTTTAACGAGACACTTGAAGTCAGACGTGTGCTGATTACACGTGTTGACAGTGACTTAATCTCCCTTTGGAAAATGTAGCACCGTACTGCAGCCATCGTTCTTGATTTAGGCATTATTCAGGCTGGAAAAATTACACCTTTCACCAGAATTATCAACTTTGTAACCTTGTAGGTGTAAAATAAAATAAAATTTGTTCAAACCGCATCATATTTGTAATTCAGCAGCCGGAAACGAAAGGCGATTTTAAATCCTTCGACTTGGTAATAAAATGGCGCGAAAACAAGGCACGCGCGCGTCACTTTTCCCGCTTTTTTCAGGCCATTTAAACTGTACAGGATTACGTAAGTCTTTGTTTACGTTTTTCAGTAAAAATGTCGAGGGAAATGGTTTGTGTTTTCGCTTCCCGGGCAAGAGGGACGCAAACTTGCTAAGGAAAAATATCGGAGGTTGAAGGGTTAAATGCTAGAGCTTGTGGGTACAAGAATAAGGTTACTATTTGTATCAAACATTTGCAGAAACTGAAAATAGAGAGCGAATCGAGATGTTGTTATCCCTTCAAGACGGAGTCCTGTAGCACAACATTTGTTGCATGCCCTCAGCGACTTTTTAATTGTTTTGATGAAATGTGTGTGTTACCTGGGACTCACATTTGTGAAAAACACTTGGTGGCAACTGACTCTTGTGGAATAATAACTGAACACCCTCTTTATAAGGCTCCAATCAAGAGAAAGGTAGGAGGAAAAATCTAATTTTACAGTAGCTGCACAACTCAGCAGTGAAAATGTTGAAAAAAAAAATAATAATAATACAAACATATCAATGCTTAGCGGATTGCACCTGCACATTCAGAGGAAACAAAGAAAAAACTGGATGAACTAGAAGAACATAACCAAGCCCTGGAGACAGAGAATAAGTCCTTACAATTACAACTTTCAGAGATAAAAGAGTTGAACTCAGCACTGCAACAGAAACTGGAAGGTACTAGTTGAATGCCACTGATGACCCCCTCCCATTCTTGAAATTTAATTTCTGGTGTGCAGATATTCTGACAAAAAAAGGAAAGAGGTAGCTACAAAACAGCAACCTATTGTATTGGCTAATCAAACATAAGACATCTGCATCCACATTTTGTATAAAGAACACTGGGATTCCTGGGGGGGCAAGGGGCAGAACTCATGAGTTCTACCAGTAGGTCAGACACTTCTGCACAAGAAAGTAATTCTAGGACTGGTACCGTACAGTATATTCCAGGGTTTTCAATGGCTAGCATTCAATGTTTATAATTCAGGGAGTTGTAATTAAAGAAATAGAATACCCCAAAAAGAGGTTCTTAGCACAGGTGTATTGACAAAATCCTGAAAATAGGCCCTTGTGTTTGCTTTCAATTGGAGCTTGAACATCTTCATACTGTGACACTAATTTGTCTAAATTACATCAAGTTTATATAATATAATTATTTTTATTGGAAATTAGCATCAGCATCATTCAAGGAACTGTTTATCAAGTTCAGCCAAGCTCTGACAAGGCACTATAATGATGAAGGCCAGCTTCTTTATGACTCTATGGAGATGAAGAGATTCTGTGAAACCCATGCCCCTGGCTTGTTCACACTCATCTGTGACTGTATCTCCAGTCCCCATCAGACATCAGAAAAGTACAATCTGCAAAGAACAGTAGCCCTGTTACACAACATGGCATATTTTAGAAATCAGGCAAGTTGTCCTAATTTTCTGAAATCAAGCATTGCTACTTGCTTTTCTCAGGCAATAGACCCAAACTCAAATCCTTGTACAGTAATTGTGACTGTATTTGCAAAGAAAATGTGAATGTCTGGACAGTTCTATTTACTTCTATTAATATATCATGCATCTTACAAACACTTTGTTGAGGGAATATGGCAATTCACAACGTCAAGTTGCAGATAATGATATAAGACAGAAGAACTGGGCCCAAATATCAATATGATTTTTTTTTAAATCATATGTTTCCCTTGAAAGGTTCTCAAGAACTGTACTAATTATACTGGCTCATGCTAACTTAGACAAGGGATTTTGTTTTACTGTTTTTTTTTTCTTTCAATAAGGCCAATTCTCATTGACAACACTATGCATGTACAGTATCAAGTGTATGTAAGAATTCAATTTTCACACTATGTTCTTTATAGAAACTAAACAAGTTACAACTTGATTGCGGTGTATACCTTTCGTCATGTGGGACATCCCAACAAGGCTTGATGTCAGGCACAGTAATGGGCTTTGCACCACATCAACAGAAAGAAAGACCTGGCTAGCAAAAGTCTACCAAACACTGTAGTTAAATTATCTGAAGCATGGAAGGTAGTAAAAGTAACTAAATATGTTAAGAGAGGCTAAATCTCACTATCTGTTAATGGCAGTTTCCACTGAATTACCAGTGTGACATCACATGGTTCTTAAGAACCTTCCTCCATTCAGCTCTAAACTGTGTCTGCTTGTCTGAGGTTTACGTGCTTGAGGTCTTCTGACATAACCTCTTGCCATGTTTTGCATGGCCTGCCTCAGGGCCTACACATCAAGAGAGCATACTTCTGATCCAGCAGTTTTGACATGTAACTGTTTTGATTATTTATTTTGTTGAGGCTGGGGCTGTATACCTTGAAGGAATTGCTTTAATCTTTAAAGGGGCAATATTGTTTTTCCTGTCCACCTCTCTTTTTCAGAAAAAAAAGTTTGTGCTTGCAATTATCGATGACTTTCATGCAATCCATACCAACCTTGATCCCAAAACATCAGTGACCAGCACGGCAATCCACATGGCGACTGAAGTGCTTGATATCCACGCCGTTCAGGCTATACCGCTTCCAGGAAATAACATAAGCAACACCAGACTATCCTTGTGAAAGAGAAAGAATGCAGAGGGGGCATAAACACTACAGAACTGCAAAGAATCTTTGGTGTCTTCATGTCACAATATTTTCCCCAATATTATCTCTCGTCGTTACCAGACTCCTGCAGAAAATTTGACATGAAAGATGCTGATAAGTCAGTGAAACAGCTCAGGTGTATTATCACATCATTTATTACTTTGTTGTACAGGGTACCTGTTCTCTGTACATTTAGAGGCAAATCATTTAGAATCCAATCACATAACAATTGACAACTATCATGCAACCCTCCCCTTTTGGATAAGCATGTAATGGCAGCTGTATATTAGTGGTTACAAGCTACCGTACTCTAAAATTTGAGTTAAAACAAAGTACATTGTTCAATAGAATATAGATCTACCATATAACTTCCTTTTTCCTTGGTTGTATCTACTATGACCACTCTAAGTGGATTTTCAAAACAAATCTCTCTTCTACAACCCTATCTCCCCTCCCCCAAATAAAGCCAACTTCCAGTTTCTTGTCCTTATAAATCAGATGTTACAATGACCCTGAGAAGGAAGAAAGAGCTACACTTAAAACAACATTCCTCGTTGATGAAGAAGAGAGGCCACTAAAAAGTTTAGCAAATTACACTGGAGCCTGGGCCCATGCTGTAGAAGAAGTACCACTGCTCTCACAATACATGGGGGAGTATGCAGTTATGACAACAGGAGACTGGCCAACTTGGTATTTCCAAAAGAAAATGATTGCTCAGGTGATAAAAGTGCACTAAAAAGGCAAACTTAGACAAAGACAAATGCCAGTATTGCAAAATCTGCAAGACAGCATTCTTTAACCTTATGATCCAACCTTTATTTTTTATTCTATTTTTTTTTTTTTTTTTTTTTGCAGTGGATAGCTGGTAGACCCACATACCAAACATCCCTAGTGCCATGGCAGGGGCCATTTCATGTGTATTATAATGCACAGCAGAATGTTATAATTCTGTACAGATTTCTTTTTGAGAAAATGTACAAAGCAATTTTTGGAGAAAGGAAAATTCTTGCAAAAAAACCAAAGCCTTACAGAGTTTCCACATTAATTACAGCTAGTTTTGGAGGATGGCTTCTTGTCAGAGATGTTGTTCTTAGGCAGTTTGGCCATCACTACAAGGCTACAGAATATGTTGCTCTTCTTCATATTCTAGAGGAAATAGTTCCTTTAGTTTTTTACTTTTATCCTTTCTGTTTCCGTGGAGGGAACTATGAAACCTACAAAACTGCCCTTCTCAGAGTTTCAATAATGTTTATAATTCACAATCGGCGTCATTATGATAAGTCCACCCTGTCACAATTGAGTGATATGACATACCACGAAGCCAATGTTCCAGTTATCAACCTGGTAGAGAGAGCGATCCTGGATACACTGACAGAAAAGAAAGTAGAGATATTCCACTCCATCTTGAGAGGGTAAAATTACAATGCACCACATGATGCACATTTCATGCAAAAATAAAAAGTGATTGACCTCACAATACAAAATCAATCACTTATTAAACAAGGATAGTAGGATTGGGGATTGTTACAAATGTTGTATTGCAAAAGTAGATAGCTTGACTATTCTATAGAATGATAGACAACAGGGGTGGAGGACGTTAAGAACCCTAGGACCCATTGTCTCTGTTGAAAACATAACCTCCCCTTGGCACATTATCTAATAATTAGTTTCAAATTTGCAGCTTCATTTCCTATTTTATTCCCATTCTCTAGTTCCATTGAACCTTGGTACAATGCAGAACAGATCCGTACAGCTGCTAAAATTTTGAACACTGTGCGGTTTGATGACTGCTTTAAGGACAAGTTCGTTCCTGCATATCAAAGAGGCCAAGGTTGCAAGAACTACACAGTAATTTGTGGGAAGGCTGCAGAATATCTTATAGACACATTTGCAGATGTGTGGAACAATGCAGATGATGCTGTGCGACTTCCGAGAGGAAGGAAGAGATTTCAGGTCATTATAATATATATTTCATTTAAAGTATTCAAAAGTAGACAATAACTAGAATTTCAATAGGTTTTATATAAAAACAGGTAGCCCTTCACGAGAAATATCAATCTTAATATTCTCCAATTTATACAGTTCCTTTGTACCCTGAACAGGCCTTGACAGCTCTAGAGTTGGAGTGAAACACAGAAAGAGTTAAGATTTTTCATTAATTTTTTGACAGCCGTATTACTTACCAACGTTTGATGCAACAATCGATCAACGAAGCCTCCCACTTGGATACGCCTGGCTGGATGAAAGCCCTGACCCTACCAAGGAATGTGACAAGAAAGGTTGTCCAATCCAAGATCCACGTGCTCTCCGTGTTCTTTTGACGTGTGGCCATTCGTTCCACCAGGATTGTTACCCCGCACCTATTTGCGGCATTTGTATGCCTAAATTGCGTGAACGGATTGATAAACTCTCCAATACCTTCAACGAGGGATTGTTAAAGACGACCGAGGAGGATGAGGTCGATGAAGGCGACGATTCTGATGATAATGACGATAGTGACGATTTCACTAGCCAGAACCACGCAAGCGACTATTACCAATCGAACGAGTTTCGAGATGCTCTGGCTGCACGTTTCCGCCAGAAATTAATCGAGCAATGAATTGTATTGTTGTAGATTCATCCAGGTACTTCTGTACACAATTAGACCATGTAATATCATCTACATGTTGATCGTGTGTTGCCTTGAAGAAGTCATAGTTCTAGCCGTCGAACATTGATTTTGGGCGATTTTGTAAATAAATGTGCAACAAATCACGGTAAACAGCATGAATGAGCAAATATATGCAACTTCGTGAACAAATAGAAAAGCATTTTGCTATTCCATGAGATTTTAGGCCTGTACTAAACGATACTGTGAGGAAATTTCGACCTTATTTGAAAGAGCTTCTCAGAAATCCAGCCTTCTCGTCCGCCATGTTTGTTTGCTCTGAACAGGTCCGCAATGCGCATGCGTGAGGTTTTTCCGCTCTGCCACCTCATCCACAACCAAAAACTGGGCATCCTTTAGAGGTCCAGAGGTCAACTGGGTTCTCCAAGAGTCGGACAGCCAGCTTTCAGCGCTACCGAATAGGATTTCTTTGTCATCGTGGTTTTCGTCACATTTGAGATCTTCGAGGGACGCCGCAGAAATTCCTTTCGCTTTAAGTCTCTCGACTTGCTGCTTTCGTATCAGCTCAAGTGGGCTTACAACGACAATTGTAAAGGTTCTTGCCTCCCCGTGTTTATGAAGCCAGTAGCTAGCGTACATTTTCGGTAGTAGTTGATATATTAGGCTTTTACCAAAACCAGTTGGCAAAACGGCCAAAACATCTTTGCATTCGACGACTAGAGTTTTAAGGCATGTCTTCTGTTCTTCTTTTACCTGAATCCCAGGAAAATACTGGATAGCAGATGCTAAAGCATTCTGAAACTCTCTTTCGTCCATATTCCGTTGTAGAAAGGACGAATTTACTCAAATATTTATATCCGTGTTCTCACATCGCACACCGCAGCGGCACCGCAGCAGATTTAGTCGCTCGAACGAGCTTGCACTGGCGATTTCACTTCCGGCCTAACTCACGTGACACGCTTCTTTGTCTTTTGACCAATCAACGCAGCATTCAGAATCTGAATGCTGAACATGAACTTTTGAATGGATTTGTGTCAGGCCCTCTTCCCTCCTTTCCTCATTTTTTTTTTCGTGGAGGGAGAGGGTCCTGATACTCAGGCTATGTTGTTTTGCTGGCTTGTACATCAGTTGACGTCACACGTCCTTATTTGGAAACTTGAATTTTAATGTGATGCTAATTTATGTAAATGAGCTCTTCGCTCGCTTGAAAAATGTCGTCCAATAAACCTCGAAAATGGTGTTTTCGGAATCAAAATTTTGAATGTTCCTCTTTTTCAAAACCTCTTATATTTGGCATAATGAAAGCACTATAGCCAATCTTCAAATTGGCGGGTTGGAATCAAGAAGTGAGATTTCGTTTCAGTGGCACTTTAAGATTAATTACAGAAGCCATGATCACTATTCTCTATATCTGTGAGCTCCTAATTCACAATCCCCCCTATAACATCTTGATACCACTACTACCAGAATCCTCTTTTTGTTATTCAAAAGTTGTTTGAGTTCCTTTGGGAGCTGCAAGAAACAAAAAGGAATTACGAAAATAATTCTGGTAGTAGTGGTATCAAGATGTTATAAGGGGAATTCTGAATTACGTATTCCGGCAATCCTTTACATAGTCTCAAAGAAGCCAAAAAAGAAAATTCGTCGGAACAGAAACACGTGTATTTCGAATTTCGAGTGAGGCACCTTAGCTAAAAATTGCTCTTCACATGACCACGAACGACTCCATTGACAAAGGGATGACATTGAAAACCAATCCAACCGTGCTAAACGAAAAAAATGCTCTTTGCCATACTTGTTCGCGTTTTCTCTCAACGCGCGGCATGGAATTTGATTGTAGTTGGATAGTGGTCTAAGGTCTCAACCGATACACCCGCTCATTATAAATACATAACTAGGTGAGAAGCTTCCATGTAGTCGATTGTCAATTGTAAAAATATCTCTTTCTGTCCATTATGACTTCTAAATTGCAACTAACAAATCGAATTACTCTCAGCGTTGTTTGCACTCTTATCGACAACGCTTCATGACAGTAGTCAATCAAGTCCGTGATCGCCTTAGTTTTATTTCCATCTTGCGGTGTTGATCTGTACTTCCGTACCTTCATGGATGTATTTGAGGTTTATTTCGCCTTGATTCCAGCCGTTTAGGTGAGCTTCCTGTAGTACGTGAACAACTTTGATAAATCCATATTTGCATATCTTTGATCCACTGCCGAAACTTCATAATAATAATAATAATAATAATAATAATAATAATAATAATAATAATAATAATAATAATAATAATAATAATAATAATAATAATAATAATAATAATGGTTTATTAGCATTCCAACAAAGAGGCTCTTCTATGCTAATGGTCTATACTAAATGAACTATACTACTTTAATGAGCTATACTACTTGAGCTAGAGTGATAAAAATAATACTACAAACTATTAATAAAACTACTGATAATAAACAAATTGGTGGCGGTTCACTGTAAGGCTAAGCTAATCTCATTTTAGCCTTATCATTAAAAAACATTACGCTGACATTACGCTTAAAAATTGAGAACTCTTTGGCCTCTCTTGTAGCGGACGGTAACGAATTAAAAATAAATCTGAGAAGCGTTGTACCCGAAGGTGCCTTGAGTGTGCGCAGTGCTGAGTTTAAAAACACTACTTGATCCATCGGGCACAATCCAGCGACATGCATCCGGGACTGTACGGTTAAGCGCCGCCAGATTTGAAAGCTAATTAGCCATAACTACAGACAAAACGGAGCTAAACTGCTGACCTTGACTATAATATTGTCAAATTGTGATGTTGCTAGTTTTTCTGTAAAATAGCTGAAAGTTGATTTCTGTAGTTTAAATATCAAAGAAGACATTTTGCCTGATAACTGTTAGTAATGATTTATTTTTACTTCCCCCACGACAAGGTGGATTTTGGTGTTTTTAGCCATTTTCAGTGGGGAAAAAATATTCAGAGCTAGTTTTACGCTCTGCCAAGTACTTTTATCAGTTGCTGAAAACGGATATTAACGGTTCTGATTGTGAAGAAATGATTTTCACCGTCTTTGGTCAGTTAGAGCGGGATTTTACTTCCCCCAGAGAGAGATTTTGTTGTAGGCACACGAATTAGCTCGCCATCTTGAAGTCGAAGTTCCCGCTTTTGGTTTGAATCCGAATAACAATGAGTCGTATCTCCCTCGAGACGAGTCTAACAAAAGAATCCGAAACAAAAAGAAAAGCCAAGAGTATTCAGCCTTTTATTTAGGTGACGAGCCTTTTGTTGTGGCAAATAAAAGAGCTCGAAGACATGGTAATAGCACCAGGAGCTGAGCGACGAGCTCACTCACGCATAGCCAAGTCATGAGATTTGTTTTGGTTTGCTTGATGTCGCTTAGAACAATAGGATTGTGCCCGATGCTTAATGTTCTACCAGGTATATACTGGTCGAGGCGTAAGTGCGCAGGCCAATTTGTGTAATGGGCAGCCTTAAAGGCGAAATTAGTGAGGTGGAATTCGCGTCTCTCTGTGATGGGTAGCCAACCTAGTTTAAGCACCTCTTCTAACCCAGCGTGCTTCCTTATTACAAATCCTGCAGCGGCTAGTTGAACTCTTTGTAAACGCGCTATAAGATAGTCCTGCACAGGGTGAGTCACAACGTCATTAAAATCTATTTTAGATAAAACTAGAGCTTCATGCGAACTCAGTTGTGTAGGGGGCACCGAATTAGCCGTTTTTTTGCGGAGCCCGGTGCGGAGCCGCGGGGCTTTTTGCGGAGCCCGGTGCGGAGCCGCGGAGCTTTTTTCGGAGCCCGGTGCGGAGCCGCGTAGCTGTTTTCGGAGCCACGGAGCGGGTGAGCCGGATGACGTCACAGACTATTTTAAGAAGGTTGTGCGGGTGAGCCTGCGGGTGAGCCTGCGGGTGAGCATGCGGGTGAGCATGTGGGTGAACATGGTGGTTCAACGCCCGTCAACGCCCGCTACAGCGCCCGTCAAATGCTAAAAAACAATTTTATAATGTCCCTTTGTTTGCCCTTCCTCCTCACTGAATAAAAATCCTCCTCCTCTCCGAATGGTCCTCCTCCTCCTCCCTCACTCCTCCTTACAGAATAGCCCTACTCCTCCTCACAAAATAGACCTCCTCCTCCTCCTCACAAAATAGTCCTCCTCCTCCTCCTCACAGAATAGACCTCCTCCTCCTCCTCACAAAATAGTCCTCCTACTCCTCCTAGAATAGCCCTCCTCCTCCTCACAAAGACGCCCGCAGCGGCCGCAAGGAAGGGACATTTATAGCAATGGAGTAACTACAAGGTAACCATGCTTATTTTTAACTAAACCTTTCACTCTTTTTGTATTTTTTCCTGCTATTTTATAGTTAAGTAAGGGAAAATGTAATGTATAATAAAGAGAACAGAATCTTAACGTCATCCTCCGTAAAAAAATTTTCTGTAAATTTCATGATGTTAACCCCACATTTTTTCACTTTAATCCACTAAACCTCTGGATTTATAGACTCTGAGAACAATGGAAACCACAAGCACATGGAAGAGACAAAACAAACCACAACCACGTGTTGAACACAAAAGAACACCTCAACAATCTTAATGTCTTCCACCTCACTTTTAAACAAAAGAACACCTGTGTCAACAATAAACCAAAAGCTCCTTAATTCCACGTGAGGACGCTCATTAGTTCCTCCGCAAGATCATTATGTATTCCCCTCACTTTTAAACAAAGGAACATCTGTGTCAACAATAAACCGCAACCTCATTAATTACGCGTCGGGACGCTCATTAATTCAACCGCAAAGCAAATGAGGAACAAACTGAGGCGCTCGGCTTATATAGAGTCCCAGAACAATAGCTTTTATTATTCTATTGTTTTGGGAACAAGTAGGGGGGTTTGGGGTATCCTTCTATTGTCTCCAATAACAATAGGCTCCTCACCACCAGGTTCACCCGCATGCTCACCTGCATGCTCACCCGCAGGCTCACCTGCATGCTCACCCGCACAACCTTCTTAAAATAGTCTGTGACGTCATCCGGCTCACCCGCTCCGTGGCTCCGAAAACAGCTACGCGGCTTCGCACCGGGCTCCGAAAAAAGCTCCGCGGCTCCGCACCGGGCTCCGAAAAAAGCTCCGCGGCTCCGCACCGGGCTCCGCAAAAAAAAAAACCGGCTAGTTCGGTGCCCCCTATACTACTGAACTCAATTATGATACAGAAGGTCTTCACACGAGCAGGTTTCTGTAATGCCATGGAATCGGAAGAAACCCCGTGTTTCAATCTCAGTAGCCAAAACTCAGACTTGATCGTTGATCCGCTAGCTAAAAGCACAATCAAAAAACACAAAGAAAGCGACCGAGTGGGGAATAAGGAAGTTTGAGAAATGGTGCCACAACAGCGAAACATCAACTCGCCATTCAGTCTGGGCAATCAGTACTTAAAGGGACATGGTCACCTAGAAAACACTAAAATAATTTTGTTACGAAATACAAAAATATTCTCTGAAATTGAAAGAGTCAGTTTAAAGAAAGAAGTATTGAAAATATCATTGGATTACGATGAAGGATTGATATGAGCGAATTGAGATGGCAAATTTAGTATGTTTGAAAAAAGATTGAGGTAAACCGATTTCAAAAGAGTCGGATTTCCTCATGTAAGCTGTAATTACAATCCACGAATATCTTTGCAATCCTACATCGAAATGACCTCAAATTTTCACCATGTCAAGTTGAAAGCATTCTTAACAAATTTGAGTTGTTATTTTTATTATTGGTGATATTATAATTTTGATGTTTTCGGTGACCATGTCCCTTTAATTCGACAGCCATGGACAGAACACCGAGGGAGGTGCTTTTATTTCGCGGATCGAGGACGGGAGGGTTGGCATGAGCTGACTAGAAGTAAGCCTACAAAAAACTGTAGTTAAAAACATTTGCCATGTTTTCCTTTGTATTGCCTTTTGGGAATTTTATTACCCTGCTAGCAGAGTAGATTTTATGTGCTTTTAAAAGTTGTGAAGCTTTTTGTTTAATGTATTAACCTAAATTTGTATTCTCAGCGGGTGAAATAAATTGTACCAATACGAGTTTTTTGCCTCTCATCTACAGTATTCAATTCGGTTGGACGAACACTATCATACTTGTATTATTTGGCCTTGTGTAGTGATAATTTAAAAGTTAAACGAGACTAAACTGTAAGTTGAAGTTTGACTGTAATTAATTTGACTGTAATGAAGATACCAGCCACGAACTAGGGAGTCACATGAGAATGTTCATGTAACCCAAGCATTCAGTCTTTAAAGGTGAGGTGAGGTCAGGAATGTGAAGAATGTAGGGTATCAGGTTACCTATAGTTATGTGGATATACGCCACTAGGGGTATCAGGTTACTTATAGTTATGTGGCGCTAGGCCACTCGGGTATCGGGTTACCTACAGTTTTGTGGATCTACACTAGCACCAGGTGGTGGTCGCGCTGCGAACGCAATGCATTATGGGATTTCTTTCAAATCTAACTCATTGGTGACAAGCCTCCGAACTGAGAAGAGCTACTCGATGCTGTGAACTTGGTCATAAACTGACATTTATCTGGACTTGTACTCGCTCAAAATTTGTATACCTCAATAAGAATAATCTGTTGTAAGTCTGTTGTTTATTTGGCGTTTGAATACCGATTTTGAAGCAAATATGGTGGGATTTACATTCGAGTGTGGAATCAGCGTGAGGTCTCGTGGCGTGTTTACTGTTTGTGACCCGGACGAGTGTGATTACTTATCAATTTGTACGGCAGAATAGCTAAAATCATCGTTTATCTGCATAAAAACACTCAGAAAATTGTAATAAGGTATGAAGATCACATTGCAGGTTGTGTGGTTCCTCGAATACTTTTATTTTGGGATTGAAGGGTAAGGTTTTACTGATTTTGTTTGTGTTATAATTCGCGGGGTCAAATGACTTTCAAAATAAATCACTGGACTGTCGTAAATGCCCATTGAACGCGCTATCTGTAGATATGTTGACAAGAAACACCCCAGCACAAATTTTCTCGCTGATCGATACGATTAGATCAGCCTTAAAATAAGATATCCATGCTGCGACATAAAATGCTTTGGACATCATCTGCTTGGTATTCTTTCGAAAATGTATCGTGTATCGATTTCCTAGCGTTATTTTAATGCCTAATAATTCGCGGTGTTTATTCGTGAGTGCAAAGTCTTCGAAGTAGTTCGATTGCGCGTCGTGCAGTGCTTGCGGACTCCTAAAATGCACAAAACTGAATCATGATTTTAGTGAGGAAATACTGGGGCGCTTTGGGGCGCAGATGTAATTCTAGTAAGTCATGTAACTGCTGATTCATATCCTGTCTTGTTCTGAAGGCTGAAATTGTTCTGAAGGCTGTAGTTTTAAAATGACGCGTATGTTTTTTCAAACAACTGTCTCTTGAAATATTCCCGTAGATTTTGACAAACAACTTAATAGTTGTCGTAATAATATAGAATACGCAAGATATAGCCAAAGAAGCAGCCAGGCTGTGGAGTAAGGGCCATAGCTTTATTCTTGTCAGATAATTGAGCGATTCGGCCATGTTAAAGAATATTTTTTAGGTCATGAACGTACCGTAAATTTCACTTGCGTTCTTGCCTACAGCTGAAAACTGACCCGTAAGTGACAAAATAATGCATTGCGGTCGTAGCGTGACCACCACCTGCACTAGCACTTTCTACGCCAGCAAATGACATACTGGGGGTATCAGGTTACTTATAGTTATGTGGCGCTAGGCCACTGGGGTATCAGGTTACCTATAGTTATGTGAATATAAGCCACTAGGGTATCAGATTACCCGATACGCCGCATCTCCGTATAAGTAATGACGTCATAGGCTATTTTTACTAACATGATTTATTTCTCTTTATTACCTATTACATTGTCCCTTATAACATAAAACTCTATTACATAAAATACTACCACTAGCGGTAAATAAACGCTTTTTTAAGATTGGTTACAAGTCTAAAGTTTGTTCACTAGTATTGCTGACTTGGGGTAGAGTTTTCCTATTTACTACTTTTATTTAATTTTATATGGAGAAGAACGGTGAGAACGCAACCGATAGCGCCTCAACGTGGATTTTAGATACGGTCCGTCTTTATCGACATCGTCTTCCAAATAATTCTTTAAGATATTTTTTAATTTTGGCTTCTTTGGGGTAATAGCCACTGAAGGTGGCGGTGTCAAGGTCGGTTCTGGAACCGTGGGTGTCGGCGGAACAAAGGATGTCTTGGGAGATTATATCACCTTTGCCGAATAGGGTATCGTGGCTGGCTCGGGTGATGATAACGGGATACTTAGGGGAGTAGTGTAGGCAGGTGCTGTTACTGGAGGTTCTACACTCACTGGAAGGTTGTGACTTGCTCGGTGCTTCATTTGCAACAAATCGTTTTGAAGCTGCGTATATCGTATGACCTTTTCACCTTCACTCATAGTTTGACTGTGAAAGATGTCATCCATTTTGTCGTTTAGTTCTCTCATGCGCCGCTTCTCTGGAGAAATATCCATATTTTGATAACTAAGAAATTTTAGGAGCTCTTTCCCAAAGGCATCATCCTTTTTCTCATTGGCTGACACTTCCCCAGGAAGGACATCGGTTTGTAGTCTGCAGCTGCCACTGGTTGCTGGTTTTAAGTCAACAAACAGGTAGCCTGACGGCCTCTACATACATGTCAAGAAAGTAATGCGTGTTGCGTGGATACATTTGTTTGGACAACGTCAGGACCAAGTAGTGGCTGTTTAAGGATATGTTTCGATTGACTTTCCCTTGGTAAAAGGTTTTGTAGGATACAAATCACTGACAGATTTCTGTGATGGGATCCCTTTGTGAATAAGTTTGCAATCCTTTTGTCATTCCCAGTTTCAATCATCTGATCGTCGATGACAATGAGGTTCCGCAGATTGACGTCAAAGTACGAGTCTTGCTCAATGTTATTTGGGATTCCTTTTACGAATTCTATTTGTGGCATAGACATGGCTAAGGCAATGTAGGCTGGTTGCCACTGAGCATAGCACCAGACGTTGGGGTGGGGGCGATATGGTTTTTTGCCCATGCTCAAGGAGTTTCGGGACCCAAAGAGTTTTACCACTTCCGGTCATTCCCGCCACCATACAGGTAAAAGGATGCTGGAGTTGAAAGGGACCACACAATTCATGCTTCTCCATTGTATTCTGTATCCCAGGAAAAGAGGGAATGCCTCGCTGATTGATTTCCTGTTGTAGCCAATACTTTCTGTCGACCCCATCCATCCCGTGAATCCTGCTAAGATGAGTTGAAATGTTCTTTTGGTCCTTCCCACATAAAGGGCATGACCTTCCCATGACGGTACCTGCCCTTAACTGCACTCGGGACCCTCTTATATACTCACGGGTTAGTCTATGTTAGCCTGTGTAGATAGTGTAGTCTATGTTAGACTATGTAGCTAGACTATGTAGCTAGAAAATGTCAGTCTATGTTAGACTATGTAGCTAGACCATGTTAGACTATGTAGCTAGAAAATGTTAGTCTATTTTAGCGGAGCTCCTGCGCGGGCCGAAGGCCCGCGCAAGCGGAGCACCATACCTAAGGGAAAAACGTATAGTATACTATCGAGTTGATTTTTGAACGTCACGGGCATTATGGATCATTTTGATGACGTCATTGATGACGTAAGGGCACGTGACTTTGGTGTAGAGTTCCTCTTATGGTCTTTGAAACTTTGTCCAAGTTTGGCTTCAATAGAAGCTTCCCTTCGGGAGATATGATTTTTTCTTTATTTTTCTGGTATTAAACCTATAGCGTACGCCGTCCGTCCGTCGTCCGTCCGTCCGTCCGTGTACACATGGGAACCCTGTGGTATGCAAAGAAAAAATTATATCTCCTCAAGGGAACACGCTAAGACAACCATACTTGGAATATTTTGTCTATGCCACAAGGGGGGTGCTGTAACACGGACACGTGATGTGACGTCATCGATGACGTCATCTATGCTTGAAAAATCAATATCTCGTGAAGGGAAGACTCTAAAGCAACCAAACTTGGGTAGTGTAGTCTAGGCCACCAGATGAGCAAAATGAGGTGGTCACGTGATATGACGTCATCGATGACGTCATTTATGCTTGAAAAATCAATATCTCGTGAAGGGAAGACTCTAAAGCAACCAAACTTGGGTAATGTAATCCAGGTCACCAGATGAGCGAAATGAAGTGGTCACGTGATATGACGTCATCGATGACGTCATCTATGCTTAAAAAATCAATATCTCGTGAAGGGAAGACTCTAAAGCAACCAAACCCGGGTAATGTAATCCAGTTCACCAGATGAGCGAAATGAAGTGGTCACGTGATATGACGTCATCGATGACGTCATCTATGCTTGAAAAATCAATATCTCGTGAAGGGAAGACTCTAAACCAACCAAACTTGGGTAATGTAATCCAGTTCACCAGATGAGCGAAATGAAGTGGTCACGTGATGTGACGTCATCGATGACGTCATCTGTGCTTGGAAAATCAATATCTCGTGAAGGGAAGACTCTAAGACAACAAAACTTGGGTAGTGTAGTCTAGGCCACCAGATGAGCAAAATGAGGTGATCACGTGATATGACGTCATCGATGACGTCATCTGTGCTTAAAAAATCAATATCTCGTGAAGGGAAGACTCTAAAGCAACCAAACTTGGGTAATGTAATCCAGGTCACCAGATGAGCGAAATGAAGTGGTCACGTGATATGACGTCATCGATGACGTCATCTATGCTTGAAAAATCAATATCTCGTGAAGGGAAGACTCTAAAGCAACCAAACCCGGGTAATGTAATCCAGTTCACCAGATGAGCGAAATGAAGTGGTCACGTGATATGACGTCATCGATGACGTCATCTATGCTTAAAAAATCAATATCTCGTGAAGGGAAGACTCTAAAGCAACCAAACCCGGGTAATGTAATCCAGTTCACCAGATGAGCGAAATGAAGTGGTCACGTGATATGACGTCATCGATGACGTCATCTATGCTTGAAAAATCAATATCTCGTGAAGGGAAGACTCTAAACCAACCAAACTTGGGTAATGTAATCCAGTTCACCAGATGAGCGAAATGAAGTGGTCGCGTGATGTGACGTCATCGATGACGTCATCTGTGCTTGAAAAATCAATATCTCGTGAAGGGAAGACTCTAAGACAACAAAACTTGGGTAGTGTAGTCTAGGCCACCAGATGAGCAAAATGAAGTGATCACGTGATATGACGTCATCGATGACGTCATCTGTGCTTAAAAAATCAATATCTCGTGAAGGGAAGACTCTAAAGTTACCAAACTTGGGTAATGTAATCCAGGTCACCAGATGAGCGAAATGATGTGGTCACGTGATATGACGTCATCGATGACGTCATCTACGCTTTAAAAATTAATATCTCATGAAAAGAAGACTCTAAACCAACCAAACTTGGGTAATGTAATCCAGGTCACCAGATGAGCGAAATGAAGTGGTCACGTGATGTGACGTCATCGATGACTTCATCTATGCTTGAAAAATTAATATCTCGTGAAGGGAATACTCTAAAACAACCAAACTTTGGTAGTGTAGTCTAGGTCATTAGATGAGCGAAATGAAGTGGTCACGTGATATGACGTCATCGATGATGTCATTTATGCTTGAAAAATTAATATCTCGTGAAGGGAAGACTCTAAAGTAACCATGTAAACCATGTACACATGGGAATCCCTTTCATTCACACAGAAAATTTTATAACCAGGAGCTCCGCTTTTAGCCAGTGGCTAAATCTATATATTAGACTATGTAGCTAGACTATATGTTAGACTATGTAGCTAGAAAATGTTAGTCTATGTTAGACTATGTAGTCTATGTTTTATAGCCACATTAAAATTATGCTATTTCAATATAGAAATAGTATAAATAATGGTCCCATCATGTTGTTTAGTTCATTTACAACCATGTCTCGAGTTGTTAGGAACAACGTAGGCTTTCTGCAAGCCTTATGTCACTGCCCGCAACATCAGCGCCAAATCCTTCTCGACACAGCCACCCCAGAACAAGTTCATGCTCTAACTCAGATTGCCCATAATATTGGAAATGGCTATATTCCATTGAGTGACGATGAGTTGATTAACATAAGACGTCATGGGGAGGACCTAGGTGCCTTGGCTAGTGGTTCCACCCCTTTCGAAGAAAAAAAGCAAATCTTGTCACAAAAAGGGGGTTTGTCCAAGACCTTCTTATCCCTGTTTTAGCATTGCTGCTCTGAGGGTATAAATACAAGTCACGTTTGAGGTTCAAATCATTTGTGGTTGGCTTTTACCATAAAACGTTCACTGGACTCAGATAGCGATATGTCTAGCGATGAAGAGGATGAGCACAAGGAGACAAAAGATGAACCTCGAATCAAAGACGTGTTGAGTCAGATTTCAAATGCTGTTCCCTATCAAGATGCCCGAGACCTTCTGTACAGTATAGCCACCTCTAAATATATTTTGTTTCGGTCGCCTAACGGGGAAATGATTGGTCGTAAGCGAAGAATACCAAACACAGTTATTGCTGATCTTGTAGAGTTTGTATTACTACCTTTCAACGAAGATATTTCACCTCCAAGAGTCTTTTCTCGAGGAACTGGCAGAATTAGGAGTTGATAGATTGATCCGTAACAAAGCAGCTTTGAACGATGTAGTTACCTATGAACGCAGGGAGACACAAAGCGAGCAGTCTAGCGATGATGAAACTGACAGTAATAATGAGAATGATGAAGAAACTGACCAATCTAGTGACGATGAGGAAGCGGAGCAATCAGGTGATGAGGAACCTGAGCAATCCAGTGACGACGAAAAGAGAAGAAGGAGGTGGAGTCTTGGATGACATTGAAAAGAAAGTCGATGGTTCATGCAGTCATTGTGAAGGGAACAATTATTATCGCATCGATATTGCTGCGTGTGGAAAGTGCTTGTGGCAAGATAAAATGTCCGGGCGTTACGAAAAAGGCAAACTCTACCAATGCCCAGTTTTTCAAAAGCAATCACCCATGGAAAAAGCCTGGAAGGGGTCTTTTCTGCGGTGTTATGATTGTATGGCGGGCTCGTATTACAACAAGAAAAAAGATGAGTGAAAAACTCTACCCCAAGTCAAGAATACTTAAAAAATCTTAAAAAAGCGTTTATTTACCGCTAGTGGTAGTATTTTATGTAATAGAATTTTATGTAATAAGGGACAATGTAATAGGTAATAAAGAAAAAAATCATGTTACTAAAAATAGCCTATGACGTCATTACTTATCCGGAGATGCGGCGTATAGGTAACATGATACCCTAGTGGCCTATATCCACATACCTATAGGTAACCTGGTACCCCAGTGGCCTAGCGCCACATAACTATAAGTAACCTGATACCCCCAGTATGTCATTTGCTAGTGTAGATCCACATAACTGTAGGTATCGCGATACCCCAGTGGCCTAGCGCCACATAACTTTAAGTAACCTGATACCCCTAGTGGCGTATATCCACATCACTATAGGTAACCTGATACCCTACATTCTTCACATTCCTGACCTCCGCCTCAACATTCCTGACGTGACTCTGACGTGACCCCACAAAATAAGTATTCCCCCACAAAAAAAAAACAGGCTTATTCAATACCTACTATACTACTTTCATTTAAACATAAATATGATAATTAAATGTATGACAGCCTTGTTTATTTCAATGAACAGTTGACGAGCAACAATTGTCCAAAGTGTTTCTCCTCAGGATTGATAGGCTTCTTACAAAACTTTCCAAACGTGTGAGCATTCGTCCAACCAGCATTTTCCATCGGCCAGAATCGCGCGTCATTGAGCTTAACTTGCATCTCATTGCATGGCGGTAAAATTCAAATTTGATTCATTATACAGACCAAATTACAAAGAAATCGGCTAAATCACGCAAACTAGCCTCAACATTTATTAAGTTTCCGAGAACTGAGGACCTCGTATAACAATTCATAGTTCCGACCTGTCATTCAAAGCCATAGTTACTGTTGTTATGTCCCACAAACAAACCAGGGTTTTCCTTAAAAAAAGTCCAAAAATATTCCGATCCCGCTTAGGATTACCAGATATCCTTATCTACAGATGATCTCAGTTTATACTGTCATAAAAGGCAAAAAAGTGCTGCACATCGGACTGATTTCGGAAGTCCTGAAATACTGTTTGTGGGACAAGATCAGTTCCCGAGGGAGAATCTTTCCAGCTCTGATTGGTATCTCCAGATAGCGTGAAATGGCTCCATTATTTCATCGGAACTATGAATTCGACATATCTGGCTAGCTAGTTTAAGAAACAAACAAGGCAAACCTCTAAAGAAATGAAATATCCGCGCTTCAGAATTGGTCGCATTTTGAAGATATGCACAGGCCATTTTCATCTGATTTTATATGGCATTTGAAGTTCGTCTAGAAGTTCGGGAAAATATTATGGAAACAAAACTATCTACAACAATTCAACAAGAATACTGAACCACTTTATAATAACACATATGCCAAGTTTCAGGGTTAAACAACTCTTTAAGGAGGCTGCCTACAATTTTTTCTGCCCTCAACGCCCAATCTTTGTATGCCTGCTGTTCACGCTCAAAAACCTGTACCAGTCTGAACTTTCACATGGTTACCCTGGAGGGTTTGAACTTTATTGTAGTGTGCATTTTGTTGTGATCGGAGTTGCTATAGCAACGTTATAACCACACCCTTGTTTATAATTAGCAGCCATCGGACGCGTTGCGCGACCTAAACTTTTCAAATGACACCCCTCGCACTAATCCCTGAGTAGCTAACATTAATCACAGCAAGTTTGGAGAGCATTCATTGGGACTGGGTCTAGCTATGGGAGAGTAAGGACGTGTTCTGTAAAGCTCCTGCTCTTTTAAACTTATTTTGAGGACCAAAGAATTCAATGGCCTCCTTATTCACTAAACGAAAAGATAGGAACAGTAGTAGCTCAAGTGTATCAGAAAAGAGCCCGGTTAGTAAAAAACAAAAGGACTTCGAGGAGGATTTCGAGGAGGTCATGCTTGAGGGAAAGGACGCGGCAATGGCGGACGTGGCGTCGAAATCAAACCAAGATGCTATTATTGAGAAGCTTGGTGCTCTGGAATTAATTGCAAATGATATAAAAGCCCTGCATGGAGCAGTTTCTTCGATAAATAAGTCTATCACGAATCTTGAAGTCAAGTTTACGAAGCTGGAGGCGGATTTACTTTCGAATGTCAAGGTGACCACGGAGCTGAAGGCTTCGGTTGAGTTTGTGGGCAGAGAGGTTGACGAAGGGAAAAGAAATCTGCACAAACTGGAGAACACCACCAAGGAAGAATTAGGAAAACTTAAAGATCGCCTGCTAATGCATGAGGTCTACAGTCGTCGTGAAAACCTACGTTTTTATGGCATTTCTGAGAAAAAGGATGAAAACACCGCAGAGGTTCTTTATAGATTTCTAGAGGGGGAAGTTGGCCTGGAAGACGCGCGAAATATTGAATTCCAAAGGGTGCACAGGGTTGGTCAGTCGGAGGATGGCAAGCCAAGGACGATATTGGCACGGTTCCTGAGGTTCTCTGATCGAGAAAGGGTTGTGAAGTGCAGGAGTAAGTTCGTCAAGGTCGCTGACGATGAGGAGGAATCGCCTTTTGGAATCAGTCACGATCTCCCACTCGAGGTCTCTCGCATTCGAAAACGACTTATACCAAAGTTGATAGAGGCGAGAAATGACGGCAGACGGGCAAGCTTTGGTAAAGCTGATCCCTTCAAACTTTACATAGACGGCGTCGAATTTAAGGAGTGACTTTTTTTTTTTCTATAAGAAGTTTTGAATCTTCATAAGAAATATTATTATTAGTGTTTTGGTCAAAATATGCAATCTTTTCTTTTTGGTTAAGAGCAGAAAGCAATAAGAACAATGGGTGCTTTTGTAAGCGAGACACTAGTTCATCGTAGCGTTAAGGGCTTCCCGCCTGCTGCTTTTGGAATTGTATTTGTTGTACTTGTTTTTGTTGTTGTCTTTGTTCTTGTGTTAATCGTCTTGTATTGTCTTTTTGAGTTGGGTTGGTCTGCATCTCCCTGGGGCATTTCCATCACTTTTGTTGTGTTTCACTAATCAGTTCAATAGGGGTACTGAATGTACAGTTTAATTTACTCTCTCTTAATGTTCGTGGTATTCGCGATTTTCAAAAGCGGCAAACGGTTTTCGCTTGGCTAAATAAACGGAATGCTGATGTAATCTTTCTTCAAGAGAGTCATAGCACAAAAGAGATTGAAAACAAATGGCGGCAGCAGTGGTCGGGCAAAATGTTTTTTTCTCATGGTACAAGCCAAAGCAAGGGAGTCTCAGTTCTCATACGTGGTACTCTGGATTGTACAGTTCAAAGGATTCATTCGGATGAGGGTGGTAGATATATTCTCCTTGAGGTGGAAATCCAAGGTGAGCATTTTATTCTTTTAAATATTTATGCACCAAACAAAACACAGGAGCAGTCTTTTTTTCGCAAAATTTCAAGTCTATTAGATAATGTACGTGAACAAAATACGGACGCGAAATTGCTTTTGGGGGGCGATTATAATGTTTATTTCGATTCGTTTCTTGATGCCGAAGGAGGCAAACCAGCTGTAAAAGAGTCTATCAAGGATTTAGAAGATATTATGTTAAGTAACGATTTAATAGATATTTGGAGGATTCGGAACCCGGATACACGTAGGTTTTCGTGGCGCCAAAAATCGCCATTGATTCAACGTAGGCTAGATTTTTGGCTTATTAGTGAAAATTTTCAAGATGATATTCAGAAAGCGGATATTAATATTGCTGTAAAGACCGACCATTCGGCAGTAACTCTTTCTATTGACAGTTTATGCGATGTACAACGCGGCCCGTCATCTTGGAAGTTCAATACGAGTCTTTTAGATGATAAATTATATGTCGAGCAGATGAAGAATAATTTAGCGAAGTGGCAAAGTGAAGAGAACTATAGCGAGGACCCACGGGTTAACTGGGACTGGTTAAAATATCTTATTCGCAAGGAAACTATCTCGTTTAGTAAAAAGCGTGCTCGAGAAAGGAGAAGTAAATTTCCACTTTAGAATATAACATTAAAATGTGTGAAGAAAATTTTTTGAAGAACCCCTGTACGGAGAATTGCAAAAACTTAGAAAGAATGGAATATGAAGAGGAATACGATTATATCACACAAGGTTTAATAGTTCGCTCACGTGCACAGTGGCTGGAGGAAGGGGAAAGAAGTACAAAGTTCTTTCTTGGCTTGGAAAAAAATAGGAAACAAAAAACGTGCGTCAGGAAAATATTTTTGCAAGATGGAACAGAGTGCATCAATCCTAAAACAATTTTAGATGAATTAAATTTATTTTATTCAGATTTATATAAAGACAGATCCGATCGTGCTCTTAGTTCACACTCGTGCCCTTTTTTTGGATTCTAAGTATATACCAAAAATTTCAAGTAAACTTCGTGAAGCGTGTGAAGGTGAAATTACGCAAGCTGAATGTTTTAATATTCTCAAGGATTTTAAAAACCACAGGACTCCCGGTAATGATAGTTTGCCGATAGAATTCTTTAGATTCTTTTGGTCAGAAACTAGAGATTCATTGGTCAATGCACTGAATTTTTCCTATCGTCATGGGGAGTTATCGACATCCCAAACACAAGCTATAATTGCTTTAATAGAAAAAAAGGGTAAGGATAGAAGATGGTTAAAAAACTGGCGACCGATTTCACTTCTTAATGTTGATGTGAAAATTGCTTCGAAGGTTCTTGCGCATAGATTGGAAAATGTTTTGCCTCATATTATCGACGTAGATCAATATGCTTTTGTTAAGGGTAGAACAATTTTCGACGCGGTACGTACTGTGAGTGACATTGTTGAGTTCGTGAATTTTAAAAAGGGCGAAGGTATTCTAGCGGCGTTCGATTTTGAAAAGGCTTTTGATTCCGTAGATAGATATTTTTTAATAAAAACTCTCGAGATTTTTGGTTTTGGTGAATCCTTCACAGCGTGGATCAAAACTCTTTATAATAATACGTCTAGTTGTGTAATGAATAATGGCCATGCCACGCCCTTCTTCCCATTAGGCTCTGGGGTGCGCAAAGGGGATCCCCTTTCCCCTTACCTCTTTATAATGGTAATTGAGCTATTAGCAATCTATATTAGGAATGACCCGAAAATTGAAGGTATTGTTATCGGTAAAAAAGAATTCAAATTTGTGCTTTTTGCTGATGACCTCACGTGCTTTGTCCAAAATAAAAGTTCTTATCATCGTTTAATAGAAGTAATAGGCGAATTTAGCTCTTATTCTGGTCTATATCTTAATAAGGATAAAACGGAGGTACTCCCTTTAGGGATCACTGTGTTAGACAATCCAGTTGAGCTACAGGTCAAGCAGGTAAGCTCCATGATTAAAATTCTAAGCGTATATTTCACTAATAATACTTCTCTATTTTACAAAGCCAATTTCGACAGTATAATGAAGGAGGTAAAGGAATGCTTAGGGAGTTGGAGCTGGAGGTCACTTACTCTTATGGGGAGAATTCAAGTTATAATGTCTTTTGCAATTCCTAAATTGTTATATCGCATGTCTATGGTTTTTTGTAAGAAGGAATATTACCAGAAATTTAATACCCTACTTTACACCTTCCTGTGGAAGGGTCGCAAGGATAAAATTAAGAGAAAAGTTATCATTGGTGCTATTAATAAAGGGGGACTCAGGATGCCAGATATAGAGAGTATGATTTTGGCTCAACGAATAATGTGTATACAGAAGTTCATAGGCCCATTTTTTAATGCAGGGTGGAAATATATTTTGGAGCAGTATCTTAATTCAGTAGGGGGAGCCTTTTATTTCCATTGTAATTTTGATTGTAAGAACTTGCATTTTTTTATACCTGAATTTTATAAGCACTGTCTATTAACGTGGCAAGCTCTGTTTCTGTCCTCTCCTCAACTTACTTTAGACGATATTTGCAATGAGGTCTTATGGAATAATAAATATATTCTTTTAGGAGGGAAACCTGTATTTAATAAGGTACTTCAAGGAAAGGGTTTTTGCAAGGTGGGGGATTTATTTGATAATGATGGAAACTTGGTCTTTTCGACCCTCGGAAGTGGCCTATCTTTAACATCGGGAGAATTGTTCCAACTATTTGGCTTATATAATAGCCTTCCTCAGGAGTGGCGACGGATTTTGAAGGCTGGGAAATGTAGGATCTCTGAATCTACAAAACCTTTACAATTGGATTCGTATAATTGTCTTCATGGTGATAAACTCTTTTTGATGGGCAATATTAAGTCAAAAACGGTCTATGATCTGCTAATCTCAGATAAAGTTCATACACCTACAGCCATAAAGAAATATGATGAAAGGTTCACTTTTGATCCACAGTTAAGCTGGGAGGATATTTTTATGTTGCCCTACAAGGTTACGTTAGATATGAAGCTAAGGGAATTTCAGTTCAAATTACTACATCGCATTTTATATACAAATGACAAGCTCTACTTGTTCAAAATAGTTGACTCTCCAGATTGCTACCTATGCAAGAATGAGGTTGAGACTCCAGAGCATCTTTTGTACTTTTGTCAACCAGTGCGTGTTTTCTGGAAAGAATTAGAAAATTTTATATTGGAGTACTTTAAAATTGATTTGAGACTTTCTTGGAAGGACGTCACATTTGGTTTATTTAGTAGTGAAGATCATCTTATGTTAATTAATTTTATTATTCTGCTGACTAAATATTTTATTTATTCATGCAAACAAAAAGATATGTTGCTTTCGTTCAATAGTCTAAAATGTCTTCTTATCCGTTTTTATAAGATTGAATACCACATAGCAAAACAAAAGCAAAAGCTTGAAATACATTTAAAAAAGTGGGAACCCCTTCTTGGGCTGGTTGGTTAATATTATAGAGATGGACATTGGTGGTGGGGTGACTTGGGGTTGATGTGGACCATACCTTGCTCCTCTGTGTTTTTGTCTGTGTCGTGTAGTTGTCTTTTTTTCTGAAGGGAGGGATGCTAGGGGCATATAAATAGTGGGAAGAAAGGGGAGGGGGTATGATTTGAATAATAAAAAAGTAAATAAAAAAGTAAATGTAAAATATAATTGAAATAAAAAAAAAAGAGCATTCATTTGGCCGATTTTATGTTATTCGAACGGACTTTTTCAGGCTCCAAAATGTCAAAGTTATTTATGCCGTAAAAATTTCCTTGACAAAGAATGGCTAATATCTGCGGAATTAAAAGATCCTTGCCGCCCGAATAATCTACAAACCCAAGGCAATGTACCAGCCAAATTTCACTTCTTGGAATGCTTCCGATTTTGTTTGGCATGTGTTCAAGCAAACTGCAAAATTTGAGAAATTATATTATAAATCTTACGTTTGTTTTAAAATTTACACTTTTCGCCTCTGACAAAAATGTCATATGATTTTTTTTTTTATACTTCCGTAAATTAATCTTGAATATATACCAAAAATAACCCTCTAAGTCTCGAGTTCATTGAAGTATTTAAGGCACCGAGAAAAAATGCTAAACTTCACCACTCTTTCGGTTTGCTCGTGCCGGTTTTTGTCATTGTACTTTGTTTTCACCTGTTGTAGCTTTCACGTGGTTTTCCCTGTAATCAGTGAAGCGAACTACATTCCAGCGTGTTTTAGTTTTCATGGGCCATTGACTCAACATTCATCTGACTCGCAAAGCGTAGCAAACAATGTTACGCAATAACAAGCCAACAACATTTATTATGAACGTTAACTTGATAATGTTGAGCTTTCTAACTCTTTGCATTCTGTTGATTAGAAAAATACTGAATTGTTGTTCGCGTCTTTTCTTGTTTACCTAGTGGTTTTTATCATTTGAGATGTCTGAGAAAAGTCAGTTATCTGTCAAGTTAAACATTTATATGGCCAGCCTGAACGCTTGCAAATCCAAGCTGTAAATGTTTTCTATTATCTATTTGTTGGATCTTATCTCGCGATATTCATTGTCACTAAATGGCTTTTCAGGTAAGTCACAAGCCAACACGTGAAAAGAGAAGGCATTTAGCAACACTAGCAATCAAGGCAACTCAAATTATTTTGTCTTCATTCGGCCAAAACAAAAAAAAGAAAATGGAAGGAGTGCCTGGTATTTTTTGAGAGCCCTAGCTGCTATTTTCGTCTGCTTAACCGGCTTGCAGGAATCTATTTTTCCAGCTCAGAAGCTTACGGTTTATTTTTGGAGGCATTTCGACTGCAACAATCCATGTAATGGTCTGTACCTAAAAGGTAATAGAATATGCATTATCTTTTGTTGTTGTAGTTAGTTAGTTTGATTCCCATGATGGAATGTAGTCCGCTTCACTGATTACAGGGAAAACCACGTGAAAGCTACAACAAGTGAAAACAAAGTACAATTGCAAAAACCGGCTCGAGCAAACCGAAAGAGTAGTGAAGTTTAGCATTTTTTCTCGGTTCCTTAAAATACTTCAATGAACTCGAGACTTAGAGGGTTATTTTTGGTATATATTCAAGATTAATTTACGGAAGTATCAAAAAAAAATCATATGAGATTTTTGTCAGAGGCGAAAAGTGTAAATTTTATAACAAACGTAAGATTTATAATATAATTTCTCAAATTTTGCAGTTTGCTTGAACACATGCCAAACAAAATCGGAAGCATTCCAAGAAGTGAAATTTGGCTGGGACATTGCCTTGGGTTTGTAGATTATTCGGAAGGCAAGGATCTTTTAATTCCGCAGATATTAGCCATTCTTTTTCAAGTAAATCTTTGCGGCATAAATAACTTTGACATTTTGGAGCCTGAAAAAGTCCGTTCGAATAACATAAAATCGGCCCAATGAATGCTCTCCAAACTTGCTGTGATTAATGTTAGCTACTCAGGGATTAGTGCGAGGGGTGTCATTTGAAAAGTTTAGGTCGCCGCGCAACGCGTCTGATGGCTGCGTATTATAAGCAAGGGTGTGGTTATAACGTTGCTATAGCAACTCCGATCACAACACAATGCACACTACAACAAAGTTCAAACCCTCCAGGGTAACCATGTGAAAGTTCAGACCGGTACAGGTTTTTAAGCCTGAACAGCAGGCAAACAAAGTTTGGTGGTGGAGAGCAGAAAAAATTGTAGGCAGCCTTAATATCTCGTGAAGGGAAGACTCTAAAACAACCAAACTTTGGTAGTTTAGTCTAGGTCACCAGATGAGCGAAATGAGGTGGTCTCGTGATATGACGTCAGCGATGTCGTCATCGATGACGTCATCTATGCTTCAAAAATGAATATCTCATGAAAGGAAGACTCTAAAACAACCAAACTTGGATAGTGTAGTCTAGGTCACCAGATGAGCGAAATGAAGTGGTTGCGTGATGTGACGTCATCGATGACGTCATCTATGCTTGAAAAAATAATATCTCTTGAAGGGAAGACTCTAAAACAACCAAACTTGGGTAGTGTGGTCTAGGCCACCAGATGAGCGAAGTGACGTGGTCACGTGATATGACGTCATCGATAACGTCATCTATGCTTGAAAAATCAATATCTCGTGAAGGGAAGACTCTAAAACAACCAAACTTGGGTAGTGTAGTCTACGGGCCACAAGATGGGCGAAATGAGGTGGTCACGTGATATGACGTCATCGATTACGTCATCTATGCTTTTAAAATGAATATCTCATGAAAGGAAGACTCTAAACCAACCAAACTTGGGTAATGTAGTCCAGGTCACCAAATGAGCGAAGTGAAGTGGTCACGTGATGTGACGTCATCGATGACGTCATCTATGCTTGAAAAATTAATATCTCGTGAAGGAAAGACTCTAAAACAACCAAATTTTGGTAGTGTAGTCTAGGTCACTAGATGAGCGAAATGAAGTGGTTACGTGATATGACGTCATCTATGCTTGAAAAATTAATATCTCGTGAAGGGAAGACTCTAAAGCAACCATGTAAACCATGTACACATGGGAATCCCTTTCATTCACACAGAAAATTTTATAACCAGGAGCTCCGCTTTTAGCCAGCGGCTAAATCTATATATTAGTTGTTATCATTTTCTAACGACACAAAAAATTGACGCCGATATCTTAAATCGTGCGGGGTCAGGAGCTTTGCGAAGGTGAAAATTTGACCTAAAATTTAAGTGCTAGAAAAAGCGTGTAAAGTTATTTAAATTACAGCAATACAAAAGAATGGGCAATTGAAGCCTCGGATAAAACGTTTAGGACTGTATCAAATGAATTTCAGGAAAAAAAGTCATTTTATGGATTTTAAAATGTTTACCTGTCACGAGTTTGATACTCGGATCTTGGACTTGTATTCGTGCCTAGTTCCTGGCAGATGTTGCTGCTCTTTCTTGGTGTTGCAAGGCACCAAAGGCACAAAGACAATAGAAGACAAAAGACCGTAGAACGAAACAATAAGATGGAATCAAAAACACAATACATCTTGCAACACCAAGAAAGACCCGATGTTGCGTGTAAAAATTTACACCTGCATTTACCCACAGGTGTTGTTTCTCCATATTTTCAGGTACGCGCCTTTGACGTCACATGCCCAGCTCGTGGACCCGCCTTTAAAGTACCAGTCACGGTTATAGTACCACACAAGTAAGTCTGATAATAAAGGGAGTAATGGCTCTATTAGGCCTACTTCAACTTCAGCCGCTCTTGTCTCTCGAACCTTTCCTTTTTCAAAGGATGCCCGCTTAATTATACTTTATAATCAAGAAATTTCTAATGTTTTGAATTGGAACGGCGCGACTCTGGCACGGCGTTTGCCGTAGGCCTTACTTTCCCTAACCTGAAGTACATCAGGTGGCTCGTATTTTTTACGGCCAATTGGTTCACTAATTTTTGTTAAGAAAAAATGCTCCTTGAAACTACTTTGTCTAATTAAGCAATAAAACTATTTTCCCCGTGTCTCTGTTCTCTCTTAAAAACACGACGGGGATGTTGGGAGAACTGATAAAATCTTGACAGTCACGAGCTGGAGGCGAGTGACTTTCAAGTTTTTATCTGTTCGACCAACAATCCCCGAGTGTTTGTAAGAGAAAACAGAGACATGGGAAATAGTTTTATTGCTTTTATAAATATCTAAAACATGTTTTCAAAGTTTTGCCGCGCACAGCTTTACTTCCCGAGATCTAGATTCTCCTAACATCGCTAAATTGATGGTTTTTCTGCCTCACTGAAGTGTGAGTCGCGTGCGCATTCTCATTGAATTCACTCTGACAGTGACAGGGCCGTAAAATGACAATGTCTTTTTGGCAAAAATAGTTTTCTTTTTACATGTTTTTATTAAACTGAAAGCGGTGATTAATACAGAAAAGCAGAAAATAGAGAACAAAAGTAATAAACAACATCGCAAACCGTGCCTGTTGAGATGGCAGTGACATTCTTACCGGCAAATTGTTCGTTCGGCTGACAAAGGTCGTTTCTGTGTTTAACCAACCCAATTTTTGGGAAAATCCATTCCATCAGCAAACGAGAAGATTCACATCTAGTCTATTAACTCCGTTAAGGCAAGTTCACGGTGAAAGATATCCAATTCTTGAGCTCAAAAACGTTCATTTTTCCACAGTTCTGACAATGACTCGAGTCCCATTCAGCACCGCATCTTTGTTTCAAAGATAAACTATCAAGACTAGTCTCTTTAGTGGCCTTTGGTGTCTGTTTCTTTCCAACGATTGACAGCTAATTTGGGATTTCAGAATGTTTTTTTCAGCTGTTTTCGAGTTCGTTTAGACACACGTTTTTCTCCCGCCTTCACACTGACAGACAACACAAGGCGCTCATGAATTAGATGTGACGTCACACCCGTGTCTTTGTACTCTCTTACAAACACGGCTCTCGACCAATCAGCGCGCGGCATTCTTGGGTGTTATTTGATAAAGATGATTAGAGATCGACTGTTACTATGTGAAGTAGTATAGAGTATGTGAAGTTGTGAAGTAGACGCTGTCAGTATTGTATCTTTGTCAGTGTGATCACATTATGCCTGTGCTTCAGAATCTTCACTGGCTGCGAGTATAATTAGCAGAGAGAGAGAGTCCTGCTTAAGATTCAATTGAACTATTTCTTCAATTGAACTATTTCTATTTGATGGAAGGATGGGCATTTTGATTATGCAATCGGTGCAAATCGACCAACGGAGTGCTTGTTTGAAACGTTAGAGAGATAAAAAACTGGGTTTCTGAGGAATTTTAGCTACGAGAAGGCACTGAGGCCATTAAAAGCAAAGACTCCTCTTCCCTTTTTGTTGTTCCTCGCATGCTACTCTTCAGCCGGGCTAAAGAGAAAAGTTCGCGAATCTTTATGGGTTACGGGATGCCTGTGGTCTTACAGGGGTACAAAAATACGTCATAACTTACTGTCAAATACCGCGTGCTGAAGTGGACGCTGGCGCAGAATCAATCAGATGAAGCGAAAAATGCTTCATCAAATATTCATAGAGAAACAAAAATTGGCAGGGCAGTTTAAGGTGACTCATTCGAAATTCAAAATGCACCCAACTGTGTCTAGAGCGCAAATCTGCGTCGTCAAACTAACGGCTATAACTTTTGTGTCTTTTCCTCTATTGTTATAATTATTTTTTCAAATCCTACTTTAATGATGTATAAATATGCTACTGGGAACCGATCTTCTTGAAAACATTTTTAGAAGTCACAATCTAAATTTTTGTGAGGCCCTAATTTCATATTCCGGTCGTACTAGAAAAAAATTTTGCCGGTTTTTTTGGCTGAAATTTCAGGAATCGATTCCAGTTGTAGTGATCTCAAATCAAGCGAAGTTACAGAAAATTCGTCGGAACAGAAACGCGGTAATAAAAATACCGTCAGTTATGGTCAACTGTGGCCAAAATAGAACGCTGATTCTGGTTGGCTTGAATTGAATTTTAATAGTGCTCCGAAAACTCATTATTTTGGGCTCTTCCCTCGGCACTATTTTGTATAGTAATGTATTAAACTTTATCGAGGGTCCGATTTCAAATACCATGAACTACTAAAATGTTTGAACATTATCTACCGAGGAAAGAAATTATGAAAGACCAATGAATTTGTTACAAGAATGTCGCATTAAAATGTGCCGTTATTAGGTATTATTTCTTGCTAAGATTTATATAGACGAGAAGTTTGTGGCATTGGTAAAACTTAGTAACCAGGTTTGACCATTTATTTGCTTATTTGGCATAGAAGAAAATTACAAAGTTACGACATTCGCCCTCTGGTTTTGCACGCAGATTTGAAGCTCTCTTGTTTATGAATGATAATGAAATCTGAAGTTTTTCCAGGGGGAGCTCATTAGGCCAAATCTAATCAATAGCAGTCACGCTCCGAAAATAGCAATTGTCTGTTAAGTCCCTATGGAACAAAAAAAGAGTCGACGATAAACGTTTTCTTTGTTCGATTATTAGAGTTGGCCTACTGTGTTCCCCCTGGCAAAATGCGAGATTTCATTATTCATAAACAAGACAGCTTCAAATCTGCGTGCATGACCAGAGCATGACCGCCGTAACTTTAACAATTTTCTTCTATATCAAATAAGCACGCATGATGTTCAAACTTGCTTACTAAGTATTACCAATGCCTCGAGCTTCTCGTCTATATACATCTTAGCAAGAAATTATACGTAATAACAACACATTTTAACTCGACATTCTTGTAATAAATTCATTGCGCTTTCACAATTTCTTTCCTCGGTAGATAATGTTCGAACATTTTAGTATTTCATGGTATTTACAATCTGACCTTCGGTAAAGTTTAATACATTACTATACAACATAGTGCCGGTGGAAGAGCCCAAAATAATGAGTTTTCGGAGCACTATTAAAATTCAATTCAAGCCAAGCAGAAACAGCGTTCTTTTTTGGTCACAGTTGACCATAACTGACGGTATTTTTATTACTGCGTTTCTGTTCCGACGAATTTTCTGTAACTTCACTTGATTTGAGATCACTACAACTGGAATCGATTCCTGAAATTTCAGCCAAAAAAACCGGCAAAATTTTTTTCTAGTACGACCGGAATATGAAATTAGGGCCTCACAAAATTTAGATTGTGACTTCTAAAAATGTTTTCAAGAAGATCGGTTCCCAGTAGCATATTTATACATCATTAAAGTAGGATTTGAAAAATAATTATAACAAAAGAGGAAAAGACACAAAAGTTATAGCCGTTAGTTTGACGACGCAGATTTGCGCTCTAGACACAGTTGGGTGCATTTTGAATTTCGAATGAGTCACCTTAACTACAGTATGTTGACGGCATCTATGGCGTCATCCACAGTAGATAATCTCTATTATTTCTCTCAGATTCAGTCGCCGGATAATTATTTTCAGTCCTACAGAATCTATCAGGATAGGTCTACAAAGTGAAGCATGGATTTCACGATCTGGTGAAAAATACATTTTTCGCAGTGATTTTTTTAGGTGCCGCTTTTTGGATTTTTTGTTAAATAATTTCTTCAATGATGACTTGTTTTTCAAACCAATGCTTAACTATCAAACTAAGCTTACAACAGAAACAACAGAAATTATAGAAATTGAAAGTAACGAAATTGCAAACTCACTGTGAACATCAACTTTCCGTTTGAGCTACGAAAAAAATAACAAATGAACACGACTTCTAGGAGTACTAAACATATTGACATATTTATTTTTAAAAATACCCATATTAAGAATTCAAAGTCATTTTCCTCATGATATTTTTTATATTTTAACGTCGTTTCTTTAGCAATTCGAACTGCATAACGATCTCTCCTTCGAAAACTGCAAACGCGTTCTCAAACGAGAAACGTAGAGAAACTGAAGCCCGGAACTGGCGTAACAACCTTCCCCCAAGTGTGCTGGTATGAAATTTGGACATGTTGTTTTGATATATTAATAACGGTCTCTAACATGCTGGTTGCAATTTTGTTTAGGTTTATTAGTGTTCCTTGAGCCCGGGTTGGGGACTCCCCATAAACATTGACGGGGGTGCTCGTTCTATCCCTTAGGGTATAAAATTCACCTAACTGTCATCTCTTAGGGGTGTCCAAAGAGTGTGCTATCCCTTAGGGGGTCTCACGCTAATGGTGACCTAGAAATTCAGCGACAACAGAATAAATGATTTCAACTTGATGGTAATTTCCAGGACCGCAATAAAATTTGGATTTTCCGCATCCAATTTGCTATCTCTTAATTTGCTATCCCAATTTTCCCGACGAGCACCCCCCTCTATTTTTATAGGGAGTCCCCCCCCCCCCCTCTCCCGGGTCCTTAAGCCGGTTTGTCGCGTCGCTCGTGTCCCATCAAAAATGGTATTTTTATACTTTGGATATATTTTGGACCGTTTATCCAACGTGCGCAAGAAAGCGCACCACTTTCCCAACCGTACGAGCCTGGAAATGGGTATATATTTTATCCCATTCAAAGACGTAATTTGGATAAATTTGTTGAAAATTTACTTTGCGGTGTTGGTGTTTCCTTAATCTGATCTAACAGTAATAAATAAATTTTCTTAGAAGTCGTTTTTCTTAAGTCTATTCTTGAGCCGTTGACAAAGAAAATGGTTTCATTTTGTATTCTAGTACTCCTATATGTTAGAGTTCCTTCTGGGGGGTGTTTTCATAGGTGTTTCCGCTGCATTAGAATGCTCCTATAGAGGGAGAGTAGGAAAGATTCTACAAAAGTAAGACTAGGAAAATTATTTTGTAATGCCTGAAAAGGGAGAATGTGTCCGTACCTATCACAGATGTCACTAACAGTTACAATACCCATCCTATAACCTATGTTTATACACTGATTGCTTACCGATTAGATATTTCTATTTTCCAAATTATAGCGTCCGCAACCTCCCCATACGTCTGTTGTTCATCTTTCTGATAGAGAATCTTTCAGGCCAATAAGCACACTTTATAAAATTCAGGTAATTGTAAAGGCATACTTGCTAAGGAGAAGTCACAGTGTAATATTAGAGCGCCCCCTACCGGTTCCAACAATTCGTGCAGAAACATTTTCCAATAAGATGGATTTAAAGAAACATACCGCTTGAGAAACATTATCCGTTGAACTCGAAAGCATCACAACTCGAGTTGTTATGCTCGTGGCGTTTAGGTTGCCCTCACCTTTGCTGGGCTTTATAATCACTGCTGTTTTTATTGTAAAATTAGTTGTTTGAAATATATCAAAACGGCCTGGGCCTTTGCCCTCGGCCAATTTTTCTCCACACCCTTCTTGTGGTTCATTTGCATATTTCCCAGCAAACGAGCTCAATAAATGCAGTACAGAGAGCAACCCACGAATGTCATGTTTACTTGCTGAAGGAAAAGTATAAAGAGTCTATATGAGGCATCTACAACCCCCACCCTCATAACCATTTACAATAACTAGCCTTTTTACCTTATCTCTACCGTGCCATAGGAACTCGTGAATTGAAGAATTAATCTGTTTTATAATGTCGTTATCTTGGCATAACAAAGCTGTTCTATAAATAAGATTAGGAAGAACGTCTGTAGAATTTGAATCTTCCATTTCCACAGATGAAGCAGTTTTTTTTCATTTTTTCCACGATAGCATTGACATTCAATTTTTAATAGGTTCATCTACCTTCTTTAATTCTGACTTCTCTTTTGGGCCATACCTACTGCTACCTAGCCATATGGCTTCTGTTTTTGCATGTTAATTTGAAGTCCCGATATTCTATAGAAACGTTCTAGTGACTTCATTAATACATCATAAGACTTTTTATCCCTAAAAACATAGTAAGGTCGTCTGCATAGATAGAGAGTTTTATTTGTTCCTTCCCTAACCTGATGCCTGTTTTATTCTTATTTTCCATGATGTGACTAGTTAGAATTTCTATAGCCAGAATGAATAGGTACGGACTTAGAGGAATCTCCCTCTAACCATCCTTTATTCATAACACAACTTGAAATATTAGTATTTACCACTTTGACTCAATTTATAAATGAATCTCCGAAGTTAGAATGTTTTAAAACAACGAGTAAAAAGCTATTAATAGAATCAAACGCTTTCTTAAAGTCTATAGCCACTAGCAGTCCGGGGATATTTTGATTTATGGTATATTCAATTATAATATTCATCCATTATTCATAGGATGCTCATCCAATCTCTGCACTGGATTCGGATCAGGTGACACTACTTGTAACCCCCGATACCACATGGCTAGGTGTCTGATACAGAATACTAATTGATCTAATCAGTATTCTGTATCTGATACAGAATACTAATTAGACCAATTAGTATTCTGTATAGGACACCTTCCAGTGCAGCCCTCAGTCTTTGAACAGTTGGATATTTGTTTTAAATAACACATATCCCCTACTGTCCAAAGGCCGAAGGGGACCACTCTAGTGAAGTCCAAGCATGGTCTTCTCTCGTAGAGCAGTACCTAAAAAAGCTTCACCTGAGAGACTATATGTTGTTTTAGTCCGGCTAGTTCCATGTGGGACAGGAATCATGCCTTCTGCGCATGCTTTCTGCAAAATGATTGGCGTTTTTTGTAAACACCCGAAAATTCTTTCATTTTCAATGCACATTCAATTTAATATAAGTACAAAAGTTAGAATATCATAAGTACTTTACAATATTCGTGTCTATGTTGTATCGGCAGATACAACATAGCCACTCAGATTGTAAATAGTACTAATGTTATCCTGTTCTAACAGCATCATATATCAGTCTGTCTTTTACATAAGCATGTTGGCTGTGATGTATCAAAGTAGGTAATACTGACTGCAGTCTCTCTGCTAGGACTTTTGTACCTATCTTGACATCTACATTTATTAAGGAAATAGGACGCCAATTATAAGCAATTATTGGATGAGGTTTTTGTGATCTCCAGAATAAACAATGTCGAGGCAGGTGGAATCAGGTGAGGCCGTGAGGCCGAGATCACAAAAAACGAATTCAATAATTGTTTTATTATACATTGATTCAGTAAAAATACTTTTACTTCTGTCAAGCAATTTATTTTACACAAGCGCCTTGTTAAAATAGGGAAAGCGCTCTAGTCCTATGATGCATTGCGCGCGTATCAAGAATCAGCTTCTTGGATACCCTCAAAGTGCGTGATTCCCAAAGTAAAGCGCGCGCTCTCAGGCAATCAGAATCGATATAGCGAGTACAATGTATAATAATCAAAATTATCATTTTTCTGGCTCCTCTAATAGCTTTATTATTGCCTGTTTTTGATTTGTAGAAAGTTCAACATGGCTGTATGCATAATTTAAACAATCTACTAATCTTTTGCCAATAATAGCCCAAAACGCCAGATAAAATTCCACCCCAAGTCCGTCGTTGCCCGGAGCTTTATTCTTGCTAAATTTTTGCAGTGCATGTTTGTTTGTCTGAAAGTTGTGGTGTATTTGTAGATCTAATAAAATCTGTTACTCTTTCTCCATCTTCCTCTACGTTATTTTGATACAAATCAGAATAAAACCTTTATAACTCTTTCATGATTACTCTCGGCTGGCTTGTCAGTTCCCTATTTTTTTTAAATATCTTTCGCACCCACGTCTTTTTAAAATTATTATTTTCAAGAACTTTCCACCCCCCCCCCCCCCCCCCCCCATTTTCATACCAATTGATTCGCCTTCTAACAATACACCCCTGTACTAAATAGTCAAAATCTACTGCTGCTTGTGCCAATTTAAATACAGGGGCGAGAATTCAACACTAACGACTTCTGGTGAAACAGCACCATTTCCATACCGACAAAAAAAAAAACGCCACAGGAAGCCTGAAGCGAGAAGACATTGTAGTTATTGAGTCTCCGAACCGCTGTTACCAGGTACTGTTGGGAGGGTAGTGCAGATCCATTATCCCCTACCAATGCACTATGTATGTTTCCTAGGGTGACCGATACTGTACAGTTCGAAATCTTCATGGAACAAAAAACCTTCAAACCCGGGCAGGTCCACAGGACGTTTATTGATGTGCCAGATGGCGCCTCGTTTGCGGGTGAGCTATGTCCTTTCATGTGTTTCTAAAAGAGGCTGATTTTCCATAGACATTTAATATGGACATCAAATATTTGATCTATTTATGTAATGTATGCCTTTTCTGCTCAGAACTTACAATTTCGTCGCTCAATGACGAAAACCACGGGCGCTTTATGGTGCATGCACTGCAACTGACACAGCTGACGTCATTCAAGTCACACGAATTCTGCCAGATTGTGACACTTGCGCCACGTTGCGAGAAAACCTTGAGTTTTGCTGTAGAAGTGAGTATTGAAATGATCCACAGGGTCCGTACAGGTTTTGGAAAGTTTTGGGAATTGATAATGCCATTTTCCAGGACCTGGAAAGTTTTGGAAAAAGGAACTTTTTCAAATGGGCTATGGAAAAGTTATTAATTTTCGTCTCAATTTTCTGAATATATAATTATATATGTGATATCTGCCTATTCATTTTATTGTATTTATTGATAACCTACCGAAAAAAAATTTGAAAAATATTTTATAAATACGCGAGGAAAGAACACTGTCGTGAGGGTTTCTGATTTAGCGCGCGGGGTTCCTGTATATGCAAAAAGCGCGCGAAAAAGTTGTCTCACGGCTCGCGTATTCCATCGAATTCCATAAATTTCCATCGTTTTGGAAATTTAGGTCAATGGGCTTTGGATAAGTTTTGGAAATTTCGGATTTCACATGACCATCGTGAAAACAATTGCAATTGAGCAATCACTAGAATCAGAATCGAGAGAAAGCATGACTTGCTCCTAAATGGCTTTTTTCTTAGCCAATTACAAGCCGAACTAATTACTAAGTAATTACACAATTGTATTTACTACAGAATTTGATTGGCTGAGAAAAATGAGTAGCCAATGAGAACGCAAAGCAATCGCAAGTCTTGACAGTCATTTGAAATCCGCTCTATAACACGTTGTTTTATCTTTTGAATCGCATTGTAGGGTGGTATTACTTTGGAATTATGTATTGCGCGCTGGTGGGCTAGTTTGAGTGATTGTCCTATTAAAGAGTGCTGAAGTTTCGTGGCGTTCGCCCAAGCTTATCGTCCATCACGTTGGTAAGCCCTGGTTATTGCAGTTCCCGTTTGTTATCTAGGCGTTTTTATATGCTCAACTTATGCTTGTTTATGCCATTTATTGTTGATGGCTCTACAGATTCTATATACATACTACCGGTGGCTGCCAATCAAAACTGTGGTAATGAAGAAACCCAGCAGACGTCTCCTTATATTTCTTGAGGTTTAGCTTCATATGATTACTGCTGGCGAACTCCTGAATCTCAGAAATTATGTGGCGGAGACGGAGAGTTGAGGGAACAACCTCCATGGCTGTTAGATGTACTTTATCCGCGGGCCCCAGGAAACACGAAGATCCATAGCCATCACGAAAAAGAGGATTGGGGCCAGTTTTGTTCACTGTGGAAGAAAGGATTATAATATTATCACGCCATGCGTTACCATGGGATTTGATAACAGTTTGTGCTTCATTTCCCAGCATGCCTGCCAAAGTGTACGGGTGGACGTCACGTGTATGCTTCGTGCCGAGGAGATCTCGCCGAGTGTCAGTCTCAAGACGCACGCGCAACCTCTCAGGTATGGCAATGTTGAGTTCCATTGTTTGCTTATGATACACTTTCATGATCACCAAAGAGAATCAAAGAGAACGCCACTGCAAAAAGATGAGTTCTGAAGACCAATAATGTGAAAGAAACAAAACTAGAAAATTTGAGTCCATATCTAATATTATCAGCCCCCCCCCCACTTCTGCTGCAGTAACTCAAGCGTTTTCATAAAGGCTTCAAAATACAATGAATAACGATGAGAACTGGTGTTTAACCGTTCGAAGTATTATGACTTTGACTTGTTTTTATTTCTTGTGAGAACAAGAGCCGCTGGCGAATTCTCGAATTATCCTAGAAACCAGTATCCATGATTCTGTTTTGGTATAGGTATTTGCGCCCATGACGCATCACGGGCTACAACAGAAAGTTGTAACAGTGCAATCTTTTCTGAAATAGGTCTATAACAACTCGAGCTCATTGTAGAATGTTTTCGATACAGCGTATGAAAGTGACCATTAGATGGGGTCCTTTCCGAACTCAGTAAAGTAAAGGCTTAGTAAAGGCTATTTCACTATGCAAAGTGTTTTCCAAATATGCGGATTAAGGAGGCTGCCTACAATTGTTTCTGCCCTCGACCACCAAACTTTGTTTGCCTGCTGTTCAAGTACACAAACTTGTACCGGTCTGAATTTTCACATGGTTACCCTGGAGGGATTGAACTTTATTGTAATGTGTATTTTGTTTTGGTCGGAGTTGCTATAGCAAAGTAATAGCCACGCCCTTGTTTATTATTAGGGGCCAGCTCGATCTAAACTTTTAAAATGACACCCCTCGCACTAATCCCTGAGTAGCAGACAATAATCCCAGCAAGTTTGGAGATAATTCATTGGGCCGATTTCATGTTATACGAGAGGACTTTTTTAAAGCTCCAAAATGTCAAGATTATTATGCCGCAAAGATTTCCTGTAAAAAGAATGGCTGATATTTGCGTAATTAGAAGATCATTGCCGCCCGAATTATCTACAAACCCAATGCAATTTGTCAGCCAATCATTTCCCTTCTTAGAATGCTCTTGATTGTGTTTGGCATGTGTTCAAGTATCGACAAGTACACTGCAAAAGTTGAGAAATTTTTGGCAGAATTCTAAATCTTACTTATGATCATACGTACGTATGATCCCATATGTCAATTCTTTTGGAACTTCCGTAAATTATTATTGAATATATACCAAAGATAACACCAAAGTCTTGAGTTCATTGAAGTATCTTAAGGCACCGAGAAAAAATTCCAAACTTCATTGCCTTCGGTTTATTTGACCCGGTTTTTGTCATTGTACTTTGTTTTCGCCTGTTATAGCTTTCATGTCGGTTTTTCCTAAAGCGAGCCGCATTCCAACATGGGAATCGACCACTGCTTCTACGGCTCAACACTTCGCTGTCACACCTCCACACACTTCGCTGTCACGCTTCTAAGAAGTAAAGCTGTAAAAGACGTTGCATCTGGTCATATATATTTTGAGTTTAACAGAATGTTTCTACTGAATGTTCTTAGACATCTGAAATGAAATATACCACTATTGTGTGAAAAATTAAATTCTATGTTTTGGTATTGTTCATTGCGTGACATTGTTTGCTACGCTTTGAGAGAGTCAAATAAATGCCGCAAAAACTACAACACGCTGGAATGTCGTTCGCTAAAGGCTAGTTTCCATATAGTCGTATCTGTCGTATCTGTCTCATCAGTCAACCGTGAAACAAAAGAATAATTCCGATTTCCATTGTTTGACGGTCGACTGATGAGACAGATACGACAGATATGACTATATGGAAACCAGCCTTAAAGGAAAAATGTACATGAAAGCTACAACAGGCGAAAACAAAGTACAATGAAGAACCGGGACAAGCAAACCGAAAGAGTAATGAAGTCTGGAATTTTTTCTCGGTGCCTTAAAATACTTCAATGAACTCAAGACTTTGCTGTTGTCTTTGGTATATATTCAATAATAATTTACGGAAGTTGCAAAAGAATTGACATATGGGATTTTTGTCAGAGGAGAAAAACGTAAGATTCAGAATTCTGCCAAAAATTTCTCAACTTTTGCAGTTTACTTGTTCATATTTGAACACATGCCAAACAAAATCGAAAGCATTCTAAGAAGGGAAATTTGGCTGGCACATTGCATTGGATTGTAGATAATTCGGGCGATAAGGATCTTCTTATTACGAAAATATCAGCCATTCTTCTTACAGGAAATCTTTGCGGCATAATAATTTTGACATTGTGGAGCTTTAAAAGTCCTCTCGAATAACGTAAAAGTGGCCCAATGAATTCTCTCAAAACTTGCTGGGATTATTGTCTACTACTCAAGGATTAGTGTGAGGGGTGTCATTTTAAAAGTTTAGATCGAGCAACGCGTCTACTAGCCCCTAATAATAGATAAGGGCGTGGCTATTTCGTTGCTATAGCAACTCCGATCACAACAAAATACACATTACAATAAAGTTCAAACCCTCCAGGGTAACCATGTGGAAGCTCAGACCGGTACAAGTTTGTGTACTTGAACAGCAGGCAAAGAAAGTTTGGTGGTCGAGGGCGGAAGAAATTGTAGGCAGCCTCCTTAAATTGTGAAAAATGAGTAAGGCCCCCGCAAACGTCGAACTTCGTCTGCCGACGAAGTTGAAAGGATGCCGCTTCATTAGACTTTATAATAGACTCTGGCACGACGTGTAATATCTCATTGAAGAAACCAGAAGAAACATCTCATTCGCCTTTGTCACACGGCAGCCATCTTGGATTTTCTAATACAGCGAAGCTGGCATGAAAGCGAAGCCAAGCGTGTAAGCTCACCCACGCATAGTCATTTCTGTAAGAAAAAATCCAAGATGGCTGCCGTGTGACAAAGGCGAATTGTCTGACAAAAATTAGCACGTGAATCTATGCTAGAGGGTAGAGGATTTTCGTATTACCTGTCGGACTGGGGCAAACTGACTGTATATCATTTGTTTCTTATTAGACCGTCGGAGTTTAGGCTGCTCCCACTTGGAAGTCGCGACGTGCTGGCAAAACGTGGACAAGTGTATTCTCTAAGTTTAACTTATAATTTTAATCAGGTACATTTGATCTCAATAGACTCATGAGTCTATAGACACAGTTACATAGCATACTAACTTTATTATACTAACTTTATTTGGCAAGCGAATTGGGGACGCTTAAACAATTCACCTTTTAGTAAAAAAAAAGTACAATCTACAAAATATTAACAGTGCAGCATGCCTTCCAAAGTGCAAGAATAACTGTAGGCAGCCTTCTTAAAAAAATGGCCTAATATGGTGAAAAAGATTGGAACTAGTATCAGGCTGACGTGTGGTTGGGTCCCCCCAGACGACCCTGGATCCTCAACCCATATATTTCTTGCTATCGCTATCGGTGTCTGATAGAAGGCATTAGTCGTACTCATTGAATTGTCTTACTATTTCATTTTCCAGAGTCGTGCAGGTGAGATCTCTCCCAATGCGATATATCTGAGTGATCTTTTATACGAATCTGAGTACGAATCCCAGTTGTGGATGTTGTACGACACCAACAAGCGGCTACTTGGGTCAGGAGACGCCTTTCCTAATAGGGTTAGTTCTCAGAAAACAAGTGTCAGTTGGTTGTTCTACTCTTCACGCACGCACCAGAATGCAAAATAAGCATCTCTCACGTTACTGGTTGGAACTGTCTATAGATACTGAAGTTATAAGCTATGTAAGAGCTTAATACTCTACTTTTATTTTTGGAAACAGAAATATTGTCAGACTAAAAAAACATAGAAATGCGAAAAAAAAAACGCGAAAAAATATGTTTGTAAATATATGTATGATAAGGCAATGGAAGGTTTAGTAGTTTAATTGACCAACTAAAATTCAATCAATGCACCTACATTAGAGGCAGATGATTGTCAGATTTTAATGATCAACCGTACGTAATGATCAATGTACGTCTAGGTGGCGCAGTGTGTTTGTGCACGGCACACTGTGCGTACGTTCCTGAGTTCGAACCCCGGACTTTTCTCTCTTCCGAATAGCTTATAGCTTTGAATTCCTTTCAAACTCCTTTCATACTACTCTTCATGCAAGCTCTCGACCATCAGATCTCCCATGTCATGCTGAGAGGATAAACTGTACCCTCGATAGCCGATCCTACACTGGTCCACTAGCTCAAACTTAGCTTTGAACTCGGTAAAGACCAAAGTAATGGTGATCTCAACTGCACAGATGGCCCGTGTTCATGACCTTAAACAATACAATCCTGGCTTGAGGGTGTCAGCCATCACTTGAGTGTGTTGACCAAGCTAAATTACTTGGGGTCAATTTTAACCACTATTTAAATTGGGTGGATCATGTTAAACATGTCACAAAATCCTGCTATAGTGTTCTTAGTATCTTGCGTAAAATAAAGAACTTCACCGACTGGAAACTTAGAAAGCACTTAGCTGAATCCTTAGTTTTGTCAAACCTTGACTACTGTGACTCTGTTTTTTTCTCCTCTTCCTGACTTCCTCAATAAAAGAGCGCGTTCAATTTGCTGCTGGTATTTTTGTTACTGGGCGCTACTTAAAAGATATAAAAGACATTTTGAAAATAGGCTGGCTACCTATGAAGGAGCGTAGATATTTCCATATGCTCAAGTTTGTTTTCAAGGGACTTCACTTTCCAAACTGGCCTTCATATCTTCCAGTCACAGAAGTCTCACACTCGTGTTCTACGTTCTAGTAGTGCAAGGCGATTACAAATTCCCCTTATTAAAGATACTTTTCAAGATAGTGCAGCTACATTTTTTAATAGCCTACCAGCTAATATTCGCAATTTAAATGACTTCAACTCTTTCTCCCGTGAAGTAGCTGCCTATCTAAGAAAGAATTTATAGTTTTACATTTTTAATTATAATTTTTATATCTATAAATAAAATTGATTAAGTATCAACCTAGTTTTAACCTTTAAATCGTTATATAGCTAGCATATTTTAATATTTAGTCGTATTTAACTAATGTTTGATGAAGAGCCTCTATGCATTTGTTTCCCTATTGTCTTTCTATAAGGTGAGGGCGCCTCCTCGCACAAGCCTGGTGGTTTCTTGAGGCGCTCTCGCCATCTTCTTTTTCATAGCCTATTTAGTTGTTTTTTTATGTATAACTGTAAATGTAAGAGAAATGGCGAATAAATTGAAATTGAAGTTGAAATTGAAATTGTGGATATGCAAACATTATTTCATTATTATTGTTATTGTTATTGTTATTGTTATTGTTATTGTTATTGTTATTGTTATTGTTATTGTTATTGTTATTGTTATTGTTATTGTTATTGTTATTGTTATTGTTATTGTTATTGTTATTGTTAAATGGAGCTCTGATAGAGAAAGGGGTAAAGTGGTGCACCGGGGACCTCAGGTTTGTCAGCCGATTAGGTTGTTACGAGTTATCCACGTTAAATAAGGAACTTTTTACTTTACCGTTGAACAATCATGTTGTCTTACTGTTTTTGTTATTCAGTACTCTGTGAAAGTTGAAAAAGGAGACTACGTCCTAAAGTATCAGGTTGGTATTGTCTTTTTTGCGTTGTAAATTCCGAAATCATCCCATTGAAAAGAAGGCAATTTTCGAAACTTGTGTGAAAAGCCGTCTTTGATATTCGCTGGGCAATAATGTATTATAATGAATTTACTTATGGTATTCACGAGATTGTTGTTTTTGCTGGTCGGCTCTCCACGCCGTTGTCCTTAATTGTCTCGTTGTTTAGTAAATAGATGTGTTCTATTCGGCTGAGCGTAGCAAAATAGAACAGAATCGCTGCGCGGCGGTATGACTAATGCACTAGAGGTTCTGCTTTTGACCTCCACTCGGCTCAGCTGGAATGGAAGAAATTCAGTGCCATTCTACTCTGCATTTCTTCTGCAGATTCGCCATGATAATAGAGATCAATTAGAGAAATTGAAGGACATGGTGGTTCTAGTAGAGACCAAACTCACACCTGCTATCTCGCTGGACGTCCACGCTTCTCGCCTGTCTGCCATGACTGGCGGAAAATTCAACTCCTTTACTATGCAGAAGGGCTGGCGCTGGCCAGTTTTTATATCTCCGCTGGCAGAGGACAAGTAAGTTGCTTACGAGGTCACCCATACGTAATTAAGGAAGTTGCCTACAATTTTTTCTGCCCTCGATCGCCAAACTTTGTCTGCCATCTGTTCAAGTACACAAACTTGTACCGGTCTGAGCTCTCACATGGTTACCCTGGAGGGTTTGAAATTTATTGTAATGTGTATTTTTGTGTAATAATCGCGCCCTTGTTTATAATTATAACGTCTGCTAATTAAAAACAGTGACCCCCCTGTTTCGTTGCTATGGAAACTCTGATAACAATAAATCGTGCATCATCTTGAACTTTGATCTTTCTACAGCAAATGGTCAAAATTTCAAATGCGTAGGTCAGTATATTACAGAATTGTGGCCGTCCAAAGTTGAGAGACCAAGCTCAAGAAAAATTGTAGGCAGCCTCCTTAAATCAGTAAAAAAAAGATGTAATTTGGGAGTAATTACTGAAATGAGAGACGCATAACCTCGTGAACTCGGGCTTCTAGTAAGTAAGTAAGTAAAGTAGGTGCTTATATAGCGCTTATCCTAAAAGCTCTTAGCGCTTTACATTTTTGGATAACTCATCCTATAGAAACCAGTTTTTATAACAATGAGTGTGTATTAGTATGGTGTGTTCTGTGACACAGAGGTTGGGCAACTTCCGACGGTCCTCGTGGTGTTAACGTCCCTCCGGTTCCGGTTAGTGTAGTGTATGAAGAGACGGGACCTATGGTTTAATTAACGTCCTTATCCGAGAAGACGGGAAGGTCTAACCATTTGCAGCACCTCCTCAATTATTTAGAAAAGACCTGAGTGTTGGTCCGGCTGGGGTTTGAACTCCCAACCTCCCGCACATAAGCCCGGCGCTCTACCACTGCGCTAACCTGTCGTCTGGATTCTGTCTATATTTATGTTTATATAAAATCGACATTTTAAATCTTGAGAAATCTTAAATTAAGTTAAATGCTTATTCGATTGTAGCTGTCTTAGTCATCGGGCAGTCTGGCGGGACATATGCTTATGCGCATATAATTAGAAGCCTAGAATCACTCGCTAAAACCTCATTATCTTGTTGGCGGGAACCTCAAATACAGAGAAAAGAGCAAAATGCATACCAAATAGGCTGCTAAAAACTCTTATTACCGCTTTGCTTTAAAAGCATATCCCTGGTTACATCGGTTTTCTTGTTAATGAACAAACCACGCAAAATCCGTAAAATGGCGTATTCTTAGATAATTATTCATCTTCCCTTGAACACAACGTTTCACACTAATGCTCCCCTGGGACGGCCAGATTTAGTCGAGCGCATTTTTCAAATTCACAATCAGCTGGCTGTAGTCACACGCAAAACGTTTTGGAGAAACTTGTAAACCTTAACTTAAACATCAACTGGCTTCCACAAATCAAGAATTCTTATGGAAAGGAAGCACATACAGTAGGAAGCGTCATCATCGAGCCGCGGTAAGAAGTTCTGAATATAATCTCCTGTAAAATCTTAGGCGCGAAAGTTAAAACAAGTTCCATGCAAGTATTGATAAATTAGCTGTATTCACACTAGAGACGGAAAACTCGTCTGAGACGAGTTTCTCGCCTTGAATATGGTTCCCTGTTTTTCTGTGATCACGCGAAAACAATTTTTTTTAAAAAGAAAGTTTAGACAGATAACAAGCAAATGTTTCTGAGTAGAATTGACATAAGACAGGAACTTTTTCTGACGAGAAACTCGTCTCAGACGAGTTTTCCGTCTCTAGTGTGAATACAGCTATTAACGCGAAAATCGCTCAATCAGATACATTTTAACTTAATGTTTGCAAAGAATTTTGTGAAGAGGTTTTGTGAAGAGCTTGTGAAGGCAGAAGTCTTCTAGAACATTTTCAGAATATAAGAGGGGCTTGGGAGAGTTTTCATCCACAACAATAACCGAAACTCCGACCTGTTTTAGGTTGAGCTCAAGCCGTTTGTAAGGTTCGGCTAATTATACTTATTAGCTGTAGTCACACTAGAGACGGAAAACTCGTCTGAGACGAGTTTCTCGTCATTTGGTATTTCTGATAAGGAAATTCTTTAGGATGGTTTTATTTTTATTTGATTCTACTTTTGACCAAAAGAGGGAAAGTTGCTATTGATAATGTAATCGTCGTTGGGCCCTGCAAAGAAACATTGAAGCTTAAACTTTTCTGTATTTTCTTATCGGTCAAAGATTTGCTTAAAGATTTTTACACTTGAAGTATTAAATAAGAGTTCAAGAAAACCGCTTTTTGACTGATTTTGCATGTTAAAGTGCTACTCAAGGCTGAAATTTTAATGACTTATTTGATTGCACATTCAAAATAAGGAAGAATGTCGCTTATTTCGCTTTCATAGCTCTTTTGGTTACAGAGATATTCAAGATTTTTACTTATGCAAATTAGCAAAAAATGACGTCACAACAAGACATCATTAGGACATCATTTTCACTGGCAAAATAGCGCAAACGAATCCACATGTGAATCACTTCCACTTCTCAGTTTCACTTCACATTTATGCATTTCTCCGTTAAAACCCACAGATTTTAAGCTCGATTTGCTCACAAACATTATGTTTTTACTGAATTAATGGTATTCACATCTGAGTATGACAAAACTAGTCGGTCAAAATGCAAAATGAGGGGGGTGGGGTCCGTAAAATGATGGTTAACGCCATATTGAGCTTTTTACGTCTCGGCATTATACAGATGCAAGTAGTCTCATTAAAACAATCAGAACATTGTTGTGAATACATTTCATTGTCATGACGTGACTTGTCGCCATGGCAACAGCTCTCTGGTGCCCTGTAACCTGACACTGAATTACCCATACTCCTTTGCTTCAAAACACTGCTAAACAACACTGCTAAAAAAACTTGCTGTAGTGGCGTTGAATTAACAATATTCAGAGTTTTTGTCACTTCAACAATTTTTTTTTTGAAGTCCCTTCAACAATTTTTTGGAAGGTATAAACTTTACAATTTTGCTGACGTCAGCACTCACAGGTATTTCTTATATCTATTCTTTTGAGCTCTAATGTCTTTAAACGGATCGAAAAATGAGATATATCACGAAATATTAATCCTGTTAACGGACAAATTAGTTATAATGTGACAATTCGACCGTTCTGTCGCTTCAATAGCATTGTCACAAATGATTTGCTGATTGATTTAAGGGCAGAGTAGAAACTACAACGGAAGTGCAAATGCGCGTTTGGTCTGCACTTCCGGTTCTCGGTACTTCAAGAGTCAAAGACCTGGCCATGCAAATTTTGCAATGTTGTTTGCTAAAAAATAATGATCGATATCTTATTTTCGACGTTTTACTCACAAATTCATCTCAGTATGACTGGACGCCAACTAGTAGGTCACTGGATGGTATGAATTGAGGTGGGAGGGAGAGGGGAGGGGGGGCAGAAATGTCACCTTTTGCACCCATCAGTGCACTCTCCTTTAAAGCATTTTCACTTTTCCTCGGATTTACTGATGATGGTGCCCTCGTAATTTTACTTGGGTAATGTACGAGTGTATCTCGGTTGTCATGGTATAGTATTACCATGGTAACAGCGTACTGATGTCACTAAGACCCAAACAAGTTGCGTTTTTTGCTCCAATGACAGTCGATCATTTCAAATCCACATGTTTTGCAATAACAAAATCTGAAAAAGGTTTTGCTCTTCAGGAGTTTGTTTGTTCTGTTTCTCTTGCAAGGCAATTTGTTCATCCAGAACCAAGGGAAAGCTGCGATGAGCTCGAGCTCTTCCCATTCGAAGCCAATGCATGAAAGCATGTCGGGCTTTAATGGCTGGATGTATATTGTCAGCTTCCTTATAATAGTCCGATGTCGGCTTCAAATGATCTGATGTGTCGGCTTCTTATGATTTGATTTCGACTTCTAATGGCCTGATATCGCTTCTAATGCCCTAATGTCAGCCTCTAAAGACCAGATGTCATCTTCTAATTATGTGATGTCGGGTTTTAGCGGAGCACCATACCTAAAAGAAAAACGTATAGTATACTATCGAGTTGATTTTTGAACGTCACGGGCATTATGGATCTTTTTGATGACGTCATTGATGACGTAAGGGCACGTGACTTTGGTATAGAGTTCCTCTTATGGTCTTTGAAAGTTTGTCCAAGTTTGGCTTCTATAGAAGCTACCCTTCGGAAGAAATGATTTTTTCTTTATTTTTCTGGTATTAAACCTATAGCGTACGCCGTCCGTCCGTCGTCCGTCCGTCCGTGTACACATGGGAACCTGTGGTATGCAAAGAAAAAATTATATCTCCTCAAGGGAACACGCTAAGACAACCATACTTGGGATATTTTGTCTATGCCACAAGGGGGATGCTGTAACCCGGACACGTGATGTGACGTCATCGATGACGTCATCAGTGATTGAAAAATGAATATCTCGTGAAGGGAAGACTAAAGACAACCAAACTTTGGTAGTGTAGTTTAGGTCACCAGGTGAGCGAAATGAAGTGGTCACGTGATATGACGTCATCGATGACGTCATCTATGCATCAAAAAAATAATAGCGGAGCTCCTGCGCGGGCCGAAGGCCCGCGCAAGCGGAGCACCATACCTAAGGAAATAACGTCTAGCATAACCATGGAGTTGATTTTCAAACGTCACGGGCTTTCTTGCTCATTTTGCTTACGTTATTGACTGCGCCAAGTCAAATGATTAGGGCGTTGAAATGGTATCGCCCAAAAGATTAATGTGTCCAAGTTTGGTTGCCATAGGTTGTTCCCTTCTTGAGATATTAATTTTTTGTTTCTTCCTGGTATTAACGGTATAGCGTACGTCCGTCCGGCGTCCGTCCGTCCGCCGTACGCGGAAACTCATGGGAACCCTGTGGTATACTAAGAAAATTAAAAAATCTCGGGAAGGGATGGACCTTAGACAACCAAACTTGGATGAAGTTATCTAAGTGGCAAGGGGGGTGCAACTGCATGGTCACGTGGTATGACGTCATTGATGACGTCATCATAGGAGAAAAGTGATATATATCAAGAAGGGATGAACCTCAGACAACCAAACTTGGATGAAGTTATCTAAGTGGCAAGGGGGGTGCAACTGCATGGTCACGTGGTATGACGTCATTGATGACGTCATCATAGGATAAAAGTGATATATCTCAAGAAGGGATGAACCTCAGACAACCAAACTTGGGTGAAGTTATCTAAGTGGCAAGGGGGGTGCAACTGCGTGGTCACGTGGTATGACGTCATTGGTGACGTCATCATAGGAGAAAAATGATATATCTCAAGAAGGGATGAACCTCAGACAACCAAACTTGGGTGAAGTCATCTAAGTTGCAAGGAGGGTGCAACTGCATGGTCACGTGTTATGACGTCATTGATGACGTCATCATAGTAGAAAAATGATATATCTCAAGAAGGGATGAACCTCAGACAACCAAACCTGGGTGAAGTTATCTAAGTGGCAAGGGGGGTGCAACAGCATGGTCACGAGGTATGACGTCATCGATGACGTCATCATAGGAGAAAAATGAAATATCTCAAGAAGGGATGAACTTCAGACAGCCAAAAAGTGCTTAGTCACGTGATATAACGGTGCAAGGCTATCTATTCATGTACAATGGCAACCTTTTTGTCTCATTAAAAAAAATTGTAACCGGGAGCTCCGCTTTTAGCCAGTGGCTAAATCTATATATTATCTCGTGAAGGGAAGACTCTTAAAAACAACCAAACTTGGGTAGTGTAGTCTAGACCACCAGATGAGCGAAATGAAGTGGTCACGTGATATGGCGTCATCGATGACGTCATATATGCTTAAAAATGAATATCACGTAAAGGGAAGACTCTAAAACAACCAATCTTGGGTAGTGTAGTCTAGACCACCAGATGAGCGAAATGAAGTGGTCACGTGATATGACGTCATCGATGATGTCATCTATGCTTGAAAAATTAATATCTCGTGAAGGGAAGACTCTAAAAGAACAAAACTTGGGTAGTGTAGTCTAGACCACCAGATGAGCGAAATGAAGTGGTCACGTGATATGACGTCATCGATGACGTCATCTTTGCTTAATTAATATCTCGTGAAGGGAAGACTCTAAAGCAACCATATAAACCATATGTACACATGGGAATCCCTTTCATTCACATAGAAAATTTTATAACCAGGAGCTCCGCTTTTAGCCAGTGGCTAAATCTATATATTACTGACCTGATATCAGCTTCTAATGACTTGATGCCAACTTCTACTGGCCTGATGTCAGCTTGCGATGACTTGGATGTCAGCTTCTAGTTATCTGGTGTCACCTTCTAAAGACTTGATAACGGGTTTCAATAACTTTAAGTCAGCGTAAGATCTGTTGGCGGGTTTTAATGACCTGATGTCAGCTTCTAATGACATATAACGTTGGCTCCCAATGACTGATGTCCGGTTGTAATGGCCTGATGTCAGCTTCTAGTGCTGGTGTTAGCTTAGTCTAACTGCCTGATGCCAGGTTCTAATGGCCTGATGTAGAGATTTAATGGCCGGATGTCAGCTTCTATTGATCTGACGTCAACTTCTAATGGCCTCGATGCCAGCTTCTAATTGTCTGATGTCAGCTTCTAATGACCTGATGTCTGGTTTTAATGGCCTGATGTCAACTTCTAGTTCTGGTGTTAGCTTCTAACGTCCTGATGTCAGGTTCTAACGGCCCGATGTCAGGTTCTAATGGCCTGATGTAGGGTTTTAATGGCCTGATGTCAGCTTCTAGTGATCTGATGTCAACTTTTAATGGCGTGTTGTCAGGTTCTAACGGCGTGATGTCAGGTTCTAACGGTGTCATGTCAGGTTCTAACGGCGTGATGTCAGGTTCTGACAGTGTGATATCAGGTTCTAACGGTGTGATGTCAGGTTCTAATGGCGTGTTGTCAGGTTCTAACGGCGTGATGTCAGGTTCTAACGGCGTGATGTCAGGTTCTGACAGCGTGATGTCAGGTTCTAACGGTGTGATGTCAGATTCCTCTTTTCATAAATACTATTTTCTATGTTAGTTCTTCCAATTAATCTTTTTCTTGATATTTCTATGACCTGCCTGCTTTTTTATATAAATTCCGACTTTGACTGTTCGGGAAGTTAACAAGAAAACCAACCGGTTCATTTACCTTCCCTCTCGCATTTTTCTTTTCAAATTTCCTTTATACACTACCCGTATATACTACACAATAATATTGTAACTATTTTTTAACGTTTCATTATGAGTTAATAAAGATTATGATTATGGTTCTAATGGCGTGATGTCAGGTTCTAACGGCGTGATGTCTGGTTCTAACGGCGTGATGTCAGGTTCTAACGGTGTGGATGTCAGGTTCTATCGGCCTGATGTCAGGTTCTAATGGCGTGATGTCAGGTTCTAACGGCCTTATGTCAGGTTCTACGGCCTTATGTCAGGTTCTACGGCCTGATGTCAGGTTCTAACGGCGTGATGTCAGGTTCTAACGGTGTGGATGTCAGGTTCTAACGGCCTGATGTCAGATTCTAACGGCGTGATGTCAGGTTCTAACGGTGTGGGTGTCAGGTTCTAACGGCCTGATGTCAGGTTCTAATGGCTTGATTGCAGGTTCTAACGGCCTTATGTCAGGTTCTACGGCTTTATGTCAGGTTCTAACCGCGTGATGTCAGGTTCTAACGGTGTAGATGTCAGGTTCTAACGGCGTGATGTAAGGTTCTAATGGCGTGATTGCAGGTTCTAACGGCCTTATGCCTGAACATCTACATATATTCACTTCATTACCGCGGCCATAACATCTAATAAACCCCGACCTGCTCCCAGTCTGACCTGGATAGCTCAGCTGGTAGAGCATCGGATGTACAATTCCGGAGGTCGTGGGTTCGAATCCCTCTCGGGGTCAGAGATTTTTTCTCTTTCTCCGCTTACTAGGGCTAACGCTCATAAGCACACATGGGACCATTTCATTAGCACGTTAGCTTTCACACAAGGTTAATTCCTTATCAGATTCTACGGCCTTTTAGGGATTTTAGGGTAACAAATTATTTGAGCCACGCCATGTTTGGTATCTTTTAGGGGTGAAAGTGAAAATTTCCGACGACATCGTTGCCCCCCCCCCCCCCCCCCGGGATTTGAATTGACTGTCGTGTTTAAGTATGTGTGAAGTAAGGACGCCTGAATACCAAAAATACCATGACAACCGAGATAGGTTGGTATATAACCCATAAAACGTACAAGCTATCATCAGCAAATCCGAGGAAAAGTGAAAATGCTTTAAAGGAGAGTGCACTGATGGGTTCAATAGGTGACATTTCTGTCGCCCCTCTCCCTCCCCGTCGTTTCAAACCATCTAGTGACCTACTAGTTGGCGTCCAGTCATACTGAGATTAATTTGTGAGTAAAACGTCGAAAATAAGATATCGATCATTATTTTTTAGCAAATTGTTTTTTTCCTCGACACACAGGAGACGGTGGATGGGAAAAATACTGGAGCTTTATTGAGAACCTTGTAAGAATCAGAATGACTACAATAAAACCCCAGCGCCTTAGGGCGGGAGGGTAATTATGGGTAAAACAAAGCTGATGTCCTCCGAGCAACGAGATTATGACTGAGGTCGGAGGACGATTGCTCGAGGTTATAAACAGATCACATGTCCATTAACAATAGACCGATCCCTATTTTGACGATAGCTCCGCCCACTTGTAGCAAACAATAGGACGTTTTCCTACGGAATTCAAAATGTCCGAGCAACAAACTTGAATATCGAAGATTTTTCAATAATAATTCAGCTTTTCAAGATAAAAATATAAAATCCAAATTGCATGCAACAACTTCTAAGACCTCCCTGCAATCGGTGTCTTTTCCGTGCTCTATGCCAAAGATAAAATTTGGCTTGTCCGACGTAGCAACAGTAACTAGGGGTATAACAATGAATGCGGGATCGGTGAATTAACCATCATTACCTCATCAATAATGATTAACCAACAACATCGCAAAATTTGCATGGCCAGGTCTTTGACTCTCGAAGAACCGGAAGTGCAGACCAAACGCGCATTTAGCACTTCCGTTCTAGGCCTTCTAGTTTCTACTCTGCCCTAAATCAATCAGCAAATCATCCTAAATCAATCAGCAAATCATTTGTGACAATGCTATTGAGGCGACAGAACGGTCGAATTGTCACATTATAAACTAATTTATGCGTTAACAAAATAAATATTTCGTTATATACCTGATTTTTCGATCCGTTTAAAGACCTTAGAGCTCAAAAGAATAGATATAAGAAATACCTGTGAGTGCTGACGTCAGCAAAATTGTAATGTTTATACCTTCCAAAAAAGTGTTGAAGGGACTTGAAGTGACAAAAACTCTGGATATTGCTAATTTAGCGCCACTACAACAAGTGACAGCAAGGATATAGTTGTTAGCAGTGTTTTGAAGCAAAGGAGTATGGGTAATTCAGTGTCAGGTTACAGGGCACTAGAGAGCTGTTGCCATGGCGACAAGTCACGTCATGACAATGAAATGTATTCACAACAATGTTCTGATTGTTTTAATACGACTATGTGCATCTGTATAATGCCGAGACGGTTATTTGTTTGTTATGAGTACATCTAAAGCACCAAGCTCAATATGGCGTTAACCATCATTTTACGGACCCCACCCTCCCTCATTTTGCATTTTGACCGACTAGTTTTGCCATACTCAGATGTGAAAACCATTAATTCTGTAAAAACATAATGTTTGTTTGTATCATTTGCTCTTTGGGAGCAAATCGCGCTTAAAATTTGTGGGTTTTAGCGGAGAAATGCATAAACATGAAGTGACTGACCTGAGAAGTGAAACACCTGTGGATTCTACGTTTGCGCTATTGTGACAGTGAAAATTGGCAGATTTGTTGCCAAAATGTTGTTCTAGCATAAGAAATGTCTTTCTGGTCACTTCAGTGGTCTTAACAGGTCTTTATGAAATGTAATTGCCTCAAAACACCCGATTTTGTAGCCACACAAGGCCTTTTCACGCCGTTAGGCAAAGAGCGTACGCGTCAATGCTGACGTCAGCAATGATTTGCCATCAAATTTTCGCCCGTGATTGGACGAGTGACTTTAGACATTTATCGGATAGCTATGTGTAATAATTCGCGAAAAAACCTTTAAAAACCGATAAAAGAGCTATTTATCTGCATTTCCAGACAAAATTCTATGTGGACTTCAGGCCAGGTTACCAAGGTCTTTGGACACTTTTTTCGGCTGGTAACATTTTGATTCGGACAGAGCAGGGTCTGAGCTTTAAAACGATACCAAGAACAGCCTGCCACCCAGGGGGTGCAGCCAAATTGAAAAATAAGGCCCTTTTTGGCATTTGGCCTCTAGACTACATGACAAATATTATTAGTTTTTGTCCGATAGTCTGTCAATTATTTATTTAGTGCATGCAAGCAGTTGTGTAGCAATTGTGTGGTTTAGAAATTCCAGAGGGGTGGGGTGTAAATTTGCCTGATTGTTTTTTCATACAAATATTGTTTTGTCCTTTGGGAAATTTCCAATTGGATTTAGGGAGGGGGGTCACTTCAACAACCTTCCATGGAGGGAATGGATATTTTCACACATTGTGAAAATCTTAGTTCCTTTTCAATCAAGCAGCATGAAAAAACCATGGTAAAACATTTTTATATAAAACAAGGAAATGTTCATTGCGTGGTAAAATATCCAATATCCAAGGGTGTCGAAGAGGGACCCCCCCCCCCCCCCCCCCCCAATTGCCTGTGAAATTTCCAAAGAAAAATATAGTATTTGTATGGAAGAATTCAATTGACTCCCCCACCCACTGGAATTTCCAATCCCTTCCTTGGGGGGAGGGATGGACATTTCCTGGAACCACACATTACTCTGTGAACACAAAACACCAAAGTGTGATTCCAGAAAATCTAGATTGGAAGGGAATGGGACTTCTAGAGAGGGGTTCACATCTCTCTCCCCTTAATTAGAGAGGTTATTTTTAATTTCTAGAATCACAAAATCAAAAATTGATACATCAAAAATTGGTTACCTAGCTACATAGTTTGGGGCCAAGAAAAACAATGAGTATGCTTTGTAAACACAAGGATGGGCATATTTTTGGAATTTTGTGGTAACATTTGAAAAACGACGGGTAAGAGAAATAAAAAGTAATTCCTGAAACGTTTCCTCAACAACAGTACAGTCAAAACAAATAATTGAGTAACAATTAGTTTTATATGAGTCCTTTTGCCCTGCGACAATTAAAAGCAAAAATACCCTCAGTTGCTTGCTTTTTATGTCCAAAACACAGACTCATACGAACTCTGTGCTGAGCAAAAAGATTCCACTAGAGAGTTAGCCAGGATTTCTTTCACCAATATTTTTCCACAGCCCCCAAATTCAGTCGCCATGGTCGCAATGTCGGGCCCTGAGCTCTCAGAAGAACAGTGGAAAAAAATAATGAAACCCCTCAGCCATACTTCTTACTTGAAGCACAGCACAAATGTATTGCCCATAGTAGACTTAATGATGTCTTATGGCCTCTTCTGAGTGGAATTTTAGTTGTATTTTTTGGTGTTTTATCAGATGTCTAACCTTATGCGACAGCGGTAAAGCTATACAAAAAGCCCCAGCCTCCCTCTCAATAAAAAATTAGGAAACCCAGAAACTTGGCACTGATATGCAAAATTGGGCAGGGATGTGGATATTAGGGAAAATTCCTTTAGAGTGAAAGGGTTAACACTATAGAGAATAATACATTTTGGATATCAGTAATGGGCAATTGCATAAACCAAGTAAATTCCAACTAAAAAAAGGAGCACATCACGAGGCTTAGTTTAGAGAAAACAAGTGAGCTAAATGAGCGTTTTTCCCTAATGATTTCATGCAATTTCAAAAAGCAGCATTTTTTTAACTGTGAAAAAAGCAAAGAAATAGCTGTTCGTAAGAAAGTCTACACCTGTTTTCATAACACGGTTAGACTAGTTGCAGCTTTTTAAATTTTGTGAAATAATTAGGGCAAACACTCATAGACATGTTCTCTCTATTAAATTGAAGTTTGGCATCCCACACAATTCTTTAGGGCATGTTCACATTAAGTTCACATTTGGGAAGTGGACCCCAGCTACAAGCTTGAGGTGAGGTGACCCGTCTCTTCCTATAATTTATCTTTTTATCTTTGCTGTGTATCAGCTATGTATAGGCTATTGTCTCCCGGCCATTGAATTATAGAATTTTGTTGAGCCCCAGGGCTCAATGTGTCTGTCACAGCCCTTTGAATTTGAGATAATCAAATTGAAATTATGTTTAGATACATAACAGAGTATCTCTTTATTCTGAGCCAACAAAAATGGGAAAACGTGAATGTCTTTCTGTATGAAATCGTTATGAACTAAGGAACAAACCGTTTCTCAGAATGCAAAACAAATTTAACTTCACAGGTTAGACATAAAAAGATAGCTATCAAGTATCAATAAAATAAAGTAATCAATTTTATATTTCAATGAATGGCCAAAACCTACAATACTATGCCTGTCAGTAGGCAGTCTCGGAAATGCAGTCTGTTCATGCTTTCTAAACCGTATTAACCGAGGAATCAAATTTGCTTTGGACTCATATAGAGGTACAAAACATTCTTACCAAAGAGTCTTGCAGTTTTAGTCCACTTCATAATTCAGGAAAATACCGAACGTTGTCCAACTCCAGCGAACAGTGAGCAGTTTCCAATCCACTCCCCATCCATTATATCAGTGGCTTTAAGATCTCAAACAAAGCTATTCCTCGTCTTTACAGAGCTGTCTTGGCCACAAAATCGTTTGAGTTTCACGAAGACTCCTCGATCTCTCTCGCTCAGGTGACAAACGTTTTCTGAGTTCCTGCGAATTTGGCTTATTTCCTGACACTTTCTCATTCAGTTGAGAGTGTTTAAGACAGATTGTTTTAGTGATTCGAGCAACGTGTGGCCAAAAATCAGGTTCCTATAAAGTACGAAAACTATTGGTTTTATTTTAGCATCTTTTGAAAGGTTTGTATGCACGAAGTAATTCGAGTTAGTTCCATCAAGAAATCTTGAAGGGAACCTATGAAAATACATTTCGAAGTTTATATACAAACGTATAGGGATTTGGACGGAATTGCGCTTGAAATGGAGGTTTTCCATTATTGTCTCCCTTTCCATGCGAATTTCATGGCGGAACTAGCACAGGTTTTTCCTTATATGCAGTTCTTCCAAAGCAACCCAAAATAAAGCCAAGTGGTTCTAAAGTTTTGAGTAACTGGATTTTTGACCACTTTTTGACAAAATTGCTCGAAATCCGGGTAAAATCTGTCCTAAACAGTTTAAAACAACTGTAACCTATAATTTTTCCTCGTGTGTAGGAACTTGAATAGAACTAGAACTCAACTTCACTAATGTCCATTCGTCTTTCTTATACTAAAGATCTTTAGGCTTCGTGTCACGTGTACAATATGAACAATAGACTTTGAAACTTGCTTCCGCTTCCTGTAAGTAAAGTGACTGGGTGATTTGAGATCCAAAACAGAGTTGAGATCCAAAAATAGTTTACGGTGTCGACGCTGGTTGTGTCGTTCAATTTTCACTTTGTAAACTCACATCACCGGATGTCTCTGTTTGGCGTTTCTTTCTTTGTTTCCCTCTGATATGCTTTGCCCGGCTTTTTCCTTTTGCTGTTTCTAGCTCTCTCTGGTGCTTCAATTTCTTTCTTACTTACTTACTTACTTACTTACTTACTTACTTACTTACTATTAAGTATTACTACTGACAAGAATATATTCCTGCCAAGTGTACCAATGAAGCACTTTTTTTAATAATGAAAAAATAGTAAAAAATGAAAAAAAAAGTGCTTCACAGACGCGCAGTATTTTGCCGCCAAAATGAAAGACGGTTTTGTTGGGGGTTGCCTGTGGTATGGGCGCGCAGACGGAGAGGCAGACACGGAGGCGCCCGAGATATCCATGGGAATACCGCTGAACCATGAAAAAGTCGATCGTATACCTGTGTTATATTTTGAGCTATTGAATTCTTCCTGCGATATCTATTGTGCTCCGCTCTGCGGCCTTCGGCCGCTAAGGAGCTCCGCTAAAATTACGACGGTGGAAAGTTGACATCTCTCGGCTTCGTTTTGTCTGCTTTTTACCTTAGCAACCTACCACACCCAAATCCTGTTGTTGTATGCAGGTCTTGAACCCTGACCCAAAGCCTTCTATTTAAAAGATGGAAGCGACATTTGAATAATTAAGGTCTTACAGCCATTCTCAGTTACACGCGGTCGCCGGGAAAAAAGCTTGCAAGCAAAAACTCGTTTTTTGTCAAAGTTTCCATGGCAACGCACGTGCTTTCGCCGGTTTGTCGCGCTCGGACGAGACAGAAAAACGAGTTTTCGCTTGCAAGCTTTTTTCCCGGCGACCGCGTGTAACTGAGAATGGCTGTAATCCATGTACAACCTCGAGCGGGTTTTACATTGACATTACTGTAGCACCAGCTTTAAAGAATTACCCCCTAGATGATTGAAAAATAGGTTTTGAGCTAGGGTTCTGACCCAAAAGTACACGAAAGTAAAACTGTATCCATTGACTATCGTAAACAAATTTAACCCAAATTTAACCCATTTCAAATCAGTTCAATTCTATTCAATACAAATTTATTCTTTCCTATGCTTTTTCAAGAAAATGTTCAAATTAAAACTCACAAATATTGTCATTGTAGACAATATATCAGCTACTTTTAGAGCTAAAAGCCAAAACAAAAAACATGGGTACGCTAACGCGTACGGGAAGTTATTTGCTATTGGGCTGTTCCCAAAAAAACTACCCGCCCCCTATTGAGGAACCTGGAAATTCCAGGGGTCGCTGTGTTTTACCCTGGAATTTCTACAAGGTATTCATTTGCAACTAGAATTTCTACAGGCCCACAAGAGGATGAGAAATTTCCACAGGGGCTGCTAAAAATTTCCACAGGAGTAGAGCAATTTCTGAAAATTTGGAGTTCCTCGATAGCTCAACTGTGCACACATTCTTGTGTCGTAGGCCGGGGGGGGGGGGGGGGGGGGGGGGGGGGTACTCACATATAAAACTGACCGGGGGTCCGACGGAGCTCAATATTTCATACCCAAAATACCTGAGCCATAAATGTGATACCCAAAAAAATACCCAACTTTTTTAAGCCTTAAAAGGCTATTTAATAGCAGCATACACATGATGCCCGTCCCATTATGTTTCCCGGAAATAGCTTCAGCTTGAGGCAGTATCTTGATGATCAACTAGCCTGTTAGAAGTTTCGACCCAAAAAAATACCCGTGGATTTTTGAACACCCAAAATAATACCTGGTAGAATTTTCAACCCCAAAAAATACTTCGGACCCCCCGTCATTTTTATATCCGAGTACCCCCTGGGGTCGTATGCCTTATCACATAAATATTGATTGATAATATCTAATAGCTATCAGAAAATGAAACCCAGTATTCAATTCTACACATCAGTATTATTAAAACTGCAAAGTTTCAAAAGAACTACTTAAAAAATTGGGATGTGAATTTCCAAATCTTGGTATTTTGTCTTAATTTTACAATGAAATGATTGTATGGGCAAATATGTCAAGTCGTAAGCATGTTAATTTTAATATTTTACAGAAATTCAAATAAATAATTACCCATACTCCCCATATTCCATATTTTTGTCTCGACCTGACGTATTTGCACATACACTTTTTTTGTAAAACGTAAGCCAGATTATGAACTTTTGAACATTCACTTTTTTTTTCGGAATTTATTCAGAGGTTTTATTCAGAATTCGTGGTAATTACTTTGCGATTGGTTTTACTACAGTCATATGAAAACCGCTCTATATAAATTCGCAAACCCAATAAAGAAAACCAAGAGGGCTTCTACCCCAGATTCGTACTAAGTCGTTAATTGTGTTTTGTTTTTCGCTTTTGCGTTACTTGACAGGCGCGCAAAGGATTATGGGAGAGTTTGTCTTGACCGTGATGCACCGCGCACGGTGAAAAAAAGCTCGCCCTGATGCACGGCGCGCCTCGAAGAGAACAGCAAGGCGACTAGGTGCGAGTCTGCTGGCACCCCACGTGCCCTGTTCTACTGCCATGTGGAAACTACTTCATAGTTTCTTTCATAGTTTCACCGAAATGCTTTGAACCTCCTTTATGAGCGCCTGCTGCAGTGGTAAATCCATGGTTCTTCCAGTGTTGTACGATTAGACCATCAGCCATTATCACTTGAAGAAGACCATCCCTCTCCAAAAACGCAAAATTGCGTTATAGTAAGGCGGCTAAGCCAAATAATTGTGCGCTTTTTTTATTTAAAGCATGAAACGTTCCAGGGCGAATTACTTAATGGTACTTCGGGATCCAAATTTTGAAACCGTTAGAATGTTGTTTTCTTTATTTGTTGACGGCGCTTATGTTTCTCCCTTGCAGAGTACCCAAGGGAGTGAAGCCGGGGCATCTTCTCCGTGGAACGATATCCTACCTGAAACACGATGCAGGCAAAAGAGTGGTAGGTTTTACTAGGTCCTAAATGAAGGGCCAGCTGACAATTAAAGAGACCAAACGATAAACCCGTATGGGGTTACATCCTTCATGGCGATATTGCCAAAATGACGAGAAACAGTAGATGAAAAGAGGCGCTATTTCCGTGTATAAGGCTTACGGCACACGTCGTGCCAGAGTCGCGCCCTTCCAATCAAAACCAATAGCAAGTTTCTGATTATAAAGTATGATGAAGCGCATCCTTTGAAAAATGAAAGGTTCGAAAGAAGAAGAGCGAATTAAGTTCGACGTTTGCAGTAGGCCTAACTTAACCATCATAAGTGTTTGACAATTTGTTAGCCAACAACTAACAAAAGCGCCTGTGCACATTAGATCTCATTTTATACGAACACTAAGAGCAATGCTTTTTTATAACTTTATTTAAAGAGGGTGAAACACTTTACAGTTAAAACTGATGAACAAGTGACCCTCAAGCCTTATGAATACACTAGTCACAGTAACAAGTTTCATACTCAGAACGCATCCCCTATAAAGACGCAGAGCACACATACGGGCTTCAATTACGGTGTTTGGCCGTGACATGCAATGTGTGTCCCGATCATCACGCCCTGTTTCAACACCAGTGAGTTGTTCTTTCCTCTCATCTGATATATACTACCTAACACATTTCTAATAACTTTTATTCCCTTTTGCCTTGATAACCAGGCCAATCCCCTTCTCATGGAAACGATAATATTTCACACGGATAGAGATTTGAAGGCATGCAGAAATTACTCTTTTTTTGAATTCCTTGAACGTTTCCCGGACTTTGCGATTTTCTAACGCTTTTTTTCTAAGCTTCCTGGAGATTAGATGAAAAATGTTTCCTATGGGGCTTCTAGGCGAAATTTCTATTCCAGAAGTTTGACTAGGGTCATTATCTTGCACGAATATTCCCCTTCTACCCTTTCTCCCAGCTTTCAGAAACATAGATGTAAAGTCTACAGAATGAGCGGCCGTGCTGGGTTTACAAACACGAGCGCGCAGTGCGAGTGTTTGTAGACCCGATACAGCACGGACACGAATTCTGTAAACGGCTTCTAAAACCTAACCCCGCAGGGACTATTTTGAAAAGAAAGTAATATAATAATAATAATAATAATTTATATAGCGCCTATACATATATGTTCTAGGCGCTTTACATCCATTAAAAGACAATTAACATTTTGATTCTAGAACAATAAAAATTCAAACACTGAGCAGAGTAGAAAAGAGTTTTATATTTGTAGTACTCATTAATTTTTTTCATTCAAGAAGGCGATAGTTTCAAACAATAGCAACTGAAAAGGATTCTTAAACCTAACCCCGCAGGGACTATTTTGAAAAGAAAGTATTCTTGAGCAGAGTAGAAAAGAGTTTTATATTTGTAGTACTCATTAATTTTTTTCATTCAAGAAGGCGATAGTTTCAAACAATAGCAACTGAAAAGGATTTTTAAACCTAACCCCGCAGGGACTATTTGAAAAGAAAGTGTTCTTGAGCAGAGTAGAAAAGAGGTTTATATGTGGAGTTCTCATTAATTTTTTTCATTGAAGAAGGCGATAGTTTCAAACAATAGCAACTGAAAAGGATTCTTAAACCTAACCCCGCAGGGACTATTTTGAAAAGAAAGTGTTCTTGAGCAGAGTAGAAAAGAGGTTTATATGTGGAGTTCTCATTAATTTTTTTCTTTCAAGAAGGCGATAGTTTCAAACAAAGGCAGCTGAAAGGGCTTCTAAAACCTAACCCCGCGGGTATTATATAACTGGAGCCCTAATTTACTTTTATTCAAAAGAGTGTAAAGGTCCAACAAAAGCAACCATTAGACAAAAAAAATTAAGGGAACTAAGATAAAGCAATGTATTGTTGGGGTTCAGTTCGTTGTGACGTAATTGCCTCTCTTGTGTGATTTAGTTTTTCGGCATATTTTATCCAACGGTCGCAGAAAATCACTCTAGTCGATTGTGTTTATTCAAAGCTAGTCGAATTGAGTCAATTTCGTAAGCCAAAGATTTCAGATACAAACTACAGTACAAAGTTGTCCGTAAAAATAATGTGTTCCATGAGTGGCAGTTGCAGAGAGGCAACAAGTATACGATAAACGAAGAATTTGATTATGATGTTTGAATATGCTCAGTTCTTATTTAGTGTTTCTTCTGCAACTTAATTTACAGGCTTTATCATGCAAGAGGAATTCATCTGTGTATCCTAGAAAAGGTCAACATGTTAGCGCCATTGAATAAATTGCAGGTTAGTGTGGGGCTGATGTAATCAATTCACATTCGATTGCATTTATGGCTAAATGTATTTGGGATTCTGTCTAAAGTTGTGATTCTGAACTTAAAAATACGTCGGAGGTTTGTCTTCGAGCCCTGCATAATAGCAAGGAGTCATGGGTTTTGTAACCTCAACTCTCCCATGAATTTAATAAACATGAGTGTCTGTATCAGTTTAGTTACAGAACTCATGTTTATTAAATAGTTAGTTACAGAATCATGAATATCAGTTACAGAACTGATGACTATTAATGAGTTTCGAATCAACCAATCAGCCTACAGCAATCAGCACGTGAATATTACATGAGCCCCGCACTCCCCTGGGATATATTCAATTCCGCCCCCATGCTTTTAGTTTGTTGACCTGTATTGTGATACACAGATGAAATCACATGATCATTTGAGCGTTTGTGATTGGTAGTGTCGCTCATTTACAATTCATAAGTTTTAGAAGGGAAATTTTGAATTATAAATTGAGAAAGAAATTACCGTTCAATTTCTCATACGGATTACATATAATCACTCCTTTCCCATAAGAAATTGCTACCATCAGTTTAAGGACACGCCTTCTGTTCCCGCAAGCACGTGCACCCCGTTGCTAGTCCTTCGCTCATTTTTAGCCACACACGCCCTCTCGGTGCACGTGCTTGCTCCAGTGGATTCCTCTTGTATGCGAATCCCGTACCATCAAGGTAAAATGCGACGCCTCTTGTCCAAAAGTCCCTAGGGTATTTTCTTTGGATGTCCCTCACTCAGGAACCGCAACCGCTTTTGATTATCATCATCTTGTACCAAACCCTTCTTTCTCGCTTGAAGATAATAGTACTTTTCGCGGTGCAAGTATGCTGACAGAGTCCGCATTGTTGCGGTGTTTTGCAGTTCGCTGTCAGCCAGAGTCCCGCTCCCTTGTAAAATAACCCTCTTCCTTGCGCAGAGTGCAAGTTTTTCTTATTACCCTTAGATGTCTTTCTGGGACGACCTCATGTTTCAACTACTGCATTGGTTTCCGATTTCCATCTTGGTTTCTTGTTTGGAATTTTTAAGACTGCTGACTTTGATACATTCCTTAGTTTTCACACTTTTCTAAGTGACAGTCCCTGAACTTTCCGAAGAAATATCCTAGCTTTGAGCTCGCCGGAAAACGTCATTAGAATTATCAAAGTTTTCAAACAATGACTATTTGAAAACGCGTCAATTTTGAAGTTTCACGACAGAAGTGTACTATTTATTAAACAGTCTATATTTCCCAAGTTAACAACTTACCTCATCGATCGCGATATATGGTATTTATAACAACTCCCCACAAAGACAATCTGACGAAGAAAATAAAGTGTCCAGTTCCATTTTCTGACAGATTTTCCCCCCTCCTTAATATTGTGAAAAAATGAAGTCATATGTTAGGACGCAAAACTTGCTTAGACACTGAAAGATCAGATTGTAGCCCTATTTCGGTTTATCGTTTGTTCTTTACTACGTCATATGAAGTAGTACAAAAAGAAATAGACGCCTCTTACTCTGTAGGTAGGAGCTTGGCTGCATCAGCTGCACATCAGCGATTGCGTAACCATGCTGGGCGCCATCAGTCATTGTCCGATTGTTTGAAATGATTCTGTTTCATGGAGTTATAGGTTTTCCATGTTTACCTCAGGACAGATATCCGGTGGAGTTCGTGGTCCCCCCTAGCCCGGCCAAACAAAACAACAAGTCAGCCACACCCAAACAAGACAAACAGGTGAGTATCTCCGGTTAAACCATGCCCCAAAACGGAATCAAATTTCCATCAGTTTCCTTAATGTTTCCTTAATACGACGGTTTTAGCTTTTTGTTGTGAAAAGAACTAATCATTCTTTAGACGTATCAATTCATTGCTCAGAGGTTTCAAATGAGTTTTGAAGTAGCACGCTTTGTTTTGGAAGTAGGCGGCTGGGTTTGTGGGTCCCATACGAAGGCCTTAAGGTTACTGAGAACCTTCACGCACGTGTTCGAAAAAAAAATCATACACGTCCTTAATTTTACCAAAACATATCAACCTATATATCGTTGAAAAGCTTATAGAATGGACTAGCGAACTATGGCAAAAAGAAACAATTTTTTCATAATTAGAATTCTTTTAAAGATTTTATTAAAAATTCGGGTGTGAGATTTTCAAGAGCTAACGCTGTCGAACTGCTCGACCTCGACTCCCAAGTAACACATTGTTTTAACCCTTAAAGGTGTTTCTCAAAAACCGTGTCTGCGTTTTTTAAAATTTTGCTTTGTTCAAAAGTTATCGAACTTTTAAATTTTGAAGGTCAAACTTTGTAGAATTTTCACGCTCTAAAAATTTAAAAAAATCATAACTTTTGAAGTAAACAAAATTTTAAAAATCGCAGACACGGTTTTTGAGAAACATCTTTAAGGATTAAAACAATATGTTACTTGGGAGTCATGGTCCAGCAGTTCGATAGCGTTAGCTCTTGAAAATAGCACACCAAAATATTTAATCAATGTTTTAAAAAAATACAGGTATCGATAAGTGATTTCTTTTTTGCCATAGCCCGCTAGTTAATTCTATAAGCTTTCCAACGATATATAGGTTGGCATATTTTGATTAAACTAAGGACGTGTATGATTTTTTTCCGAACAACGTGCGTGAACGTTCTCAGTAACCTTAAGGACTGAGCTTTCTAGGGGTTACGGGGACATGTCCCTTTGGTAATTTTTTAAATTTCGGTAGCAGAAAAGGCGTTTTCCTGCCTTTTGAGAGCAAGATAATTGGCATCTTCATGTATTCTATTGCTTTAATATTGAAGTTACCGGCGGTCAGCAGTGAAGTAGACGGCGGTTCACCGCTGGTAGCCGCCTTCTGTTGAAACCCCTGATTGCTTCGTCGAGGCACTGTTGATATGACTCTGTTATTCTTTATCATTTCAGTGATCATTGAAGAAGGTCTTTTGTTTTCAAGAATTCAAATTCCATAATAATAGCATTCCAATGAGCAAAATAACAGATTGAGAGCGCCTTTCTAATTCATTCCTTGTAAAAGTTATTTCAAACACTCTTTCCGTTTCATTACGATTACAATCAACTTGAAAATGGCAAAAATATCGTTGTAATTTGGAATCTTGAAGAAACACTTGAATTCGTGTTTGAAATATTACGTAATGGTGTGTGAGTTCACGTGGGGCTCTGGTTTAACGTTTACCCTAGGGATTAGGAAGCACAGTTCTAACAACATCCTGCCATAATCTCAACAGGCAAGCCAGCAAATGGCAGATGACATCAGGGACTTGAAGATTTCTTATCTTGCCAAGTATGTTGTAGCTTCAATTTCAGCCGTTCCTTCGCTCTCGGTCGTGTACCTCACTTTGCGAGAGGAGACGTCTGAATTCACCTCGAGATTTTCTCATCCAGTACGTAATTACTCACCCAAAATCGGTCAGTACAATCTGATTGGTTGCGTTTCTCAGTACGACGTTCAGGCGAACGATTCCATGACAGCGCACGCTCCCTTGCAAACAAGCGTGTGAAAACCCTCAATCCAGACAACCAGGCGCCTGTTGAAGAAGGCGTTCGTTGTCTTGGAAACGTTGTAAAACTTGGCTTGATAACAAAATGGATTTTTCAGAGAATATAGAGTTGTGAATTACACCATGTTTATTCTCCAAAGAAGTGCGTAGTTAATTACAAGCGTCTGCGATGTCATTAAATAGTGTTCTTATTGGTCAGTATATATTTTCCAACAGGATTTGGCGGACTATGATTTGTATCTATTTTGAGCCAAATCTACTCTTAGATAGAGCTGAGATCTTTGGGGTTAGTCCTTCCAATGAAGACTTCGATTTAGCTCTTCTAACTTGTTTGTATTTTCTTCTCTCTGACTTTCTCTTAGTTTCTCTTAATTTCTCTCTATTTCTCTTCGCCGTCCTTTTATGTGCTGAGACCAGACAAAAACCCGTGGGGTAAAGGAAATTCCATGTCAATTTTAAAGAAGCTTTTGAGGAGGAACGGGTGGAAATTTCATGGTTAGCCAATCAGCCAAAACGTTATGATTTTCACTTGACTGAGTTGTTTCCTGTTCTAGCACATTCACATTAATTATAGAAATGGTTACAGGCTTTCGTTAAAAATAGTTTGATCACGACTGCGTATGACCAAGACATCAAGTTGCTACAAGTTCTACAACGCATGCTTGAAAGATTACGTCACTACAAAGATTTTTCACTGTTTTTCAAACTGTGATCTAAAAACTTACCAAAACCAAGAGCGGTAGATGATCCCCAAGCTCGAACTATTAAACCAAACTTTTATGAAGCTATGAAGTCTTCCGAGCTTGTAGATCTAGTCAAATTCTGCGGCGTAATCATCACAATCTCGCAACCCGCTTGAGTTTAGTGTACAAAAGGTTACATGTGAAGTATTGAAGTATTTTGTCTATATGTCATATCCAACAGTTATCAATCAAATTTCCACTAAGCAAATTAAATCAAATACCACTAAGCAGTTTTTTTCTTAAAAGTGTCACGTAACACTACACTTTGTTCATGCCTTCCGACAGTGTCGGCGACAGAGAAGCAAAAAATAAACCTAAATGCATAAATTGATAGAGCAATATCCCTAGATATATCTCTACTTACCTGTCGTGTGAAATACCTGTGAAGTACTCCCTCTAGCCAGCAATGCATATTGGGAATTCTTACAAAGTTAAATTAAACACAAAAGTTTTGTAATCGGTCGTCGTGAATCAGTCAGTCTATCTCTCTCCTAAGTGAAAACCCGTGTAGACGAACCAATTTGAGAAGTCGAAAGAAATAAAAATGTATCAATTTTAAGAATAAAGTAGTAGTAGAGTTATTATTTAAGCACGGTGGTTCTATCAGCGAGAGCCGCTGGTTTTCATAAAAGCCGTGATAAAAATTCTACAATATATAATAATAAATAATATTAAAAATAGTCGATGCTGTTTAAAACAAGTCAAAGAAGCTGGGAGGCAACTTATCTAATTTTGATTTAAATGAAATCGGCGAGCTGCTTTCCCTTAATTCTCTGGGCAGTTTATTCCAGATATAAGCGCCCCGGTATCCAATTCGCTTTTTACCGTAATTCGTCTTAGGGAGGGGTAATTTCAAAGTTGAGGAAGACCCTCGAATATCATAGTAAACTAGCGTCCTCTCGAACTTGCTCGAAAGATAATCTGGGGCTAGGTTGTTGTAAATTTTAAACATCTCAACAGCTACAAGTTTCAGTCGACGAATTGAAAGTTTGTCCCACTCAAGTTCGATAAGCTTAGATGATCCAAGAATTAATGAACCTGAAGTTTCGAGCCGTTTAGAGATTACCTTTCACTGTTTTTTTATATATAGCCCTTCGCATAAGGTTGACCGGACAGCTATAGAATCACGTTGTCACAGGATAAAAATAAAATATTGGGATTTATAAAATAATTTAGATAGTACGCGCGCTCTGATTGGCGTAGAGCCATGTTTGCATTTCTCTGTGCAAAATATTGGTTGTGACGCCACGCATTGGCGAGCCGGTAATTTGAAATAAATTTTAGAAAAACGTAACATGTAGATTCCTTTCTTCTTTGCCATGTGATGTTTGCCGTAAATAAAGCATCCAAATTCGCTCTTCGCTCGCTAAAGCATCCGCATTATGCCATTATTCCGCTGCCAAATGCAACCTGTTCGGGAAATATTTTTTTTCGGCTTCATACTTCTGTTCACCTTTCTGTCATAATTATTTTGTATTTTGAATGGAAAATGGAAGCGTCCATTTTAAGCCACGAACGTCATTTTAAAACAACTTCGCTTGCCGCCAGCCATCTCAGAAAACTTGCAGTCCGATCAGAGAGATTAGAAATTGAAAAATCATGCGAGAGAATGAAAGTGAAAGAAAAGAGCTCAGTCTTAAATCAATTAATATCATTCGCGGGACCCCACTGAGGAGTGCGGAACGCATAACACCTAGTTCCGTACGAAACAGAGCTGTATGGCGAAATAAAGAAGACCCATAATCAAATATCTGTCTCAGACAATTATTATACATTACGTTTATTTATACACGGATTATCTACCTGGTTTACAAGATAACCGTGATTGCAAAAATGAATACATGAACACATAGAAATACATATAAATATGTAGCTCTGATTGGCTGATGCAGCCTTTTTATCTTTATGGAGAATTTAGAGTCTCATTCGCTTCAAAAACTTACTATCTGTATTTATTCCTGTCCAGGCTCCTTTTATTGTTATAATTATTTGATAAAACAAATAAAACACAGTCCCGTGACTTCACAGGCTTTATGCAAACCTCGATGTGCCGTTTGGAGAATTCTCGAGCTCGTGTTTCCTGCTCGCGAAATCTCCCAACCACATCTCGGTTTGCATAAACCTGTGCAGTCACGGGTACTATGTTTTATTTGTTAAATGGTTTCTTATGTTGCTCTTCCGGTACCTTTTATTTGACTCTGCAGGAATGAAAACCTGTGGGAAGAGCTTGCCAAGGAGTACGACGACTGGGTACCGCTCTACACCCAGCGTTTGAACGTTCTCAACACACACAAGGTAAAGCTCCCAACGCTCTTAGCATACACAAGGTATAGCTCCTTTAGGAACCGTTCCCTGTACTGACTAGTTTGACTAAAATTGGAAGAGCATTGGCATGTTGCCATTTAACTGTTAGTTGTGTGTCGCGTATGACGGGCGCTTTTTTTATCAAGATGTTTTGTTCTGAAGAGTATAAGTAAACAATCGCATAAACTACTCGTGCAATTTTGATCGTTTTCAAAACGACATTCGTCACATATATTTATTTCATTGTAGCCTGCACACAGGCGCTAGTTAGAGTTCTAGGGAGCTAGGACGCTGGTTGCGAAGTTGAAGGGGGCTAGGAGAAATCCGCTCGCGATAGCTGGTGTTGGGAGGGGGGGGGGATATGGATAATTTCTGGAACCACACATTAGCACTCTGGTTACAATGATTTTTTTTTTGGTCGCTCTGTTGTCAAACAAAGTTCTCTTTATGGAATTTTACTCTTATAACTGAATTGAACATAAACAGTTGATCTAACATTTTTGCATGTTGACAGTGAATTGATTTCTAAACGTGTGAGCCACTCCTGGTAGTAAAATGACTTCTGCTGTAGTCACACGTCCCTGGCTGTAGTTATCCAACTAAAAAGGAGGCATGACGTAGCCTGGGGCATCGACAATTGCATGTTATCGTTGTACATGTATGTTTCAGGAATCAGGTCGGAGGTAAAACAAATACGATTTATATGGTTTGCTGTGTTGGTTGAATATTTTAGCTGCATGCACAGCAATTTCCTTGATTCAGTTTGGGTATGTTCCAGATAAAAAATAACAACAGCTTAAAATTTTTCATGCATGAGATGCAGCATTGAACCAGATTTTACATTTTACCAGTCAATTAATTTGTTTTTGACACTAATTATTCCCATACCAGGCACTGGTGTCCTTCACAGTAATACCTATGCTTGGTGTCTTCTGTTCATTGTCTTCAATTCAAGAATCTGTCATCGTTGTTCATAAAATGTATTTTCTTGGCCCCTAGCTCCATAATATCACAAAAACTCCTTGAAAAAAACTATTTTTGGGTAGCAATAATATCAATAACTCGTGGTTCCTTTGAGGGTTTTTTTCTTTTCAACAATTGCAAACGATGTCACTCTTAATGTGTCGCTCGCTGAAGAAGATGTGGCTTCCGTGCTTCATGTTAAGTCTTGTTATTATTTCCATACAAAATTAGCAGTTTTCTGGTCCACATTAAGGCAGTGTGTCAAATAGGGCAGGCATTGGGCAATTTCCCTTGTGGTTATGTATTCAGCTTCATTACTGCTATATATTGGGTGCTTAGCTTTTAGCTTATTTAGTTTTCTGGTCCACATTAAGGCAATGTGTCAAATAGGGCAGGCATTGGGTTTCCCTTGTGGTTATGTATTCAGCTTCATTACTGCTATGACTACAGCAACTACGAGTTGCTCATCTATACTACGAGTTGCTCAACTATACTTAGTTAATATGTAATCTGCACTGCAAGTTGCTTGTGCTATAATCATGTCAAGCCTATTTTGCTCAATCTAGAAGATATTGTAAGCTTGGTGCTGATTTTAAGCCACAATCTTGGACAAAACCTGTAGAGAAAGTTACTGAAATCGCTTCTTTTTTCGCTTTACTCCTGTCATTACACCTCCCCCCTCTCTCCCGAAGCAATGTTGCAAGGAACGTGTCGAGGGATGGACGCCCTTCATAACCAACATTGATTTAGGGGGAGGGGGAATAAACGGGGCCTTAAGTTAGGTCGAAAACTCTAAAGAGATGTGGTATTAACATTTTCTCTACCCTTTTGTCCAGGATTGCAGATATAATCACATTGTTTAATCGTTGGTAGGTCATTGGTTCTATATCACAAGAAAATAAACCAACATACGAATACAATTGGGGGAGACTTGATTGCAGGTAGCCCTTAATAGATGGGGAGATTTTGGCAAAGCCGAACTTTTTGATTTCGTGTTCGACCGGCACGACAGCGTAGCCATTGCATATAGATGTGCGTTCGAAATTCGCTCTAGAACGCGCGAAAACTGCAGCGAAAATGTTGTAACACGAGTGAGAAATACGCTTCGAAACCTGCGAGAACTTGTACAAATGTAATTAAGGCAATTCATAACTTTAACTTACCGATAATCGCCGACAAACTCCATCTAAATAAGCCCACACTTGCTGTTGACGCGAAAAATTATGGTCTGCCAAAAAATTGGAGACAGACAGTTGAAAATCGCTTGCCCTATATGATCGTAATGCGCATGCGCGAGAATCAAAGCTGTGTATTGTGAGCTCGTGAGTCCTATGCAAAGGGAATCGAGTGGAAGTACAAAAGGGTGAACTTGCGAACTGTTAACAAACTGTGGCGAGGTACAGATTAGATTTGCTCTGCGCTCGCTCCGAGCAATAAAGTTAGATGACGCGGGCAGGGAGAGGAAAATGCAGAAGACGCTTTAATTAGAAGACAAATACAGCAAAATGACTCAATCAAGACTGAGCTAGGCTTGCGGCGCAGGCTAGAGTAGATTAGCAGAGTTATATCCAACTTGCTTGCGATAGCCAGTGACATTCCCTTTTTTCTTCACCAGGAGCGATCCAAGTATCTAAAGGAAATTATCAGTACAGCTGACAAACTCATCGGCATGGTAAGTAGTATAGGATAGGACTTCAATACTTTAATGCGCAAGCCATATTGCACGGTGGTGCAATGTGAAATTAAAACAACTCCCATATTTATCCGCATTTTTACATCGTCACATCCTCTTTTGTCTCTTAAAGCTAATTGAGTATCTCAAAACAAGTTTAAGTTTCTCTTCATTGGCCAACATGCTCATTATTTGGCTTTTATATAAATCACACTAATGGCCCTGTACATGACAGACCCTTCTACTTGTCAGGCTTTGCGCCGTGTAAAGGCAGACTGTAGTAACTGCTCCGTACGAAGACACATGTCTCTCTCGGAGAAGTCGATTACAAAGGATTTTGCCAACTTCCATATGGGAAGTTGAAAAAAAAAATTACGATTATATTGATAAATCCTGTTTGGATAAGGTCCAGAGGGGTTCGTGTTTTAAGCCACTCAAAATACTCGCAGCAGTGTTTTATCTCGAATGCGAAGCGTGTTTTAAATGGTACGTAACGATTTGATATAAAATGAATCCCACAAAAAAAAACCGCTGTGAAACCATGCCGGGTGCCTTGATGTATGTCTTATTTGACTTATTTCTCTTTCGGATGAGAAAATAAACCAAGGACACGTCTCTCATTCCACTACACCTAACCTGTATAAAAGGGACGGTAATTAATGAACTGTCAGGTTTGTCGAATGCTATTCCAAGTGACCGGATTTGCTACACAATGATACATAACCCAACTCTGCTTTGTATCACTGCAGTCTGCAACATCACGAACTGTAGGTCGCATTTAATGTTGATATGGATATTGCGGTATACAAGTGGTTACGTTATCATTATTATTACCATGCATTAACTGTCGTGGTAGGTTGATAGAGTGGATCTGGCGAGTTATTATGGAATGAAGACTGACTCGCGCACGGACGCCGAAACAATTAAAAGGTAAATAGTCCCGTCAATTTTCGATTAGACCGGAAGAAACCGGAAGGTAAATCACCCCATTTGCATAGAAGGCGACAAAATTCGGATGTTCAATGATGTGAAGGATAAAGCGTTCTTTACACATTATATCTGTCTTAAGGTGACTCTACGAAAAGTCCGAGCGCATTTTCTGTAAATATAAATTCGGTCATAACTTTTATAATATCAAACTTGGAGGACACTAGGAGGCATCTTTTATCAATACCTTAAAGAGCCCTTGTCAGCCACCCCTTTGTTATTGTTTTCAGTCGATATCAGACAACGAATTGCGTGTAGAAATCTTGAAAAAGTCTTTTAAAAACGAAGTTTTATTAGTCATTTATCGAATTCAATCGCAAATATTGCACTACATTCCCTAAATCAGCCGATGGAAATGGATGCTTTTTCTGTCTCGGTATGTTGCTAGGCTGAGAAAATGGAGGCTGACAGAGGCTCTTTAACATACTTCTACCTTTATTTGCGTTAATATTTTTAAAAAGCGGAGCTCCCGCGGGCCCGCGTAGCGGAGCCCCATAGCTTCATGCAGGAAAGGAAGGAAAAAACGAAATTGTATGCATCGACCAATTCTGTTATGGACTTCCGGTTTTGTGTCCGTCCGTCGTCGCACAGGCAACCCGCCAGTTTTATAGCAGAGCTTTATAAAAAGGTATATATCTTGGGAAGGGATGAACCTCAGACAACCAAACTTGGGTGAAATTATCCAAGTGGCAAGGGGGTGCAACTGCATAGTCACGTGATATGACGTTATCGATGACGTCATCAAACGGGAAAGGGTTTATATCTTGGGAAGGGATGAACCTCAGACAACCAAACTTGGATGAAATTATCTAAGTGGCAAGGGGAGTGTAACTGCGTAGTCACGTGATATGACGTCATCAAAAACGTCATCAAACAATATTACGATGTATTTCCCTTCAATTTCCTTCCTTGATTTTTATTTTATTGTGAAAAAATAAATAAATTTGTTTTACCTTTCCTTATTAACCAAGCCTTCTAGCCCATCAATTCGTGTTTCTTTAAAGTTTAAAACAGCAAAACTGCCGCGAATCTTAATATTTCTCAAATAATTTAAAGCGCCAATCGATAGAAAAGCATATTGTTCACAAAGTTAAGCATGGATTTGCATTTAAAATAATCATTTTAGATAAGTGTCGTGAGTAATTCTCAATGTAAAATGTAAATGTTAAATGATTTATTTTAAGTCGATAACGTAGGGAGTAGTCACCCAATCTCCCGAGCTAAAAGCTCATGTATGAAACGCTCGACCATGTTAGTAATGAGTGTGAGCCCTATACACTGGGGATGGTCACTCCCGCGTCCCCGTGGTTCTTTAACGTCCATCTGGTTCCGGTTAGTGTAGTGTATGTGAGAGACGGGACCTACGGTTTAACGTCCTTATCCGAGAAGACGCGAAGGTCTAACCATTTGCAGATATTAGGGCAAAGGCAGCACCTTCTCCTCAATTATTAGATAAAAAAACCCTGAGTGTTGGCCCGGCCGGGGTTTGAACTCCCAACCTCCCGCACATAAGCCACTGCGCCACTACCACTGCGCTAACCGGTCGTCAATCACTTTGTAATCAGCCCTATACGTTTTATGCTGAATTGGTTTAATTACTTGATTAACCAAAGTGTCGCTGCATTAGAGCTTTTTCAAATTAGAAAAATATGTAACCGGGAGCTCCGCTTCTAGCCAGTGGCTAAATCTATATTATCCGAGCTACTGTGCATCCCCTTGTTCCACTTTCGACATATTTGAAAACACTTTTGCATGAAATTTCAAAATGGGTGTTAAATTTAATTGCCCCATATAATTAGAAAATCTTAGCCAATTCGGCGGAACCAAAATTGGGATTTATAGGAGCAACAAATTGATGACTTAAGTTTTATTTGAACTCATGCTAAACATTAAATGTCCTATAGCATCACCAAAAAACACCGAAGCTTTCTGAAATTTTGCGGAGAAGTTATTGCTTTATGTCTTCAAATGCTATGTTGATCGTCCCTTGATAATTGCGTTGTGGATCACTCTATGATTTATAGACGCTGGTAGAATATTATTAATTGGTCAACAAAGAACGAACGATTGCCTCTGTCGAGAAGAGCCTATTTAGCTACTGGCTAAAGGCGGAGCTCCCGGTCACATATTTCATTGTGTTAATGACACGAAAAGACTACCATTGTACATAGACTGTCACCTTCACCCAAGTTTGGTCCTCTGAGGTCATCGCTTCCCAAGATATAAACCTTTTCTCGTCATACCACGTGACCTTGTCGTTGCAACCCCCTTGCCACTTAGACAACTTCACTCAAGTTTGGTTGTCTGAGGTTCAGCACTTACCAATATATCTACCTTTTTCTCGTTTGATGACGTCATAGATGACGTCATACCACCTGACCACGCCTTTGCACCCCCCACCGCCCTTGCCACTTAGACAACTTCACCTAAGCTTGGTTGTTTGAGGTTCATCCCTTCCCAAGATATAAACCTTTTATTTAGCTCCGCTATAAAACTGGTCATGGGTTGCCTGTGCGACGACGGATACACGGACGGAAGTACATAAACCGGAAGTCCATGAAAAATAAGGTCGATGCATATACACTTATCTGTTATCTTATTTCTCCTGCATGTAGCTATTGCAGCTATTATAGCTTTAGCATGGGTTTTTGCCTTTTACCGCCTTCAGGCCCGTAGCTTTAGGTGTTAACTTGCCCAAGTTCTAATATACCGTAGTACAGCAGATTGGCGCAAAATTGTGCAAATTGATGTTACAAGCATGAAATTCGGCAGAGTGGTAGAGCTTGATGTCCTGAGCAATTCTATATAAAAACCACGCCCAAAGTAAATACTTCCAGATAGCATAAAGATGGGTTGATTTATCTTTATTAAAAAAATTAAGAACGTCTTAATTTTACACAAAAGCCTAAACATGCTACTTTATTCAGAAATTTATGTCCGGCATTACTTTACAAATTGAGTCACGCCCTATCTTGCTTACTTACAGCCTTTATAGATGTACAATTCGCTATTTGGCAAAATCTAGTTCTGGGGTTTCCTTTTTCTCCAAATTACAGGTATTGATAAGATTTTGTACGTCGAGTTATTCTTAAGTTGAACCACACCCTGTATCAGGTACTTCAAGTTGTGAAAGTTAAATAAAAAGCCATTCAAAGCAAATGTACTTTTCAAAAATATTTTAAATTTGACTGAGCTGCCACGATTACCTTGGCCTATGCATCAGCAAAAATTCCATATTTTGTAATAGGCCTGTCCGAAAAGTCTAAACATTATTGGTATTACTGTCGTTCGTAACCGTTTTTGCACTACACATGGCAGTGCGTTGAAAGCGCGCACATTTGACACATTTACAACGCCCGGAACACCCCTTATCAGGTTCACAGCCGCATTTCACGAGTAGCTGCCACGCTGTATATAGAGAGTACGGCCCAGATTGGCTCACAGCGTTTGTTACATGATGGCTTGTTTACCATCCCAAACCTGATGGCGATGGGGGACTTGGTCTGGTGGCCAGTGTAGAGATCTCGGGGAGTACGGTCCAGATTGGTTCACAGCGTTTGTTACATGATGGCTTGTTTGCCATCCTAACCCTGATGGCGATGGGAGACTTGGTCTGGTGGTCAGTGCTTGTCGTAGGTATCACATCAATCTTTGGTCTTCTGGTAATCTTCGCCCTTTCAACTAGAAGGCTAACTCCTTCCATTCGATGTTTTGGGCTGGGTCAGGGTCATACGATTTGTTTACTTTGGTGCTACAGAGCTGCGAGCCCTACCAGGGTTTACTAGGAGCTTGATGACTGGTCAAGCAAGAACACATTGAAGTGAGCTCTGACATAATTCCTGGATGGAAGGAATACCAAATTCCTGGATGGAAGGAATACCATCGTCAAGCATCTGTTTCCACCAATCACATGAGTCAGTGCTGCCACTCAAGGACTTGACCTCTTTCTACCAACAACCGCGGGTAGCTGACAATTGCGAGTATAGTATTTAGCTTTAGATGATTAATGCACTTTATGATTCTTTATACTGAGGCTTTCCCATGCTCACAGAGAGCAGTTTGTCTTTCAAGGATCAGAGACTTCAGTCAAGGAATATGGCTCTCTGGCTTCTGCTCGTCTTCTTATTCATTGAACTCGTTTATCTCTTGCGCCTTCCTTCAGACTGTCATTGCCACGTCCCAGGCAATGTCTATGTTCGTCATGTTGTTTGATAGTAATCGCGCACATAAAGAATAAACAAATGATATGCTTAGTGCTATCCCTTTTAAGGTCTTACAGTTTCCTTCTTGGACATATTAACCACGGCGGTTCCGTCAATCACGACTGCATCGACTTCATGGGGCTTACTCTGAACAGTAGGGGCAACAATCTCCAGGCATCATGTGAGGTCCGTCTTGCTGAAGGTTCAGGTACTGATGCTGCATGTCACCAAAGTCGGATAGGATTGGTGAAACTAAATATTGAAGCACTCGGTACAAGGAACGTTTGCTTTCAAAACTGAAGCAGATGATTTTCTTCACGCTCGGGTGATAACGAGAAACGGAGTTTAGTGGATTGTACATCTCAGTTCATCCCTATGCTTCAAAAGCAACAAGTGACCAAAAGGACATTGAATTGCTACAAAACAGTACTACCTTTTTTCTTCTACGCCTGTTGGACTAGTGGGATGCTCCTGTTGGTGAGGTCTTGCAGAGGGCGTGGAAAACCATACGAGAAGTTATATAAAAGAACATTATTTTCCTATAGAAAAGTGTACTTGCGAGAAGTAGTGGTAGAATTGAAGCAAAAAAGTTTAATTGAAATCTTAATTGTCTCTTTCTTAGCTCAAAAGCCGAAAAGACGTTTTGTACGTGCCAAGAGCAGACATTTTGGGCGTGGTTAGCTGTGAAGGTGCTAGGTAATTTGTCTGCAATATGTTGCAAAAAAAAAGATTTCAATAATAACTAGCATGTTTAATTTATTTTTGCAAACAGTTACATTCGTCACTGTAATACCTATAAGGACCGTAATAGTAATTGGGCGTGGTTTGTCTGCCTAAACTTGAAGGGCATGCAATCGCAACATTATGGAAGTTTGGATAACGTTTGGATAACATTATGGAAGTTTGGATAAGGTTTTATATAGATAATTAATTCCACTTCAGCTGTAAAACGGAAAGTACGCACGTTTGGGCGTGATTCATCAAGACTATATGTTGAGTTTTGAATGGAATAAAAGCATTTTATTTGTATTTTTCGCTATCCCCGACGCGGGTACCCTGTGGTTTGAAGCCCAAATGTAAAATGCACCGTAACTTCTAAACGCTTCCACTTCAAAAGTGCGAACAACCGGTTTTGGACTACCCTCGGCCTAAACTTTCGAATGATATATGTTAGCAAAAATCCCCGAGGGGGGGGGGGGAGGGTTTAGACTCCTGGCCCACGGACTATTAGGGTATGAAGCTCTGTTATTGTGCCAAATTTCATGCTTGTAACTTTAATTTGCACAATTCGACCTAAATTCCGCACCAATCTTCTGTACTAATATTTTGGCGAAAAAACATTCATAAGTAGAGAAATGATATATTTTGGTTTCAGAGTACTACACGCTCGAATCTTTGCAAGCCGTCTAGCGTTCTTTATTTATAAATCGAAATAAACGGGTCGGAATTCGCACCCTTTTAGAGGAGGGTACAAATGCTGTGCCTCTGAGGGCTCAAAGGAGAGGGTTTAAAAAGAAGGCTGACAAACGAAAATTGGTTTTCAAACCCTCTCCCTTGAGTCCTCAGAGGCGCAAGAGCATTTTGTACCCCTCCTTAAAAAGGGTGCGAATTCTGACCCGACATTTCGTATCCATACAATGCTAAGCTTAATTGTTCTTTAAAAGTAAAATAGACACTGGCTAAAAACGGAGCTCCGGGTTACATACTTTTCTGTGTTACTGAGACAAAATAGCTCAAAAGAAATCCCTGCATTTGTTTAATGTGCTTTTAATATGTCTGTAATAAAGAAAGTCTAAATAGAGTCCAATAATAACTCATAATCTCTAAATTTAGTACGACAACAACCACAACATTTGACAATCGAGCTAGCGCCCGTTCGCCTGTCATTTCACCCAATCAGCGTACAGCACTGTTTACAATTTCGATCCTTCAAGAACTGTTGTGTTTTCTGAAGAAAAAGAAATGCTTTGAAAAATGCATAAATACGGCAAGAAATGTTTGGCATATTTAGACGTTTACCCTACTTATGTAATGCCTAAACAAAATGTTATTCTAAGTCTTCTAGCGTCACGAAGTGACGGGCTGTTTTCTTGTATTTAATTTATACTTTGATTTGTAGAGTGGTTTCCATAATCCCGTGAAACAAAGTGTAATAGTCAAATAGTAATAGTCCATACAATACAAAAGAGAACAATGGAGTTAGAGCGTAAAGTGTGTTTCGCGAGGTTTTGAAAAGTATAAAATTTGAACTCTACTCTTAATTGTGTTTTTGTGTTAGCGAAAAAGATGCACAGAAATCCGCTCTGGTCGATGCACTTCTAAAGAAGGTAAGATTTACTGATACTATATATTTACTGATGCTATAGACCTCCTTGGCTTGGCCGTAATATTTTCTCATTTCAGATCACGTGGCATTCCCATGAATACTTTCCGTAGGATATATGACGCATCCCAAACAAATGAAATGGTAAAACGTGATCTGAAATGGTAAAACATATGTTGACAGTTAAGGTGGCGGGATGCTATCATGTTTGGAAATCGCCCGTTTTGTAAACAGTCTATCAATCTACCTATCTACCCGTACAGCAACCCCTCTTATTAGGATTATTTGCCGGGAGAACAGTAAAAAAGACGTATAAAATAAATAAGCTGAGTAAAAGCTAAAAGCGTAGGCTAGTTAATTGTCAAAAAGCTTTGATATGCGGGTTTTTACCGTTCTCGAAATTTATTCAAAATTGTTAGCCATAGTTCTCCCCATTAATTGCCACTTCTCCTATTAAACGAATGTATTTATGGAATTCAGAATACTGAACTTAAATGATGACAATTTGCTAATCTAACATCAAAGTCCTTACGTAACTCATACCGGTTTTAAATGTTCATTGGTCAGGGCTGCGCACTTGCCGATCAGATGTTGGGAGAGGCGGAGAGTACTGAGCAAGGTAAGATAAGACCGCCGCACTATTTCCATGAACTGTGTTCAAAAGAAAAAAGCAGACATTCTCTGTTCTTTGCCAAGCATGCTCTTTGCCAGGCTTACTCTGCGATTAATAAAATACTAGCTGATGCCCGTGAAAAAATCACGGAATTAGTTTACTGTTATAGTGTTCTCTTTGAAAAAATCAAAACGGATATAATGAGAGGGGACATGATTTCCCTGAGTTCCCCCTTCCATACAGCTATTAAAACTATTATAAACATGATTTACAGTAATCTTCCCTCAACGTAGACCCCCTCCCTCCATGCCAAAATAAATATAGTGAGCCCCCGAGTAGTTTTTTTTTTGCACTGGTACTAAAATCACGCGCGTCTCTCTCAAATCGGTCGAAGAACCTGCTAAAGTTGAAAACACAAGCCTATTACATAAAAACCCTTAGACTTTGGAATGTTTTGTTTGTACGTGAAGCATATTATCAGTAAGGGTAGAGAAGAAACAGGTAAAGTAAAATTGCTCTAAGAATTTCTTGTTTATAAGGGGAGAATGTTATTCATAACTTAGTGCGCGCTCTGCGAAGAAAGGCAATGGTGAACGTTTGTTCAGACATGAATGGAAATTAATTTTCTCAGCACAAAGCTTTCGAATTAGAATTATCCCTGCACATATCTGTAAGTAATCTGTAACAGAACCATTTAGGTCTGGTCTGGATCGATGTCTATGGTGCTTTCGGCTGTGCAAACTGAGTTCTTTATTAGTTTCCGTGGAGGACTTCAACATGGCGGATTTGTCCCTCGCTTAAGAAATCGGTTGAATTGGAACTTAGCTCAAGGTCAATCTTTTCCAACAAAAAGCACGCTCACTGGTGTGATTTTCTCCTTTTCGTTAGGTTTGTGAACTTCGTTTCGCGATACAGCGTCACGATTAATATTTAGAGAATATTATTTATGGCTTTGTGTTTCGAAAATGTGTCATTTCCACTTAGCGCGCGCTCTGCTAACCAAGACATGCAGTGGTACGTTTGTTCAGACTTTAATGAAAATTTTTCTCAGCTCAAAGCGTTGGAATTAGAATTAGCCCTGTACATGCCTGTAAGTAATCCGTAACAGAACGATTTAGGTCTGGATGTGATTGTCTATGGTGCTTTCGGCGGTGTGAACGGAGTTCTTCGGTCCACGTTATCATTTTCGAATAAAAACCAAATTCCACACCTCCTCTTCGGTAACGTGTGGCGTGAAGGGTGGACAACAGTCGACTTTCCTTAGCGCATTATATATAAGATGGCCGATTGTGTATCTCATGCTATTCATTTTGTCTCCTGGAAGAGTCTCCTGTGAAGCTAAGCCATAATGGCAGTTTCCCTTCTCAAAAACTCATTATTATAACTTTGGCGAGCATTGTGGCGTATTATCTGGGCTCTAATGAACACATTGTAGGCAGCCTCCTTAAAGACCCATCACCAACCGAGAGCCTTTGTGCCCCGTTTTCTTTTGTTTTCAAATTGATCCGTTGTTTTTCGGCTGCTCTGATTGGCTTAGAGTCCGCAAAGGCTCTCGGTTGGTGATAATAACAACAACAAATTTCTTTATTTACATGTCACACTGAACATTATATACAAAATGAAAAACAAAAAACATGCGATGCTGCCATATGATGCTGCCTACAAAACAACTAACAAGCTAATCGAGCTAGGCAGCAGGGTTATATGTACGATTAAATTAAAAAGTCAGACGAGGCACAAATACAAACAACACAGAACAACAAATGCAATAAAGACGACCCAGGACAAAAAAAAGCATTACGTCGGTGATGACAACTGATGAAAGAGAAAGCGAAATGGGAGAGACTAAACTGAATTTAGAAAATTGGATTTGATAGAAAACTTAAATTTGTTTAGGTTAAGAAATTTGAATGATCCATTAATGCTATTCCAAATTCCTGGTCCTTGAAAACGAATGTTAAATTTACCATAATTAGTACGAATTGAAGGCAGAGAATAGCTTGACCTTGAGGCCAGCCTTGTATTTGTGCCTTGTTCTAACGCTTGAAAAAATGTCATTAAAAAGGGAAGGTAAAAGACTTGCATTGTATTTATACATGAAAATTGAATTACAATAGGAAACTATATCACAGAATTTGAGAGTATTTAGTTTTTTGAATATAGGAGAGGAGTGTTCAGTATATAAGGAAAATGCAATAATCCTCACAGCTTTCTTTTGAAGTACAATAAGCGGTTTCAAGGTTGTTGGATAGGTTTTCCCCAGACTAAAATACCATAAATTAAAAACGGATATATAAGAGAGTAATAGAGTTGTAAAAAGATATTCTGAGGGACATAGTGGCGGAGTTAAGATAAGATTCCAACACCCCTAGATAGTTTCTTTGACAACTGACTTATGTGCTCTTTCCAAGTAAGATGGGAATCTGATATTACTCCAAGGTATTTGATGTTAGATTTTTGTTTCATTTCTGGTTTATTGTAATAGATAGAGAGCTTGATAACTTCTTTTGAGGTGGATGAAAATTGCAAAATTTGTTTTGTCTATATTTAATGACAATTTGTTTGCGCATTTTTCAGTTCTGAATGGGCCTTTAGCGACGTCAGGAACAATCCGTGATCAAAACTGGCAATTCTGCTTTCGGCTATTGTTTGCCCTTTCGATTTCCGATTTTCACCTGTTTATTTGAAATTCTAGTTTTTTGTTATCTGAAATCGGAAATATCTGGGACTTATTTTAAGGAAGAGATTTTCAGAAAAAAGGGATATTTTGGGTGAAAAAAAATCCGTGACCAAACCTGGCAATTCTCCTTTCGGCTTGTCTGCCCTTTCAATTTCCGATTTTCGCCTGTTTATTTGAATTTCTAGTGTTTTTGTTATCTGAGATCGGAAATATCTGGGACTTATTCTAAGGAAGAGATTTTCAGAAAAAAGGGATATTTTTAGGAAAAAAGGCAGACTCTTTTCAGGTTTTCCGAAAATCGGAAAAAAGGTTTTTTCAAAAAGCTATCTCCAAAATTTCATTTTTTTTCGATTTCCGAGATTCAAAAAATTACCCATACTTTTTGTCAGATTTTTTCCAAGAAAATTTTAGAAAAAAGTTCAAGCTCTTTTCTTAAACGTGCAATCATTTTTGCCTATTTTTCCGATTCCTCCGCAAATAGAAATTGATATGTCATGGCAGGTGCGTGACATTCTATTCCAGGGTACCCATAGGGTCCGAAAAGTCATCCAATTGACCCATTCGAGGGTTAAAATCCCCACACAGGACGACCTCGCCCTTACTCGAGAACTTATAGATACTCTCCTGAAGTTTCTCAAAAATGATCAATATCATGTTTTCGCTCTCGTGACGAATTTTGCGGCGGGATATAAACCGTACGAACAAAAATATCTTGCTGCAGTCCGAAAAACGCTTTATCCAATTTGTACCAAATAAAATTTTCATTGCAATCCTGTTCAAAAAATTTCACCCCTTTACGGATTCCTGCTTTATCCAAGATTGACATTCCACCAGAATTTCTGCAAGCATTCTTGGACAATTTCCTGCACACAGAAAACGCGCAGAAATCGTCCACATCAATGCTGGGATAGCCAGGTTTCTACTAACGAAATTAAATCAAATTTACGCAATGTAGTCAGGAAATTATCATCATTGAATTTGTGGGAAAGGCCCTCAACATTCCAGGTACAGAACCTTATTTAAAAATAGTTAAGTTTCTCCATTAGCGACCCACCGCTTCATTAACATTAAAGACGGCTTCATCTAAGGTGTCACACCTAGGTGTGATACAGTAAAAACCCGCATAAAAGAACAAGTGGATTAAGAACACTCAGACTGAAATTTTGTCCAAAGGGTACCTTATACATAAGAACACGTACAGCCTGAAAAATGAAAATTGTTCTTGTATACACAAATGGCTGCCAGTTAGATTCGAGTACAGTAACCTACAGTAGTAGAGTACCAAAGTAGATTCAATATAAAGTAGATTCAATATAGTTCTACGGCAGGTATACTCTATGGGGATTTCCAGGGTACATTAAGCGACTATTTTTGGACTTGTTGCTACTAAATAGTGTTACTTGACCATCACATTCAATCTGTGTTTGACTGCCGTTAGTGTATGCAGTATTTTGACCAATTTTAAGAACACCTTGAGAACATTTTCAGGCTGATTTTGCAGAAAACACCAAATGTACAAGAACAAAATCAGCCTGAACCCCCAAAACACCTGTTCTTTTATGCGGGTTTTTACTGTACTACACATAACAATTGGTAGTCCGGAAGTTACTTGGCATGCCTTCTGAACCATGCTTACTTGTTTATTAATCACCTACTGGATAGTGTTATGTTCCCGTATTGATTATCATAGCCTTTCTTACCGAGAACTTCGGTGATTCGAGAATCTTGATAGCATGGTCAGTTGTGCTACAAGGAATCAGCTTGAATGTAGATCGAACCCCTCTCTGTTGCGGACAGAGTTCCTCCATATTTAAAAATTTACTGTTGGAGTCACATAAAAAAACTAAGTCGAAATCTTCTGGCTCCTCATTCCGAGGAGCGGACACGGAACTGTGCGCCTGCGAAATAGATTCCTGAGAATCCGGGACAAAAACCCTCTAAGGGGCCCCACTCTGAACACTAGCCACTTCTTCCACAGACTCATCCTGCTGACCTTGGCCGCGATTTGCCCCCCGAAGAGCCGCGGCATTCGCTCTCAAGATCTATCACTCTCTGTCTCAACGCGGCATTTCCGTTCTCTAAACTTTCAATCCTCCTGCTAAGATTGGACTTTTCCTCACTGAGCGAGCCAACTCTTCCCTACATTTTCTTAAGCTCAGCTGTCAATTTGGTAAGCATTTGTTCCTCCTCTAAAATAAATGTGTCCTGGCTCTTTCTTACATATATCATGGCGTATTTAACGTGAACTGATAAGGAATTAGTCAGCTCGTCCTTGAGACCGAGCAATTATCCTGTTTCAAGGAATACAGCTAAATCTCCTTCCGCAACAATAGCGTTCGTACGCGCAATTGCGTCCTCAGCCTTAGATAAACGCGATAGAGCGGATTGTACCCCGTCCAAGATCATCTGTTCGTTATCGTCAGAGTTGACCTCTGCTTATTGAACTTATCAGCCTGTCTGTGCGCCGCTTTCCTAGCCGAAGGTGCAGGCGTAGAGAACACGGCAAAGATCGTCTAACTCTTCGTTTAGGGGACCTCCGATGATTCTTGTTACACGTGTTTCTGTTAACTCCTGCAACAGACGTGGTCCTGTCTGTTGTTTCGCATTTTTGTTTTGTTTTATGTATTAAAGGGGCACTCGCACGCTTGCCTGCCAAACAAATAATTCAAATCGCAATCCAATTCCATCCTCTTCGTAATAGATAGAAACACTATAGATTTGTATTGATTTGACAGTTAAAAGGTCATTTAACAAACCTGGACTGTTATTTTGGTGATTCCCGGTAAACTTAAATGTATTTTGGTGATTAGAATTAGACTTATTTTTTGACAGGTTGTACAAAAATTAAGCGTACTAGTGCCCCTTTAACATAAGTTTGTAATCTCAACGGGTGAAATAAATTGTGACCGACGATTTTTTTTTTTTTTGCCTTTCATGATCTACAGTATGCAATTCGGTTGGACGAACATTATCATACTTTTATTATTTTGCCTTGTGTAGTGATAATGATGATAATAACAGGACTTTTGTCTTTTGGGCCACAAATAAACTGTATGCCCTCCAAAAGTCATGTTATTGTCCTACTCGTGGCTTAAAATGGAGGCTATCTTCCATTCAAAATAATTATGACAGAAGGTGAACAGAAGACTTAAATACAAACGCCGTTGCTTTACATATGTGTGTTGGCCGAGTTTCTTCGTCTATGAAGCCGAAACAAAATCTCTCACGAGCAAGGACTTGCATTTGGCAGCGGAACTATGGCATAATCTTGATGCTTCAGCAAGCGAAAAACGAATTTAAACGCTTTATTTACGGCAGACATGGCAAAGAAGAAAGCAATCCAGACCACCTTTTAGGCACCCTCTGGGCTTGTCAAACATTACTCGTGGATCCAGAATTAGTTTTTGGTAGTATTTTTTCAGAACTGGCTTGCGACTGTCGAACTTAGCTCAGAGATAAAGAAGCGAAAGCAATACTAATTTACGAGTCTCTTGCTTTATGTGAATTCAATGTGCTTTGTCAAATGTCTAATATTGACTTCTCAATAAATGTTTTGCCTAAAAGATGTTACTTTTTTCTACAAGTTTTTTGAAATTACCGGCTCGCCAATCACTCAAGTGTGTGACGTCACAACCATGTTTTGGACAGGGAAATGAAATCAGAGCGCGTGACAATCAGAGCGCGCGACAATCAGAGCGCGCGTACTCTCTAAATTATTATATAAATCATTTTATAAACCAAATTCAAAACGAGAAGATCAATTCCATGTATTATTCTGTTTATTATATAAACAGTAACATTGTATTTATGAAAACAACTGGATTTTATTGGGAAAAACGCCCCACATGCAAAGTTGATCATTTTACGTGTGAAAAATATCGTATCTTTACGTGTGCTGAGATACGAAATTTCTCAGTGGCAGAAATCCTTGTAAAACAGTTTAGTTTATATAATAGTTTAACACAAATATATTGTTTGTTTTGTTTTCTTTTCAGGCACGTTACTACAAGAGACCTACGAAGAGCTTGTCAAGTGGGCAGATCTAACCGATTCTAAGGTAAATAAAAAATAGGTACACTTCAATGACTATACATGGTAGTTCGTCAATATGTTTTGGGAGACTATTCATAGCGAAGCACCATACATAAGGAAAAGTGGTATCAGACGTATAACCATGAAGTCGATTTGGCATTTTGAGTGACGTAACCAGTGACGTCATATCACGTGACTTTGGCATGAGATACCCATCAACCTAAGGACAATAGACCCCTTTACCTTGGGCGTAATGTTGTCCCATTTCACGTGGTATTCACATTTGAATAATCTTTCTTTGTTTGGGTTGCTTCCATATTACATAACAGAACAAAGAAAGAATACTCATTGGAATGCCACGTGATCTAAAATTAAAGGTAAAGAGGTCTATAACCACCACTCCATTCTGATGAAGAGCAACGGATGTTGCTCGAAACGTCAAAGGTGTGTTCTAGTTCCAGTTAAAAGATTTATCACTGTTATAACATAATAAAGAGGTCTATTTTTTCCAAGTTTGGTCACTATTGGAGCTTTCTTTCCGGGGACTTTTCTTTTTCATTCCTGAATAAAACCTATGTAGTCCAGTTCATCTATCGACAAAATGGGGTGAACCTAGAACTAATTGCAACAGAAGGTCTCTCAACTGTTTTCGTCACAGAATTTTATGCTTAATTAAAAGGTCCTATCCTAGTGGTGGAAAGTGGTGAAATTTAGATTTAAGAGACAGTGCACGAGATCTTGAATGGCCGCCATCTTGTGTCATAGTGTAAAGCCCGCTTGGTAACAAAGGAGAAAATAAACTGTAAAAAACTTCCATATTGATCTTTTTTAGGTTAAATGTCTTAGTATGAATATTTTTAACCTGTTTAACAAACTAACATGTATTTCTGGCATTTTGAACAAAAAAAGTCGAGTTCGAAAGAAAGCGTATGCAGGCACCGTCCACACTACGCAAAATGTACAAATAGTTGAGCCAACTGTTAATGATGTTTGAGACACGCCCCTTAGATATAACGAACCTCACTGCAAATCCAAGTTAGTCAAGCCGAGCTTTAACTTCATCATTAATAAAAGGAATTCGTCTTGTACAGGTAGCTTATGATCCCTTGAGTTGGTACTAGAAAGGGTATATTCCTCGTCTGAATCGGCGGCAGATGAGCCCTGACTTTCGCTATCAAAAGTACCGAGGTATCAATTTTGTTCTCGTTTGCTGCAATAGTGTCACAGTATATTATGTTTCCACGGTCTAATCCAGGGAGAACAAAGTCCAAAACCTCCATAAACATTTCATATGAATTGAAACCGGTGAAATGGCAAATGTATTCTGCTTTTTTCCCTGGAGTATCAGCCATTTGCATCAGTACTTCGAGCGAAAAACGATGTAAACACGTCACTGCCATTTCAACTTGAATTCGCCGCGATACATACTTTTCATTCTCGGTTTCCTCGTACACACCCTCTCCCTCTGAAGCTGTGTCTGTTTCCTCGGCCAATTCTTGTTGTCTTTCCTCCTCTAATCGTCCTCTTTTCTCTATGAAAGGCCTCGGCACGACTTGCTTTGACCAAGCAAACACCGAAGGAATGGCGTCCGCGCGGAGTCGCCGTTTATCACGGAATGGATTTCTAAAGTCGTTGTTGATAAAGTGAGCAGAACACACTTTGGTATGGTCGCCTATTACCAACACGTCCTTCGGATGATTCCTTTTGATCTTTCGGGTCCAAAGCTATTGAAAGAAAGTATAAAACATAATGTTTTGACAAGTTTAGTCAAGATGTTTCAAACTGTATCGTAACCTGTAGGTTTGTTTTCAAGACAGTAAGTTACATTTGCACGTCAGAAATAAAGATTTCCTCACCTCGATCAAGCCGGAGTTTTCCGGAAACTTGTGAAATGACAGTCCGGGAACAGTAGAATTATTATTACATTCCTTCACACAGCAACAATGGACCATTTTCAACTTTTCATCAAGGGAAAGGAGAAGAAGCGACACACGTCTTACAAGATTTGTAGCGCGGGAATATTTCGCGCGCTTGGCATTGTTTTCCCAATTCAGGTCACGTGATCTACCGGAAGTAAACAAGGCTGACTCGGTCTATTGTGTCCTTCGTTTTGCGATAGAGCCGTCAGGATTTATACTTAGAGAATATTATTCATGACTTTCACGCACTTTGTTTTGTAAATGTGTCATTTCGACTTAGCATGACTTAGCGCGTGCTCGGAGGGAAGCAAGGTAGTGTGTACGTTTGTTGAAACTTGAATGAAATTTTTTCTCAGCTCAAATCTTTCAAGTTAGAATTATCCCTGCACATTCCTGTATGTGATCTGTAAGAGAACCATTTAAGTTTCAATGACTTCGGTGCTTTGGGCTGCGCGAACTGAGTTCTTTTTTAGTTTCTGTGGGAGATTTTCAACATGGCGGCGATGGCGGCTTTGTCCCTCGCTTAAGAAATCGCTTGAATTAGAACTTTGCCCAGGGTGAATCTTTTCCAACAAAAACACGCCCACGGTCCAGATTTCCAGCTTCTCTTCAGGTTTGCGAACTTTTTTTGGCGGCACAGCTTCAGGGCTAAGCGGAGCGAGTGCGGACACGATTTGGCTTACGGTATTAATATATAGATTGGTCCGTGATTCGTGACCGGTACCCCCTGTTGTATTACTGTGCGACTACGTCAACCGGGGCCATCCCGCCAAACATTTGTCATTTAGAGATTCAAACAATTTTAAGGAAATTTAATATCTGCAGTACGTCTGACGATGAGTAATTAAGAGTTTTAAAGTTACTTCTGCTCATAATGTTCACAATTTTTAGAGAAAAGCGAATATTTCGATGTCTGAGATCTCAAGAAAGTCAAGATCCTTTGTTCTGTACTCGCTTTCTGATTGGCTAGCTTCTTACACAGTGGCCGGTTGACGTAGTCGAACAGTAATCTAGATGTTTTTAAAGAAGTTGAGCTAATCTCTCTATGGATGATCTAGAAAGAGCTTGATTAAGTAAGCACTATAGCAAATTACAATCTTTGCGAGCGAGCATTAGCGAGCGAGCATATCTAATCTCGACGAGTCCTAACGCCCTTGGTCCTAACGCCCTTGCAATTTTGGATTACGCGCGCAGAGCATTCTGGGACAGCCGCAAGAAGATATCCGTGTCGCGTTGAGATTTCATGTTTCTGTCTGTCTGGACAGATCGATATCCAATCGATATCAGCAGGGCCTCTGCAGGGGGTCACATTTTCAAGATGGCAGCTATGCGATGGTAAACTCTGGTTCTTCGACTTAAAAACTGTTCTCTCCAAGCCCTGAGAGCGGACTTTCGTTTCTAGGTAAGTTCTTCGTTTCTTTTTAAACCCCCGTAATTATATTTTATACCACAATGACCTTTTGTCCCAGAGTTTTTGCTGTGTTGCAACGATAGATTCCACGGCAACCAAAGCACATTTCGCTTTTTCTCAACAGGACTGACCTTCTCTTTTCATAATGAATGCCAAGCAAGACAAGCATATTATGCAAGAAGGTTGTGATTACAATACGATACGATACGATCCTTATTTTACGAGGGTAGCATATTGACCTGATATCTGATATAGGTATACGAGAACAGTTATCGAATGTTAGATTTCTTATACAATCATCGAAGCAGAATTCATACTGGATTGTTTCAAATTATAACAACACGATCAATCCTCTGAAAATCCTAAGGCTTTAAGTACTTTAAAGAATTGTGACATCTGTGGAAACTCCATACAATGGTTGTGACAATTGTACTAAACAGTCTATTGCATTGCACTCCACTTGAGTGTATGAGATAAACACCATGCGGAACATGTCATACTACAATGGAATAACAACCACGACAAATGATCCTACTATCAATTCGACTGTGAATACAATTCAGTAGGATAAGCCAGTGATAATTAAAATAGCCGACACTAATGCAAATGCCAGGGGCAAATTGCTTGGTTGTTTGGCAGTTTGAAGAAAGTTACACAAGACTTCAGGTATTTTTCTGTTAATGTTAACCTATAGTTCTGTTCACCTTTTAAAAACTGTATGTTATTTTATCTTGGATGCTGAAATAAATTTGATAGTTATCAAAACAGAATTGCATTTATTTAAGGCTATAAAGGGTAATGCTGTTTTTAAAGTGAAATACCAATTCAACACGAAAGTGCATACACATGGTAAACTGACCTCAGTCCAATAATTAACACTTATTTACTGGGACCAAGGGAAACAGTATGTTTTGTGGTCCCAAGGCTGCTGATGTTACCTCTGCTCTGGGGACTGCAAAACATATTGCTTTCCCGGGGTTCCAGTAAATAAGTGCTTCATTATCATAATGAGTGTCAAAGGGAAAAACAAAAACAGAAATAAAGAAGAGTTTGTTTTACGTGAATGAACTGTGCAAAAGTCCCCCCCCCCCCCCTCCCAGTTGTTGCAAGGAGAAACAGTCCAATTTCTTTGCGTGCACATGATATGCTCTCGACCAATAAGAAACTAGAAAAAATGAACTTTGACACTTGGTATATAATAATAAAATATATTGCTTCAAACATGAGGTTCCAGTACATGAGCAGGGAATATGGAACATTTTCAAAATTTGGGAGGCTGCTGCTGTCCCCCCACTTTTAAATCTAGGAGGGTTTCTGCCCCTAGGGGCCCATTTTGTTTTTTTGTTTTTCTTTTCTTTTTGTAGATTCAATTTCCTCCGAAAGTCTCCGTCGTGTTGAGTTGAATTCATTCTTACTTGGCAAGCTTTTGCACAAAGCCAATTTTCCTAAATATATTATTCTGCTAAAACCATTGCAATTTTCTGTTATTGTCAATCCTGTTCAATCCAGTTCTGGCTCCCTGTTCGTAGATCTCATATGAGTATTCGAAGAACACGTCGTTTGCAGCTTTTACGAAAGAAACTGTTGTTTTTCTTCAGAAGAACGCCGAAGTCTTGCTTCGCCGTGGGCCGGGTATTCTGCAATCTAGCCTTTGAATCTTTTGCAACTCCCTCATAGTTTCTCCAAAATGACTAAACAACATTATGAAATTTCGGCGAAGGAATCGAATCCGAAGTATTTTGACAATCATTAGAGAATTCTTTTGAGCAAATTTGGCGTGGTTCGCACCCACGAGTTTGTCTCAGTTTTACTCAACAAAAATTATGAACTCGAGTGAGCCAACGCGGGCGCGTGTTTTGTGAGTTTTTTCGGCGTGTAAATGAAGGAGCGACTTCCGGTCCGTGTACTCTGCCAAGCACCGCGTCAAAGCACCGCGGCGCTGTGCTGGAGGACAAAATGACGCGCGCGCTCAGTGATCCAAGACGGACTGTGATTGGCTGTGTACACGGGTCGCCAAAAACGCAAGTGCGCATGCGTAAATAAGAGCCCGCGATGTTTTCGTAAGCCGCTGAACGTATCGTTTTGGCTTGGATGGGTTGCTTTCTCATGTGACGTTGAATGATACGTATGGGGCTCCACTCCGTGCCTTCGGCACGGGGAGTTCCGCTATTAATGACAAAAGAAATCATTTGCCTTGGATATTGCTCTTCTGATGATTTCTATGGCCGATTAGCATGCCATACAGAGAAGGCACGTTTTCCTTTGCCGCGAGCACTTCACTTTCTATTGAAACTTCTAGTTTTACATGTATTCGATGCGAGTAATTCGACGTTTGCGCTAGGTCTTTGTGACTACATATTTTGATTAGCCTGCGTAGCAAACGTTTCCTGTGGGTATCAAAGGTCAGACAAACGCATGTTTCGTGCGGCCAAATCATGGAAAATCTCTCCTGCTTTCAGGCTTTTCTCTGACCCTAAAACTCCACGGAAATGCTTGCTACCAGGGTATCTTTTGATAGATAGAGAATTTGGAACATATCATGTGTAATTGTAACCCAGAGGTTTCAAAACGGACTTCTTTCGAACCTCGTGTTGCACCAAGATGATGGAACGATGGAAGAATACCAAACAGAACCATCTAAATAAGGAATCGTATAAGGAATATAAATCAATTACAAGATGTGTACGAACGCCCATTTCACAGAGGGGATTTGTATTCGATTGTTATCTATTTGTGAATCTTTGATCAAATGTGCAAACTTTCGAACACGTTTCATTGCACGTGGCTAATTTATGCGGACAAAAATTCCCGCGAAGCTAATCAGGTGATTCCCGCCAGTTACGTAATTTTTGCCGCGCGTTGCGTGCGTGACCGGACTCGACCGGGGAAATTAGAGTGACATTTGTGATAAGCCGCGTGTTTATATATGTTGATATGATCAACATATAATATAATCAACATCATTTTTTGATAATCTAATTTTTAAATGAATTTTTAGATTTAACACATTTGTATAGGCCAAATGTTAATGGAAAGATTTTTCTGCGGTTTTCATAATCCTGCGATCTCTCGACGCCAACCGACAAACCGCACGCAAATGTTAAATGTAAAATTCAAACGAAAATTTGAGAGCATCCATGGGCCTGTATTAAAGTATTTGATTGACGGAGGCCAAAACGCAGTTTGGCGTTCGCAGAATTATGAAAATGTGCAGTAATGTTAACAGCTTTTTAATCTGAACCATAAGCTTATATTGACTCGATATTTTGCAGAAGTAGGGTATTTATATTTTAGACTTTTCCTTATTTTTCGTTTTTCCACTAGAATGTTTTGTTATCGAGAGCCAATAAGTCAGTTCAGTTCAATTCCTCTCCGTGATAGGCGGGGCCCCCCTTGGAGTTGAGTTGGCTCACCAACTCAATGAAGTCTCCCTCTCTTGCGTAACTCGCCTCGCCTGTTCCACAGTGACTTGGGGCTTGCACTATTTCAAGATGCAGAGATGCAAAAGTTGCAGAGATGCAAGGTTATCAAATTACGAATACAACGACCGCGCCACTTCCGCTAAAAGTGATACATAACTTACTGGATGTATCATGTTACAAAATCGTGCTCTTCCCACGAGTACTTTCTCGAAGATGTAGCCTTTTAGCTGGCTACAATTTACAGAACGAATTATTTTTTGGTAGAGGAAAAACGCCAATTCTAAGGTCGAAGTGACGTTTTCTCGTTGTTTTCGGCTTGCGCTTTCCATTGAGTTCTATGCATTTTTGTTTTCATTGTGATGCTTCTGGTATAATAATGCGAAATTGCTAAATAAATCGATACTCGGCTCTTGCGTACAACCGCCAATAATTTTTTTCGTAATGAGACATTGCGGCTGTCAACACTGTATTTTGAATTTTCACTAATGCTTTAATTTGATACCCTTGCATCTTTTGCATCTCTGCATCTCTGCATCTTTGCATCTCTGCATCTTGAAATAGTGCAAGCCGTGACTCGCAGTAGGCTGGCAGTTTTAAGCAACGGGTCTCTATAACCTGCTATAATACTGCCCAACAATTTTCCTTTTTCGCAAATTGTGTTATTGGAAAGAAAACCTTAGGATGAGCATTTATATTGTTCATTTGTTCACAGTGCTGATAGTTAGAGGGACTCTAGCCCTTTGGTGGCTGAAGGGCTTCTACCAATAATGGTGTTTTGCCATCTGCATGTTCTAAATATATTATTTGAATCCTATGATTCCATAATGGTAAAGTTTAGCTGGAAATTGTTGTAGAAATATTTTTTTTCTAGAACATTTGTTAGCCGCTTGCAGATCAGTCATTCAAAAATTTGACTCAGGACCGAGAGTAATGAAATATGCCGATAATTAGACAAAGTGGGCCTTAAAGTTAGGCATTGCTTTAGCTACCTTGAAATGATTTTGGTAAAACGAACAATCAATATTAAGCGCGCTAGAAAATATAGAGCATGCACTGGTTCAATACTAAATGGCCCTGTTGTCTTGTTACTGTTGACCTTCAGAATTTCCTCCTCAATCTCTGACCCCGATCTCTGACCTAAGTATTTGAAAAAGGTATACACCTTATTCCAAAATGGCTGACTTGCCCTTGTGGCCTCGTTCTCACGAAATTATTCTTTTATATTCACTCAAGCTTAAAGACAAAAGATGATTTCATGAGGGTGAGGCCACAAGGGCCAATGGAACAATAAGTCGGCCATTTTGGAATAAGTTGTTTAAACTGTTGCGTTGACTAGTCTCGAGGTACTATTGCAGATTAGGCAAGTTAGTTGTTCACCTTGCGCGCCGGTGTAGGGTTAGGATATCCAGATTTTAGGAATATCCCGCTGAGCATCAACTTGGTCTTGAGGCCTAGGACATGATGCAAATGCAAATGAACTTGGACAATAAAGTTTGCTCATTTGCATTAGAAACGGCTCATGATTAGACCGGCGTATATCCTTGGCCTACGACATCCATATCCTACAGCCATTCGGCTGACTTGCGAGACTTAATCCTCTAAAAAACTTTCAGAGATGCCTCCTAGTAAAAAAAGTATCCATAGGTCATTCATCCTGCAAATTTTCATGCTTTTATCAATTTTGGGGCTTAGGCGCATGACTAAAAAAATTGCAAACAGCTTGAACTAATGAGAGTAAGGCGTTGGACATACGCCGGTCTAATCATTATCAGCCGTTCATAGTGCAAATGAGCAAACTCTATTGTCTAAGTTCATTTGCATTAAGAACGACTACTAGACAGACGTATGTTCTAGAACTTACAGTGCTACTTAAACGACCAGATTTGACTTTTTTTTCTTTCATTGCTAATAACAAGATCCCCTTTCGAAAAAACAGTTTGTAGGTTTTCGAGTACAAAACAAATGTAAGCGTGTGATTTCTTTGATAACAGTTACCGGCTCTCCTGGATGAAATGAATCTCGAGTAATGACGGCCGGCTAAATTACTCAAAAACTTACGAACAGGGGATCTTCTTATTAGCAATGAAAGAAAAACAACTTCAAATCTGGTCGCAGCAGCACTTTAAGTATCACTTTTCTTGTTGTTGTTGTTCTTTGTTAATTAAATTAGTTTATAAAATAGTTGAGATAATTCGCGCGCTCTGATTGGTCGAGTGCTGTGTTTCAAAACTCTTTAGAAAATAACACCTATGTTGTATTGTGAATGTGCGCATCCTGATTGGTTAAAAGGCGTGTTTGTAAGAGACCTGAGAAACACGATTGTCACGCAACGCTGTCGCGCGTGTGTATGTTATTTTCTAAAAGCAATAAAAATACTTTCTTCGTGCTCTCTGGTTTCTTACAAACACTCGGGAAATGTTGGTCGAACTGATAAAACTTGAAAGACACTCGCCTTCGGCTCGTGTCTTTCAAGTTTTTATCAGTTCTCCCAACATCCCCCTCGTGTTTGTAAGAAAGCAGAGAGCACGTGGAAAGTACTTTTATTGCTTAAATGAAGGTCATAGAAATGACGCCATAACGCGGCAAATCGGCAGATGCGCTATTGAAACTTCTCCTCCCGCGTATGATTATTGTTCTCGCTTTAGAAATTATTTTATAAAAGAAATAAAACATTTTTTTCTGTTCCTTCATAGAGTTTTGAAAACCTCGGCTTTTGTTTGGGAGAATTCTCGAGTCAGATCATGGAGCACTCGACTTCGTCTCGTGCTTCATGATGCTCTCGAATTCTCCCAACGCCTCGGTTTTCAAAACTCTTTGAAGGCACAGAAAAAATGTTTTATTTCTTAAATGTAATTTTCAGATCTCGGAATTCCTGCTAAGGTATGCACATGCTCGTCAGATGTGTGGCGCTGCTCTCAAGCTGATGGTAAAACAAAATACAGAAGGGACGCCTACTAAGGCTCTTGACGAGAAACTCATGGCGGTAAGTTTAAAGATGATAATAATAATGATGATCTATACTATTTACGCTAATAGATGATTATGGTCCAACAATAAGGGGAAAACGGCTAACCTAGAACAATAGAAGGGCGGCACGCCCTCGGAAAAAAAAACATACACGTCCTTCGTTTAACCAAAACATGACAACCTCTATATATCGCTGGCAAGCTTATGGAATGGACTAAAGGGCTAAAACAGAAATGGCAAAAAGAAATAACTTATTTCAATATTTTGTTGTGCCATTTCAACGAGCTAACGCCCGACCATGACTCCCAAGTGACAAGGAGGCTGCCTACAGTTTTTTCTTGAACTTGACCACTCAACTTTGAACGAACACAATTCTAAAATATATTTACCTATGAATTTGAAATTTTGACCATTTGCTGTGGAAAGATCAAAGTTCAAGATCATGCACGATTTATTGCCATCAGAGTTTCCATAGCAACGAAACGGGGGTCACTGTTTTTAATTAGCAAATGTTCCACGTGAAATTCGATCTAAAATTTTAAAATGACACACCAATCGATAATCCTTAGGCAATTGTCTATACGCTCAAGATTCTAAAGCTGCTGCAGTTTTCATCGGCTGTAGTTTTTATTCAAATTTCACCCCGGTTTTCACATTCCAGCATGGACTAGTGTAGCCCCTCTTTTATGATTCAGTGAACTTAACCTGTCACGTTTAGCTCTTATTAGCTCTAGAAGGACGTTCCGCAGTAAAAGAAGTAAGTTTTGTCTTATCGCCATCTTATGCAGCAGGAACTGGTGTTGATTAGCTCGGTTGGATGCGAAAAAAACTAAAAATAAGAGGCGCGTTACAGAACTAGCGTGACCGGTTCTGCTCATTGAACCGGAATGAGGAGCAAAATTGAATGCTAGAATGTGAGAAATAGACTAAATCCTAAAGAAATCTGCAATTGCAGCAGCTGTAGAATCTTGAGAGGAACTAGGAAGAAGGTAGTTAACTTTTTTTATCAGGCGCTATCCGCGACGTAAATTGTTGTCTTACGCGGACAACATCTCTCTAATATGGTCAATTTTAAGTTAAGAGCGCCAGAAAAAATTCGCCATCAGGAACTTTCTCTGGAGCCTTAGTTGTTTCGAAATGATATTTTGCGAAATTGCTCAAAAATTTGAAGTTTGCGTCAATGTTCATTATGGAAAATCAAAAATTTTATAATTACTAGGAAGCAAGTGAAAAATTTTGAATTTCAAAGGCAAAAAAAGTCGCCTGGAATATCTTGAAATCGGTAGGTAAGTCTATTTAAGAATTGTGGTCGTCCAAAGTTGAGACACCAAGTTCAAGAAAAACTGTAGACAGCCTCCTTAAAGGTGTTTCTCAATACTGTGTCTGCGTTTTTTTAAATTTTGTTTAGTTTAAAAGTTATGAGTAAGGGTGAAAATGCTATAAAATTTGACTTTCGAAATTTAAATAAAAGTTATGAGTAAGGGTGAAAATGCTATAAATTTTGACTTTCGAAATTTAAATGAGGAGGGGGGGGGGGTAATCCCTTTATGGATTATTTTAGGGGTTCTTTGAGCGAAAACGGGACGGGTGCTTTTTTTGGATATTTGATTGTTTGGCGCGCGGGATTCTTCTTTCAAACTTTATAAACATGATTTACAAACCTCCCCTCAACATAGAACCTCCTCGCTCCATGCTGAAATAAATCTGAAGTGAGCCCCCAATATTTTTTTTGCATTGTTCCGTCCCTGATTTTGGTGCGAAAATCGCGCGCGTCTCTCATCAAATCAGTCAAAGAGCCCGCTAAAATTGAAAACGCATGTCTCTTACATAAACGCCCTTAGAATTTGGATTTTCTTGTGGGTGTAGCATATCCCATCAAGGGTTAGAAAAGAAACAGGTCAAGTAAAAATTGCTTGTTTATTTAGGGTGTTAGCGCGCGCTCTGCGAATTAAGGCAGCGACAGTGGTGTACGTTTTTCAAGCTTGAATGAACATTTTTTTCAGCTCAAACCTTTGGAATCAAAATTAGCCCTGTACATGCCTGTAAGTAATCTGTAACAGAACCATTTAGGTCTGGATGTCTATGGCGCTTTCGGCTGTGTGAACGGAGTTCTTCTCGAATTGCGAATGCATTGCAGCGTGAATCACTTGAGCGTGAAACTTAAACAATGAAAAGCTGAATAAATTTAGACTTGAATATTCGTCTTTTATTTCGTTGTCCTTTTGCTTCCGATGTTATTCGGCCTTTCATGTGTTTTATAAAATGCGTGAGCTTAAAGCTTCTAGAATCAATCATTTCGCTCATCTCATCTGTCGGCATCTAACAGTGTAAGTGGCCAGACTTATTAGCATATAAAAATCTCATTAGCATATAAAACATGGGTTATACGAAATCGTTCTACTATGTTCGAAAGAAGAGTAAGTTAGAGTTAATTACCGAGATTCGAGGTAATTTACGGACTTGGTTTACAGTTGACAAGGTTTTCAGAAAACAGGAACAAATGAGATGCATTCTTCTCATTGAATTTTACACTTTTGAAAAGGAGTATGGCGCATTCCAATAGGAACTATTGTTAGTTATTTAGCTGCTTTCACAGAAGTGCATTCCCCAGAGAAACGCTTATTGCAATGATTTTTTTCCATGCGCAATAAAGTTGTGATGCAGAGGAAAATGAATGACAACTTTTAGATTTCCAAACAAAAACATATACAGCTTGAGTGCATCCAATTGTTAGCAGAACACGAATTACGTCTTTTGTTTCCGTACAACAGCCAGTCTAATCAATCAAGTGGGCTTTTGTAAAAGCGCAACTCATTAAAGCGCTGTTATTTTTGGTCGGTACGTAGCTCTGGTTGGATAATACAACAATACCCTACACCTCAACACAAAGAACGAGGATAATAGAGACAAAAGAACTCCTTTGTAGAACGAAGATAACAGAGGCAAAAGCAACTACGTCCTTACTGGTTATTTCGTTTGTACCACGCCCTGACAGCTACAGCTACTACAGCTCAATTTGCATAACGTTGTGGAGCTGATTCAAGTTGGAGAAACTGAAGGCAAGTTTCAAGTATTTTGCGCTCGTTGGTTGCTCTCCACGATTAGATATGCAAACCTGGACATGATTCATCTGTATTTTCAGGTTAACGTCTTAAACACACTCTATGGGCAAGGAGACCAAGCAAGTAGACTGGACAAACGCTTCTTAATTATGGTTCAAGTGAAGGCGTTCTCGGAAATCGTGTTTTGTGGCGTTCAACGGGATTCGCATAAAGGATAATCAGGAGCAAATATTGGTTATCGACAGATAGTCAGTATAGATGCATAAATTGAGATCATTGGATGTTTTTTTCTCGGGGTAAGTGTATGGATTTGAATTCACTAGTTAAATGTTTGGGTTGATAATTCAATTAGTCATTGTGAAAGGGGCACTGTCATGGTCTATCATGAATTTGGTCCATGGAATTTGGAGGAAATGGAGGGATTTTTCCATCGCCGAGGGTATCCTGCCTGTATTGTGCAAGAGACTGCCAATAGAGTCGCAGCTGTGAGCCGTGATACCGCTCTGCAAACCCGACAGGAGGATGGAAGGCCAACGGTGAAGAACATCCTCCTGGTGCTCACATACCATCCGAACAACACCGCCATCCGCAACATCATGAGAAAGAACTTCTCCCTACTCCTCAAGGAAAGCAACACCAAGAAGATATTTGAGAGTACTCGACTCCTAACAGCTTATTACCGTGACAGCAACATCAGCGACAACCTAGTGCGTAGCTCTGTTGAAAGCTCACCACAACAACAACGCGGCACGTTCCCATGCAACCGCCCTCGATGCAAAACCTGTAAACACACCAACCCGTCTCCCGCTGTCAATACCACTGGGGGTAGAATCACCATCAAACACAGGTTCTCCTGTACTACCAAGAACCTTGTCTATGCCATTTCCTGCAAAGTGTGCGATCAAGTATACATCGGCGAAACTGGATGCCTATTGGCAGAACGTTTCAGGCAACATCGACGCTCTGTAGTGAACGGTATAACGGAGGAGAACGGGAGGGAACTCACCGTAGCACAACACTTCGGGTCGGCTGGGCACACCGTGCAAGACATGCTAGTGTCAGTATTATGCGCGGGATCGTGGGATACGTACACAAGAAAGCGCACAGAAGCAAATATGATTTTTCAGAACAGAACTCTGAGACCGAGCGGGCTCAATATAGACTTTAGGTTCTTATAGCTATGTGCGCGTGCACGTTTTTATTTGCACTGTATGTATTTTCCATCTTTTGAATTCTGCTCGCGCATATTTTATCCGTTACACTGATGAAGTGGCAGGAGCCACGAAACGTCTGTTTAATATTTAAGCGCTTTACAATCCAAATTTTATATATTTTATCTACAATATATGATAGGTATAGTAGTTATAAAAGGAACAAAAAGAGAAAATTGGCTGTTGTACATACTTTAAAGGGGTAGAAGGGCTTTCCATTTCTTGTTGTGGAAGTTCTTATTGGTAGCAATAGAAAGTTCTGTGTGGTAAATTTCGTTAACTCGTTTCCAAGACAGGCTAGGATTTGACATTGGTTTTATACTTACACTGCGGCAAAAATAAATATAACGTTTAGCTATTATAATCAAAAAAATTAACACAATTTCATTATTTGTTTGATCGAAACAGCAAAGCAAAATTTTAATTTGGGAAAGACAATTTTCAAATATGTTCAAAGATCTGAACTGATTTTCTATTGCTACCCAAAAAAGTTTAACATATTTGCACTGAACAAATAAATGCTCGAGGGTCTCTTCTTCCTTAGCGCAAAAGGTCGTCTACGTTCTTTAACTAACCTTTCAGCTGCTAGATCAATACAAATTTGGAGTATTTTCGTGTATAATCGAGCGAATGGAATTGGATTGCTAATTGGCATTTTTGATTTTCGAACAGGCTGAACAAGTTTCAAACTTGGAAATTTTATAGCGTATGGTAATTAAAGCTTATGTTAGGAATGCCTATATATAGCAAATTCAAGTTTCTTTTTCTTTCTAAGACTAATTTAAACATAATAAAGGATTCGGAGTTGTTTCTGTAGAACACTGGTCTTATTTTAAAACATTTTGATGAAACAGCTGTGACAGTGCCCCTTGAAGTCTAGGTGACAATGGCTATTGTGTGGTTCCAGAAATTATCCATAGGAAGGATAATAGGAAGGGATATCTTTTCCATGCAAATACTGTATTTTTCTTCGGATGGGGGGGGGGGGGCACTTTTCAACACCCTTCAGGGGGGGGGGATATTTTCTGGAACCACACATTATAGATTGATAGGTTAGTATATGGCTTATTATGGATTCATAGGTAAATATCCAGATACTTACCTATGAATCCGTAATGAGCAATATACTTACCTATGAATCTACAATGAGCCATATACTTACCTAGAAATTCAATTGAGTTCTTTTGATCAACCCCAACTTTTCCCTGGAGAATTCAAATCCCTCCCCGACTTTTAATTTGTAGGGAGTCATTATCCGAGTTAATACCCTGCGAATAACAATGGAAACCGTGTCAACTGTAAACTAGCGTGTATTCGACGTTACATTCATAGAAATTCATTTGGGCCGCGCTTCACGCAAATGAATAATAATAATTTCGTCATTTCAGTGCGTAATTGCGCGCATGAATAATAAAACCTACAGGATTTGTTTATCTGTACTATTAAAATCGCATTGTCATCGGGTCACCCCCCGCCAATCAGAGCGCGGCATTTTAGCGCGTTTCCACGGGCTTTCAACAATTCTAATTCGAAAGCTTTGAGCTGCGAAATAATTTCATTCAAGTCTAAAACAAACCTTTAGCGCGCGCTATAAACTCTAAATGAATACAGGAAAATGCAAAGCCATGAATGTTTCTCTAAAATGTAGTCGCTACATTTTGAAATAGCGTTATAAAATACCCATCTCTTTGCTGGAAAGGGTTTTGTTTGAGTTTTTGTTAAAGTTAGTTGGATTTTTAAGGCCGTGAGTTCTCTGAATTATTTGTAAAGAGTTGCTCTTGCCTTTAAAATACGGCTGGCAGAGAAATGAGAGGTTTGTTTTGTGAAACTGAGGCATTTCATCACAATAGCTGGGGCCCGTTTCTCAAAACGCCCGGTAATTAACGGTCCCGTAAAACTTATCGGGAGAGTTTACGGGGAAGTTTATCGGGTACGAGCGAGCGTTTCTCAAAGCTCCCGGTAACCTTCCGATAGTTATCGGGGCCCCGGAATCAAATCTATAATTTTGGGATACTACAAATAACTTACCCAAAAAATCAATGAAATAACGAAAAACTCAGCAATTTGTCGACACTAGATTACAAAGTGTACCGCTAAGTTTGTATTTCCAGCGAAAAAAGTAAAGAAATCAGCTAAGATGTACGAAAACAAGAGCAATTTCTAGGGAAATTGTGCACTGAGATTGAACATTTGTTTACATTCTTTCAATCAACACGTCAAACTGATTGACAGCTAAGCTGTCAAACAAATCGTTTTGATTGGTTTAGAAGCGAGATGGTCGCATCTGATTGGCTAAAACCCTCCCAGTTTATCGGAATGGCGGGAAAAACAATCCCGGTAAGTTTACGAGAAACCTTGGAACTGCAAAGCGAGAACTTTTCGAGGCAAAACGAGACAGACCAGAAAATGGTTAGTTTTGAAGGAAAAAGAGGTAAGTTTTCGGTAATTTTAACTTGGCAGAGTCTAGTTGAATAACTAAGCTTTACCTAGAGTGAAAATTTTCAGGAAAACACATTAATTTTCGACCTGATTTTAAGACTTCAAAATGCTTCCCGGTAATTAACGGGAGGTCAAGAGATCCCGTAAAAAATCGGCCGATTTAACGGGAACTTTTACGATTTCGAAAATAACGGGAGTTTTGAGAAACAGCCAAAATATATCGGGAGGTGTTAACGGGTAGGTTTACGGGTCCGATAAGTTACCGGGCGTTTTGAGAAACGGCCCCCTGGGACGTCAACTCTCCCGGTTTTGCCGGGAGTCTTAATATTTTTTACCCTATCTCCCGGTGTCCCGGGTTTTTTAATAGCAAGATCTCTCGGAAAAAAACCTAACAGTTTTTTGGGGGTCTCGAAGTACTTTTGTAGCATTTCTCAGTTTCTACACTTTGTTTCTAACACTTTCACTCGCTTTGTTATCTGTCATGACAAAGATTCACGCTACGCACCCTCAAAATCTCCACATTTTTATTTCGATGGGTTGACGTCCCTGTTTGTGCTGTTATGTAGCTCACCTCATTTGACATAGTGACATGTCAGTGTAGAAACATGTGAGACGCATGAGGACGACTCTAAAATTGTTGACTTTCTTATTTTGCCCAAGTCCACTGGAAAAATCGAGTCCTTTCCATAGTATGTAAAATGTATGGAATATGTTGTAAAAACACTGTAAATTTAATTTACAGAGAAAGTGCCCATCCACATACTATGGAAATTTATCCAGAATGTGTAAAATCTCTGTCAAACACCTGTAAATTTAGCAAGTATCTTGCTATCAGTAAAAGCATGTCTTGGAAAATGTCTGTCAAACTTCTACCGAAACTCTGTAAAACTCTACAGGACGTCTGTAATAACTCCGTAAACCCCTTCTGAATCTCTATAATAACTCTGTAAATGCCCACTGAATGTCTGTAAGAACTCTGTAAATCCCTCACGGAATGTCTGTAAGAACTCTGTAAAATCCCTACAGATAACCTGTAAATCCCTTCTGAAGGTCTGTAATAACTCTGTAAATCATCCACGGAATGTCTGTAAGAACTCTGTAAAATCCCTTCTGAATGTCTGTAATAACTCTGTAAATCGTCCACGGAATGTCTGTAAGAACTCTGTGGTCTCCGCTAGATTTTTGTAGTTTTCTTTCCCCACTCGAGTTCCCCATTCGCCTTTGCCATTGAAAAGAAATCGAAACTGCAGTGTTGTTTGCATTTAGCCACAATGCTAGATTCTATTTGTGAACTCTGTCGATTTGATTTTTGATGAGGTTCAAGCATTTTTGGGGTTTTGTTGAACACAGCACATACGACGACTGCGTATAATTTTCGCGCCAAAACCTGGGAGACACCACAGGGAGACCAGTGCATAGCCAGGGCCAAACACAACGGCGAAAATGCGCATGGCGCTTTGTTTCCAAACAATACTGATTTATTTCGGCATTGCCCAATTTATTTAGCCATTGCCCAACACCATCAACAACCCGTAAATTTAAATGCATAGATACTAATCTATTAAAACGGCTGCAAGAGAACATGAGGTCTGTTTACGTTCCCGTCACAGAGTGACGGGTCCTTTTCTGGTTATACATAAAAAACGGAATGTTCATCTGCACTTCCTTGATGAAAGTGCTTTTATCAATGAAATGGCTTGATGAAATGCGTTTATCAAAATTCGGGGGCGCCGATCCCCTCTATCTGTAAATTGTCTTCTACTAGGTCAAATAGGGGCGGGGGGATCACGAAAACGTTTAACTGCTCTGAGGGGGGATCACGTTAATCATTGTACTTATAGAGGGAGGATCACTGCATTTTGACCTTGTATTACTCTTCGGGATTGTGCCCTTCGTTTTGCGATGCAGCCGTCAGGATTTATACTTAGAGAATGTTATTCATGGTTTTGCTTTGTAAACGTGTCATTTCGACTTAGCATGACATAACGCGCGCTCTAGGGGAAGCAAGGTGTGTACGTTTGTTCAAATTTGAATGAATTTTTTTTCTCAGCTCAAAGCTTTCGAATTAGAATTATCCCTGCACATTCCTGTATGTAATCTGTAACAGAACCATTTAGGTTTGAATGTCAATGATGCTTTCGGCTGCGCGAACTGAGTTCTTTTTTAGTTTCTGTTGGATATTTCAACATGGCGGCGGTGGCGGCTTTGTCCCTCGCTTAGAACTTAGCCCAAGATGAATCTTTTCCAACAAAAACAAGCCCACTGTCCAGATTTCAACCTTCTCTTCAGGTCTGTGAACTTCTTTTGGCGGCACAGCTTCAGGGCTAAGCAGAGTGAGTGCGGACACGATTTCTCTTACGGTATTAATGTATAGATTTAGGCACTGCCTAAAAGCGGAGCTCCTAGTGATTATAATAAATGAAAAAAGGTATCAAGGCCCGGGGGGGGGGGGGGGGGGGGGTACTCTAAGGTTAAAATGCTAGGGGTGACCGTCGGGAAACTCGAATTTTGACCCTAAAAAATACCTGGTCGGAAAAAATTTCCACCCTAAAAAATACCCCTCGGTCTGAAAATACCCTAAAAAATACCACCAATTTTGACAGATTAAATGTTATTCTGGCCGTTTATTTAATATACATCAAATGTATCCTCTCGACTTTCAAAAACACTACCTTATTTGCGTGAGAACCCCCTAAAAAATACCTTACTATACCGTTTTTTATTTTCAAACCCCTAAAAAATACCAGATCGCCGATTTCAACCCCTAAAAAATACGACAGTCACCCCTAGCATTCGATTATAGGGAGTTCCCCCCCCCCCCCCCCCCCCGGGTATCAAGGTTTAGAAAAATATATTTTGTAATCTGATATCATAACTTCAATAACTGCATCTGATTTTGTGAAAGCTTGATAACATAAAAAGCCTGTGGAAGTTTACAGTATTTATAAATGCTTTTTTAAGATCATCATTGCTAGATTGCATGCAAACATAGTGATAAGGAAAGCATTTTTTTGTATTTCATTTTTTTTTTCTAATAACAAATATTGAAAGGCTCCACTAGTATGCTCCTGATTAACTTATCCATATTATATACTGACATAATATTAATATTCTTAATAGCCTCTAAGGGCACAGCCAAAAAATACTGTAAAGTACGGGAAAATTCTAAATGTATAGATGAAATAGCAACAAAAAAGCCTGCCAACCCCTTTTGAGAATATTCTGGCTATGGGATGCCCCATCTGCATAGCTGGTGGGCTTGGGGTGTTTTTCAAGACATTTTTTCGGTGAGTACAAAAATTATTCACAAACTTTCATGCATTTCTGGTTGCCTTGAGGCCTAAAATTACAAAACACTGTGTAACAATCAGAATAATTAGAACTCATTATTCCAATATACTTATCCATTCTACTCTCAAATCCAATCAGTCTGCTGATCATTTCCTAAATCCATGAACTTATGTTGCCAAAACCCAGAAGTGAAATCCGGGACCTTGGGAAAAGAGCACTGAATTTGATTGTTGTTTTGTGTGTGTGTTTTGGGGGTGACCCCCACAAGATTGTCAAATTCCCATTTCCATTCACTTTCATTGTAGGTCCATAAAGCCTACCATCATGATCTCTTTGTAGTTAAAGGGATATTTCTCAAACCTAGACTGGTATTTTGCAGGAGTTGATACAGGAATTTAAAAAAAGAGGGGAGGGGCCATGGGACTTCTAGCAGGTGACTTTTAATCCCAGTAAGAATTAAATTAGAACCATTCTTAATCTTTGAAGGCTTCAGAGGAAAAACAATTCCCCAAACCCATGCAGGTTACCATTAATGGGGAAAATAAGATTTCTCATGTCAGACTTTGGAGTGAACACAATTATAGACTAATTATATCCAAACTAAATTCAATATAAGCTATTTTAATTGTTGTCATTCCAAGTCTCTATCATCTATAATTTTTGCTTTACCCATTCAATGTAAATATCTAAAAACAGAAATTTAAACACTTCCAGTACCTTAAATTGTAGAATTCAGTTGTGTTGCTCATGCTTTCCACACCCGTTTAAGCTTATGTATTAAATCCAGGAGGAGCGTTTTAGTGATTCATGCCCAGTCAGTTTCTCCTCCCATTGCTGTCGTAAAATGGCTTCAAAATCAAAAGCGTTTCTACTGTACTCTACGTCTTATAGACGGGGAATTATAAAAGTCTTATTTATTAAATCAAGATGAGTTTTTGTTACGCCGATTGAACTTCTCACTCGTTCATGAGAAAAGGCCAAATCTTGCACGAGGTCCGCATTGGATTTCACAAAAACATATTCCATTTCAACGTTCCTCCTTGAACTTCAAATCCCAAAGACGAACTTCAAATCCAAACCTCGAGGTATAGTGGATTTCGTGGTATCAGCAATTCATACTAGTAAGGCATAAAATCAACAGCACTTCTTCTTCTAGCAACCAAAGTTAAAAAAAGTCCATGCCTAAAAAGTCGGCAAGACAGCCACGAGTCCCTCATTTAGTCTTTTCTACAGCCTTGTCCTTTGCCATTAATATCCATACCGACATCTGGAAATATTGATATACTTAATTCAAGCTTTGTTGAATCCATTTCTGTGACACGGCCCAGAAAACTGGCGCGCGATAAAATATGCTTTCAAACTTTCAAACTTTCAAAATTCGCCGTATTTCTTTCACGTCATTTTCCTTCCGAGTTAATCCCGCTTGACTGCATCGCCCTTTGATTGTAAAATGCACACCAAAAAGCTCAGAATTCTAACCTCAGCACAGGTAAATGGTAAAATATAAGCTTACTAGCAAAGAGAAATAATGTCGCTTCTGTTCTGATAGTGATCTGCCGAAGAAAAATGTTTTTCAAAATGAAAGTCCCCAGTCCCCCAGATGAGCAGGCGCGCGCGACGGATCTCGACATTTCCCGCCAAAAGTAGTTTGACGGCATTGGTAGTGACGTCATGTCACGTCAGCCAGACATTATGTGCCCCTTGCTCTCTATATAATTCTCTCCAAGAATGGCTTTCTCACGTTTTACCCTTTTCGAGATATTAAATTCTAAAGGAATAACACAGGGATCCCATGTGTACACGGACGGACGGCGGACGGACGGCGGACACTATAGGTTTTTATACAGAAAAAAAGAAAACAAATTATATCTCGCGAAAGGAACTACCTACGGCAACCAAACTTTGACACAATTATCTATGGGGTAATTGCTTTTCAACGCACTAATCAGTTAGGCATGGCGTCATTAATAAAATGAAAAAATGAATTTAATTACTCGTGACCTTTCAAAATCAACTCGATGGTATACGGTTTTTCCTTAGGTATGGTGCTCCGCTTGCGGAGCTCCGCTAGTATATAGATTTGTGTTTCAAAGAAAAAGGAACTGAAACTGGATTATACAGGCATCATTTTACGTAAATGTATAGCTTTCGCTATCAAATTTTCAAGTTTGAAAGCTGTTCAGCCTGAACAGAAATCAAAAATGTCATTTCGTAATCCAATTCCATCCGCTCGACAACACACGAAAATACTCCAAATTTGTGAGCATCTAGCAGTTGAAAGGTTATTTAACAAACCTAGATGATTATTTTGCTCATTTCGTTTGAATTTGACTACATTTAAGCAACCTAAATTTGCCTCAAAATCGTGACACTGCCTCTTTAAGGTGACTCCAATTGAAAGTAAAACCATTTTTTCTCGGCTTCGCATCGGGAAACATCGGCGGTCTCGGGTCCACAAAACATACTGTTTTCCTCGGTCGCAGTCAATAGGTGTTAATAATACATATACCCGTCATCAAAAAGAATGAAATTACAATCAGATCCAAAAGTGAATTAAAAAAAAACAAAACGCCTAGAAACTAAAAGGAAAAAAAGTGGACTCTCAAATTGCACATTGCTACTGACGTAAATGTTCTTAAGCATTTGACTAAAATATGCAATAAAAAGAGGGTGTCACCATGTACTTTTATTCTAGATAAAAGAGAAACAAGCGTGTCTGTACTGTCGCGCTTTGTAATAATTGACGCACTTTGTAATACAGTAATAAAAACCCGCATAAAAGAACATGTGGTTTAAGAACACTCAGGCTGAAATTTGGTCAAAAAGGTACCTTACACATGCAGCCTGAAAAATGAAAATTTTTCTTGTATTAAAAAATTGCTGCCAGTTAGATTCGAGTACAGTAACCCACTGTGTGGTAGAGTACCCAGGAGATCAATATGATGCGCTAGACCATGCACACACAGTTCTACAGCAGGAATTCCAGTATATATTTTAGCAATTGTTTTTTAGACTTAACAACTAATTGTTGTTACTAAATGACTGTCACCTTTCTACCAATCAAGTACTTGATGTTAAGAAACAACTTTAAGAACACCTTAAGAACATTTTCAGGCTGATTTTGCAGAAGACACCCAATATACAAGAACAAAATCAGCCTGATTCCCCAAAACACCTGTTCTTTTATGCGGGTTTTTACTGTACCTGACGCAATTTGTAATAAGCCACTGTCGCAGTTTGTAATAAAAAAAGCTGACGCAATTTGTAATAGCCCCTGTCGCACTTTGTAATAAAGCGTATTACAAATATGTTTGGCCTCTCAAATTCAAAAAGATTAATATTAGTAAAATTTATTATTAGTATAAAGTATAAAATGTCAGAGTTGTTAGAGGGCAACGTAAACAATGATCGGCAAGTCAACATTGTGTGTCCCCAAAAAACCCAAAACGTCAGAACAAATTAATATTATGGAGTGGCCATACAGGGGGAGATGTTTGTAATATAGGGTTACCTAATTAATGCCCCAGCCCTACGCAGGAAAACAGTGCCCCTCCCCCAGAGGTTTACTCACTGTTTCTTTGTTATCTTTTCCCATAAATGGCAGCAAAGATAAACCAACTATGTTTCATGTACATGCGCCAGAAGCATTGGCCCATTGGGATTGACTTCGCTTGACTTCACTAAAACAACTTCGCTAGAAGGCCGGACCGTGGTGACTCATAAGCTTTCTTACACTTACGAGACCAGTATCGCCACCATTGCGAAAGTATATAGGTAAGAGATTATCACGGAATCGCCTGTTTACGTTTTTCAAGTTGTTCGTGTGATTAGGCCAGCACAATCCAAAAGATTCAAGAGCCAGCAAGATGATTTTCTCTAGAAATAGCTTTATTACATATTGCGTCAGGGGCTTATTACAAATTGCGTTAGCTTTTTTTATTACAAACTGCGACAGGGGCTTATTACAAATTGCGTCAGCTTTTTTATTACAAAGTGCGTCAACTTTATTACAAATTGCGTCAGGTATTACAAAGTGCGTTAATTATTACAAAGTGCGACAGTACAATAAAGTTGACGCACTTTGTAATACCTGACGCAATATGTAATAAAGTTGACGAACTTTTTAATAAAAAAGCTGACGCAATTTGTAATAAGCCCCTGTCGCAGTTTGTAATAAAAAATGCTAACGCAATTTGTAATAAGCCCCAGACGCAATATGTAATAAAGCTAATTCTAAAGAAAATCATCATGATGGCTCTTTCGGATTGTGCTGGCCTTATCACACGAACAACTCGAAAAACGTAAACAGGGGATTCCGTGATAATCTCCTAGCTATATACTTTCAAAAGTGGCGATACTGGTCTCGTAAGTGCAAGAAAGCTTATGAGTCGCCACGCACGGTCCGGCCTTCTAGCGAAGTTGTTTTCGTGAAGTCAAGCGAAGTCAATCCCAATGGGCCAATGCCTCTGGCCCATGTACGTGAAGCATAGTTGGTTTATCTTTGCTGCCATTCATGGGAAAACAAGGAAACAGTGAGTAAACCTCTTGGGGAGGGGCACTATTTTCCTGCGCAGGACTGGGGCATTAATTAGGTAACCCTATATTACAAACATCTGTTTACTATGGGGCGTTCGGGAAATCCAGACAGCCTCACGGCTGGCTCTCGTGCTGTCGCACTCGGCTCCGGACCGCGCTTTGCGCGGAAGAGGCTTCCTCGAAAACACTCGAGAGCCAGCTCGCTGGCTAGAAGTAGCGCCCCGACTATTTTCGGGAATTCGGGAATTCGGGAATTCAAAATAAAGGGCATGATTGGGGAACCGGGGCAGAAAGAAAAATAACATACCAATCGCTCGTTTCCCAAATCGAGACCGGGCTGGAAAAGGGGTATAAAGAGAAAGAGATCGTAGTTGTGGTAGTCCGTGCCATGCAACCCGGCCTCCAACTCGGGTGGTAACTAGAGAGCCTCCCTGAGCTTCCATTGAGCAGGCTGAGGAAAGTGCCGGGCTTTCATTTTCATGAAGAAAGTGCAACGGAACTTTAACAGACTCTAACCAACATGAGGGAACAGGCTGATGGAGATCCCCAAAGCTTTTTCATTCGCGCTCTGACAATCCGCCAGAAGATAGCCTTCGCATCACAGGAATCTGACAGTTAGAGTGAAATATGATTCTCTTTCCGTACAAAGTTTGTTCCTTCACGCGTTAGAGACAGGCTTAAAGGATGAAACCATTCAGGCAAAAATCAGACCACTCACTAGTCGCTCGGATGTAAGCGACGAAGATCCAATCGAAGCAATGTTTATGGCGGTCTCCGCCGAAGCAGAAAGAAATACGAAATTCAAAAAAGCGCGCATTTCGGCCGTCAAAAGCGAGACGGAGAGGGATCTGGGAAAAGACACCGATATCCAAGCCGCTATCAAAGCAATGCAATGCGAGCCTAAAGCAGTGCAAACGGAAATTATAACACCGATCAAATCCTAAGCCGAGACCGAAATGTATCAATTGCGCCGAATCCAATACTTGACCGATGATTCGCCGGTACAGAAACCCTACATCTCGGTTCCGCGCCCGTTGTATCCAGAAGTCAAAGCATATATTGAGGATCTATTGAATAGAGGATTTATCATAGAGTCAAAGTCGCCGTATTCTAGCAGTATTGTTAGCGTTAGAAAGAAAGACGGATCAATGCGTCTGTGCTGTAATTATCGCGAATTGAACACAAAAACGGTTGCAGACACCCGATCCCAAGAATGCAGGATTGGATACAATGGGAGGGAAATCGTGGTTTAGCGTTCTTGATCAAGGAAAAGCGTACCATCAGGGATTCATTTCGGCTGACAGTGAAAAGTTCACAGCATTTATAACTTTATGGGGGCTATACGAGTGGATACGCATCCTGTTGGTTTAACAACAACCCCTAGCAACTTTCAAAGATTTATGGAGAACTTGCGAGATGACATTTGTATTCCATATCTCGATGTTGTGATTGTCTTTTCAAACTTGTTTAATGAAACATTGAACACTTGAGAAACGTTTCGCGTTGTTTGCGAAGCCACGGCGTTAAACTCAAAGCGAAGAACTGCGATCTTTTTAAACGCAAGGTTTCCTTTTTGGGTAGAGTAGTCTCTAAAGATGGGTATCGAATCGACCCTATAGCGACGAGTGCAGTGGAAGCGTGGAGGAATGTCACACCACGGACTGTAGGTGTGTAGGTGATGTCAGGAAATTGATGGGTCTACTTGGCGTTTATCGAAGATATATAGAGAATTTCGCGCAGAAATCTAAGCCGATTTACGATCTTCTTATGCAACCCCCCGAGACGAATGACGCACGAGGTGGAAGAAACAACAGGAAAGGTGGTGAGAAGCCCTCCAAGGCCCCGGTGGTATGGAACTCTGGCCATCACACATTGGAAACCCTAATCGATCATGTGACCAGCCCGCCGCTGCTGGCATACCCAGATTATGCGCAACCGTTTATAGTGCATGCCGATGCATTACAACAAGGCATCGGCGCAGTGCTATACCAGAAACAACAGGGAACTCTGCGAGTTATTGCGTAAGCGTCACGAAGTCTTACGCCGGCTGAAAAAAAAAACTATCATCTCCATTCGGGAAAGTTGGAATTTTTGGCGCTGAAATCGGCGGGTCTCATTTGCAGGTCGCAGGTCGCATGCAGGTTCGAGGTATAAACTATTTCCAGTACAAGTTTCTCAAAACTGCTTTATATTACATGTTTCAGAGATCCACGCAGACTCACGTTCAGTGACTCTAACCCCATTTCAGAGAGATTCTTTTATGCAGCATATATGATTGACAGTCTGTGAAACGGCCAATAGAAAAGGAGCGATCCCACGGTAATTAGCATTACAAATCATATAATGGCCAAAAATAGAAATTAAGTTTTTCAAGCTCGTAGAACATCATTAAAATGTTGATACTATTATTAATTAGCCACTCAGGTTGTAAAGAAAGAGAAAAAAGTAATTTCTAAAGAGAAACCCATTCATGATTGTTAACTGTAAACACATAAGTATACAAAGTTAGCCTCCTTTTCAGCCGTTGGCGTGTCGCTAGAGAAACGCCAGCGGCTGCAAAGGAGGCTAATACAAAGTGAAAGTCATATTATGTTGCTGGCATTTCAATTCGCCCCAGAAAGTGAAATACAGTTTAGTTACCACAAATATATATTTATAATCACGAAAATAAATGTTTCTAGTAAAGTGGGGACTTACCTTAGGCTGGAGAAATGTTGACTCTAAGAGTCTCTAAAAGTGAGACTGGGTGATCTCGGAAACTTGTAAAGCAGTTTTGAGAAACCTGTACTGGAAATAGTTTATAGCTCGGACCTGCATGCGACCTGCGACCTGCAAATGAGACCCGCCGCGCTGAAATGGGCGATATCGGAACATTTTCGGTGTGATTGCCAAGACTTCTAGAGGTCGCGGATACTCAAGCCTTAACAATCACAGGGTAGCGCGGTACGGTAGCAAAAGATTCGAACTCCACAAAATTGATTTACAAACTAAACCTATTGCGTTACTTATAGTCGGTACCAAAAATGACAAAACAGTAGCGGTTGATATGAGATATATAGTCGCGGTAGTACAAATGCGGTATACAGATAGAGATGCGGTATGCGGGTTGCGGGTTGCAATATGCGAGTTCGAACTGAAATGTGAATACAACAAGTGTTAACCTAACTAACGAAATAAGTATAAAACTAATAACAACTACAAGCACTGAACGTATTGATCAATGAGACGTTTACATGTGTCATCCCGATATTGGAAAAGGGGCAAAACTAATAAGACTACGCATCTTCCATAAGGCTTGATGCTGATTTCTGACACGTATATACGTCTAAATATTGCAAACTTTACAGCATATAGCTGATCTGGGAAGGGCTAAACAAGCTTGGGCCTAGGTATGATTATACTAAATACTATAACCTAATTTAATACATAATAATAATAATAATAATAATAATAATGGTTTATTAACAGAGCTTCCACGAGGTGGCTCTTCGTCTGTTAAAAACTAATACTACTACAAAATTATAAACTAATGATGATAAGGCTATATAAAAATTCTATAAAATTATTGATAAAAAATATTTACATAAAAAAAAAAAAAAAAAAAAAGGATATATATATATATGTATATTTACATGGAGTAGTGTTGCATTGAAACCTAAGATTCAGCACGATAATGATAATGGCGATCATAACATCAATAATAACTAAACAAGTACGTTTGCGAGATATAGCATTGAACTTCACTAATTTCACATATGCAACACTGGAACTAAAAACAAGAAAAGTGTAAAACTTGCGTACTTTGGTTTTTACGCCCGTACCAAAGATAGCGGTAGACGGTGATCCATGTGATCGTAGCGGATAGCAAATAGCAAATAAACAGAACTAACAAGAATACATGTTTTCGTTTGGCTATTTATGCCTCTTGAACTGGGCTGAACGTGTCCCATACTGGTAGCGGTGCGGAAGCGCTGCCTACGGCTAAACATAACGTAGCCAAAAGCAATTTCCTTGCGGCAAATTAAAGGCATAAAGAGGCGTAAATATACAAAACGTTATCTAAGCTGATAAAACTAATAGTTATAATGAAAGCACGTTCGAACTATTGTCGAGTTTTTAAAACATTACGTAGGGGAAATGAATCGGGGCGTTTCAAAACTAACATTCGGGACCATCTTTACTATGCTCCGCATTTTACAGTGTTCACCGATAACAACCCTTTACTCATGTTCTACCGACCGCAAAGCTGAATGCTACCGGTCTTCGTTGGGTGAGTGAATTGGCGGATTTCCACTTTGATATCAAGTACCGCCCCGGAAAGGAGAACACAGACGCAGACAGCCTGTCACGAGTACCTGGTTGCGTTAATGATTATCTAGATTAATGCACCGAACGTTTTAATTTCGAGGAATTGTCGGAATCCTTAACAGCAGCCCAAAGGTGAGGGGAAGAGGAGACAGCGTGGGTCACTGCAGTCACCTACGATGAAAACCTTCTCCAGTCTATAGAAAGCCAGGCCCTAGATGATGAAACGGCAACACCAGTAAGAGCCATCGACTTAGCAAAATCACAAAGAGAAGATCCGGCTATTAGTAGAGTAATGGACTTTATGGCGTCGGGAAGGAAACTAACACCCCGACAGCTACGACGCGAGCCACCGGAAATATCTGTACGAAATGAAAAGAATGACTTATGATAACAAGGCAAAGATCCTATATCATAAAGAACAAGTGGGCTTCCGAAAACATTCAGGAGGAGGGTAAGATCAAAGGATGCTGTAAGATCATCGGATGCTGTTGAATTGGTTTTCAAATGCGTAAAAACGTATATCTTGGATACCAAGACGCCAGAAAATGTATTAGGACAATGACGTCAGAGGACAATGTCAAGGATGACATCACTTTTAGAGGTGTACCGATGCAATTTGACACTTATTGTAAACTTTATGTAAGGATTGCGTTACCCGCGTATGTAATTGTATACGAGCGGAAGTGAGCTAGGGGGTGTGGTACACGTGAGGAAAGAGAGTGGAGAGTATGAAGAAAGTCTAGCGTGAATAGAAACAAGCGTGTCTATACGGAGAAACTCCATAAGAAAGTGCTGGTTCTGGGTAACTGTGGCTTACCAATCTTGTGTAAATTGTGGACGTAACAGTCAGCTACAATAATAATATTTACAACTATACATGTTACAAAATTGCCGCGTATAGATCGTTTTCACGTGACGTCATGCAATTTCTAACTTCGCAACTATGATCGCTATCCCTTTGTGCTTTTTTGTGTCATTTCTAGCTACCTCTAGCGAGTGTCCATGCCAAATTTTACGAACATCTGTTCTTTTGCCTTGAAGATAGGAATAAAACAAGTTTTATCACGCAATACTTGTCGCCATTTTTGAGAGGCCATACGTTTTTCAGATTTATCGGTATGACAATCTAAACCAGAGTGTTAAATAAGTACATATCTGTGTATTACAGTTGAATTTGGATACATATTTGTAGTTTTTGTACACTTTGCGACAGTCGATAATGTGGCGGCCATTTTGGTCTACCACCAAGGTACACCAAGATGGCGGCGCCATACATTTCACTGTAAATAAAATTGGTATTCAAATGCGTATATCTCGGATATCAAGTACTCTATGCGGATAAACGTTGGCAGAATTACATAGCTTTTAGTCCTCTTTCAGATATCTAATCAAATGTGATTTAATCTAACGTGTAAAAAATCTGTTTTTACGCTGAAAACGATCTTTTGGGGCGATACGATGTCACGTACGAGCCGTTTGCCAAACCTGGCGCTAGTATTGGGGCGATACCATGAGACGATACGATGTAGGATCGTTCCAGTGTTTCCACGGATTGCGCATTAATTTATGCCAATGTGTCGGGTCGGGTGGTTTCTTGTAGCTTGTTAGGTGTCGACCCGGAATCTGTGGCATCGCACTAGCCTCGTCTCCAGGCTCCTTTTGTCTGTGCGGCTTGTCGGTTCGAGACGGGTATGTTTTGCCGCTTACCCATCGCATCAGATATATTCGTGTCGGGCGCGAGTTATCAAACAGAGTGGATTACGGCCAACAATTGGTTCAACAAATCGCAGCGTTTAAATCTTACACAAGGTACCAATGCGTGTGCATCTTGGGGATACTGTTCGCACGCACAAGAACACTTGGAAATGCACAACACTTTTCGTTTACCCTGGCTGCCATTGTTCTGACGTAATGGTAACATTTTTACAAAAGTTCTTTAGCTCTTTACGAAAGCTCTACTGGAAATGTTTATGGTGGATCGACCCAGTAATTTTACACCCATACCAACCAATTTTCAACCTCTCATATCAAACGGACAGGTATATTTCTTTCTTTTTCGCAGAGCCCAGCCTCTTAAAATGGGCTCGTTTCGCAAGTCGTTTCCCCCAGGTTTATTCAGCTGCCTGTGTAGTGCAGCTGAATAAACTTGTTTGATTTGAGGATCTGTGGACCTTCATCTGCGACTGTTTAAACTGATTCAGACTCAAATTCAGACTGCAAGAACCGGAAAAAAGACGATGTTTAGCAATACTAACGATTTCATTTTTTATCCTATCAGTTTTAATACCCTGATATTTCGGGGCCTTCCAGTGGGGTTAGATAATAGCTTTGGGTTGAGAAATATAAGTTGACATAGATTTTGCTGGAAAACTCCAACCACTTAACAAATCAAAATGAGCATCATTCAGTGTACTTTGACTGACCTGTTAGTAGTAATGAAAAAAACTACAATATGTCATGGTGACCAAACAAAACATGTTGGTTAGGGGGTGTGTTTGTTAATAACTTTTGAAAATGCCTGGACAAGCTTCACCATCCAGCCCCCCCCCCCCCCCCCCCATGAAAAATGCGCACCCCTGGTACTTGTTAAAGACAAATTTGAGGGGAAGACATCTATAGGAATCACTACCGTAACAGGAGGAGAGCTCAATTAAACGGTATGTGAAAATCAGAGGAAATCTAGAATATTATATTTTCCTTGTGATTATAGTGAAAACATTGGATGAAAATTTCCAAGTGGTGCATTTGTACTTATGCCCCCCCCCCCCCCCATGAAAAATGCGTATGCCCTCCTGGCTGTAAGCAAAATTTCCTACAATTCCCTCAAAGTTATGATCTAAACCTATCAAACCCTCCCTGGTTACATTAAGAACCCCTTCAGTTGTAATTATACTATTGGGATTAATGTGCTTAGGCATTTCAAGTTTCTGAAAAAAATTGACGACAGCCATAATCAAAATGCTGTGTAAATATTGTTACTACTTAAACATGGTATACTTTTTCCTGTCAATGTTAGAACTCCCGCTGTAGCCCCTATGGCTAAGCCTAGGGCTTAGAAGTAGGACTGTACAGTATTACAGTCAATACATATGGTGAACATTTTAGGCTCAGCAGCTATGGTTGCCTAGTATCAAGTACCAATGGTGCATAGAAAGCACAAGATAATGAGAGTGAAATAAAACGTACACCATATGCATTCTTTGATTAACTTTCCTCAATTATCTATAAGTTTTAGATGCCCATGAAATGTAAATGCACATGTTGGGGTGAATAGACCTCCTTGGCTTGCCTGTTTGTTTTGCCCATTTCAGATCATGTGGCATTCCCATGAGTATTCTTTCTTTGTTTTTCTGCTGCACACCATAGGATATATGAATATGGAAGCAGCCCAGACAAAGAAAGATTATTCAAATGAATGCGACGTAATCTGAAATGGGACACCATTACGCCCAAACCAAGGAGGTCTATTTCATGTGACTTTTAGTGAAACCAATCACAAAGTGATTACCCCAATTCAAATAAAACCTATAAGAGTAATTACAAAGTGATTGAAAATTGCTCCTTGATTCCAATCCCAGTGGGTTACAATGTGTATGTCCTCCTGGCTAGAAGTGCTTACGTCTCTACAGTATTACAATGATTGTGTGTAAAGTACTGTAAACAGTACAGAGGCAAATCCAGGAGGGGTGTCTGTTTTGTTCGTTCACTCCTTCGAAGACTGATATGGGTAATATAATATGCCCATGTGTGGCCTAATTATTACAATAAAGTCCTCATTGGTTTGGTGCATAATGACTTGATATCTTTACTGTAAAAGAAGCTAGCTCACACATACAATTTATCTTTGATTCAGGCTAGATAACTTGCCATGGCACTATAGAACCATTTCTAAAAACAACATTTAAATAAAGCTGGGTGGCAAAAGGATTGGGCCCATGAAAGTTTCAATGTCCCCCCAACCCCATCCAAATGCAGCAGGCATTATGTTTGTATTCACTATCTATGAAAGTATACAAAGGTGTTTTGTTATCTCCATCAATATTGTCCCTGGCCCAATTTAATCAGCAGAAGCAGGATGTAGCTGACAGCTCCAGCAACCTGGAAGGAAGCATACAATGAGTCAGTACATTATAGTACATACGGGTGTAGAGCTGATTTCATGTGATGCAGTAGTGAAACTAAATCCAATTTTAAACAAAAAATTATATGATTGACTGCATAGTTATTGTGAGTTATGACAGCCATCTGGAATATGCTCTATTCCAGAGACCATTTCTGATATAGGGTACTTAAAAAGCAGGCAAATTTCCATTCAATTATTTTTGTTTTCAAATAAATTTGTCATCACCTTATCATCACATCCAGCATGCATATTCATATAGCAGTAAAATAATGATACCCCAGAAAACAATCCACTTTGTCTGCAGTGGATACAAGAGCAAACTCAGACTGTTCAGCGACTGCTCGAGTTTCTTTGCAGAAAAGTAGTCCTGTAGAAATTCCCCCACAATGTGAAAAGAAAAATTCTAGAAACTTGCATTGACATTAATGGCTACATACCAAAAATAGATGCCAGAAGAAAAATTATTTCCCAAGTTGCACCATATGACAGATCACATTAGTCTGGTCTTGGATTTGGCTACCATATTACTGTAAACAATTGTAAATTAATTATAAACTTTTATGACAATTCTAAAATTCATTTTATCTCAGAAATACTCTCACAGCTTCCCCTAAAATTCGTTAAGTTGCTACAAAAATTATAAGTCAAGTCATCAGGAGGGAAGCACTGCAAGCATGCAATAACTCCAATTTTGAAGATAAGCGAATAAGCTAAACGTCCGAAAAACTGAAAATACAAGAATAACTTAAGCCACAGCACAACAAAGCGTGACCAGAGGGCAAAATTATAGATAGAAGTTTGGAACAACAAACAAGTTAAATGACATGAAGGAGCGACTGCAGAATACCCCCTCGCACATAGCTCCACCTTTTCAAAAACTGGTCAACTCGTCAACTGGTCAACTCGTCAACTGGTCAACTTGTCAACTTGTTAACTTGTCAACTTGTCAACTCGTCAACTCGTCAACTCGTCAACTCGTCAACTGGTCAACTCGTCAACTGGTCAACTTGTCAACTGGTCAACTTGTCAACTCGTCAACTTGTCAACTCGTCAACTGGTCAACGCGTCAACTGGTCAACGCATCAACTTGTCAACTGGTCAACTTGTCAACGCATCAACTTGTCAACTCGTCAACTCTTTAACTGGTCAACGCGTCAACTGGTCAACGCATCAACTTGTCAACTCGTCAACTGGTCAACGCGTCAACTCGTCAACTGGTCAACTCGTCAACTCGTCAACTCGTCAACTGGTCAACTCGTCAACTGGTCAACTGGTCAACTAGTTCTTTCACGCGCATTTTTAGAACGAGGCTATGTGTATAGTGAACTAGTTCTCTCGCGTGCATTTGTAGAACAAAGCTATGTGTATAGTGAACTAGTTCTTTCCTGCGCATTAGTAGATCTAGACTATGTGTATAGTGAACTAGTTCTTCGCAGCGCATTTATAGAACAAGGCTATGTGTATAGTAAACTAGTTCTTGGCAGCGCTTTTATGGAATGAGGCTATGTGTATAGTGAACTAGTTCTTTCACGCGCGTTTATAGAACGAGACTGTGTATAGTGAGCTAGTTCTTTCCAGCGCGTTTGTAGAACGAGACTATGTGTATAGCGAACTAGTTCTTTCAAGCGCATTTATAGAACGAAGCTACGTGTATATTGAGCTAGTTCTTTACAGCGCATTTGTAGAACGAGGCTATGTGTATAGTGAACTAGTTCTTGGCAGCGCTTTTATAGAATGAGGCTATGTGTATAGTGAACTAGTTCTTTCACGCGTGTTTATAAAACGAGACTATGTGTATAGTGAGCTAGTTCTTTCCAGCGCGTTTGTAGAACGAGACTATGTGTATAGCGAACTAGTTCTTTCACGCGCATTTATAGAACGAGGCTATGTGTATATTGTGCTAGCTCTTTCCAGCGCATTTGTAGAACGAGGCTATGTGTATAGTGAACTAGTTCTTCCCTGCGCATTAGTAGATGTAGACTGTGTATGAGAACTAGTTTCCTCCAGCGCATTTATAGAACGAGGCTATGTGTATAGAGAACTAGTTCTTTCACGCGCAATTGTAGAACGAGGCTATGTGTATAGTGAACTAGTTCTTTCCAGCGTAATTGTAGAACGAGGCTATGTGTATAGTGATCTAGTTCTTTCACGCGCATTTATAGAACGAGGCTATGTGTATATTGAGCTTGTTCTTTCCAACGCATTTGTAGAACGAGGCTATGTGTATAGTGAACTAGTTCTTTCAAGTGTTATAGAACGAGACTGTGTATATAGTGAGCTAGTTCTTTCAAGCGCATTTATAGAACGAGGCTATGTGTATATTGAGCTAGTTCTTTATAGCGCATTTGTAGAACGAGGCTATGTGTATAGTGAACTAGTTCTTTCAAGCGCATTTATAGAACGAAGCTACGTGTATATTGAGCTAGTTCTTTATAGCGCATTTGTAGAACGAGGCTATGTGTATAGTGAACTAGTTCTTGGCAGCGCTTTTATAGAATGAGGCTATGTGTATAGTGAACTAGTTCTTTCCTGCGCAATTGTAGAACGAGACTGTGTATAGAGAACTAGTTCTTTCCAGCGCATTTGTAGAACGAGACTATGTGTATAGCGAACTAGTTCTTTCACGCGCATTTATAGAACGAGGCTATGTGTATATTGTGCTAGCTCTTTCCAGCGCATTTGTAGAACGAGGCTATGTGTATAGTGAACTAGTTCTTCCCTGCGCATTAGTAGATGTATAGACTGTGTATGAGAACTAGTTTCCTCCAGCGCATTTATAGAACGAGGCTATGTGTATAGAGAACTAGTTCTTTCACGCGCAATTGTAGAACGAGGCTATGTGTATAGTGAACTAGTTCTTTCCAGCATAATTGTAGAACGAGGCTATGTGATAGTGATCTAGTTCTTTCACGCGCATTTATAGAACGAGGCTATGTGTTTATTGAGCTTGTTCTTTCCAACGCATTTGTAGAACGAGGCTATGTGTATAGTGAACTAGTTCTTTCAAGTGTTATAGAACGAGACTGTGTATATAGTGAGCTAGTTCTTTCAAGCGCATTTATAGAACGAGGCTATGTGTATATTGAGCTAGTTCTTTCCAGAGCATTTGTAGAACGAGGCTATGTGTATAGTGAACTAGTTCTTTTAAGCGCATTTATAGAACGAAGCTACGTGTATATTGAGCTAGTTCTTTACAGCGCATTTGTAGAACGAGGCTATGTGTATAGTGAACTAGTTCTTGGCAGCGCTTTTATAGAATGAGGCTATGTGTATAGTGAACTAGTTCTTTCCTGCGCAATTGTAGAACGAGACTGTGTATAGAGAACTATAGTTCTTTCCAGCGCATTTGTAGAACGAGACTATGTGTATAGTGAGCTCTTTCCTGCGCGTTTGTAGAACGAGGCTATGAGTATAGTGAACTAGTTCTTTCCTGCGCAATTGTAAAACGAGACTGTGTATTGAGAACTAGTTCTTTCACGCGCAATTGTAGAACGAGGCTATGTGTATAGAGAACTAGTTTTGTCGCGTGCATTTGTAGAACGAGAACTAGTTCACTATACACATAGCCTCTTTCTACAATTGCGCTGCGAAGAACTAGTTCACTAGAGTGGTTTTCATCCGACGTGAAATAGATACTAACAAAATACGCACTGCTATACACTACGAAAGTCATTTCTATTTTATTCCCCTTTTTAATTATGACTAGTAGACACTATTAAACACTGACTATTAGGTTTTGTTTCACAGCCGGATGAAAACCGCTCTATACACATAGCCTCCTAAGGCTGCCATCAATTTCCGTTTTTTAGAAAAATATACATAATGAAAGGTAGACGAACAGCTTTAAAACGATATCATTTGAAGCTGTTCCTCGACCTTTCATTATATATATTTTTCTAAGTTCAACTGGTTGACAGATTCCTTTTTTCAGGATCCAGCTTGGCAAAATACCTCGTTCTCGGATTTTCATATTTTAGTATACACTCCGTGTTTTTAGACCGACCCGTTGACGCGTTGTCACATAGCCTCCTAACGCTGCCATTAGTTTCCGTGTTTTTATACCGAACCGTTGACGTGTTGACCCGTTGACATATCGCCTCGTCGACTCAGTGTGGTCGCGTTGACGTGATAACGCGTTTCTTTTAGGGTATAGCTATACGCGAGGGGGTATTCTGCAGTCTAGCCGACATGAAATTTGCAAGAAGATAATACTGAATTGGCATATGTAAAGTACAGTAGTTTCAAAAATTACCTGCAGAAAATTCTGTCGGCGTATCACGGATAAGTTGGTCGGTATCTCTCGGGGAAAGATTGAAGATTCCAGAACAGTTCGCGAGGTTGTTGGGAAAACTTCCGGATTCTCACAGTTTCTTGTCGAAAATTCGACTTCTGGAACTAGCTGAAATCGACACCAGTACTTGGAGAAGACAAAATATTGCCTTAACAGTAGAAATATAGGAAAAAATCATATCGAACAGTGAGATTAATTCTCTGACAACATCCAAAACCCGTTCGAACTGAAATCGAACGCGCGAATGCCACGATTTTCCTTGTCAAACACCAGGCCTTCTTCTTGCCACCACAGGGAGACCGAACGCACTCGGCCGAAAGTTGGTCTGGAAGGAGGGTATTTGATGCGCATGCTCAAACTCTATGATTAGTCAGAAACAGCTGTGTGGATTTGAATCACCTATCCTGGAATTAAATTTCTTTGACTACAATGATTTACAAACCCGGATTTTGTATCTAGCAAAGCTGGGGATTTGTCAACGATTTTTAAATACCTAGCCTGAAGGCTGTGAAGGGTACCCACCCTGGAGATACAAGCTCCATCTTCACCCTTCCATGGGATTCAATGATGGATTATGCTCAAGAAAATATTGGAACACCATATTGTCAACAATTTATTATGCTATTTATTACTAGCAGAGTATTCTGACAAGTTCTGTAAACTGCAATCCAATTTAGAGAAAATTGGGCAGTTGACAAAACTTCCACCTGTTGAAGATATTGGATTTTGAGGTGGCAAATAAAAGGGGATTTTGATACAGTACTGTGATGTTCTACTGAGTACTAACAATCTGTAGTGAAAACTCTTGAGTACTCTCTACTCCCCAGAAAGGGAACTCTTTAGGTATAGTTCTCTCTTAGGTATAGTTGTACTTCTGAAAAAAAAAATTGATGAAATGCTGTAGTGCTTATCTAACATGTTGCACCTCTGAACCACCAGCATTTGTGTTAGGAAGTGGTCTTTGGTTTCATTTGGATGCAGGGTGCAATTTTTTTTTTGGTCATCCAGCCAAGAATGGCATTATCCCTTTGTGAATTGGGTATATAAATGGACACCCATACCTTCTGAACCTGCAACAAACAATGCACAGCAAGTTACTTCTGAATTACTTACTCTCCATTATATCTTTTATTATGCTTCTAAACATATTTCCTTTTTTAATGCAGAGTAACTCAGTGCAGTGAAATGAAATTGGCACATTACAGTCAAACCAATTGTTCTCTTTACATTGATGGTCAACTTGCCTGGTATCAAATTGCAATTGTCGCGAGCAACTTTCATTCACCACATGTCTCAGCACTAAAGTAGGACGGCGTTGGGCAGAAACAAAATGTTTCAAGTTCTGGTACAATACCTTGTAGACAGATACAAAAGATTTTTTTGCGTTTTGATCCGAGTAAGTTGTCCATCAATGTTGCTAGGCAATATTGCAAAATTGTAGGGAAGAGTACATCCGGGTTGACTGTAACATCAATAATTCAAGTCACCATTTTTAGCTTTTTAAAAGTGAAAAATGCACTAGCACACAGGGGACACACAGAGTGGCGATAAGGAATTAACCTTGTGTGAAAGCTAACGTGCTAATGAAATGGTCCCATGTGTGCTTATGAGCGTTAGCCCTAGTAAGCGGAGAAAGAGAAAAAATCTGAAAAAAAATTTCTCTTTCTCCGCTTACTAGGGCTAACGCTCATAAGCACACATGGGACCATTTCATTAGCACGTTAGCTTTCACACAAGGTTAATTCCTTATCGCCACTCTGTTGAACTTAGTGCTACGCGGCCACAGGCTTGCCTGAACATCTACATATACACACAGGGGAAAGTTTCATTCTTTGAAAGCCATCCTCATGGTGACCAGGGAGGACTGCTGGCCATAGCAAGATATGAACAAAGAGATAGCTTTGTTCTCTTTCTTGGATATATGTGATTGCGTGACTGGGGAAGCAGCATATCAGGGGCCAATATTAGTGTAGTACAGTAAAAACCTCAATTATTACTTCTAATACATCACATGCAACACAGTTATGAAAAAAACAGCTTAAAACAAACAAGTTTAATAATGTTTTCTCCGATTTTGCCAGATAATTCAATAATATATAGATTTAGGCAATGCCTAAAAGCGGAACTCCAATCATACACACCCCACGTCTTACTCACAGGGAGCTCACCTTTACAGTTTAAATCAAGAAAATTAATGTTACCATTATATGACAATGATGGTATTAGCGCGTGCTGATATGCTAACAAGTCGCAGTTCACGACCGGCAAAAGATAATCTCCTTGAAATAAAAATGAAAAATAAGATTTTCAGCGAAAATCCACAACAAAGAATACTTGACATAGTATTTGTCTCATTATACTAACTAAATCTAACATGTGACAAAGGAAAATCAAGGCTAGAATATCAGTAAAGATTACTCAAAACTATAATTCGAGTTTAGCCGGAGAAAAAGAAACCTCGAGGGAGCCACCTAAAGCAGCAAAACGTAAAAGTTACATGTAAAGTCAGAATTTTCTCATCAGGAATGCAATAACTTGGAAGCTAAAAATATAAATAGCATAAGAAGCAATTTCAAGCTTTGTGCTTACCGATAACTGATAGTGAAGTCGTTTCTTTCCTCCGAAAGTCTCCGTCGTGTTGAGTTGAATTCATTCTTTTACTTGGCAAGCTTTTGCATGTTTTGCACAAAGCCAATTTTCCTAAATATATTATTCGGCTAAAACCATTGCAATTTTCTGTTATTGTCAATCCTGTTTAATCCAGTTCTGGCTCCCTGTTCGTAGATCTCATATGTGTATTCGAAGAACACGTTGTTTGCAGCTTTTACGAAAGAAACTGTTGTTTTTCTTCAGAAGACGCCGAAGTCTTGCTTCGCCGTGGGCCGGGTATTCTGCAATCTAGCCTTTGAATCTTTTGCAACTCCCTCATAGTTTCTCCAAAATGACTAAACAACATTATGAAATTTCGGCGAAGGAATCGAATCCGAAGTATTTTGACAATCATTAGAGAATTCTTTTGAGCAAATTTGGCGTGGTTCGCACGCACGAGTTTGTCTCAGTTTGACTCAACAAAAATTATGAACTCGAGTCTCGAGTGAGCCGACGCGGGCGCGTGTTTTGTGAGTTTTTTCGGCGGGAAAATGAAGGAGCGACTTCCGGTCCGTGTCCTGTGCTGGAGGACAAAATGACGCGCGCGCTCAGTGATCCAAGACGGACTGTGATTGGCTGTGTACACGGGTCGCCAAAAACGCAAGTGCGCATGCGTTAATAAGAGCCCGCGATGTTTTCGTAAGCCGCTGAACGTATAGTTTTGGCTTGGATGGGTCGCTTTGGTCACCGCTAAAAGGGATAACTCAGAAGGACCTGATTAATAATTCATAGGACAAACAATAGAACGAAGCTACATTGCATAACATGGCATGTAGCTTCGTTCTACCGTGAAGCCTATGAATTATTAATCAGGTCCTTCTGAGTCATCCCTTTTAGCCACGACCGGGTTGCTTTCTCATGTGACGTTGAATGATACGTATGGGGCTCCACTCCGTGCCTTTGGCACGGGGAGTTCCGCTATGACAGGATGATAATATCATTAGTGAGTGAGGCTCAGCATGATAGGAATACTTGTGTGATACTCTTCCTAGATGTTCCACAATAATATAATAATAAATATTCATTAGCAAAGAAATTTTAGGCATAATTTATCAGGCAATATTCTCGAAAATATGCCACGGATCACTTTGAAATAAAAAGAAATACTTAGTAATGAGTTCGATACGCGTATTGAACTTTCAACACGCTTGTCGAGTGTAAAATTCAATAAAATTTTACCAGAGACTAAACTGAGTAAAAGTGTGGTCATACTTTCAAGAAATAATCGGAAAACTTTCTCCGATTTTGGGGCTAATAAAACCCGCAAAGACTAAACAAGGAAAGGACGATAAAACTAGTCCAAATGTCCGAACTGTGATACTCTTTCTACGATTACGGGAAATTCACTTTCAACTTAGTCCAAAATGCGGTTTTTACACATAATATCGTAATATTTTCGAGCTGGATCGCTGAAAGAGAACAACCGATTTACATTCTTGTATGTTATGAACAAACTATAGAACTAGAACTTACCATAAGACAGGGTTTCGGAGCAGTAGCCTTCGTTGCATATCAGATATCCACATCGAAAAACCCGAGCAAGCCACAACATGCTGGTGTCAGTTCCGTAAGTGAGTAGCAACTTTGCATGTTTGTTCGGTAATTTAGAAGTGAAACTGTGTTCTTTCACTTGCTGATTCCAGCCACAATTACAGACCAAAAGCCCATTTAGCTATTTCTTAGATTCTTGAGTGAAGTTAATCCTTACACGGTGCACAACTGGTGCTTCTTTCGACACACTCGGTAATCTTTCTCCGCCATTGATAACCAAACAAGACAGGTTCCTAAGATGCAATGCGCATGTCCGGCAGAATACTCCTCTGGCTCTGCTGTTTTTCAGTTTCCCCGGTGCATTCGGCGAGATGGGAGCTTTGCTCAAGACTGAAGGCCCAACAAATTAGAAAGCCGTTAAAGAATTGTTCACTTTACTATCCAATACAGAGAAAAAACTAGTTTTACTGGAAGAGTGTTGCACTTGTATGTCGAGAGCTCGAAATCTAAAGCGACGAAGATCGAAAGTTTTGAAGTGACTTTTTGGTGTCGTGAAAGTTGTTCTACTACTAACAGTTGTTGTTTCGCGAGTAGCGAATCGAGTACATAAGTCTGCTTTGATTTGATTTGATTTCATTTGATTTGAGTGGTATTTATAGTTCTGACTGTATTCTACCGTCTGCATTGGCTGGTGTGGAAAGGCCGAATGATAATAATAATATTATCGTACTTCTATGCCATGTTCTCTAAACTAAAGCGTGAGCCATAACTTTACACTTGGCACACTCACTGAACTGTTTGGCCTCAAGAATTGTATCCAGAAACTTTATGCGCCAAAACTTCCATCAATAATCATAGCAAATCGTACACAAGCAAACCTGTAGCGTTTTACGAAATCAAAGACAAAGTTATAATAGAATAGGCCTTTATCACGCAATCTATATATTAATACCGTAAGGAAAATCGTGTCGACACTCGCTCCGCTCAGCCCTGAAGCTGTGCCGCCAAAAGAAGTTCGCAAACCCGAAGGGAAGGTGGAAATCTGGACCATAGGCGTGTTTTTGTTGGAAAAGATTCACCCCGGGCTAAGTTCTAATTCAAGCGATTTCTTAAGCGAGGGACAAAGCCGCCATCGCCGCCATGTTGAAAATCTCCCACAGAAACTAAAAAAGAACTCCGTTCGCGCAGCCGAAAGCACCAAAGACATTGAAACCTACATGGTTCTCTTACAGATTACATACAGGAATGTGCAGGGATAATTCTAGCTTGAAAGATTTGAGCTGAGAAAAATTTTCATTCAAGTTTCAACAAACGTACACACTACCTTGCTTCCCTCGGAGCACGCGCTAAGTCATGCTAAGTCGAAATTACACATTTAGAAAACAAAGTCCGTGAAAGTCATGAATAATATTCTCTAAGTATAAATCCTGACGGCTCTCTCGCAAAACGAAGGACACAACCCGAAGAGAAGGGGGAAACCCCTCCAGTGAGCATGTTTTTGTTGGAAAGATTCACTGTGGGCTAAGTTCTAATTCAATCTATTTTTTAAGCGAGCGGGATAAAGCCGAAAAAATATAAATAAGATAAACTAAAAAAAATATTATTCCTTAGAACATTTTTACTTGACCTGTTTCTTCTCTCCCCTCACTGAGATATGATAAACATACAACAATTCCGAAGTCAAATTGCGCTTTCGATTTTCACGGGTTCTTTGACCGATTTGAGAGACGGACACACGCGTGATTTTGTCGCACCAAAATCAGGGAGACCAGTGCAAAAAAATCATTTATGGTGGGGCGGGGTACTCATGCTAATGGGAGGTTATTAGTAATGTAAGTCCTGCAGTTTATCGAAGGGGGAAATCATGAACCCCTTCCCACATCCATATGGCCGTAGTGAATTTTTCCCCGGTTTTTTTAAACAGAGAACACTTTAAGTAAAATAAATTTACCCCTTACACTCCGTGAATTTTTCACGGGCATCAGCTAGTCTATATATTAATACCGTAAGGAAAATCGTGTCGACACTCGCTCTGCTCAGCCCTGAAGCTGTGCCGCCAAAAGAAGTTCGCAAACCCGAAGGGAAGGTGGAAATCTGGACCATGAGCGTGTTTTTGTTGGAAAAGATTCACCTCGGGCTAAGTTCTAATTCAAGCGATTTCTTAAGCGAGGGACAAAGCCGCCATCGCCGCCATGTTGAATTCTCCCACAGAAACTAAAAAAGAACTCGGTTCGAGCAGCCGAAAGCACCATTGACATTCAAACCTAAATGGTTGTCTTACAGATTACATACAGGAATGTGCAGGGATAATTCTAACTTGAAAGATTTGAGCTGAGAAAACTTTTCATTCAAGTTTCAACAAACGTACACACTACATTGCTTCCCTCGGAGCACGCCCTAAGTCATGCTAAGTCGAAATGACACATTTACAAAACACAGTCCGTGAAAGTCATGAATAATATTCTCTAAGTATAAATCCTGACGGCTCTATCGCAAAACGAAGGACACAATCCCGAAGAGAAAGAGGAAATCTCTCCAGTGGGCATGTTTTTTGTTGGAAAAGATTCACTTTGGGCTAAGTTCTAATTCAAGCAATTTTTTAAGCGAGGGATAAAGCCGAAAAAATATAAATAATATAAACTAAAAAAAATGTTTAGTCCTTAGACCATTTTTACTTGACCTGTTTCTTCTCTCCCCTCGCTGAGATATGATAAACATACAAACAATTCCGAAGTCAAATTGCGCTTTCGATTTTCACGGTTTCTTTGACCGATTTGAGAGACTGACACACACGTGTCCAGCCTACAATAGTTTCGATGTATTTTCCTATACATTTCTTTGTAAAACATAGGCCAGAATACGAAGTTTTGAAATATTACATCTCAGCCAGTATTCAAGCAATCTTCACCAAACTTGGTAATTTTACTAATACGGATGTGTAGAATTGAGAACTGAGATCCATTTTCTGATAACTATTATATATTATTAATCAATATTGCGTGTCTGGAGACTGGAAATTCCAAGGGGGGGGGGGGGGGGGGGGGTTATAAAGGTGAATTTCCAGGGGCACTTATCCAAAAATAGATTTTCCAGGGGTATTTTGCCTTTATGAGGTCGGAAATTCCAGGGGAGGGGTCTGTTTCACGAGTGGAAATTCCAGGGGAGGGTGTCTTTTAAGGGAGTTCCTCAATCCCCCCGGTGCGGTTTAAAAATGCAATCAGCCATTACAAACCTGGAAATGATCAATCGGCTTCCACACTAGAACTTTGTTTACACGCAATCGCGATGTTTGGCTTTTGTATTTAGTCCTTTGTTCCAGGAAATATCCATCTCCCCCCCCCCCCTCCCCCCAAAAAAAAACACACCACATACATACATACATACATACAGGGCATACCATTGGAAATTCCAGAGGTTTGTGGGGTCAATTTGCTTTTTTCTATACAAATACTGTATTTACTACTTTATTTATCTTGTTATGAAATTTAAACTTGGTGACTTTGGGGATGGATATTTTCTGGAACCATCCAATCATGTTTTCAACGTGTTCCAACTTTAAAGTTTCAAAGTAGCCTGCTAGCCGGCCCTCCAGTGGATTTTTTCGGATATTTGATGTTTTGGGCTCCGCGCTCCACTGGAGAGCCGGCTAGCAGGCTAAGTTTCAAAGTTGCGTGTTCAAAAGAAAATAAAGAACGTGAAGCAGAAACGCAAGATAAGGTCAGGGATCAGAACGTCGTTTCTTAAAGGGGGCTTGAAAGGGATGGATGCATACAGGAATATAGGGCACACAATAAAAAAAACGTACAGAAACTCCCCTTAACAAAAAACGAGCCAGCCATAAAGCCACATTGGCTCTTGTTTTAATAAAAAGCATGACCTTCTTTAAACATATACAAATAGAATGAGCAATAAAAACCTTCTATTTATAACGGCGAAACTTCCTCACGAGGATGCCATGGTGTCATGTTTCGTGCTGTTATGACCGCAGTATAAAAGCCATTCTACCAAAAGACCAACCGACCCCATTGCACTAATCTTAACTGCACGTTTTTTCCTCTCTTTTCAGCTGTGCGAGGAAATGGGGCTAGAATATTTCGCTCGCTACATCCGAGAGAGTTTACCAACCAAGTACCCGTATGATTACGAGCCTTTTTAACACGAGCTCGGAATATAACTGTTCACACGACGTGAGTCGCATCACCACCTGCTTATTCAACAATTAGTCGCCTCAGGTTCCGTGATTATCGGCGAATAGTCACCGACGAGGCGAATTGGGAGTTTGCAGGTGTGGCGTGACATTTTGAATTTTGATCCCAGTAAAATGAGAATACCATATTTGAAAAGAGCTCACCGAAATATGTTAAATCCTAAAATTTGAGTTGGTGGTTTCAATAAATAACACATAAGCTATGAGAGTCGGAAGTTGGTTGTTTTCCTATCGGTTTAATTTTGTGGTGGGCAATATTAAACGTATAGAGAAACAGCCTACTTCGGGCGCCAATAAATTTGCTAATATCTACCCAAATCAACTCAAATTTTCGGCTTTTTCTAATGTCGGCAAGTTCTTTTCAAATATGGCATTTTCATTTATTAGGATCAAGATTCAAAATGTCACGCAATACCTGCAAACTCCCTATTGTTTTAGTACAATTGCTCAAGGTTTTTAGACCAAAAAAACTTGTTTTTGCTGGATTTTTTCACGATCATATCAGAACTCGCGCGAGCACTCCCAGTCCTTTGAATTTTATAATCACCTTTCGTAATTATACTAAAGTCCAGACAGCCCAACTACCGGTGATAGAGATCAGGCATAATCGACGCACAAAGTACTTTTCATTGCATTTTTATTTTCTATGCTCCATTAATTTTCAACTGATGGATCAACTCTAGTTAGATCAAGTGTATTTAGATTTTTCAGGTGCCATTTCACTGAATGCACTTAAAGTGCCACTAGCACCTAATTTGCACTTACCTGAAATTCCATAAAATTCGGCACACAAGTAGCAGACATCATGATGTTTAGACAACTTTATAGCTTTCTGATTGATCAATCCTTGCTCTCCATATTTCAATCAGGCTTCCGCCCCAAACATTCTACTCTTTCGGCACTGATACACATGTGCGACGATTGGTATCGTAGCATGGACCAAGGACATCTGACAGGCGTTGTGTTCCTCGACATTCGGAAGGCTTTCGATTCAATAAACCATACATTTTACTCGATAAGATGAATCAACTTGGCATTCGCGGCAGTCAGTTAGAATGGTTTTCCTCATACCTGTCTAATAGAATGCAACAATGCCAAGTAAGCAATCATCTATCCCTGCCTAAACAAATCGTATGCGGGGTGCCACGGGGCTCAATTTTAGGTCCTCTATTGTCCTTGTTATATATAAATGACCTCCCAAAATGTCTAGGAGCAACAACGCCATGTATATATGCAGACGATACTCAGATATTCGCAACCTCTCTCGACCCTGCTGAGCTCACAGATAAGCTTAATCTGGACCTTGCGAATATCTCAAAATGGTTATCTTTAAATAAGTTGCAATATCATCCATCCATGTTTCTTGGTTCATCCTATAATAATATATAGATTTAGCCACTGGCTAAAAGCGGAGCTCCCAGTTTTTCCGAGTATGAGTGAAACAGGGTTGCCCATGTGACCATAAAAAATATATTGACAAAATTATCTTGAGATGTATACAGGAATACAGGTATACGGGAGACTATAAACTCTCCCAGTGACTCTAACAAAGCACAGAACTGCAGTTAAGAGAAAAGCTATTATTTGTGCTTTGTGTCATTCAAGAAATAACCCATCATGGCATGAGCAGAGAAAGTAAGAATAGTCACTTGCCGTCTTTATTTTCTATTCATCCTCCTTTGCATTTATTGGAAATTCCAATGGTAAGGAAAGGAACGTTTTTCTTCTTCTTGGAAAATGGGGGGAGGGCCATACCTATGTGCGAGCATTTCAGGGGAGGGTCACAGCATTCTTATGTTGCTTTACATTCAATTGGTCAATATTTTAAATGGACTACCTTAGAACTACTAATACTACTTAAGATATACACTCAATTTAAATTTGATGATGCATAGTTTACTCGGAGGGCTTGAACCAGTTGTACCTTCCTAGTCCCATGCAGATGAGGAGTAATGTTTTCCCTAAATATGCATGGGAGGGTCAACACATTCTTGAAAACAATTGCTGATTTTTCCCCAGTCCTCTCCTCCCTCCCCCTAAGAAAACTACCTATCCTATGTGCAAAATCCCACCATGGAGAGAAGAGCATGGTTATTCTGATATTACACAATTTATGTAACAATAAAATTATAAGAAGCTAGAGGTTCATTTGGGCTAGATTTACATTATTATAAGATCATAGTGTGAATGAGGAGTCTTCCAGATTATGGAAATCTAGAGCAAGTAATCTATTGTTTTAGTGTTCACCAACCAGATGAACCAATAATATTGGATAAAATACTCTAATCAAAACACAAGACTGAGACAGGATCTAGCGCATGCTATGCCAATTGCTTTGTGTATCATTTTACAATCCTCAGCTATTGCACCCTCATCAGCTGGTTTTAGACTAGTTTTAGACGAAAAAAAAATTATAACATACACCCCCCCCCCCCCCCCCCCTGGGCAATGTACTACCATTTTTCATCAATCCATGAAGTGTGATGGTTTTTCAGAAATATTTACTTAAGGTGCACATTTTGTCAAAAGTAGTCACACTTTTCGCTCTCTGATTGTCTGAAAAATAACGGTCAAAACTGCAGCCATCAGTGAAGGAGAAACATGACACATACACACTTGAAAAGTAAACCTTCTTGAAAATGTCACACTTCATGGATGGATCACATGGTAGTAAATGCATTAAAGTGATTCTGGATGGAAGAGCTCGCGGTGGTGGTGGTGGGGGAAGGGGGTGTATCATTCACTAATCTGCAATGGTTCATGATTTCTCTAAACATCCACCCCCCCCCCCCCCTCACACACACACACACACACACATTGCCATACATATTCTCTGAAGATCCCCCTCACTTCAGAGTCTTCTCCACAGTCCATGTACAGTAATACTGTTGATATTATTTTTGACTTGTGCCATGTGGTCTGTCCAAGGCAAGAACCATGTCTCTGGCCACTGCCCTGATGCTGAAATTGAAAGAGAATAACCAATAACTCTGGTGAACCTAAACACAGATGATCTTGTATGTCTTAAATACCATGTATGGCTATGCATACAAGAAGAAGAGCCAGGAGTTTCGGAAAAGGGTGGGCAAATAGTGATAATAGGGCCAAAAGTTCCAGCAAATGTATGTGAAAATCTCCCCCCAAAAGAGGGCAGTGGTCCCCTCACCCCCCTCACCATGCAAATTTTAGTAAGGAACATACTGGACCCCCTTGTCATTGTAAAAGCCATAAAATAATAAATTGATCAAATCAAGAATGAAAGAAATGACTTCTATTTTTTTTTGGCTAATCAAGGAGTTTTTATGTGAGATGCAACTCAAACAACCAGTGGCAGGTTCTTTGAGAAGCATTTTTACACTGTCTAGTTTCATTGGACATTAAAGTCGATGAAATCGCATAGATTTCATCGAATTCTTACTAAAAAGAAGCATGGCCTTCCTCAAACAAACACAAATAGAATGAACTATATAAACTTTCAATTTATAACCACGAAGTACCAAACTCTGCCATGTTAATTCACTTCACTGAATTTTACATAATTATAGCCCTGATTTATAATTAATCCTATCTTCAGATTGGGCTTGTAGAATTTAGTCAAACTTCGGTTACAGGTCAGTCAATCTCGAGGTACCGTAGAGCATTTTTAGAAAAAAATGTCAGTACAGTCGAAACTGGTGAGAGTAGAAATAGGCGTGGCTAACTCCGATCTCCCCAACTTTTGTACTGACATGAATTTCAGTCTATGGGTAGTATTTGTGTTACATATTAGCTATGCCATAAAAATCAACATGCTTTTATATGAGAGATTCAAAATTGGTTGGCATGGGTGCAAAATTACTAGGTCGATCCACCTTAACCCTTTGACTACTGAAGTACAGTAAAAACCTGCATAAAAGAACAAGTGGATTAAGAACACTCAGGCTGAAATTTGGTCAAAAATGTAACTCATACATAAGACATGTCGAGCCTGAAAAATGAGAATTGTTCTTGTATACAAAAATGGCTGCCAGTTAGATTTGAGTACAGTAACCTACAATGGTATAGTACCAAGTAGATCAATATAATGTGCTAGATGATTGCACACAGAGTTCTACAGCAGGTACTTTATGGGGATTTCCAGGGTACATTAAGCAATTGTTTGCTAAATAACTACCTTCTGCGAATTACATTCATCTGTATTTGACTGTTGGTAGTGTAATGCAGTATTTGATTTTTAAGAAACAATTTTAAGAACACCTTAATAACATTTTCAGGCTGATTTTGCAGAAAACACCCAATGTACAAGAACAAAATCAGCCTGAAACCCCAAAACACCTGTTCTTTTATGCGGGTTTTTACTGTATTTTCCCTGAAATCTTTCTTTTTGGGGGCAAACAGACCAGAACAGACACACCCCTGCCCTTTTTTGCATATCAGTGCCGAATTCCTGGGTTTCCTGTGTTTTATGGAGAGGAAAAGGCTGGGGCTTCTTTAGAGGTTGACCGCTGACTTATAAGTTACTTTCCGTTGGTGGAAAGCCCTCGCACAGGCTACACATAGGTTGCCATAGGACATCACTAAGTCAATTATGGACAATACATTTGTGCTGTGCTTAAGAAAGAAGTATGGCTGACAGGTTTAATTCACTTTTTCCACTGTTCTTCTGAGAGCTGTTGAAATAGGTTGGTGAAAGAAACCCTGGCTCCTTTCTAGTGGAATCTTTTTGCTCAGCACATAATTCGGTTGAATCTGTGTTTGTTAAATAAAAAGCAAGCAGCTGAGAGTAGTTTAGCTTTTAAAATGTCGCAGGGCAAAAAGAAATATTTTGTCTAACCTGTCAATACAGGGGGGAGCCGCTGTGAAATTTCATTGCTTTACCACTCTCTAGAGCGAATAAGTGTAGAATTTATAGTCCTTTGTATGATAAATTGGACATTTTTTAACAATTAGTTGCCTCGGGCGCCATAAATATCGGCGAAAAAGTCACCAAGACGAAGTCAAGGTGACTATTTGCCAATATTTACCAGATTTCAGGATTATGGTTTCAACACAAAAATCAGTCACCGATTTTCACCGATTTTCACAGTTTTAAGAAATGTGACAACCAAAGTAAGGAAGAAAAGTAATATTCGACATTATACTGGATTTACAAGCTTGGAAAAACTAGATAATGTCCATAATGTTTTTCCCTACAGTGAAATATGGATGTGACTTGGCTAAACTGGGGTTCGGAAACTGGGCTAAGAAAAGAATAAACACTTGCACTTTGTACGACTCTGATTCAAATTCTGAGGAGTCACAGTGATTGCGAAACAGAATCAGATCCAAGAAGTCATATACTTTCAAATCAGGATCAACTAATTAATGACTCTGATGAAGCTAAGACTAGGACTGACAAACTTGGAACTTGTTCAAAGTTAGTCAGGAGATTTCTCCTATATTTTTCAGGCTTTTTTGAAGTGTAGTGTTTCCCGCCATGTCGCCACAATGTTGAAAGCCTTTGTTTACCGAATTCAGGTCATGTGACTTTGTAGCGAAAGAGGTCTATTGTTTTAGTATAATTACTCAAGCGACTTTTAATATTTTTGATTTAGGAGTATTTTTTGTTTTAGTTTCTAGTAAGTAAGTGTGCGGGCAATCCCCAATGCTTTCAATGTGAATATTGCAAAATATTCCGAACCTCTCGACCAATCAGTGCGCAGAATCGTTTTAGTAATTATTACTAATATTAATTATGGGTTTTTCAAACAAATAATCTAGATTTTGAAATTACCTCTCCCCACTTTCCAATATAAAAGTGCCAAAAGCCTGACCCAAGGATTTATGGTATTTTTTTGGTCTGTTGTACGGATTTCAGATGATTGTCATGAGTAATTCGCCATACTTTGTAATTACTAACTCCTATTGGTTTTACTCAGAATAAACTTAATTACTTTGCGAGTGGTTTCACTACAGTCATATGAAAATTCTGGCTTCAGTGGGTAAGGTTTTATCAGTTAATACGTATAGAAATTGATTCTCATGATAAATTTGCAATGGAAGCATACAATAGAACATGAATAAAACGAGGAAGTTGGCTAGTTTTGTTTTTTTAGGAACGCTAACAACACCTTCGCTTTACGAAAAAAAAAAACTGCTTCCTGCTAGCAGAGGCCTCTCTCTTTTCTCTGCATTTCGCTGGCCGAGAGTCGCGAGAAAAGTGACCCTCAGCCAGCGAAATGTAGTGTAGAGAAAAGAGGCCTCCGCTAGCTCGTTCTTTGTGGACTAGGAAATTATTCCTGCCGATTCAAAAAATCAGCGCAATGCTCGATTCACAATGAACAGCGAGGCTCACCTTTATCCAGAGCAGCTTCAGCGTTAATCCTGCATGGAACTTGCAAATCTCCTCCTATACAGTAACTTATAAACAATTACAAAGTGAGTTGGACAGCTTGCAAGGGCCGCCATTAAGATTTACGTACACGTGCTCTACTCTACTCACACAAATTTACTTCTCCTACTGATCAAGCCGTATCGACCAACGCTTCTGCCGTTAGAAGAGAATCAAAACAAAGCTTTATACAACTTCAGTCAGTCCAGCAAAGCAGTTAAGCATGACCGACAAGTTTATGTGACCTCCTGGTCTTAGGCTATGATCATGCTTCGCTATAAACAACAAAGAAGAGACGATAGTTGACAACAACCTACCTTTTCCGTGACATAGATCAGCCACGTAGCTCCCTTCAGGCGCCTTCAGGTTATTTAGTCCTCGAAAAACTGCGAAACAGCCACTGTCCTGTTCTAAACACCTCAGGTTCAAAGAAATCTCGAAAAGGTCAAGGCGAAGATTTTTCCTTGTTCGCTGCAGCGCGACATGTACGCTATTAGCAGACTAGTGTAGTTGCCGGCTCAAGAAGAAACTCTTTCGACTTCTACAGACACTTTTAGTCCCGAAATTTGCGTAGTACGAATCTAATTGGTCCTGCAGGTCTTCTGTCGTCGCTTAAAGTAGTTATTTTCTTCATGCCTGTGGTCACGATAGATAGATTTGCTCGAGGATTGTAATGACGTCACAGTCACGTGAACACCTCCCCCCCCCCGACCACCCACCCCTCCCCCCGTCATTCCAGCTTGCTCGTCGCCTCCTCGCCTTTATGCTCCATGTTGTGACGTCACTGGCGCGCGACCGCGCAAGGCGACCAGTCCCCCCCCCCCCTCCCCGAGTCATTCACATTGGGCGCCATGTTGTGACGTCAGAAGGCTTCACAGGAACACTCGGGATACGTTCAAAAGTCACTTCGACCCCTTTCTGGACGTTTTTTCGTATTGGGTACCCTGTGGATTTGGCTTCACCAGCTAGTAGGCACAGGGATGACTCGCGGGAATTACGTTCAAAAATCACTTCGTCATTTTTTTCCTATTGGGTACCCTGTGGAATTGGCTTCACAGGAACACGCGGGAATTACGTTCAAAAATCACTTCGACCCCTTTCTTGACGTTTTTTTTTTATTGGGTACCCTGTGGATTAGGCTTCACAGGAACACTCGGGAAATACGTTCAAAATCACTTCGATCCCTTTCTTGTTCTGGACGCTTTTTTCTTAGGTATGGTGCTCCGCTCTGCGGCCTTCGGCCGCTAAGGAGCTCCGCTATAAAACATAAGATTAATGATCTTCAATTCTCTGTCTGTATTGATGGCAAAAAGATCTCAAGGGTACGTTCACAGAAGTGCCTTGTTCTCAGATGGTTGTGTTTCTCTAGTTCACGGTCTGTTGGTTTGACTTGACTGTATCTTTCATGCAAATGGTTGGATCCTTCAACATTCCAGCATGCGGACGAATAAAGTACTTATAGATGTCACACCACAGTAGAACTGTCACGTCTTTTGTTGTTGTATAATAATAGGCTTTAATATCCATTTTTAAAATATATATACAATGAATTAACAGTATAAAATATATAAAAACATCTAAAAACTGTGACTACGGTCCGAGACTCGTATTATTTTCAGGATATTTACAGGTATCTCGCTGCCCTTGGTACAAAAGAGTTCAAGTGGCGCGCAGTTCCTGAGCGAGGTATTACTAAACTTTGTGTCTTGCGGAGGTTATATCCATGAGCGACTCGTTTCTGGAGGAGATGGTGGTTAGGATGTAGCACATCCATCATTCTCTTGATCTCTTTTTGGGCTGCAGCTTCCCTTCTCACCGCAAGGCTGGTGAGGGCAGAGCGAGGAGCCCCAATTATTTTCAGGTACTCGTTGGAGATCCTGTTCGAGATACTTCGGTAGACCTCCCCAGGCTGGTGAGCCGTATTCAAGAACTGGGCGGATTCGAGTAGTGTAGACCGCCATGCCAACCTCTTAAGGGAGATTTGCCTTTCTGCATTCTCGATAAAGAACAGCCTTTTGTTCGCCTTCCGGGTAGTCTCTTCAATGTGATGGTTCCAACGTAGATCACTTTGCTGACAAACCCCTAGCAATTTGAATGTGGATACCCTCTCTAGGGGGGTACGGCTAATGTGTAGCGATTCCGGTGTAAGTGATGTGCTATTTAAGCAAATCCACATGTCCTTGGTCTTCTTACTGTTTAGCAGCATTTTATTTTCGCGCGACCACTCCACCAGACCATCTACAACAGGCTGCATGACCGATGTCCCTTCAGCTGGAACAATATCGTAGACAGTGCAGTCATCGGCGTATTTACACATGGAAACACGATCGTAGCGAAGCTGGGATAGCCTGCTCTAGATCACGAATGAAAAAGTTAAACAGTAATGGCGAGATGACAGAACCTGTCGCACACCAGCGGGACACGCCCTAATCGTAGTGTCTGTAGTGTCAAACCAAGGCTGAGTGGTATTTACCAGCGCGGATACCGTGGATCGTCCTTCTGCCCTCCGTTTATTTTTGGGCGTCTTAAAAAACTTCAATTGAGCAGGCGTTCGAAATTGCAAATGTTGTGAACTTCAATCCAACAGAAATCGAGCAAAATTGATAGATAGGTTTTTTTTAATTGCATATACGAAGGCTATTAAAATAATGCTAAAACTGGTACAAATGCGACGACTAGAACCGGAGAAGTAAGACATATTACAGTACGACTTATTTTTTGGAGAGCTGCCCTAAAAAAAATAGGAAAAAAACAATTTAGATCTGCAGTTCGGGCTTCCTGTGCTTTGTGCTGGGATCACGTGTCGCGTCCCTTGGGAGTACTGCAGTATGAATATGAGGACAACGAGAGCTCATTATAGAAACGTTTGCCTTGAAAATACGCTATTTTCCTTTCAACCTCTGGAAAAACAAATGGAGTAGTACTAAAGATCATGATGTCTAGTATTTGTGTGCCGAATTTTATGGAGGTAAGTGACAAATTAGGTACTAGTGGCACTTTAAAGAGAATGACTAAAAAATGAGTTCAATAACACAATTGTGAAATAACGTTTAAGAAAGTTAGACTGCGTACACACTTGGTGCCCGAGCACGGACACTAATGTGAATACCACCAGGTTTTCGAGTGCCCAAGCCAAAATTCGGGCACAGCACTGGTGGCCGAGTACAAGGTCCGACCTGGTACTCGGTGCTGCCCGGGCACCAAGCGTGGACGCAGTCTTGATCGCTCAAAGCGAACCCAGCGAGCGGAGAGCACGTCTAATTTTTTACTGAGATTCATCATCATCATCCACGTTGTTACTGACGAAACCTTCATCATTCACGTCATTTCTGACGAATGGGGTAGATTCACGAGTTTGCCAGTTTCGCACATGCGCGGCACGATTCTAGAAAAGGTGAGACGAGTTTTGAGTTGGCTGCCGAGCTAAGACCTTGTGTAACCTACACATGACGAATGAGAAACGGTTAAACTTGATGCTGGGGAACCAATTTGGATACTCGACAAGAGGTGGTTCACAAAGGGTTTGAACTACAAGGAGAATTGCATCTCATCGATCCCGTAGTCATTGTCCTATCTCCCTAGGCCTAGGCAAACGTCGAACTTCAGTTGAATTTCTTCTGTCGAACCTTTCCTTTTTCAAAAGAAGCCAGCCACTTCATTAGGACTTTATAGCGGAAATCCTGTGGAGCCCCATAGGCTAATGTGTGAAAATAAAACAAAAGGAATAAAAGTAACCCTTCGAGCTGTATTCGAGTGGTTGTATTTTCCGCTGGACAGCCGCTGGTCTAAGTACTGTCGGCTTATTTCTGAGCGCGTACATGGTGTGTTGCCATGGGTTACCATATTCACCTTGGGCGGCCCTTGTGCAAGTCAAGATTTCGTCCGCCATCTGCAATTTCTTGTAGCTTGTATCATTGTTATTGGCCACAAAACTTTGAAAGAACTTTCGGGGATGTTCGGAAAAGATACATGAAGCCTTTGGATTACCTGTCTTTGGTTGCTGGCAGAATGTACTGGGATCAGGGAAGGATGAGTAATCGATAAAGTGGTTTTTCAGCCCGGATGATCATAACAGAAAGACTAAGAGGTTTAAAATCAAGCTATGAATCATTCTAGATACAAAAATACAAAAACAAGGAAAATAATTTGCAGCTTTGTTACAGCTCAACACGGAATAAAATAAATTGTCATAGACACGGAATTCTCACGGAATTTAGCCAGCCTTTGCAGTCTCAACATTTGCACATGGAAAGAACAAATTATGTACGACTCGCTTCTCAAGGACATCCTTGGAGCTGAATAAGTTTCTAACGACAGAAATGCTTTGGCATCAAGATTCCTTCAAGAAGAAAAGATACGATATTCAGGTAAGTTTTAAAGTAAGTTAGTTCCAAAGTTGAGTGCTTTGCTCATCTCTTTGCTTATAGGGCGCATATAGGGCGTGAGACGAGTTTTGTGTTGCATGCTTATAGGGCGCATGCAACACATGAATCGCTAGGATATCATATTTAAACTACTCTATCTATACTTCATATCCCTTGTACTTGCATGAGATAATTGTAAATACACATTGGAATCGTGTTTCAGTCCCCTGTGATTCATTCAGCAACTCTCGTTAATTTGAATATTGGAAATTAGATTTAATTAACTCAATATTTGAAGCTTAGCTTTGTGGATGAGACTGTGAGTTTTGGTGAAAACGTTTTTGCTGAAAAGGAGTGTGCATTTGGCTTGAAATCATAGACAGAAATAAATAATGATTGACTGTAAGTCATTGCATCATGATAATAAAGCTTAAAGTTGGTGGCCAGCATCACAGCCAGCTGAAAGACAAAAGCATTTTCCACTCTTTTTATCCTCTGGTAATGTCATTTTTGTCAACAGAGATCAGGCTAAGACATTTTATTTATTAGCCAGTTTGCTAGAAAATGCAAGGAATTTTCTTGATTTTATCTGCTCAAATGCATAACAAAGTTCCCAGGCACAACAGGCTTTGGCAATAAAAAAAAATCCCCCCAACCCCTGGACATTTGGTTTTCCTCTACCACAGTTCGAAATGCCTACAAGCTAACTTTGCATCTATATATTCCTAACAAGCTGCCTTCAAATAAAGAAAATGTCTCGGCCTGATCTCTGTTGAGAAAATATGTTGGAAACACGTTTGTCTTTCCGTTGGCCAAGACGCTTTTATTCACTGTGCATTTTTTTATGCCGATTTAGCTTGTAGATCTCATTTCTACAAGCTAATTCTAAAAGAAACAAAGTTCTAACCCTGCCTACGGACAATTAAAAAAAATCATTTGGGTCAGGACTTTTTTCCCCGTAAGCAGATTACCCCTGATGGACATTTTGCACATTACCCCAGGGTAAAACCAAACAACCAATCTGACTCCAAAGGGGCAGGGAGGAACGCTTGTGCATATTTTCTTATTTAGCTCTACCTGGAATATGCTATTATGCAAAATATACTATCATCTTTCTTTTTTCTTGCATGGGTCTTACAGGAATGTCAACTCTCCCGGTTTTGGCAGGCGTCTCAAGAGTTTTCGCTTCGTTTCCCAGCAAAACTTCAAGATGACTGCCATACATTTACTGTATTTCTCCCGGGAATATTTCAGGAAATTTAGCCATTTTTTAAGTCCCTGGGTTGACATCCTTGGTCTTAGAGATTCCATGAAATGAATGATTTTCTGATTTTCTTGCTAGAGGTCTGGAATCTTAGAATTCAGACTTAGGTTAAGATTTGTCACCACAATCTATTTTCTGTGGAATTTTAAATGCTGTTTCAAGGACTTTAAAGGTACTTTAAGGTATCAGTTATGGTATTTGATGATCCAACCCTCCAAGCCTGTAAATTTCTTTTACTGACTAGGCTACTTAGCTGTAGGTGTCCCGTTTGACTTTAATTGTTTTTTTCAGTTCTCAGGTGCTGATGCTAGGGCCGGTTCACACATGAATTACAACACAAGATACAAGAAGGTAGCCAAGACTTTTTCCAGGGCATCAGCTAACCCATCCTGTAACTCTAGACTCCATTTGCACTAAGCACTGTGAAAAAAACCCTGGAATTTAAGAGGTCATATCTAGCCTGCCTGTGGCTTGGTTCATATAAACATACCACCTTTCCAGAAGTATTTTTTCAATCTTGTAACAAAAAAAATTAATGCAACACATCAACTCACAAGGATAGCCTACTCAAACTCTTTCCTTTTTCTTGTTCGCATAATTATGAAATCCCAAGTGCAAAAAAGCAAAATTTCAAAACACTTTGTGATTATTTGTACTTATACATTCAACTAGACCATGAATTTGTACTTTATCAGTATTGTGATTCAAACATGCCTCCTTTTTAGACATCGAACCAAGCTTCCTGTGGTGTCTTGTCTGCCTTGTTTCCAGGTTCTTGACCATGAAAAACACAGTGGAAAATGTGCATATCATCCTTTCTCGAGTGTATCTGAGTTCTGGTTGAGGTTTAAGTTTTCTAGGCCAATAGAAATATTGAAAAACTTACTGGGATTCCAAATATGGTATGCAGATATTTCCTTATAAGGAAGTTGGAGAAAGTCGATACTTTTTCAAGGGAACTATTTTGATATGTTATTCCAAAGCAGGATCTCACCTTATAGTGGGTAAGGGGGCTATGCTCATTTTTCTGTTGGTAGTTTTTCGTTTACTTTTACTTTAAGGGAGCATTCATTATTTATGCCAGGGGGGGCTGGCAATTACTAAGGAACAAATTACTTTTTGGAAGACCACTCGATAACTTTCCCTGCTTGTGTACGTCGGAACGGTTGAGTTCTAGTCGACAGTAAGTCAGGTAATTCTAAAACATTTTTCAGAAAAAGTCGACACAACGTAGAGAATATAGTTTTATACAATATTTCGGCTGGCCAAACCAGCCTTCTTCAGGTATTGTGAATACAAATTGGCATGTTATCACTATATATACTATAGGTAAATCCATTGCCTGACGAGGGAATTCCACGCTAAATTTCACGCGAAAAACCGATATCGCTCGAGTCGCGCAGCGACGAGAGCGATATCGGTTTTTCGCGTGAAATTTAGCGTGGAATTCCCGAGTCAGGTAATGAATTTTCTTTGAATCCCATACCGGACATTTTTAGAAAATTAAGTCTAAATTTAAGAGAATTGATAGTGGATTTCGTGCGCTTGAAAGCCGCGCTAATGCGAAAGCGATGGAATTTTCTGAATCTCAAAACGAAAGTCCCTTGAAATTAGGCTTTGCTGCAATAGCGAATCTTTAAAACAAGAAATTACAATATATAAATGTTTAGATGAGAGAAAATTCATTCAATTCAGTGTTACAAGTCTAAAGTAAGCTTAGGTATAGTTTTAAGATTGTCGACACACTGAAGTGACTGAAGCCAATTTGAAAAAAAGCGATCGAGTCTACAAAAGTTTCAAATGATTTGAATTAGTAAATTTATCTTACTGATCGAAAATGTTTTAACTTTTAAAGCTTACTTGTTTGATCTCTTGTTCCCTTACGGCTTTCTATCTCCTTTATTCTTGGTAAATACCGCAGCTCCTGTAGTGTTTTTCGTTTTACATGTGTTTTCCACCTCTAACATTTGACACAACTTTTCATCGATAACATAACTTTCATCGAACGAGCTAACAGCTTCTCGTTGAAATTATCTTGTAAAGTAAATATCTGGACATTGCCTTGCATACCCAGGGTAGAAATACCCGAAACTTTGGAGGAACCAGAGAGATTGTGTTTCCAAAACTTGTTGTGTTGACCACACGAGAGTTTGAGCGTTTTGTGTTTTGTGGAGGCGTGTGCCCACGTTTCACAAAGCGCGCGAAAAACTGTCATACGAAAAATGGAGATAAATACATTTCCCCTGCTTTTATCGTAACTAACTTCTATCAAAAACTATAAAACAAATTTGATTTTTGTATGTACTATCTGATTAATAGTCCGGGAATGCTGTACTAACTAAAAACTCGTCGATTTTTTAAATTTAAATAACGGGGGCCCTGTGTAATTGGGGTATTCCACAAAAAATACCTCTCCTTCTTAGCCAATCAGCGCGCGCGATAGAATAGAGGTATGGGATTCTATCTGAAATATGAACCCCCAATATGAATATCTGAAACTAGATTAAAATATGTACATTAATATATAAAAAAAACAAAAGGGCATAACGAAAATACAGATCAGGTCTCATCTCGTTTGTTGAGACCACCAGGTTCTAAAGCTCTTGCACGTATTATCAAATTTGCTTCTCTTGCTTTTCGGACGGAATCACGACTGGTCTAGAGGGATAAGTTGCATATCTGAAGCAGAGTGATTAGGTGAGTGAAGAAAATGTTCTGAGACGTTAGTAGGTTTTGATCGTGATTCAGGGTTATCTACTGGGCAGCGGTGATCAAGCGAGCTCTAAGTTGGCGTTTAGTTTCTCCGATGTACTGAAGATTACAACCAGAGAGTGGTGTAATGAACTCATTGGATACCTCCTTAAACGTGGCTATAAACATCCTTTCCTTCTTAGACAAATTAACCGTGCCGCTAACGTTTCCCGTATTGATGCTTTACACCCATATTATAGTACTAGAAATACATGTAAACGCGTTCCTTTCAACTTATAACTTATTTTTAACTTATAATCCTACACTTCCTAGTGGTGAAACGCGTCCTATAACTTCACATATTACATGCGACACTAAAAACGTTATTTATATGGTACAATGCAACCGTTGTAATCTTCAGTACATCGGAGAAACTAAACGCCAAAAGGGATATTTGTAATAACGGAGTAACCACAAGGTAACCATGCTTATTTTTAACAAAACCTTACACTATTTTTAAAAATATTGTGTTGATAAACTATTATTGTTGCTCGCCTATAAAAGGCTAACTAATATTTTCCATATTTTATGGTACAAAGCTAAGTCCCTACCCTACCCCTGAGAAGTGTAACACATAATAAAAATGCAGTAGGAATACTAGATTCTGTTATTGTGGGTCGTTTTTTTTTCTTGTATAAATTACATGTCACGTTGGTGTTGCATTCATTTTACTTGTCTTTTTTCTAAGCGCGCTATTATGTAAATAAAAATAGATAAAGGACTTGGGGCTGCTTGTGTCGGAGTGTTCTTAGAAGGGACATTGATAGAATTGATCTTTTCGTGTACTTGTATATTTCCTGCTATTTTATAGTTAAGTAAGGGACAATGTAATGTATAATAAAGAGAACATAATCTTAACGTCATCCTCCGTAATTTGTTTTTTTCTGTACATTTCATGATTTTCACTTTAATCCACTAAACTTCTGGTTTTATAGACTCTGAGAACAATAGAAACCACAAGCACATGGAAGAGACAAAAGAAACCGCAGTCACGTGTTGAACAAAATAACACCTGTGTCAACATTCTTAATGTATTCCTCCGCAATAAAGAACGCTTGTGTCAACAAACAACCACAAAGCTCATTAATTCCGCGTGGGGACGCTCATTAATTCCTCCTCAATAAAGAACAAAACAACACCAATGTCAACAATCAACCACAAGCTCATTAATTCCGCGTGGGGACGCTCCTTAATTCTTCCGCAGTAAAGAACAAAGGAACACCTGTGTCAACAATAAACCGCAAGCTCATTATGAAATCCTCCGCAATAAAGAACAAAAGGACACCTGTGTCAACAATCAACCGCAAAGCTCATTATGTATTCCGCCTCGTTTTAAACAAGGAACACACCTGTGTCAGCAATCAACCGCAAAGCTCATTATGTATTCCCCGCAATAAAGAACAAAAGAACACAAGTGTCAATAATAAATCGCAAGATCATTTATTCCGCGTGGGGAGGCTCATTAATTCCGCCTCACTTTTAAACAAAGGAACACCTGTGTCAACAATCAACCGCAAGCTCATTAATTCCGCGTATGGACGCTCATTAATTCAACCGCGACACTCATTATGTATTCCGCCGCAAAAAAAAACTGCTAATTCGGTGCATACTATACTACTCGCCTATGGCTGTATCGGGAAATTCCAGCCCGCTCATTAGTCGATCAGAGCGCGCGTACTATCGGTACCACAATTAATACGTAGTATCTTACGTTTAATTGGCGTTTGGTTCAAAACCGTTGTCGCGAATGCGAAATAATTGTATAGTACACTAAACGTTTTGTAGATTATTATTCATCGCGCAGAATTCTTTTGTCTAAAGCGACAAATTTTCCTAACAAAAGAGAGCTTGTTTTGGTGGCTGTGCCTCAGTGAGTTCAGCGCTGATTATAAAAGCATTGTTCTTACTGTGTCCTGATTGGCTTTTTGTAAATCGCTGTCGTTAAAGAATTTGAATAGCCCTGAAATTTAACTGAGTGATTTAGAAGGATATGCTAATTCGACACGATTGAACTCCTGATACCATACAATTTACAATAGAGACACAGTAATAAAACCATGGCGCTTTTTAATCATACTTTCGTTCATTCGGGCTTTCCCTAGGTATTATTTTGTTGGAAAACTCGCAAACAAAAATATCGCGGCGGGATTCGAAACACACCGAGAAACATTAAACAGTACTTTCGCAGTTTTATTTAGGACTTTAGAAAAGTATCTGGCCAGAAATCTAAGTTTGACCATGGAGTTATAATAACTCCGTGGTTTTACGTTTATAAGTTTGAGAGTTTTCCAGCGCGACCGCGCATCAAATAAGCTAAAAATGGCAAGAATACCCTGCTAGCAGTCTTTTATTAGCTAGCAAAGTTGTTCGCGTGTCTGGTATGTCGCTTGGTTGTTTACGCGACTTACTAGAACGACACAAGAAGAAGAAGGCCGCCTTTCGTTAACTAAACTTCGCTTGTCCCGCTTAAATACGACACCGCTCACAACATAACTTATATCTAATGAAAGTTTGAAATACAAAAATTACTTTTATTGATCTTTTAACTTTGCGAGTTTTGTAGCGATCTCCCTGTGAGATCCAGGGGGCGGAGATTATGAAGGTCTTTCTGGTCTCGCGGGAGATTCAGTTGCTAATTAAAATTCTAATTCTGAACTAGAGTTCAATTAACAAAGGCTGCCAATTTTCAACTTTGATTTAATACTTGAAATCCTTAACCACACAAAACGAAAAACAGAGGAGTTAAAGATTGATAACTTAGCATCAATAATCACTAGTGCGTTTGTTGTGATGATTTGTAATAAGTGAGAAAAAAAGCCGCTAACATCAAGTTCACATGTTTTTAGCCTGAATTATGCCGTTCTTCGATCAAAAAATAATACTTGAAAAAGACCCATAGTATGTTGGTAAAACAGCGAATAACACAGATTGTTCTTTGATTAACAATAATCAGTAGTGCGTTTTATTTCAGCGACGACTCAGAGGCTCAAATTCTAGGGCAAGTATCGGGCAACGTCGTGTTTAAGTCACGTTCCTTTGTATTAGACAAAAGGCAATCGAACTCGCATTTTAAATCAAGCGCGGCACACGGTATCACGTGACCAACAAATGTCGCTTCATTCTGCGCCATGTGCGTTCTCGAAGGGAACATATGAACGGAACGTATCCGAATGGAACACATCCTAATCGTGTAGCGTGTGTCTGCCTCGTTTACATGCCTTTGCTAATCAGTGTAAGCTAAAAGTAGCGCACCCTGAAAGTATGACAGTAGTCCGGTCAAATTATCCCGAAAAAAGCCCGAACCTGGAAAAATTGCAACATGGGAAATTTTTGGTACTAATTGTCAAAACCATAGACAGAATCGAAAACTTAGCCACCGCGCCATTTGCCCGCGCGAAAACGAGGCTTATGATGTAAACACTGGCCATCTTGTACTTGCAGACTTTCAAGATCAATCGGCGTGGATCGCTTTTTTTCGGGTTGTTTTCAAGGACTCTTCGGTCGAAATATTGAGTTTTTCATAGAAAGGTTTGATGATCAGCATATCTAAGAACAAAAAAGTGCAGTAAATCGTAAAAAAAAGACAAGGTCAAAATAAAACTTGCCAAAAAGCGACCCACACCTGGGTTACAATCGCAAGTTTGTTTCAATGTGAGAGAAATCGGAATTTAAAGAGCAGTGGAGAAAGTACGTTTTACTACTAGATTATCAAGAAAAAGTACAGTATGCGGCTTCTGTGCATAGTATTTTAAAAGTCGACATTGGTAAAACATGGCGTCTACAAGCAAAGGTGAGAACTTTGAAGCAATATGAATGACAATCGAAATAAAAACTCATGTACTTTTACAATTAATACGTGGACTCCCAACACTAAGCAAACCATTCAAAATCCGGTTGTCCAACTTACTAGAACTAATAGCTAAGTATATAAACTTTAATGTTATTTTTTTTTCAGAAGACACGGGGAAGGAAAACGTTTCCCCAAATTCCAGTAAAGCACGAAGTGCGGGGCGTCAATGTTGCTGTTGTACCAACAGGGTTTACGATCACAATGGTAACAAAACAGGGTTTCATTTCTTCAGTGTCCCAACGGAGAATCCTTTAAAGATACTTTGGTGCAACCGAATGGGAAAACAGGAAGGAAAAGATGGTTTTAAAGTCACAAAAAACACCAAAATCTGTCATGTGCATTTTGACCCTGGTCACATTCAAAACGTTCCTGGAGGAACACGGTGGGATTTGAGACCTGACGCCGCACCCGTGAAAGCACGCAGGTCCCCAGATGGTCAACAAATTACTAGTACAACAGCTATTCCAAAGCGGAAACCACCAACGCAGAGGTCTGGATATTTTCAACCAAAGAAACTTAAGTTGGACAAAATAAATGATACAGTTCATTGCCCAATATTTCAGCCAAAATCTTTACTAGTTCTTGCTTCAGTGGCCCTTCAATCACATCACAAATCTATTTCTCAGGAAAATAAATGTCTGAAGACCCAAGTACATGATTTAAAACAGAAACTCAAAGAAACCGAGGATTGTCTAAAGAAAAGAACATTCGGAGTTCATGTCCTGGAAAATGACGATCTTTGCCAGCACTATACAGGATTCCCCAACTACGAGCGCCTGGAAATTTGCATTGATTTTTTAGAAGTTGGTGCCAATGGCGAAAATGTAATCCTGAAAGGATCCAACAATAATCCCAAGTGTGGGGGCAAGCAAATTTTTCCCCACATGGTGACACTAAAAATTTTACTTCGCTTGGGGGGGGGGGGCAACTGCCCCCTCTGTCCCTACGCTAGCTACAACACTGCTTTCCAGGGCAATAACTGTTTCAGTCCTTAGTCATATTACTACACCACCAATTCCAGGGCTATGCAGCTACACTCAAAGAGGGAGTACTTGGCATTTGAGGTGATAGGGGGGTGTTCAATGGGTGACATTTTGGTTTTGTATTTTGGAGAGTTAACAACGTTGCCATGTATTTTGGGGCACAATATGAAGCCCATATATTTTGGGGGTATAAAATTCTACCCTCAGAACCTATCACTTCAAATGCCAATTTCATTTTATGATTGAGAGGCATACACAGAAATATGGCAATGGGCAAGTCCAGAAATATATGTACCCTGGGGGCGGGCAGCATTTAGAAATTCTGAATGGGACGGGAGTTTTCAAGCTCGGAATTCTGCCTGCATGGTTTTTTTTAAGCTGGAAGCTAGTATAACCTCTCAGGAATTCTATATGCATGGGAGGAGGGGGGTAAAAAACGAAGTGCCACCCGTCCCTGGGGTACATATATTTTCTGCAATTGCCCAATAGTGAATGTGTGATAAACATATGGGTTCTTGTACTCTGTGGCAATGGAACACAAGTGAATGAATATTAATTTTAAACAACACCCGAGTGAAACAAATTGATGGGAAAAATTCTGCTTTTCCAAGAACCGAATGCAACACAGGAAATTGCTCTGTTGGAATAAAGAATTGTCTTATTTATTTCTAAATATTATTTATTTGTCAATTCATATCCTCAGATTCGAAGACAGCAGCAAAAATTTGCATCATTATCATAAAAGGGAAATTTAAATTGTAACTCAGTCCATATCCCAGGAAAAAGTACAAAGGACTTACAGGGACTGCAAATGAGACCAGAAATCAACAACCCAAAAAACCCTTTCTCTCATAGCTGTACCCAAGAATCTTTCCCTGCTAGCAGAGGCCTCTAAAGAATCTCTGATTCCCTCAAGTACCAAATTTGTATATAAAATGTGTAATTTATGATTAATATTTGAATTGTATGAATTGTAAATTTCTTCTGTATTCACAGAATAATTGTCATCATCATAATTGAATTGTACAGAATTAAAAATTTCTAGAAACTGTATCACAGAATGGGCAGTTGCAAAATAAAATCTGCACCCCCTGGCGAGGATCCAAGTCTCAGCTATCCACTCTGGAATATTTTAATTTGACCACAGAGGGGTGCAGATTTTAAATGCTACTGCCCAAAAACGGGTGTCTAGAAAACTAAGATCTAGAAAACAAAGATGAAAGACGCAAGACCTAGAAAACTAAGATCTAGAAAACTAAGATCTAGAAAACTAAGATCTAGAAAACTAAGATCTAGAAAACTAAGATCTAGAAAACTAAGACCTAGAAAACTAAGATCTAGAAAACTAAGTCCTAGAAAACTAAGATATAGAAAACTAAGACTGACAAATTTTCTCTTACCATTTCGCTTTTGAGTTTCTGCAAGATCATACAGCGTCGACCCGTACTCCTCGCCATAAATCAAGGAAACAAAGAACCTCGAACTTTTCTGCTATAAACAGACTTCATTCCAAACAAGATCTACTCCAACTTCAAGAATACATCCTTATTGTATTGGTCCGTTAGGTTTTTGAAACTCACGATGTACAAATCAGCCAACAAACAACGCAAGCATTCGATAACAAACATTTATTTGTCCGCCATGTTGGATTCAGATGCTGGCTTGTGGGTTGCCTGTGGTGACAAAAATCCGCAATGTTTTTCTCAAAAATAGAAGCAAGCGATGGAAACCACTCCAGCAGTAGGAATAAACTATTTTTACCTTGATTCTTTGAGTTTTACCTTACCACCAGTGATATTTTCTAAGTTTTCACAGGATCTTAGTTTTCTAGATTGCCCATACAAAAATGGGTGCAAATCTAGAAAACCAAGATCCTCAATTTTTCTCACAAAAATACAAGCACCCAAAACAGAAACAACTCTACTAGTACAAATAAACTACCAGTAACTTGATTCTTTGAGTTTTACCTTGTCACCAATCATATTTTCTGAGTTTTCACAGGATCTTAGTTTTCTAGATTGCCCATACAAAAATGTGTGCAAATCTAGAAAACAAAGATCCTCAATTTTTCTCACAAAAATACAAGCAATCAAGACAGAAACAACTCTAATAGTATAAATAAACTACCAGTAACTTGATTATTTGAGTTTTACCTTGTCACCAATCATATTTTCTGAGTTTTCACAGGATCTTAGTTTTCTAGATTGCCCATACAAAAATGGGTGCAAATCTAGAAAACCAAGATCCTCGACTTTTCTCACAAAAATACAAGCAATCAAAATAGAAACAGCTCTAATAGAACAAAATAAACTATCATTAACATGATTCTTTGAATATTACCTTGTCACCAATCATATTTATTTGCTGAGTTTTCATGCGGGTGCATCTGGATCCCAACTTACCATTGTGTGGTTCCAGAAAATATCCATACACCCCTCCACGGAAGGGTGTTGGAAAGTGCCCCCCACCCCTCTGGAATTTCCAAGGAAAAATACAGTATTTGTATGGAAATGATCAGGTAAATTGACCCCCACACCCCACCCCTCCAGAATTTCCAATGCCCTTCCGTAGGGGGGGGGGGGGGGGGGGCTGAAATAGTATGATGTTTTGAATAATAAAATCACCTTTGAAAAATATATTTATCATGATAAAATAAAGTTTATTTACCTTTTGTGTCATAAGTTATTTGTGTTTGCGGGGGTATTGGATGAGTTTTGAGCTCGTAAGTAGAGGGGCCAGTGAATCTACTGAAGGGTGCTATAATGAAAACCACCCAAAGTAGTGACCAGCAGTGGTATTCCCCCCAAAAATACATGCAGTGTATTCCCCAAACCGAACACAACTCACAGCAGGGGTGTGGATATAGGGGAGGGGTTGTGGGGCTTGCAACCCCCCTAAGAGAGTGAGTGATATATTAGTAGTAAATTTAAAATGTTAGAACTCAGTACGATTGTAACCAGTCAAACTTGGCTGGAACCCCTCCTCTGAACCCCTCCTTCCAAATGGGAGTAGGGGTTGCCCCCCCCCCCCCCCCCCCCCCCCGAGAAATCCAAGTTTTCACAAATTGCTTTACCCCTGTTGAAATTTACGACTCCTGCGTGCACAACTCTTGTGGAAATTCCACATTCTCTTTGTGGCCCTGGGGAAATGGAAACTTCAAATGGATGCCCTGTAGAAAGATGGCCCTGTGGAAATTCTAAGAACGAAAAAAACGACCGAGGTAACAGATATAAAATGGAACAACCTAATATTTGCACCTACTTTTGTATGGGCAACCAAAGATCCTGTGAAAGCTAAGACCTATTAGTCAAATCACACTAGTGGTGTATTATCAATGCTACGTTCTGATTGGTTGAGCTACTAGTAGGCTATAAGTTATAGCCTACTAGTAGCGAAAAGTGTCGGATTTGAAAGCCAGAAAATGGCAAATGACCAGAACAAAAATATTTTTCTGGCAATACAAATTGACCTACTACCTTGGTGACAAGGTAAAACTCAAAGAATCAAGTTACTGGTAGTTTATTTGTACTAGTAGAGTTGTTTCTGTTTTGGGTGCTTGTATTTTTGTGAGAAAAATTGAGGATCTTGGTTTTCTAGATTTGCACCCATTTTTGTATGGGCAATCTAGAAAACTAAGATCCTGTAAAAACTTAGAAAATATCACTGGTGGTAAGGTAAAACTCAAAGAATCAAGGTAAAAATAGTTTATTCCTACTGCTGGAGTGGTTTTCATTTCACTTGCTTCTATTTTTGAGAAAAACATTGCGGATTTTTGTCACCACAGGCAACCCACAAGCCAGCATCTGAATCCAACATGGCGGACAAATAAGTGTTTGTTATGGAATGCTTGCGCTGTTTGTTGGCTGATTTGTACATCTTGAGTTTCAAAAACCTAACGGACCAATGCAATAAGGATGTATTCTTGAAGTTGGAGAAGATCTTGTTTGGAATGAAGTCTGTTTATAGCAGAAAAGTTCGAGGTTTCTTTGTTTCCTTGATTTATGGCGAGGAGTAATTAACTTACGGGTCAACGCTGTGTGATCTTGCAGAAACTCAAAAGCGAAATGGTAAGAGAAAATTTGTCAGTCTTAGTTTTCTAGATCTTAGTTTTCTAGGTCTTAGTTTTCTAGGTCTTAGTTTTCTAGATCTTAGTTTTCTAGATCTTAGTTTTCTAGATCTTAGTTTCTAGATCTTAGTTTTCTAGATCTTAGTTTTCTAGGTCTTGCATCTTTCATCTTTGTTTTGTAGATCTTAGTTTTCTAGACACCCAGCATCTAAATCCAATATGGCGGACAAATAAGTTTGTTATCGTAAGCTTGCGGATGCTTGCGCTGTTTGTTGGCTGATTTGTACATCGTGAGTGTGACAAGCGTTACGGACCAAGCTATAAGGATGTATTCTTGAAGTTGGAGTAGATCTTGTTTGGAATAAAGTCTGTTTAATAGCAGAAAAGTTCGAGGTTCTTTATTTCCTTGATTTATGGCGAGGGGTCGACTGTCCTAGAAACTCAAGCGAAATGGTAAGAGAAAATTTGCCAGTCTTAGTTTTCTAGATCTTAGATTTCTAGGTCTTAGTTTTCTAGATCTTAGTTTTCTAGATCTTAGTTTTCTAGATCTTAGTTTTCTAGATCTTAGTTTTCTAGATCTTAGTTTTCTAGGTCTTGCGTCTTTCATCTTTGTTTTCTAGATCTTAGTTTTCTAGACACCCCCCAAAAACAGTCATCAATAAAAGAATAAATGTGTTTCCATACACTGATTAAGAATTTTTTTTAAAGCAGCTACAGTAATACAAAATATACTGTCACATGGGGCACTTCCTCAAACCTCTGGGATGAGAATGCTTGGATGAAAAATAATTTAGGGATTCATTTATAGTTTGGACAACTGGGGCAAAATTAATAGAAAATAATTATGTCCAACTTTTTCACAGTGTCATGGGGGGGGGGGGGGGGGGGGGTGGGCATTTTGGGCAATACACAGTCAAAATTAAATGATCACCCCTCTAATAAGTAATAGCGGAGCGGAGCACCAAACATAATACGTCTGAATTCTGATACCACTTTTCTTTAGGTATGGTGCTCCGCTATCACTTAATGCCATGCCAGATTTGAATGCACATATCTGTCGTTTGAGAATGGATGCCAATTTGCTGTTATCGAGGTTAAAATGCAAAGGTAGACGAGAAGACGATGTTTAGTGAGACGCCCTCGTTCCCTTAGACCGTTTGACATTTGATCAGTACCCTGGGAAGCAGAGGCTCAAAGCTTCACTCGTCCATACTGACACGGTCAAGACCCAGCCGCGATAGCGTACCCAGGGTATTTGATGGGGAGAGTGGCATTTTTTTTAAGTCGATATTTGTTCACGTCCAGTTTTGCTGCTCGATTTTTTCCTGATAATAAAAATTCAATAAAATACGATTTGAAGCTCTCATCTTATACCGGAACTCCCCGCGCCCAAGGCGCGGAGTTGAGCCCCATACGTATCATTCAACGTCGCATGAGAAAGCAACCCATCCAAGCCAAAACGGAACGTTCAGCGGTTTACGATAACATCGTGGGCTCACAAAAATCCCAGAACTCTTGAAAATACCTTTAATAATGAGCACTTGTATACTTGGCTAACATTGAATAAGTTAACTTTAAATGTTAAAAAAATCTAATTTTGTCATTTTCCATCCCCGTCAAAAGAAACTTAATTACAAACTACAAATAAATATTTTTGATAATGAAAACAATAGTAACGTTCCTTTGGAGTGCAAAGATTTTTTGAAATACTTAGGTGTCTTTATAGATAAAAATCTAAATTAGAAAACTCATATTAATTGCAGAGATTATCACTGACCGGAAGGTCAAGTCTATAACCGCTGACCAGACTAAGCTTACGAGTCGGCCATTTTGTTTTAGTTTACGAACACTAGTTCTCACGTATGTAGTTCATTACTCTGATCATCACTTTACTACGTAAGTTGATTCTTGTCTTACTGTATTTAGTCCCTTAGTATTAGTGTCTAACTGTATTATTATTTGATTTATGTGAACTAGGACTCGTTCATCGTTGAGATTATTAAACCATATCTTCATCGAGGAGCCTAATTACTTCATGAACGAGTCGTAAACAATGGTCGTCGTAGAATGTTCAGTACCCGGCTGCGAGTTCAAGACCTCGGACCTCTCCGAGCAGCTCGTCATCGCCCTCCTAGGAAACCATGCCTTAGCGCACACCAGTCCACAGAGTCACTCAGCACCGGCGCCTATCAGAGGGCCCAAGTTGATACGGCCTACCGTCGACATCGGCGTGTCTATCGAGGAACGGAACGTGTTTCTAAGACGCTGGGAAGTGTTTCGAAGGGGATCTGGGATCGACGAGGGATCAGCCCCATCCCAGCTGTTTCAATGTGCAGGAGCGGAGCTGGGCGACAGTCTCCTTAAGACGAACCCGTGCATCACATCCGAGACCCTACCAGCTCTTCTCACGGCGATGCGTTCCCTCGCTGTAATCCCGGTAGCCACATGCGTCTTACGAACGGAACTGCTGCAGCTGCATCAAGAGCGAGACGAAGCATTCAGAGCGTTCACCGCCAGGGTGCATGGGAAAGCAGAGACCTGTGCCTTCAACGCGACATGCGAGTGTGGGAAAAACGTAAATTATACAGATCACGTCATCCGGGACGTCCTGCTGAACGGCCTCTCCGACCCTGACATCCGCCGAGAGGTATTGGGGACGAAAGATATTCTCACCAAGCCAATCAACGATGTCATTGCGCTCGTAGAGAACAAAGAAATGGCCCGCAATGCCCTCCCATTGGCAACACTCTCTAGCATCTCCACTTTCAAGACTAAACAGACACCCCCCACGACCCAGCCCCCGGCCCCGGCCCCGGCCCCGGCCCCGGCCCCAGCGGACAGGGAGAAGGAGTCCGCCTGTCCAGACTGCAAGACCAGTTTCAAGATTTTCACCGAAGGAACCCGAGGATGGAACACTAAGCCCCACCAGGTGTGCATCACCTGCTACAGGGTACGCCGTAGGAGACAGCACCAGCGGCGCTCGCCCCAGGCCCCCTCATCTCACGTCCAGGCTGTAGAAACAGACCCTATCTCACAGATCGCAGCATTCCAGGCAGTGCAACCCCAGAAAAAGCGTCGTGACAACGCTGTAACCACACACGGGTCTATTGGCAAACCGGGAAAACTGGGCCATCACATTTTCTCCAAGGGAGAATGGCGACGGGCACGCCTCCGCGACCACCCACGAGTACCCATTACCATTGAGCTGGACAACACGGAACAGAAAATGAGGGACAACTCGCACCACGGCCTTGCTCCCCCGCTGACGTGTCCGCGGTTGCAGACACCGGTGCACAGTCCGACCTCTGGTCCCTGTCGAACTTCCTAGCCTGTGGCTTCTCCCGTGATGACCTACATCCCATCCAGATGATGTTGTCAGCAGCTAACCGTTCCCCTATCTCGATCGAAGGGGCGTTCTTCGCTAAGCTCACTACAAAGTCAAACCAGGGTGATGTATCCTCATGCCGGTCCATGGTCTACGTCAGCAGCTCGGTTCAAGACATGTACTTGTCATACGCATCGTTACTCAACCTCGGCCTCCTCGCAAGTGGATTTCCGTCTGCCCATCACGTGGCCAACCTAGATAGCCACCACGACGACGGGTCACACGGGACACCGCCCATCAACGCCACGCGACCAATTAACGAGGGCTGCGGGGCAGCCAAACCGCCGCACAACGCCACGTGTAACTGTCCCCAGCGTCAAGCTCCACCACAACGGCCTTCACAGCTACCATTCCCTTGTACACCAGAAACAACGAGAGGATGAAAGAGTGGCTCCTCGAACGGTACGCCCTCTCTACGTTCAACACTTGCCCCCACCGACCGCTGCCCTGTATGGAGGGCCCACCGATCGAGATACACGTGGAGTCCGCAGCCTCACCCAAAGCCTGTCACACCCCGGCCAGCATTCCCCTTCATCGGCAGCAGCGAGTCTACGAATATCTCCTTCGCGACGAGGCGCTAGGCGTAATCGAACGCGTACCCTATGGTGAACCTGTGACATGGTGCCATCGCATGGTGATCACACGGAAACACGACGGCTCCCCACGTCGCACAGTGGATCTATCGCCACTTAACAAATTCTGCAAAAGAGAGACATTTGCCACAGAGTCTCCCTTTCAACTGGCGCGTCGTATCCCGAAGGATACTTGGAAGACGGTGACCGACGCCTGGAATGGGTATCACAGCGTCCCCCTACGCGAGTCAGTCCGTCATCTAACAACCTTCATCACACCGTTCGGTCGCTGGCGCTACACAAGGGCACCCCAAGGCTTCCTGTCATCCGGAGACGGGTACAACCGCCGCTTTGACGCCGTCCTCTCTACGTTCGAGCGAAAGGAACGCTGCGTGGACGACACAATCCATCACGACATCGACCTGGAACAGCACTGGTGGCGAAGCATCGACCTGCTCACACGCGTCGGGCAAGCGGGTATCGTGCTCAATCCCGATAAATTCCAGTTCGCAGAGAGAAGCGTAGACTTCGCTGGCTTCAGAGTATCCGAATCATCAATCGAACCGCTACCAAAATACCTTGACGCCATCAGAGAGTTCCCCTCCCCGACCTCCACCACCGACATCAGGAGCTGGTTCGGTCTAGTGAACCAGGTGGCCAACTATGCCCAGTTGCGCGACATCATGGCACCCTTCAAGCCGTTTCTCAGCCCACGATGTCAATTCACATGGCCCCCTGAGCTTGAGGCAGCGTTCCAGGCCTCTAAAGCGGCCATCGTCGAAGCAATCCGCCAAGGAGTAGAAATCTTTGACATGCAGCGACGTACCTGCCTCCGTCCTGACTGGTCTCGACGTGGTATCGGTTACTTCCTCCACCAACAGCACTGCGACTGCCCGTCAGGCATTCCCGACTGCTGCCCCGGGGATGGCGGATCACTCTGGCAGGCTCCCGCTTCCTATCGTCAGCCGAGCAACGCTACGCAGCAATCGAGGGAGAAGCGCTCGCCGTCGCTTGGGGCCTGGAGCAAACGCGATATTTTACCCAAGGATGTGACAACCTGGTCATCGTCACCGACCACAAGCCACTGACTAAGATCTTCGGTGACAGAACCCTAGATGAAATATCAAGCTCTCGCCTGTTCAGGCTCAAGCAGCGAACCCTCCCATGGCGGTTCGACATCGTGCACAGGCCGTGAAAAACCAACCATGCCGTTGACGCAGCCTCGAGATACCCCTCACCTTCTGGCTCAGTGAATTCCAACACTCACCAGGCACACCTGACGCAATAGAAACAGCACTATTGGCCTCTATCCGCAATGACGCCCAGGAGCTCAGCACAATCCCATGGTCACTCCTCGCTCGAGAAACAGAAGGGGATGCATCCTTAGGCAACATACTCCAATTAATTGCACAAGGGTCTACAAGCTTCGACAGCACACACCCTGCCCTGGTCGGCCTGGTCGTGCTACTTTACCAAGACCGCGTAGTGGTCCCCACATCCCTCCTCAGCCAAGTCCTACAACACCTCCATGTCGCTCACCAAGGAGCTTCCATGATGTGCCAGGAATGACACAGGACATTCGCCACACGAGGGAGAGATGCGCCGACTGCAACAGGAACGCCCCATCGCAAGCCGCCACACCTCCACCCCCATCTCCACCACCCTCAACCCCATTCGAGGCAGTCTTCGCGGACTTCTTCGACTACGGTAGACGCCATTACCTCGTAGTAAGAGATCGACTCTCGGGCTGGGTAGAAAAAACGGAGCTCATCGGCCGGAACCAAACTTGGAGGCTCCACGGGCCTGGTTCGCCACCTACGCTCCTTCTTCGCAACATTTGGCGTGCCAGAGGAGATATCCAGTGACGGCGGCCCAGAGTTTATAGCAGGACATACCGAGCAGTTCCTGCGCCTCTGGGGACACGACTTTCACTTCCGGTTCTTCTAGTCTGAGTCTGCGCAGTTCATACTCTGAATTCCGCTCATTACGAATTCGGGCTACCTGTGGTTCGTTTAGGACGCGTCTCGTCGGACGTTCGAAAACAGTACTTCGCTTTCATTGATCGCCATGAAATTTGTTAATGTTCTTCCCTTACAGTTTATAGCGGAGCTCCTTTGCGGCCGAAAGCCGCAGAGCGGAGCACCATACCTAAGAAAAAAGCTTTCAAATGATCGCAAATATAGCGCATGTATGATATCCCCACAGGGTACCCAAAGCATCACGGGTTGCAAAGGGACGCGAGTGAATTTTCGACGTCGAGGCATTTTCCCGCCATTTTCCCGGCAGTGAGGGGGGAGGGGTGGGTAGTCGGGGGGGGGGGGGGGATGCTGCTCACGTGACCGACTACAGGAAACCCAAACATCTTGACGAATCTTTTGATAGAAAAATATCGACTGTACGCGACTACAGAACTGTGCTACGCAAGTGATAATTTGTTTACAAAAAGCCAGGGAGTACAAGACAATGTCTGAGCCGTGTCTGAAGAAATCAGAAGAGTGTCTTCCTATCATCTAGAAGTCCAACCAAGATTTTAGCGCCGAGTAGAATTGCAATATGGCTGTGCATTTCCTTGCGAAGTCATTCTTCATCTTCTCACCATTTCTTTCACAAAGAAATGGTGGGGTTTTAATAACTGGGCAGTGACTTTTTGAAGAGTGAAATTAACTGGGAGAAGCCGCAATTTCCACTACGGCAGAAGCTGTGAAGGGACGGTTTTATTTGTAGAAATAATTAGCAACACAAGTCGGGTCTTTAATGGCGGTCGAGCAATTCGTGGTTCAAAATTCCTGGATAAAGCAGTGTTTATTGGGAGATGGCAGGACCTTCACAGTTCCGAGGTTCTTTCTATACACGGGAGAAAAAAACTACTCGGGATGAAGGTGCTAAAAGTTAGTATACTGTGTTAGTAAACATCAAGCATTTTAACCTTTGAATCCTAGCTAGAACAAAGCCGGCGTGACATTGAAACGCGAATTTGTTTTAGCTTCAAAATAAAATATGCATTTGAGTTAATATGCGACCCCGAAAATCTCCAGAATTCCTTTAACTTTCTAATAAGGCTAACTATTGCTTGAGCCGTGTGTGTTGAGAAAAACATTAGGTTTCTGCACGCTCAGTGGCATTTCTCGAAATCAAAACAAGAACCACAAGGTGGCTAAAGAAAAGTGAGTTAAACAAACGCCTGTCACATTACATAAAGACTAACATATTATCATTATTCTGATTCACAGATAAATAAGAACGCTGAAAAACGTGATCTATTCTCAGCGCTCTTCTTCACTCTATAAGCTATGGGAGAAAACGTTGGTTGCCTTAAAGAAAGGAAATAGTGCGCAAGGGTAGGGCCGGGAGGGAGAAAAGGAATTTAAGGCAACCGACGCAGAATTGAGTGAAGAAGAAAGCTGTGAACTCGGTAGGCCCTGCAAATAACCTTCCGAGTGTTCGTGCGAAGTGATGCTCATTAATATGTATCTAGCTTAAATAGTGCAGAAGACCGCTGAAAATAGTGATCTATTCTCAGCGCTCTTCTTCACTCTATAAGCTATGGGAGAAAACATTGGTTGCACAGGAATGAATAGCTATAGTACCAACCTTAGAATATTCACAACGATTTACTCCTTCCCAATCTCATCTTAACTCAATAAAACAACACCAAGAGACCGGAAAAGCGCAAGAAAAATGTTTTTTTTAAAGCGTAAAAGTATGTATACGCGGGGGAGGTTGTAAGGAATCTATGCTAGCGCAAATAGAAAATGAAATTGCTTTTTTTTCGCTGAGAGCGGAAGAGGGAATAATATATAGATTTTAGGCACTGGCTAAAGCCGTAGCTTCCGGTTACAATGAGACAAAAGCTAGGCAGCCCTTGTACATAGCTGATCACCATAAATACTACGTGACCACAAGCCGTTGCACCCCCCTTGCCACTTAAACAACGTCAACCAAGTTAGGTTGCTCAAGGTTAATCAATTGCCAAGATATATACCTTCTGTCGTCCGATGACGTCATAGATGACGACATACGTGACCACATAGTTGCACCCCCTTGCCACGATAATTTCTACCCGAAAAATGCCAAAAATACTTGTGAACATCTACTCTATTTACAACCCAATCTAAGACCTCTGTGGAAAATGCAGAGGGTAGCGGAGTGGAAGGTATACTATGGCTAGACCGGCTATTGCTTGACTGACAAAATACCTGATGTGTGAGAGTACAGGCTGTCACTCCCTGGGCAAATACTGGGATAACCAAGAGATGGAACCTACGACTCGTTTACAAGCGCTACTTTCTGGTTAAATGTAGGGTCGACCTCCTAATCTGATGTGAGAGACACCTTACAACGTAGGGGAGAAGAACTGGGAAATAGCCAAGAAATAATAGTAAGAGAGGCCGACGAGAAAGGCAGAAAACATGGATGAAAAAACCTTGCCCAGGGAGTAGACAGCCTTGGAGTACGGTATTCCGAGAAGACCAGTTTAGAGGTCTTTTCCAAGACTGACACTCCAAAATTACCTAAGAGGAAAATGGGTAGGGACCCCCCAACCTAAGTAGTGAGTATAGACAAAAGAGAACGAAGGGGTGTGCAAGAAAAAATAAAACATAGAAAGCATGGGAAAAGGAAAATGAGATGAACTACGAGAAAATTATAGAGGCCGAAGCTGAAGTTAAGTAAACAAAGATAAGTAAAAATGAAACCCATAAAAACTTTGCGTCAACTCATTGACTAAATGAGTGTAGATTACACGAGTATAGATTATTAATAGAAGTAATACATTATCAACTCATAGTCTATGCGTCCAGGTCGAAACAAATCAAATCGACAAAGAGTGAATATTGATTGTAAGAACCCAACTTTGGTTTCTCGCAGCAGCTTTGTACGACGGAATTACAATAACATAAGACCAGCGAAGCGCGGCCAGCATACCCAGCGAAGCGTATTATGATAATGGAGTGCCTGGACAGAATAAATATCTTATAATTCACTGACCGAATAGAAATACTATAGGTAAATCCATTGCCTGACGAGGGAATTCCACGCTAAATTTCACGCGAAAAACCGATATCGCTCGAGTCGCGCAGCGACGAGAGCGATATCGGTTTTTCAAGTGAAATTTAGCGTGGAATTCCCGAGTCAGGTAATGGATTTTCTTTGAATCCCATGCCGGACATTTTTAGAGAATAAGTCTAAATTTAAGGGAATTGACAGTGGATTTCGAGTGCTTGAAAGCCGCGCTAGTGCGAAAGCGATGGAATTTTCTGAATCTCAAAACGAAAGTCCCTTGAAATTAGGCTTTGCTGCAATAGCGAATCTCTAAAACATGAAATTACAATATATAATGTTTAGATGAGAGAAAATTCATTCAGTTCAGTGTTCAGTGTTCATTCAGTTCAGTGTCAACACACTGAAAGTGACTGAAGCCAATTTGACTACGAAAGCGATCGAGTCTACAAAGAGTTTCAAATGATTTGAATTAGTAGAATTATCTTACTGATCGAAAATGTTTTAACTTTTAAAGCTTACTTGTTTGATTTCTTGTTCCCTTACGGCTTTCTATCTCCTTTATTCTTGGTAAAAAGTGCAGCTCCTGTTGCATGTGCTTTCCACCTCTAACATTTGACAGAACTTTTCAATCGATGACAGAACTTTTAAGTCGAACTAGCCAACAGCTTCTCGTTGAAATTATCTTGTAAAGTAAATATCTGGACATTGCCTTGCATACCCAGGGTAGAAATACCCGAAACGTTGGAGGAACCAGAGAGATTTTGTTTCCAAAACTTGTTGTGTTGACCAGACAAGAGTTTTGTGTCTTGTGGAGGCGCGTGTGTGCCCACGTTTCACAAAGCGCGCGAAAAACTGTGATACGAAAAATGGAGATAAATACATTTCCCCTGCTTTTATCGTAGCTAACTTCTATAGGTAAATCCATTACCCGACGAGGGAACTCCACACTAAATCTCACGCGAAAAATCGATATCGCCGCGACGAAATGTAATTTCGTAGAAATTTAATTTCGTGGGCGTCCTGTGTTTTCATTAGATTCTACTTTTGCAGCCATGTAATTCCACAAAAAATCTCCCTCGATTTCAGCCAATCAGCGCGCGAGATAGAGTCATAGCATGGGATTCTATAAAAAATAGAACACAAAACGATTACACACTTATAATATATAGATTTAGGCAATGCCTAAAAGCGGAACTCCAATCATACACATCCCATGTCTTACTCACAGGGAGCTCACCTTTACAATTTAAATCAAGAAAATTCATGTTACCATTATATGGCAATGATAGTATTAGCGCGTTCTGATATGCTAACAAGTCGCAGTTCACGACTGACAAAAGATAATCTCCTTGAAATAAAATAAAAAATAAGATTTTCAGCGAAATCCACAACAAAGAACACTTGACATAGTATTTGTCTCATTGTACTAACTAAATCTAACATGTGACAAAGGAAAATCAAGGCTAGAATATCAGAAATGACCTGTTTACATAAGGCAAAGCAGGGCCAAAAAGTCACAAGTCAAGCTTACTCAAAACTATAATTCGAGTTTAGCCGGAGAAAAAGAAACCTTGAGGGAGCCAACTAAAGCAGCAAAACGTAAAAGTTACATGTAAAGTCAGAGTTTTCTCATCAGGAATACAATAAACTTGGAAGCTAAAAATATAAATAGTATAAGAAGCAATTTCAAGCTTTGTGCTTACCGATAACTGATAGTGAAGTCGTTTCTTTCCTCCGAAAGTCTCCGTCGTGTTGAGTTGAATTCATTCTTACTTGGCAAGCTTTTGCACAAAGCCAATTTTCCTAAATATATTATTCGGCTAAAACCATTGCAATTTTCTGTTATTGTCAATCCTGTTCAATCCAGTTGTGACTCCCTGTTCGTAGATCTCATATGAGTATTCGAAGAACACGTCGTTTGCAGCTTGTACGGAAGAAACTGTTGTTTTTCTTGACAGAAGAACGCCGAAGTCTTGCTTCGCCGTGGGCCGGGTATTCTGCAATCTAGCCTTTGAATCTTTTGCAACTCCCTCCATAGTTTCTCCAAAATGACTAAACAACATTATGAAATATCGGCGAAGAAATCGAATCCGAAGTATTTTGACAATCATTAGAGAATTCTTTTGAGCAAATTTGGCGTGGTTCGCACCCACGAGTTTGTCTCAGTTTGACTCAACAAAAATTTCGTCTGAATGAACTCGAGTGAGCCGACGCGGGCGCGTGTTTTGTGAGTTTTTTTCGGCGGGAAAATGAAGGAGCGACTTCCGGTCCGTGTCCTCTGCCAACCACCGCGTCAAAGCACCGCGGCGCTGTGCTGGAGGACAAAATGACACGCGCGCGCTCAGTGATCCAAGACGGACTGTGATTGGCTGTGTACACGGGTCGCCACTAACGCAAGTGCGCATGCGTAAATAAGAGCCCGCGATGTTTTCGTAAGCCGCTGAACGTATCGTTTTGGCTTGGATGGGTTGCTTTCTCATGTGACGTTGAATGATACGTATGGGGCTCCACTCCGTGCCTTCGGCACGGGGAGTTCCGCTATAATAGTAAACTAAGCGTAAAGAAAAGCTCGGTAAAATTTTGTAAACCAGTATGAGTAAACGAAAAATAGGGTTTGTAACCAGTAGAGCTAATTGTAGCGAATGTTACTGGTAAAATTTTGTGTCAAACCAGTGACTAAAAATATCAGAAAAATATCTCGTCGACCCGACGACCAGAAAATACTCGTTAACATTTTGAGTCAACCCAGTGACTAATAGAATGTAGACTACTAGTAGACTAGCAACCAAGAAACCTAGAATTTTGCGTAAACACGGTGACCAGATAAAAAGTACAGAATCGTCGGCCCAGCGACCATAACTCGTTTATATTGTGAGTCAACTCAGTGACTGACAGAATGCACACTAATCTACCATGCTAACAAGAAACCCATTAAAACTTTGTGTCAACCCAGTGACTAAATGACTGCAGACTTGTCGACCCAGCGACCAAGAAAAACTCGTTAACAATTCGAGTCAACCAAGTGACTAAAAGAATGCACACTAGTCGACTCTGCGACCAAGAACTCATGAAAACTTTGCGTCATCTCAGTGACTAAATGAGCGTAGACTCGTCGACCCAGCGACATTATAACATTATGAGTCAACCCAGTGACTAAAAGGACTAAAAGAGTGCACACTAGTCGACTCTGCGACCAAGAACTCATGAAAACTTTGCGTCATCTCAGTGACTGAATTCCTACGGAATCTCTGGGTGTACCCTACGCTGGATCGACTCGTTTCTCTGCGAACGTAAACAGCGGGTAGTGGTCAATGGGACATGCTCTGATTGGGCTGACGTAACATCTGGAGTGCCTCAGGCACTGTCCTCGGCCCAGTTTTGTTTAACCTGTTTATCAATGACGTTGTTGATGTAGTGAGCCCTGACTCTGTGATCCGCTTATTTGCTGATGATTGTATGTGCTACAGAGTAATAAGATCTGTAGCCGACTGCGAGGCTCTTCAAGGAGATATTAATAGCCTAGCCTCCTGGGCAGATACTTGGCTCATGGACTTCGCTCCTTCTAAATGCAAAACGATGCGCGTTTCTACCAAGATCCGGAACTTCCAGCCCTATCTATACAATCTTAAGGGCGTGGCACTCGACTCCGTCCAAGAGGTTAAATACCTTGGCGTCACTCTTACGCACGACCTACGTTGGAATAAACACGTAGCCGACATCACACGCCGAATCCTGGGTCTCTTAAGGAGGAACCTCTACTTCTGTGATCAAGGGACAAAGGAGACTGCCTATTTCGGTCTTGTGCGCCCTATTCTTGAATACGTATGTGCTATTTGGGACCCTAGTACAGATAAACTCACAAACGAAATCGAGAAAGTCAAAAGGCGCGCAGTCCGCTTCGTGACCGCGGACTACATAAATTACGAACCCGGAGCGATCACAAGTCACCTTATCAACCTAGGATGGCAGCCTCTCAAAACACGCAGACAGGCCGCAACCATCTGCCTGCTGAACCAGGGACTTAACTTCTTGTCAGTTCTCCCACTTGAGGGGCTAACATCACCATGGCGTACTTCACGGCACATGCACTCTAAACCATTCATGGTGCCATTTGCTAGGACAGTTAGATTTAAACTCAGTTTTCTACCGAGAGCCATTAGGCTTGGAATTGCTTACCAGAAGCATTAGTTTCAATCCACGGGAATGTTGAGGCATTTGAGGCCCAAGTCAAGGGTCTTTAGTTTATGCTACACCTGAGCCATTGCGCTATGCATTTATATATATATATATATATGTTGCATACATAATAAAAGTGAAGTGAAGTGACTAAATGAGTGTAGACTCGTCAACCCAGTGACTAAAAGAAATGCATTTCAAGTCAACCCAGTGACGAAAGGAAAGTACACAAGTCGACTCTGCGACCGAGAACCATTAAAACTTGACGTCAACCCAGTGACAACTCAGTAAATAAGTGTAGATTTGTCGACCCAGCGACCAGAGAAACTCAAATAACATAACGAGTCAACCCAGTGACTAAAAGAAATGCACACTATAGACTCTTAGATCAAGAGGTCGCATGAAATTTTTGCAATACAAATAGTACAAACAGGTTCGGCCGTCCCGGCGGCTAAGCTTCTGTCAACCCTGTGACTTAGTAACGCGAAACGGACGGAATAAAAAGGAAAAAACGAAAAACTTACAACTTGGACTTGTGGGCCTAGAGGACTATTAGCCCCGGCCATGTTGTAGAGGAGCTCCGTAAGGCATGGCTTTAACCTTCCGAGTGTTCGTGCGAAGTGATGCTCATTAATATGTATCTAGCTTAAATAGTGCAGAAGACCGCTGAAAATAGTACTGTATTGTATCGAGCGGCACACAAGAAAACCTCTGCTCGCTGCTGATCCCTGCTGTTGCTGTACATTTGGCTGGCAGTCAAAACTACTTTACTTTACTTGAGAAGATGGTGAGCCGTGTTCTCTTTGCTGCCTTGGATCCTCGGCAACAGGACAATGACTTATGGTACTGAAGCTGTTTACTTTAGCCTAGTTTCCATATAGTCTTATCTGTCGTATCTGTCTCATCAGTCGACCGTGAAACAATGAAAATTGGAATTCTCTATTTCATATCCTCTTATTCATAGTGTACTACTCTGTTGCTGTTGTTATTGTTTATTTATTTATTTATTTTCTTTATTGTTGGTTAATTATTCTCCTTTGTTTGTCTCTCCCTTTACTAATATATAGATTTAGGCTGAAAGCGGAACTCCAATCATACACACCACACGTCTTACTCACAGGGAGCTCACCTTTACAGTTTAAATCAAGAAAATCATTCATGTTACCATTATATGGTAATGATAGTATTAGCGCGTTCTGATATGCTAACAAGTCGCAGTTCACGACCGACAAAAGATAATCACCTTGAAATAAAATGAAAAATAAGATTTTCAGCGAAATGCACATCAGAGTACTTGACATAGTATTTGTCTCATTGTACTAACTAATCTAACATGTGACAAAGGAAAATCAAGGCTAGAATATCAGAAATGACCTGTTTACATAAGGCAAAGCAGGGCCAAAAAGTCACAAGTCAAGCTTACTCAAAACTATAATTCGAGTTTAGCCGGAGAAAAAGAAACCTTGAGGGAGCCAACTAAAGCAGCAAAACGTAAAAGTTACATGTAAAGTCAGAATTTTCTCATCAGGAATGCAATAAACTTGGAAGTTAAAAATATAAATATCATAGAAGCAATTTCAAGCTTTGTGCTTAGCGATAACTGATAGTGAAGTCGTTTCTTTCCTCCGAAAGTCTCCGATGTGTTGAGTTGAATTCATTCTTACTTGACAAGCTTTTGCACAAAGCCAATTTTCCTAAATATATTATTCGGCTAGAACCATTGCAATTTTCTGTTATTGCCAATCCTGTTCAATCCAGTTCTGGCTCCCTGTTCGTAGATCTCATATGAGTATTCGAAGAACACGTCGTTTGCAGCTTTTACGAAAGAAACTGTTGTTTTTCTTCAGAAGAACGCCGAAGTCTTGCTTCGCCGTGGGCCGGGTATTCTGCAATCTAGCCTTTGAATCTTTTGCAACTCCCTCATAGTTTCTCCGAAATGACTAAACAACATTATGAAATATCGGCGAAGGAATCGAATCCGAAGTATTTTGACAATCATTAGATAATTCTTTTGAGCAAATTTGGCGTGATTCGCACCCACGAGTTTGTCTCAGTTTGACGCAACAAAAATTTCGTCTGAATGAACTCGAGTGAGCCGACGCGGGCGCGTGTTTTGTGAGTTTTTTCGGCGGGAAAATGAAGGAGCGACTTCCGGTCCGTGTCCTCTGACAAGCACCGCGTCAAAGCACCGCGGCGCGCTGTGCTGGAGGACAAAATGACGCGCGCGCTCAGTGATCCAAGACGGACTGTGATTGGCTGTGTGCACGGGTCACCACTAACGCAAGTGCGCATGCGTAAATAAAAGCCCGCGATGTTTTCGTAAGCCGCTGAATGTACCGTTTTGGCTTGGATGGGTTGCTTTCTCATGTGACGTTGAATGATACGTATGGGGCTCCACTCCGTGCCTTCGGCACGGGAAGTTCCGCTATAACTCCTATGAATTGTACATGACTATTATCTGCTTGACCACTGTTACCTAACTCGATTAGCTCTGCTATTTAGGTAACTGTGATTCTCTAATTACTTTAATTCATAGCTTTTCTTGTACTGTATCCTGTTACTACAGAGGGCATTAAAGTATTGTTGTTGTTGTTGTTTCACGGTTGACTGATGAGACGTCAGATACGACAGATAAGACTTTATGGAAACTAGGCTTAAGGGTTTCTTGTGCACAGCAGAAGTATTGAATTGGCACTGTCTACTATTTAGAGTGAATACATAAAACCTTATGATAATATGCTAGTTAGCTTCTTAGTAAAAAGATACCAGTAAGAACAATAGGAAAAAACAAAAATACAAATGTTTTAGTATCATCCTTCATTAGCCTTGATGCATAATGCATGTCGAGACAGGTGGGATGAGGCACAGGCCGTAGGCCGAGCCTCATTACATCCTAGAGTGTGTGATATGTATGTGCCCTCTGATTGTTTTTTCTTGGTGATAACCCATGTGTATGTTTGCATTTCACTGTGCAAAACAGTTAGGGACTGGTCATACATTAGAGGGGGAGGGGAGGGATGGTGCAAATGATAAAGAGAGGGCCATAGTGATTATAGGGTCAGGGAGGCCTGTTCGCCCAAACATGCAGTAATTTCACATGCTGGGCTCTAAATTTCCAGCGCGCATCGTGCGCAAGAGAGTTTAAACTTTCCCTAAAAGCTGACTTAAGTTGTTGATATGTTGTCTCCATCTTGCACTGCTATTATTACATGAAAATGGATTTTAGAAAGTAATAAAAATGTCTTTTTAGCAATATCTAGATCCAGTGAATGATGGGAGAGGGTCACCATTAATTATGTCACCACATTTGGGAGGGCCAACATTTTTCTTGCATCTTGTCAGGGGAGGGTTTCCAAAAAACATGTAGACCAAAATAGAAATGCACCAGCCCTTCCCCCTCTAATTTATGACCAGTCCCTTAGTTGTAATTGCACAGTGCACACACAGTTTGGTTTAGACATAGCTTTTCATACCCTTGTCCCAGGGTGAAGTTTTCCGTGTTTTCGAACCAAGTTTGAAGTCGTATTTGGGTTATATTTCAATGTTTGTTTGTACTTGCTGCAGGTCGACCTCATAGGATGCTCTGTTTCTTGCTGAAACTTCACCCTGGGACACTGACTAGGATTCTCAGTTCTATCAATCAAAGGCTGACCTTCAGGGCCTCCTATCATTGGATGATGAATTTAGCGCCTTCTCATTGGCAGCATGATTAGTTCCGGAACAAGATCGTGCCAATCATCTCCCCTTGAATAATACAATGTCATTCCGGAACTAAACCTGCTGCCAATGAGAAGGCGCCAAATGCGTCATCCAATGATAGGAGGCCCCCGAAGCCCCACCTTTGGGACTGACGTTTTTGATTGATAGAACTGAGAATCCTAGTGAGTGTCCCCAGGTGAAGTTTCAACAAGAAACAGAGCAAGACTAGAATCACTGAGGCAAAACGAACTACCATTGAAATCACCCAAATACGACTTCAACTTGGTTCGAAAACACGGAAACTTCACCCTGGGACCAGGGTAAGCTCTTCATGACTATTTATGCAATTAAAAGTGGTATACCTTTCATTGAGTTGGTGTGATACAAAATCATGTAGCACCCCTATTAGTGATACCCATGGGAATTGATTTTGTTTTGATTAATTGCTCTAGATTTCCATGAACTGATGGAAGATTCCTCATATGAATCTCCATCTTCATAATCCATAATCTTATTGTTATGTGTAATGCATGGTACATAGACATAGATAGTACTGACTTTGTGTGGTTCCAGAAAATATCCCCCCCTCCACGGAAGGGATTGGAAACGCCAGAGTGGTTGGGGGGTCAACTATCCTGACTTCTTCCATACAAATACTGTATTTTATTTTATTTATTTGTTTATTTATTTATTTATTTATTTTTTTTTTTGGGGGGGGGGGGGGGGGGGGGGTACTTTTCAACACCATGGGAGGGGGATGGATATTTTCTGGAAGGTCCACACAATGCCAGATTATCAAATACTCATCTCCAATGGTGGGTTTTGCACACATGGAAGGTAGTTTTTTATTTCAAGGGGGTGGGGGAGAGGACTGGGGAATTCAGCACTGTTTTCAATAAAGTGTTGGCCTCCCTTGCATTTTTAGGGAAAACATCTTGCCCCCATCTGCAGGGGTCTAGGAAAGGTGCAAACCTCCCTCACCTTGGTATATGTTTTGTTCCAAGGCTTCTGAGAAGACTATGCATCATGAAAAAAGTGTATATATAAAATAGTAGTTTAAGTTATGAACTAGGAGGTATTAAATGGACAATTAATTAAATGGAAAGTAACATGTAAGAGAATGGTGTGCCAAGCTTTCATATAGGTATGGCCCTACCCTTGTGCCTCCCTACCCCCACTCCCCACCACTCAAGAAAAAAAAAACGTTCCTTCCCTTACAATTGGAATTTGCAATAAATTTTACACAGAAATTCAGTCAAAATACCAAAATTGACAACCAACTACAGTATTCTGAATTTCTCTGCTTATTCATGTTGGGTATTTTCTGGGGTGACACATTTTAATAAAAATACACTGAACATGTAATAATATGGTACATGTATGGTATGTATATGTTGAAAATATTAAAAATATTTGTTGGAAATATTAAAACAGCTCATGACAAAGAAAAGCTTTTCTCTTGATTACACTGTTGCACCTTGTTAGAATTATTCCATTGTGAGGGGCTAGTACCTAATTTTTTACCTTTCTTTCGTGCTTATTTTCATCTGTATCTCTGTATACTGCACATATTTAGAGACATTTTTTCTGAAAAGATTATTATAGTGACAAACCATGTACACAACCGGGAGCTCCGCTTTTAGCCAGTGGCTAAATCTATATATTCTTTCTAAGGAGGCCGTTTCCCTTCTCTTTTGCCTTCTTGATGGGCCTTAATATGAGTTGATGTTTTTGGATGCAATTTACAAGCTTCAATTTGCTCTGTGTTTGTATAGATACGACTTCGAGTTCAATTTGGGATTAAACTTAATTGCACGAGTGAGTTTTTCAAAAAGTATCGAAATTGCACGAGCCCGTTAGGGCGAGTGCAATTTGAGTTTTTTGAAAAACTCACGAGTGTAATTAATCCCAAATTGAACGAGAATAGTCCTATGATTACTTATTAATAATATGGATGCAAAAATGTTCAGAGAAGACCTTATTTGCAGCGGCCACAAATGCACTGAACGCGTGCGAGACAAGCGAGCAAAGTTTACGAAACCTTACTTGACATAAATATACTTGACACAACAAATTTATTTTTATTTATGCAAGAAGCAGGTGGAATTCTGTTTTGACAATCATAAACTTTATTTCAGATTCCAAGGTAAAATGACCATAAGAGAGGCTGTATTAATTAATTAATTGGTTGGTTTCTTTCAGTTTGAATTGCTTTTGAAAGCTTAGTTGCTTGTGCATTTTCGGTCACCAAAAACGGGCACAATATTGTCCAGAAAGGTGAACATAGCTAGGTAAACCTCCACAGAAGACATACCTGAAGTCTTCTCTTGTGTAAACTTTCTTGTAACAGCTAAACAACCAAGATTGACAGGAATTTGATCCGGAAAACTGTCCGTATCGCATGTGTTCTTGTAGACTTCTAGTTCATTTTCATCGCTGGCATTTCCCGCTGCTAGATTCGCAGTCAACGAAGATTTCCCTTCATATCCTTCCATAACAAAGAATGAAAACTTAAACAAGTCTTGCTCAAATCCATAAGGAATTCACATTTTCATTTCCACAAGTTTCGGAAGATAATTTTCATGAAAAGGAACCGATTTTCTCCTTCACATCCAGAGCCGATCTCCGATCTTGTTGACAAGGCTCAAACAGATCGAGTGGCGTGACAGCTAGCGCGCATTTGATTGGCTCGTTCGCAAAAATCCATTGTTTATTTAGCCAATCAGCTTCATGAAATATCTGCACTCATTTGAGTGCAATTACTTTTTTGGAGTGCAAATTAGTATAGGTAATCATACGACTTCGAGTGCAATTTGAAATTAATTTGCACGAGTGAGTTTTTCAAAAAGTATCAAAATTGCACGAGCCCGTAGGGCGAGTGCAATTTGAGCTTTTTGAAAAACTCACAAGTGCAAATTAATTTCAAATTGCACGAGAAAAGTCGTATGATTACTTATTAATAATATACACGCAAAAATTTTCAGAGAAAGACAGGTTTCAAGCGGCCACATTGTGCACCGAACGCATGCCAGACAAACGAGCAAAGTTTACAAATCCTAACTTGACAAGCTTATAAAATGAACTTGACACAACAATTTCATTTAAAAGGAACAGGTGGAGTTCTGTTTGTCAATCATCAAATTTATTTCCGATTCCAAGGTATAAAATAACATAGCAGAGCCTGAATTTACTAGGTTTCTTTATTTAGGTTTCTTTATTTAGGTTTCTTTCAGTGTGTGTTCGGTCAACCAAAACACGCAAAATATTGTCCAGAAAGGTAGACATAGCTTCCACTGAAGACATACCTGAATTCTTCTCTTGTGTAAACTTTCTTGTAACAGCTAAACAACGAAGATTTACAGGAATTTGACCCCGGGAATCTTTGCGTATCAACAAGTGCTTTTCGTGTAGACTTGTGCAGTTTTTTTTCCCGCTAGGTTCGTGCAATCAACGAAGATTTCCCTTCATTTCCTTCAATAACAAAGAACCCAAACTAAAACAAGTCTTGCTAAAGTCCATAAGGAGTTCACATTTTGCTTTCCACAAGTTTCGGAAGATGAATTTCATGAACAGAAACCGATTTTTCTCCCTCCATTGCAATCGATCTCCATCTTGGCTGGCTCAGCAGAATCGAGTGGCGTGACTCAGCTAACGCGCATTTGATTGGCTCGTACGCAAAATCCATTGTTGTATAAGCCAATAAGAAAGCGAGAAATTTGTAATTTGCACTGAAATTACATCTTTTTGCACTGAAATTACATTTTTTTGCACTGAAATTACATTGAAATTGCACTGCTCTCGACCAATCAGAATCGAGAAATTTTTGCGTGTATATTATTACTTTTGTAATTGCACTGCTCTCGACCAATCAGAATCGAGAAATTTTGGCATCCATATTATTAGATACGTAATTGTATGGAACCTGAAGTTTTTCGAAGGATCACATGCAGCACACTACAATTTCCATCTCTCTGGGAAGTAAAACAGACCACAATATTTGTGATACGATGACAGGATTGGAGTGCAGGTGAGTTTCTTTTCGACATGGTTTGCATATCATGTACCTTGCTTTATGTGTGAGTTGCTTGTTTCATGCTGCTTACCTAATGTTTTCCAAGCTGTATTTTGCCTCCTCCTTTTGTTTTGGGCTTCAGATTTAATGTTGAGCTCAAGTCGGCCTCAAGTCACACTCAAAGATCAAAATTTCATTTACAATGCTGCAGTATCGGTATTAAAAATGCTTACTACAGACATTTTCAAAATTAATTAACATGTAGTAAGAATTAGCCACGTGCTTCTTCAAAATAGATTGAAAGCTTTTCATTGATACACTGTGATAAACTTTCATCTTTCATTCATTCATATTTATGCACCAATCAATGTAACCCCCAAACCGGGCATATGCAGGGACTTAGAATTTGAGGCCTGTGAAAGGAAGAAAATTGTGAAGAAATGTGATTCCAGTGTCCCCACATATCCCCTTTCAACTATGGATGTCCACAATTCGAAATTTGAAAATAGAAACAACAGGTACACAGGTATATGCCACCCAAATCCAAGGCCAGTCTTCGTCAAATGCTCCACAACAACCCAGGGGAGGTGCATTAGGTGTGGACTGCAATACTAAAACGATTTAAAATTGGAAAATGCTTTCCTAAAGATTAAGTTCTAGTAGTCCTATCCACATGCCTGGCTTTCGATCTGCCCCTGACTTATAGTATACTGAGTGTATTTTGAAAAAAATTACAGGCATTTATAATTCTGAAATTTGTCCCTGGACGTCTGCAAATGAAATGACCCCTATGGAAGTTCCAGGTTCTTCAATAGAGGGGTGCGGATAGATCTAAAATGGAATAGCCCATTGTTGTTGTATGGCTTGTGGCCGTTGATGTTAGTTTGATTATGTTGTCTGTAATGATGATTTAGAATAAAAACTGATTAATCATTGGTCATGAAAGATAACTGTTTTTTCCCTTTTTAGGAATTCATGAAAGAGGAGCAAAATGTTGGACATCATGTGGTGCCTGCAGTACACTGTAAGTTCACATTAGTTGTCTAGTCAAGATTGTTTGTTACCAAGGTGACCACATGGTTGCAAAACCTTGTGAAATGGGTAGTCTTAGAAAAGTATAATATATAGATTTAGGCACTGCCTAAAAGCGGAACTCACACGGCGACAATAATACACACAACTTCACTGACCATCTGGCCAATCACTGGAAAAGGTGACCCTGTAGTACCTACAATTTTACCACATTTTCACTCACCCCACCAAAACTATAGTGGTTGAAAATAATTTTATTTTACATGTGTTTATCTCAAGTAAACACATTTTCAGGTACACATAGACACAAGCTTTTTGTCCCACTTTCCTTTTTTTAGTATTTTTTATTTATAAAATAAGTATAATGGCATAAGACGTTAGTAAAGTGTCGTTTTTAAAAAAATACATTAACATGTAAAATCTCTTTAAGAAAACGATGAGATGTGTAGGTGTTTTTGAGATATTCTCCTCTAAATGAAATGCCACATGCAACTCTTGTAAAATTTTCCTAATTTAATAGTGCTTATTGCTTGAGCGTCAGCCAACAATCATGCCCCTCCAAAAACCTCAAACACAGGACCACTAGACCAAATTCTATATTACTAAGTTCCTACTTCAGTGCAAGAGTCAGGAAAATAAAACAAAATACCTCACATCAGCATCGAAAAAGGAATAATTTATATCCTTTGTTTTATTCCCCTGAGGCTCGTTTAATTACTGAGGCAGAGTCGACCTTTGAATGAGATTACCTAAAAAAAACTTCCTTCGATATTGTGTGGTTCCAGAAAATACCAGGGAAGGGTGTTAAAAGTGACCAACTCTGGAATCTCCCCAAAAAAGAAAGGAAGATCAGGTAAATTTTACTGTATTTCAGGCCCTGTGCTCACCCCAGGGCCTGCAGGCGTTTTAAATGGTGCCTCATTCCTGGCATTCCTGTTGTGCGACTACTGAAACCAAGGCTACCCAAGCAAATTTTCTTACAAATTTGTTAATCATGATCAAGCATATGATCAATAGATACAACACATTTGTGTGTTCCCTGCTAGCAGAGGCTTCTTTTCTCTGCATTTCGCTGGCTGAGGTTCGCGAGGAAAGAGACTTCTGCGCTGGGTCGAAACTCCCTTTGTTTTGCAGCTGTCCACAACGTCGCGAACCTCAGCCAGCGAAATGCAGATTGACAGCCAGCGAAATGAAAATTGACACACCCCATCTCTAATATAAAACGCCTTGCCTTATAATGCATAAAATAGAGCATTTAATTTTAATTCAATTCAATTCAGCCAAGAGACACATAAATTTTATGCTGGTTTTCTTGTCTTGAATAAAAAAACTTGTGTCACATAACATCCTTAACACGAAAAGCCACGCTGGTCATAGAGAATTCACTGTAATTCCAGTGAGTGTGGTTCAAATCCAAAATTACAAGGAAGGTAGATCAAATAGCATCAATCAGCAGGTAAACGTAAAAAAAGAATAACAATATAAGGGCATGCCCCTCCCCTGAAGCGCACGGGAAGTGTGAATCACAGGAACCAATAGGCGATTATTTCTGTGACATCATTTGCAGAAGGAACAAAGAATCAGGCTACTTGGCAGAGCTAGAGAATAATATGCTTTGAATATCAATAAGATGCGAAAATTAGATTATGAGCACATGCAGTAAGGCTGAATTTAGAGAAATCAAGTGGGCTAATGAGCATTTTCCACCAATGATTTAAAGGCTGCATATAAGCTTTGAAAACATAATGAAAAGCACAGGGTAAGTTCATTTGTTAATTTGTATGCTTGTTGAGGCTTTTTCAAAAACCTCATGAAACCAATTGGGCAAAACGCTTGTTAGCTCACCTGTTTCTTAAAATGTGTGGTTCCAAAAAATATCCGTCCCCCCCCCCCCCCAATGGAAGGGTGTTGTAAAGTGACCCCCCTCTGGAATTTCTGAAGAAAAATACAGTATTTGTATGGAAAAGATAAAGTAAATTGACCCACCCCCACCCCTCTGGAATTTCCAATCCCTTTGGGGAGGGGGGATAATTTCTAGAAACACACAATTAGAATTAAAAATCAGTCTGCAAGAAAATTTGTTTTGGTGGCCTTGATTTGAGTAGTTGCACTTTAAGAAGACAATTTTATACAATTTGCCAAATGACTATTCAAAATGGCTTTGTTCCCTTTCAAAATGCAAACATGGACGAGCGGCTTGGGAACAACCGACTTTGAACTTGACAAGCTGAATGTGATATCTTTAACATGACATTGAATATTTTATTGTTTGCTTTCGACCAATCAGATTTGTGATAGTGAGCTCAATGTATATGAAAACTGTTTTAGGCACTACCATCTCAATAACTATGATTTATATTTTACCCATCTGATTGCGTTCATAAGCAATTATTGGTTGAGGTTGAGCATGACATTGTGAGTAAGCAAAACCAAGGCATGTGTCATCTGCCGAAGGCTGAGGCAGATAACACAGGCACGAGGTTTTGCTAACTCACGATGTCATGCGAAAAATGAATTCAATAATTGTTTTATTATACTTAAAAAAAAAATACAAATTGATACAATGGCAAAATGGATTTGTTCAAATTGAAAATGAAGACATGGATGAGGGGCTTGGGAACGGACTTTGAACTTGACATGCTACAGTAAATGTAATATCCACTGCAGATATTGCATTTAGCATGTCAAGTTCATGTGACATAGAGAATTGATTGTTTGCTCTCGGCCAATCAAATTTACGATAGTGAGTTATAATAACAGTGTTTATTATATCCATTTCGAAATCACTAGCAAATCCTGAAATCTGATTGGCTCTCAGCAGTGCGATTTGAGCACGAATCACATTATCTGGAGCCCGAATCGCATCTTTATCTCAGCCAGAAGAATGAATGTTACAGAATGTTACACTAGAAAAAAATTAACCAATCAGATTTAAGTATTACAAGGCGCTGAGCAATTAAATTTGCAGGAAAATAATAGCAGAAAAACAATTTTCCTGCACTTTTGGGTGTGGAATCTCCCCTTTCTCCTTTTGCTTGATAAGAAAAATCACAATAAAACAAAACTTTGAATAACTTTCATTATTTACAGTACCTTGAAGAATATTTTGACTTTTCCTCAGGCAATTTTCCAGAGTTTGACATCAGTTTTCCGCACAACATTGACAGTTTTGAAGCAAATAATCCACCACATATTGCACCAAATCCAAATCCTGAGTCCAGTGAAAAAACATGAGGCTCACAGGACAATCCAAATGCCATACGAAATGGACATTCTTTGCGTAAAATGCTCCAGCACTTGAAAATAGATTCGTAATCGTCCAATCACTCGAGTCGTAATTGCTCCTTGTTTATCTGCTGTTGATAGTCTTGTCTTCTTTCCTGGGGTTTAAGAGCCCCTTCGAGCATGGAATTCAATGTTGTTGTTGCACGAAAAGGTTTGTTGGGAGTCAGACAAGAGATAACAACACTAGATTTCATGCCTAAAAGGGCTCTTAAACCCTAGAAAAGAAGACAAGACAATCACCATATAAACAAGGCACAATTACCTTTTAATATAATTTCTAGTGCTAAGTATTTTTCTCAAAAAGTGACCTCTCTCCTGTCCGATCAGCTCCTTCTGCCATCTTGAAAATCAGGATTTTACAAAAATGCCATGGCACCCAGCAAGTTAGATAAAGTTCTTGGCAAGTTTTATGCAGAAGTAAAAATAATGGCGAAGACTATGAGCCAGAGTCCCTCAAGATCATGCCAAGCACAATAGAGATGTTTTTGAAGGAGAACAACAATCCACTCAGTATGTTTTTCAAGCCACAAACTCTCCAATTTTCCATAGACTTTTCTACATACATAATGAACTGTTTTGCATACAAAGAGATGTCCGGTGTTCTGGTTTCTCCTTTTCGAGGAAAACCGTAAAATAGAGCTTATGAATTGATCGATACCCGAGATAGAGATAAATGTGATTTCAAAATGGATATAATAAAGTCTACATGATGTCCCCATGAATTATAGCAGCGGCAGGTCCAAAATGCATACCAGAAAATGCAGACCGGAAAATGCAGACCGGAAAATGAAGACCGGAAAATGCAAATAGATTGTCACTGGCCCGACAAGGCCCGATAGATTTTTACATCCTCGATAGATTTTCATATCCCGATCTAATGTTTGAAGTAGACGGCTGTTCAAAAAGAGTATCAGAGGCTGCAAAGAAAAACCGACATGCAATTTCGTAGCTTCAAAGCAACAAGTTTAGTTTCCTCGCCAAGCCAATTCTGACTCAGACTCAAGGATTCCAGTTTTATTTTATTTTAGCAAACAATGACTGAGGTGAGCTTCAGGCTTCTGTGGTTCGAACGTCTCTCACATTGGGCAAAAAGTAGCTGCTGGTCGCCGGCTTATGTTTTGACAGCTCGCTGCTCAGCTCTGCTGCGAAGGCCAAATGTAAGCTAAAATAGCGCTAAAAGCATCAAATCGTTTCTTTTCGGAGATGAAAATGAAACCCCCTTGAGAGTCTTGAGATGTAAAAGATAAAACAACCGTTATAGTATAACGGCATCCTTGAAGCATCCTGACAGTTCAAAATTCTTTAATTGCATATTTCTGCCTTTTAAGGCAGATTGGCAGTGTTGTGATATAATTTATGTGCTAGCCATACCGTCAAACGATGAAATAAAACTGTTATTTTGTGTTTTCAGAGAGAAGAGACCTGGTATGCATTTTCCGGTATGCATTTTTCAGTCTGCATTTTGGACCTGCCGATTATAGCAGTGTCTAACCAGAGAGCTAGATGAGAGGAGTCTAACAATGGGCTATTTAGGATAGATTTTACATAGTTTATTGTGGAGTCTCTATTGGATATGTTTGTGTGTAATCGATTAAAATGGCTTCAGCTTGAAGAACATCACGAATCACCCTTAAAACCGATAACCAACACCTTTTCCTCACACCAAACATCTATTTTTAGTTCCAATACTCAAGCTTTGGTACTATTTAAAAATTCAGAACTAAAATATACGCTAATTTAAGTAGTTAATAATTTAGCTTTCGTGTTTCATAAATTCAGCCAATAAATAGTTTCTCTGGTTTTCGTCTTGAATGGAAAAGCGTCTCATTTTAAACAACAGCTTTACCTGCTTCAATTTCTTCTTCAGTTTCCTTCCTTGCTAAACGCCTGTAAAGGATTTCGGGTGGCATAAAGTTCCATAAAGTTCTATGGCCTTTTCCCATCTAATGTTTATCCCGGGAATCAGCATGCACAAAGTTCCCTCTTATCGAGTGAAATGTTTTTCTCGTCGAGCACGCGTGTAGTTAAAGAGTCGATTGTTGAGTTAAATATTTGTTTTGGACAACTTAATCCCCTCCGTGCTTTAGTTGAAACAATCCTGTGCAATTCTTGTTCTTCTCTTTGCAATCAAAAGCCGTTCATAGCGTGATTAAACATGTGAAGTTGTTGATTTTCTCATCGATTACTTCACAGTCTACACTTCAATTTCATTCCACTCTGCCAACAATCATGATCAAAAACGTCGCTGACATGTAAAATATATACTAGCGATTGCTATTTTGGCAGAAAAGTCGATTTACATTTGACTTTGCCATGAGAACTTGAATAATTTTCGCTCCGACATCTCCTGGCTGTGTCGGCAATGGGGCAGGCTGAGGAACTGGCCTGGGTACACACGCGGACCACGTCCGCGATACTTAGACCAGCGGCTGTCCATCGGAAATTATAACCACGCGAAAGGTGCTCGATGGGTTACTTTTATTTAATTTTTGTTTCATTTCATTTCATTTTGTTTTAATACCACACATTAGCCTATGGGCTCCACCAGAGTTCCGCTATAAAAGGTTGACAAATCCCTATATTTTTTATTCAATTTATCATAAATGTACAAACATTCATACTTAATTTGCAAACATGCTCACCAGGAATGATACAGATAGAAAATACTATAGACCAAATCAGCTAACAGTGTTTACATCTTGTTGCCACCCAATTCAGATACTGTGTTTGTATTTCCCTTGGGTGGTTACAATGTGCAATTTCTTACACACGACCGAGTGAATGCAAGTATGTGTTAAGATGAACAATAGACCTTTTTCCAAAATGGCCACCGCAAATTCACATGTCTTAAAATTTAACTGACTGAAAATCAAATACTGGCACTGGAAAGAGTATCCTCACATTAGTAATACTTTAAATTTTCGTTATGCCAAATGCCATGTCGGCTGAGAAAGCAGTCTGAAACTTGAAACTTTTACAGAGATTTGTATGACTGGGGTTATGACACATACCAGTGTACCATATATGTAAACACTGTTAGCCGATTTGGCCTATCTTAGGGACTTGAAACAAGGTGTACTTGTGAATTATAGAATTAGATGGTTCTTAGATGATTGACATATGAAATGGTGGAAATGAGTTTACCTGGAGACCTATCTTGATGTGATTACCAACAAATGTTCCTCAGAAGTATGCCATGTCTCTGTACTTTTACTGAACCCTCTTCAGAGTTCTTGTGCTTCTCAAATTGCAAAATTTGTAGATTCAGATCACATTTGCTAGGTTAAAGAATGTGGGTTAGGCATTTGGAAAAATGAAAATGCATTAAAGCTGGATTAAGGGAGGGGCAGATCATTAGAAAAGTGATGGGGGCAATTTTACTGACTCGCTTGAATTGTTTGGGGGTGTCTCAGCTCTACAAGAGTTTTTCATCTATGAAGACATGTTTTGTTTTAGCCTGATCGAATGTGTTTCCTTCTATTTGCTTTTTGCCCACACCCATCACTTTTTTATTGCCATCTTTATACTGTGCTTCTATGCCACATTGTGTATGTGTAGCTGTTATAATGTTTACATGTCAGCTTCTTCCCTGGCTTGAAGTTATTACAATAATGCTTTTAAAATGGTTGCTATGAACACAATATGGAGAGTGTGAATGCATAAAGCCCTTGCTGTTGCAGCTTTCTTAGTTTGTACCAAAGAAAATCTGGTCAGCATTTAAAGCCAGCTCTTGTCTCAATACTTGTCTCAATGCATCAGTCCTGCCTCTGATTAGCCTGCTTTTCTCCATAGGGGTCATCATCTTTACTTTCTTCCTGCTGATGCACCTGTAATGTGGAACCATCTGCAGCTCATGGGACCAGTTACAAAGTTCACCAAGTCACTTGCCCTGAAGGCTTGCTTGCTGTGGGGAAATCGACAACCGCTAAAGGCTGCAAGCATGAATGAGTAGGGTTAAAACATAAATTGAGGGGACATTGGTCTTAATATTATTTGCGAAGTGTGATATGCGACTGAATACAGTTTAATAAAATAGCTCATTCTTACCCTGCCAGCTGTTCACAGTTGTAGTGAGGTTGAGTTTCCCAATGCCTGTTTTTGTTTTTGCCTGTAAAGCGTGAAGTATTCTCTTCATCTGAGCTGAGGGGTGTTGTTATATCTTTGCTGACGTTATCTCCAATGACTTTTACCTGCAGCATCCAACTGCATCATGGACAATAAGGGGATATGGGAAGGGGGAGACAGTTCTTCGGTGATCGGGGGGAAACCCCTATCATCAACGGGTGAGGTATAGATGGATTCCGTGAAGCAGGCGCGGTAAGCGACACTAATGCTGGGCTAGTGCTGGACCAGAGCAGTTAAGGGGGTGTTTTTGGAGACTGACCCCCTGCACTTTGCGCACAGCACTTGGAGATCTGACAACACGGTTTTAAGTGAAGGGGTGTATCGATCCTAAAGTTTCGGTTTTGCAAGTAGGTCACTCCGGCTTCGCGTGAGACAATCAGATAAGCATACATAGTCATACATGCTCACTGGTGCGTGTACTAGGTACACCAACCCGTCGGGGACGGCCGTAAACAGTGAAGTTTCTAAAGACGCAGTAGTGAGGGCGGGTAACGCGTTTGCGCGTATCACGGCTACTAGGTCGGCAGGCGCAGATTGTGCGGGCTCTGGGCAAGGGTAGATCCTTCATGTAATGGTATACTATAGTGTCCTCCATATAATTATCTCCCATGTCTTATAGAACGAGGATATACAGAAGAACACCATAGTGTACCATATATGAAGGATCTAGGTGGGGAAGAGAACCCTTTTTTCAGGGGGGGGGGCTAGCCCTTGGATGTTTATACCAGATTGCTGGTTGTCTGGTTGTGTCTGGTAGCAATCATTTAATACGCGCCGAGGTGTTTCTGTAACGAATGGTAACCACACGGTAACACAAGCAAATTTTTGGCGGTCTTACATATGACTCGTCGTCCATCGCATGTGCTAGACGGAATTCTAATCTTCAGCGTGGCCTGCGCAGTTGTTCGTCTGGCGACAAAACTCGACATGGTTTTTGCAGAGCTTTACCACCATGTCTATTGCTTCGCGACCTCATGTGCATTGCAAGCAATCATGTGCATTGCTTCGCGATTTTACGCATCAAGAAAATTGTAATTTTCTTGAACCAGAAAGTTAAACATTTGAGGCAAGGAAGCCAAAGGATAGCTTAAAACCATTTTCGACCCACTGAAGTAGCCGATTCCAGCGTTTTTGTTTGATTGGCGGCTAAAAATCGCCCATCGCAACATTGAATTTTGAGGTCGCGTAGCAATGCATACAGTGGTAAGCGGCGCTTTGTAAAAAAATTATTTTAGAAAATCCCGTCATCGTATCAAAATAGTTCTGTAAATGAAGCTCTGTAAATGAAGTTCTGTAAATGAAGCTCTTTAAATGACTAATGTTTATATTGCTTATCTTCATTTGTCTATAAAAACTTCAGGGCAAAGCCAAAGAGCCGTTAGAAATACTGCTTTTATTTAGTGTGGATTGATAGCTATTCGTGCTCCAAATTAGCCAGTTTTAATTAGAGCAAAGAAATGATTGTAAAGCTATAATTATTTCCAGAATTTGCCGATCACTAGATATATGCTTAAAAATGTCTAAGCACTCGAAAAATACGTAATCAAAAGACAGAATGTATTTTTAATCTCACCTCAAAAGACGCATCTATGCTCGCCGAATTGAATTTCGCGCCGTGCAGTCGTGGCTCGAATTACCGCTGGATTATAAGATCGCAGAATCATTTTCGCTACTGCGCAGCCTCAGACTAGAATACCGCGAAGACAATAGAAAAAACAGTCGTGGAGTACAACACCGCCTCTCATCCGCCGGCTTCCCATAATCAAATGGAAGAGCGGAGGTTGCAGTGAAAACTGCCAAACGCCTTTTGATGTCGAACACCGGACCCACAGGTACCCTTGATCAAGATCGTTTCCTACGTGCAATATTGCAGTTGCGTAACACACCGGACCCAGACTGCAACCTCTCACCGGCGCAGATAATACTTGGTCGCCCCCTGCGAGACGCACTCACGTTCGTGAACAAGCTGGATAAATTTTCCAACCCGAACGTCCGCCCCTTGTGGTGACATGCCTGGGCAGCCAAGGAAGAGGCACTTCGGACCCGGATCACACGCACAACAGAATCCCTCAAAGTTCATTCAAGACCACTCCGTCCGCTAGCCATCGGTGAGAGGGTGTTCCTCCAGAACCAGAGAGGCAACCCAACCAAGTGGGACAGATCAGGCACGGTGGTGGAGTCGCCCGGCCATGACCAGTACCGCGGCAAAGTTGACGGGTCAGGACGAATTACCCTACGAAATCGTCGCTTCCTGCGAGCCTACACTCCAGCCACCCCCTTCCTTCCCCAGCAGTCCTCGGTAGCGCCTCGCCCAACGAGCGGTGTAGAACAACCTCACTCTTCGCCCCCCTGGACGCAGAATAAACAGGCAACAGCGCCACCGCAACCTCCAGTTGAAGCAGTGACCCCCGCCACAGCAGAGGATCCCCATCACTACCAGTCACGGCACTCGCAACACAAGAGCAAGACCGTGCAGGTCATGTGAGCCCCAAAATCACCTCACCACCAACTGGAACGCTCACCTCAAATACTCCTGCACCAACACCAGCGCCCCAGTCCATACCACCGCTGGTCAAGCAATCTCGCCCGAGTCGTCTTCGACAACCACCAAAACGCTTTGAGCCGGAAACGGGCACATGGATATAGCACAATATAGTAAATTTTGAAGAACGTCGAAAAATTAGGGGGTAAATTTTTAGAACACGCGAAACTTTTGGGGGGTGCATTTCAATGTCATGCAAATTTTCAACAGGCTAGGATTGAGATTGAGTGCGATTGCGTGAAACGCAGAACACTGTATTGAATCCGGATGATTTCTGCTGAACTTCTTTTCTCTTTTCTTGCCATTTTAGAGCTTGTTCTACCGGTACATCCTCGTCAACAATCGTACTTACTTTAGACGCCATTTGGAAAATATGAGACTGATACTAGCTTTGGATTAGCGTGCAGGGGGAAGGGTGGGGGGGGGGGGGGGGGGGGGTAAAATTTCAAATAGCCGTTTTTCGAAGGGGTAGAAATTGAAACTACTTTTTTTTGTACGGGGGTAAGTTTTCAGAAAACCTACAAGAAGAAAAAACCACCAGCCCCCCTTGCGACGTAATTAACGAACAGTCCCTAAGTTCGCCTATCTATAGAACTCTATAGCTCCTCGAACTGGGGGGGATGCAGAGATTATCACTGACCGGAAGGTCAAGCCTATAACCGCTGACCAGACTAAGCTTACGATTCGGCCATTTTGTTTTAGTTTACGAACACTAGTCCTCACGTATGTAGTTCATTACTCTGATCATCACTTTACTACGTAAGTTGATTCTTGTCTTACTGTATTTAGTCCCTTAGTATTAGTGTCTAACTGTCTCAGGTATATTAAGGCATGGGTGTTTTTCAGAAAAATGCGAAAAATACTTAAAAAAATTCTCTAGGGTAGATAAAATGTCTTCTGTAGAATGGTTTTCGTTAAGGTTGGTACACCCGGTAAGACGTTTCATCTGATGTATTTGGTTACCATGTCAACGGGTTGCGTGACTTGTAAGAGCGTGACAAAGGCACAATTTTCTTTCAGTCCTCTGCATTCGATGGGTGTCATACCAATGGTTACCCAATTGGTCTTATTATGACCAGTGTCGGGCGTATATTACCATTCCAACGAGGATGGTATCATATTACATCATCACAAATAAAGCTATCTTAAAAAAACATTTCCAGCCATCCTCGTTGGATCAATAATCTACACTATATAACAAACACTACAATGCACTCCGGGGGGGGGCTCCCATATTTTTTGGCGGGGGTGCTCGTCGGGAACTTTCGATTTTACCCCTAAAAGGTACTAAACATGGCGTCGCTTAGTTGATTTTGACCCCTAAAAGGTACCAACAAGACGTATTTTCCCTCGTAATTTTCTCTCGTATTTTTACGAGGGAAAATACGTCTGAAATTCAGGCTACCAACAAGTGTAATTTGCTTGATTTGCTAGAACGGACCTCTAAAAATTTACACGCTTTCGAATTTTACCCCCTAAAAGATACCAGAGGCCTGATTTTAAACCCTAAAAGGTACGACGAGCACCCCCGCCCAAAAAATATGGGACCCCCCCCCCCCCCCCCCCCCCCCCCCCCCGGGAATGCACTCTGGGGAACGATTTTACTTTTCCCCATTGAATGCAGAGGCCATTTTCCTAGAAATTAAATTTAAGGTCAGAGGTCATGCATTTGTTGCCATAGAGACCAACATTGGTAAAAATGATTGAGAACGATCAAAGGTATTCAAATGTAGATTGCTTGGATCCCTCAGAGGCATTGGTTTTGAGATGGACTACCACCCTCAGTTTTACGTCCGCCATTTTGGATCGGGCTTCCGCCCAGGCCTTAAGTTACCTGAGTGTATTATTATTTGATTTATGTGAACTAGGACTCGTTCATCGTTGAGATTATTAAACCATATCAGTAGTATATAGTAGGGATATGGAGCATCAATTTATAGAGCATCAATTTATAGAGCATCAATTTATAGAGCATCACTTTATCTATAAAAGCTGGTGTGTGAGCGATGTGAGGTATTCACAAAGATGCGCGGAACTCAGTTTGAGCAAGAATGGAAGTTGCAATGGGAGATGGAGCATTTTACACGAAGTTTGATGCACTATTGTGTACATTATAATGGTCGTATTGGATGTCCATTCTTGTTGACGAGCCATTTGAAGCCAAAAGATTATGTGATTTTGCTTGGCGAAGTATTTCTTGCCGATTTTGTATCGGTAGGATGTCTTCATGGTTTATCTTGTCATCGATGCATCAAGAACGTTGTGTCAAAGCTTGAGGTCCTGCGTATGGAGAGAGTGAACGTGGAAGAAGAGAAAACATTGTTCATGGGTCAAGCAAAGAAATGGCATGCTCAGGAGATGTATTATGGGGATCGTACGTTGTACCTGTTCCGTTTAGCGGATTACGTGGCGCGATGGGTTCTACGTCAAGGTGAAGCAGCTGAGACAGAGTACTGTAAGAGAGTGAAAAAAGTGAAGGAGGAAGAAGGAGGAGGTGAAGAAGAGATTAAGGACATTCCTTTTGTGGCAGCGGATTTGTGGAAAGAAGTGGTAAAGTTAGCCAAGACAGCTGTGTGTTACGTCGAGGATGAATTTGGCGGTATGACTGTGGAACACGTTGATGGTGATAGAAATGAGAAGACGTACGAGATCCTTGAAGTTGGAGAACAGTTTCAAAGTATGCTTGGAAGTGCATCCGAAGCGATGGCTGTACGGGAGCGTCTTAAACTGAAAGAGTCACATCAAAACCAGATGCGTAAATACAATCAGAGTTGGACGAAGAGTGGCGAGACTGTGATGAGTCAGTTGGTGACAGGGATATTTTACGAGGTGTGTGTTAATTTGGCGCATCCCTTATGGAGAGAAGCGTACCAGAAACGTCACGGCACTAATCCAGACTTGAGCTCATGGCTCACCTACTTTAAGGGAGATGACAAAAATGTGTATTTGTGGGATGACTTCTCACCGGAGCTCCTACAGCAACTGCAAAAGGCTATAGCTCCGCGCATGATTGTACCAGGTCTGCTGAAAGAGTTACATCGATTGCGTTGTCGCGTTGTACGTAATACCATCTCAATTCGTCGCGCCGGTATGGACACGTTAAGGTTACTGAGAACCTTCGCGCACCTCTTCGGAAAAAAATCATACAACTCCTTAGTTTAACCAAAACATGTCAACCTATATATCGTTGGAAAGCTTATAAAATGGACTAGCAGACTATGACAAAAAGAAATAACTTTTTGATAAACAGAATTTTTTTGAAGGTTTTATTAAAAATGTGGGTGTGACACTTTCAAGAGCTATCGCTGCTGACTGCTTGACCTTGACTCCCAAGTAAAGCATTGTTTTAATCCTTAAAGGTGTTTCTCAAAAACCGTGTCTGCGTTTTTTTAAATTTTGCGTTGTTCAAGAGTTATGGAACTTTTAAATTTCCAAGGTCAAATTTAAATTTCCAAGGTCAAATATAATTTTCACGCTCTAAAATTTAAAAAAATCATAACTTTTGAAGTAAACAAATTTTTTTTTAAAACGCAGACACGGTTTTTGAGAAACACCTCTAAGGATTAAAACGTTGTGTTTCTGGGGAGTCAAGGTCAAGCAGTTCGACGGCGATAGCTCTTGAAAATGTCACACTCAATTGTTTTTAAAAAGCTTTGAAAAAATTATGTTTAATAAAAAAATACTTCTTTTTGCCATAGCCTGCTAGTCCATTCTATAAGCTTTCCAACGATATATAGGTTGACATGTTTTGGTTAAACTAAGGAGTTGTATGATTTTTTTTCCGAAGAGGTGCGCGAAGGTTCTCAGTAACCTTAACAGCGTTGATGTCCCAAGGGCATAACATGCTTCGTGTCAAGATGGAGGAATGGTACAAGATGGCAGGTATAAGACACGAGAAGGAGGAGGAAAAGGTGAAAATACCGCTGACCAACCCTGAGAAAGAGGACGTCGAGGGAATGGATGATCGTAGAGTGTATCTTGCTACGTTATCACGTACGATCGTCGCCAATGCACATTTTACCTTCGTTGGTGGGTTTACACCGTCATCGCCTCAATCCTTTGGTGGATTTGCAACATCACCGACCGACAAAAAGAAAGTGGAGTGGAGTAAAGTGACCAAGGAGAACTGGGGACGATACTTGCGCGAAGCTATGAAGGAAGTGGTCTACGTGTACGATGATGTAGCAGGGGGGTGGGGCAAGGGGTATACCATTCAATCGCTGCGTATAACCCTGTTTTCAGCCTCACCCCAGTATCAGCATCTGATCGTGGATACGCGCAAGGTGTTTGACAGTCAGTATACAGATCCACGCAAGGCATATCTCATGCGTAGGGATGGTACCTTCTGGAAGAACTTGTACACTCACGATGGACACCTCGTGGACAAAGAGTGGGGTAACTACATCTATCCTGTTGGGATGGACTTTCGAAGACGTCCTATTGATGGACTCTTTTGAGGGGATACCCACCCATCTCCCCCTTCTTCGAGATATAAAAAAAACTGAACATTAGAGAGACTATTATTATTATTATTGTAAGGGGGAGGACTTATAAGTCCTACTTATTTACCCCTTTTTATTATGATGCTTTGTATTTGCGTGCGCAAGAGTTCAATAAAGACACATTGTTTAAAGTAACAACAACTTTGTTTCCAACTTTTAAAACAACAACAACAAACTATGGAGAACAGTGTATAAAGAATTAAATATTCTTATGGAAATTATTCCATGGGTTTACATTTGGTTGTGAAGGTAAAAAATCTGGGTCTTCATTATCCTGACGTTCTTCAATGTATTCAAGCCTAGCCTCTGCTATTTCATTATCATCATCATTATCTAAATAGTCTATAAAGTCACCCGCTACAGGCTGATTTAGTTCCCACATGGGTTCCATCATACTATTATCAGAGTCCTGCTGTATGGTAGGTGTAAGTGGACGAGGATCATCATCATCATCAGAGTTGTGTCCTGAGTCATCGTTATCATCCTGCTCTATGTAGGGGTTGATTAGGCGGGGATCATCAGCAGCAGCAGCAATAGCAGCAGTAGTAAGAGCATCAGCAGCAGCAGCAGCAGCGTAATCGTCGTTAGCCCCGATGGGTACAAATTCATAATCGTTGCGTAGGCGTATAAGATCTTCTAACGTCGGGGTTTCATACGACGCATCATCATCTATTGGCCTATTTAATGCCGCCTGGAGTGCATCCACTTGAGCTCTGAGGATCTGTAGTTGTTCTTCCGTTATATCATAAGCAGCAGTATAAGCAGCAGTAGTATCGTCTACTTCTATTTTAGGTACCCTCCTTGTTTGTTTTCCGCGGCAGTACGGGCAGCTAGGGTTGGTTCTTGGGCATCTGGCATGCCACTGACTCAAACATTGAAAATGGCACGGTGCTTTACAGCACTCTGTAATTTCTATGATATCTTCCCACGGCTCTTGACAAATTACACAAATCACACTATCCTCCATAGTTTGTTGTTGTTGGGGTCTCAACGGCCAAACTAAAAAACCGAGGGATCGATGGCGCGCACGCTCTTTATATACACTTTCTGAATGACGTCATCAAGATACTGTACTCTGATTGGTGGATCCATGTTTAAAGGGCCTCTTCTGTTTCCTCGGTGGTAAGTTCCTATTTAATATGTGGGGGAGATACCCACCCCCCTGCCCCGTTAGGAATAGATTGTTGATACATGTTTAGCTTTTTTTTACGAATATAAAAGATTATGAGTGGGGGAGATACCCACCCATCTCCCCCTTAGGAATAGATTGTTGATCCATGTTTAGGGTTTTCACGAATATAAAAGATTATGAGTGGGGGAGATACCCACCCATCTCCCCCATCGTAGATTGTTGATCCATGTCTATAATGGTATATAGGAATATAAATATTAAGGAGGGGTGTGGGGGAGATACCCACCCATCTCCCCCACATTTTTTTTTTATATAGCGGGTTTACCACGGAGGAAACAGAGGAGACCCTTTAAACATGAATCCACCAATCAGAGAACAGCATTTGATGACGTCATTCAGAAAGTGTATATAAAGAGTGCGCTGAAAGCCGATCATCTTCACTTTCGCTAAGCTCTCGACACGCCAGTTACAAGAAGAAGAAGAAGAAGAAGAGATATTTTATGGACAGTTTCTTAACGTCGCTTGCAAAAGCATTTGGGACAGCACTTGGGACAACTCTAGGTATTGGACTAGGGTTTAAATTCTTCAATAATATTGCAGCGCCTGCTGCACACTCAATTCCGCGAGCATCGCATGCTTCACAGCCAATTGATGATGATGACAACAATTTACCCTGCAGGGTGGAAGAACACCGAGAAGAATCACCATTGCTTTGACTGTGCCGTAGATACATTGATGGACATCAAAGCCATTATTGACTTTGATGGTTACTTCGTCAAGAAAGAATTTTGGTGCAAGGAGGCAGGAATTATCTTTGATGACGAGAATGTCAAGGGACAGCACTTTACGTTTCCGATCAAATTTAAAGAATTGAAAGATGCAAAGGACTTTGCAGGGGCCAAGAAAGCTTATATGATACACAGGCTTCGATTTGACTTCACGTGGAAGCATTCGTTGCCCTACACGGAACTGGATCAAGTGGTACAAGACTGGTACAAGAAAGACCTTAAGTCAAATGGTACTATCGCGTACAAGGGTGGATGTCATGAGAAGCGATTGCTGGACAGACTCAGCATACCCAATGTCAATTTGGAGGACCATGGATGCCCAAAATTTGATGTTCTGTTCAAGCAATATGCTCAAGAAGATGATATGAACTTTTTATTTGATATGTCTGCTTCAAGTTGTGGTTTTCACATACTATCCTCCGTGGGCACAGCCTATCATTGCCCACGTGTTGAGGTAACTGTATTCTGGAAATGGCTGAAACAAATACGCTACAAAGTGTAAGAACTCTTTTTTATTTCTTAATAATACAAGGACATTTAAGTTAACTGTTGTATAAACTTCGTCTTTGTCTTCTCTCTTCTTCTTCTTCTTGTAACCAATGAAATAATAATAAAAGTTATTGAGAGCATAACATTGTCTCTTTTTAGTTAAAACGGTTGCCATTATCGCAGGGGTCGAGGCTTTCTTCTTGGTACACTAACGGAACGTCTTCGCGGTGTCCCGGATGGTGGTGTAGGTAAACGCTTTGTTTTTGGAGTAGCAGGTGTCTTGGAAGGAGGGGAAGGTAAAACCAAATCCTCTTCTTCAATGTCATCATCATCTTCTTGTTGCTGCTGTTGTTTTTGCATCTTTTTTAGTAAAGATAATGGGCTTTTGTCTTTTACTTGTCTTGTTAGCCGGTTGTAACGTTGTAAAATCTGATCGTAACGTCGTACTTTGACATCAGGAGGAAGTGAAGTGTCATTCAAGATGGCTTGCATTTCTCCATCGAGTCGTGCCAGTACACGGTATTGGGGTGCCGTTTCCACGTTTTGCTTGGTACGCAGCATGTTTACTAAATAATCAGGAACCATAGCCATACGATGAGCTCCGCCGCCACCTTTTGCTGTTGTTGACATGATGACGTCTTGAAAGCAACTGATGTAAAAGTCTTGTTTAACAACACTTTATATTTTAGAGATGAGCTTGTTGGCAATTTTTGGAAGAAAAGCCCCTGCTAATCCACCAAGAAGAGCAGGTAATAAAAATCCTCCTCGTTGACGCACCAACATGGCTTTCCGGCTTTTGCTGGAGAGTTTCCGATTGGCCAACTTGCGTAACTGATGCTTGTGTTTCTTCAGATGTTGTATCCGTTCTGACGACAACGGTACGTTGCCACGCAACAGGTTCATCGCTACTTCACTCAAGGTGTTGATTTGTTTTGAGTAGCATTAGCAATGAGTCGTTGTCGTGTTTTCCCTCTGGTACGATGCAAGAGCCGGAGAAAATCTGCGTTCCTTCTCAGTCGCTGTGACATGATGAACTGATGATGTTCCACATACGACACGGGTATTTATGAACTACGACGACGTGAAACACGTACCACGGAAGGTGGACGACCATCCCTGTAAGTGGTAGTCACGGTTTTCGTATCTGTAACGGTTCTTGTTGGTCCTCGTGGTCGTCGTCTTCCTCCTCTTCCGGGTCGTCCACGAGGAGTGCTGCTACCACCACTACTACCACCACCACCACCACCACCACCAGCGGCACCACGTCGTCTACTGCTTCCGCTACTTGTGCTTCCACGTCTACTACTACCACCACTACGTCTACTAGTTCCACTACTTCGTCTACCAGTACTACTACCGCCACTTCGTCTACTACTTCCACTTCTTCCACCAGAAGCAGCTGGACTTGGAGTAGTACTAAAGAGACGTCTTCTAGTACCACTGCTAGCAGCACTACCACTTCGTCTTGGAGTACTACCAATTGGTGAGATTAGAGGTGGTGGAGTGGAAATGGCATCAATAGCATTTTGTCTTCGTTTAGCAGCAGCAGCAGTGGCACGTTGAGCATCTCGTCTTACAGCATTCATCAATCGTTGGTATCGAGAACCAGCTAAAGGACTTGTTGAATTTGGAGTACTACTACTACTTCTTCGGCTGCTGCCGCTGCTGCTACCACTCAAAGCGGCAGCACGAGCAGCAGGTGTTAACGTTGGAGAACGATAGCTTGCAGGTGGTGATTTTCTTCCAATGGGTCGTTGGCCTCGTGGTGTTCCACCAACAACGCTAACAGTTCCACGTCCTCGATTGGCTCGTGCACTTGCTGTAGGACGTGCACGACCACGACCAGCAGGCGTTGCTAAAAGTCTTTGATCCCATGCAGCTAAAGCACGTTGTCGTGCATTAGCACCACCTCGAACTCTTGCCATGGTGAATGGTTGTACCCAAATGACGTGATCCTGAATCGTCTCCTTCTTTTTATTGCTTTCCATCAGTGTAGACGTACATGGAAATTCTTTAGGAAGAATATGGGATCGTAAACGATATTGTTCTGGTGTCATTGGATGAAAATCCAACATGAGGTAACCATGAGGTTCTTCGGTGGCTTGATGAAAGGCATCCATCACGTAAGGAACACGTCCAGGAAACGCTTGTTGAGCTAACATCTGTACGCCTAAACGATCACTTGGATTCTTGAACAACACGATGTAATGCGTGTTGAGTGAAATGGTACGTGCGTGCTTATTGGGTGGAAACAAGTTCTGTGTTAAAAACAACGTGGTGATGTTGTGATGATGGGATTCCTGTGTAAACACGCGTACCACACGATCCATTTGATCCATTAAATCGTCCATCACCAAGAGGCCTGGAGTGTCGTGAGGACCAAACAAGTCGGTGACGTTGTCTGGGAGTCCTTGATGGAAGGTTACACCCAGGTTCCGTTGAATAGATGTAAACAACGGTTGCCATTCTCCATAACAATACACATTTTTCGAAATTGTTTGTTGAACGCAAGAGCGACTTGTTGAAGCAATTGGTGTGTAAACGTGGTTTTACCCGATTGACTTGGGCCCACTACCAAAATGCTACATGGACAACGAAAACGACGATCGTCCATGCTGACGTCTAGATACCATATGAACCTTTGCCTACATCTACACCTTACTATATACCCAACAACAACAACATTTGGTGATGAAACATCAATTTTATTATAACTTTAACATGCGTAACAAAGAGCGCTGAACAAGAGCGCATTGACGACTACGCTTAGGATTACAAGGTACTTGTCGTCGTCGTTGTAAAAATCGATCACGCACAAAGGTGCGAACATTCTGATCGTTCCATTGTAAATTGGTGGTGTAAACATAGCAGCTACTGTTCCATGACGTTTGCCACGTACACGGTTCCACAAGAAGAACAAACAATGTTGTCCACATACGTCAGAATCCATGGCTTGAATCCTACGAGTGTTGTGCACGAGTTGTGGACGTAACTTGCAAAAGTTCGTAATGGCTTGACCATACACTTGTGGAGGAAATCCAAAACTGTCCCAGAATTCACACGTCTCGGGTGTAAAGTACACGGCTAACCAATGAGATCCTGGACGATCGCTTGGATCCACGTTCATGATGTAGGCTTGATTGGGAAATGGTACTTTGGTTGGTAGCAAATCAGATGGAAACACGCCACCAAACACTGGATTTAACTTGGGATCGTTGTGTACGAGCAGTTCTAACTGATCCGTGTTCATCCTTGAATGTCGTAAATCACTTGACCTAATTGGTCCACTTCGATGGTGTTGTTGAACTCGCCGTAGATGACAATGGTGTTCACCTGCGCGGTGGCATCCCCAAATGTCAGGTACAGGTCAACGTTGCCTTTATTTTGAGGTTGGAAGTACCCTGACGAGGCATTGCCTGCTGGTGTAAAGTCGTAGGCAAACAATGCATAACCAGCCTTGAACTTGTCGAACGTAAGGTTGAGTCCTTGTCCTCGGTAGGTACCACACACGTTATCGAACAACATGTGGTACAAATCTATATCCTTGTCATCAGCGGTAGACAGTGTTCCATAGGGTGTCTCTTGTCCATCCACGGTTACTTTGATTGTCGACAAATCAAACTTTTGGAAATTGAATGGATTCTTCCCTTTGTCGCCATTGTAGGCAGCATTCTCAACCATCCCTAAAATCATACGTTTAGGAACGAGTCCCTGGAACAAGTCTCCTTCATAATGGGTCAAGGATCCAGTACCAATTTGCCGGGTCTTCACAATGGCTGACGTCACAGGGTACTTGGCTGTACGTGCATTCGATCCTGTCATGAGTTCACGTTGGTTTAACTTGACGCTAGGTGTTGGAGTCACGTGGTACATGCGGAGGATAAAGTCCTCGATGACGATCTTTTCGGTACCTAACTCCGACATCAGACAGAAGGCTGTATCATGCATATCAAACTTGATTTTCATCTCGGTGTTGTCCAGAAGGTAACGTCCTGAGTGAAAGAGATCACAAAACAAGGGGCCTTCCATGCACACTTTTTCGCCTGTTTTAGTACGAGCTGCACGTGCCGTGAGTCCAGGATTCTTATTAACGCCTGTAGCTGCATGACTAACTTGGTCCATGGATCCACTGTCTTTTTTCCACATGGCACATTCCAGATACGATTCTTGAGCTTCTTTAGGATAATTCAACAACGTCTCGATGAAGGCACGATACGCATACGTATCGTTTGCAAGGTGACGGCTTGATCGTTCAATTTCACAGTCACTTGTTGGATCATCGAATGAAGAAAGTTGTTGACAGGTCCCACTTTATCGGCTACTACAACTTTATCACCATTAGCTTTGGTGATCTTGGCCACGACACGGAAATGACTCTTTTTCAAATCAATCATTGTAGGACCCCTACGAATGATGAACTGATAATACTTGGCCCCTTTGTCCGTGGGTGAATACTCAACGTATCGGCCTGATGTCACAGCCACATCTGTTGGTGGTACCGTAAACAAGTCCATGCCTGGATTGGCAGCAGCAAGTGAAGCAGTATGAACACTCGTGTTGACGATGAGGAGCTCTTGACAGAAGTTGAGGTAATGTCCAACTGATTAGAAGGCATGAATGTCCAAGTCTTTTATAACCCCTCAATCGAAAATGTCCTTGGTATGACGACGACGACGCTTAGCCATTCCGGTAATCTTAGGTTGACGACCACGACGACGACGTTTCAGGGGTTGACGAGCACCACCCACTTGTGGTTTACGTTTACGTAGGTAGTCTTTAAAACTAGGAAGTATGTGAGGAATAGCGTCTCTTCCTAATGAACGTAATACACCTCCTACACCACCTATACCATAACCAAATTGTTCTGGCACAGGATACCCACGGAATGGTCCATAGCCTTGTTGTGGCACAGGATGCCCACGGAATGGTCCATAACCTTCTTGTGGCACAGGGCGTCCACGAAACACTCCTTTTCCTTTTGAGATCCTAATGCACCACGAGCAATGTTCATCAAGAGATCGTTGTACCACACCATATCTTCTAATAGGCAAATCGCACACGACGCAAATGTAGTGTTACCTGTACGGCGCCTGCTTGAAATGACACGGTTTCGCCTGTGTCGTCGGTTATATGGATACGGATCTTGTTGATGATTTGAGTACGAAGTGGCAAGTAGTAAGGATTGAGAAAGTTTCGTTCCACAGGGAATCCAGGTTCTCCTCCAGGAACAAAGGTACGTAATAAATTGTTGGCATCACTTCCCATCACAATATGTGAGTCCACAATGTTCGTGTACACGTAAAAGCTTTGGAACGGGTGTATGTCTGCTCGTTCACGTACACTGGAGGTAAAGGTCTGTATACCATTGTTAATGGTGTATTGAAGCTTGTACCATTTTCCTTTATTTTCCTCAGTAACCTCCAAGAAACAGCAAGACCATGGGGTTCCCCGACTTCAAGGTTAACGTATGATCCGGCTGAGCCAAATCCCAAAGCCATTGCTAATCGTGGACGTAGTAATAACAGAGGACAATTTGATCGTGGTCTTGTTCTCTTTGTAATTGTAATTGAATTCAAGCCTATTGCGAATGGTTTCGCGTGGTCGCACTCTACGTTGTTGCTCATGTTTCTTAAATTTCACAAGCGCTTTTCTTATGCCTTCCACAATATCTTCCAGCTTGGTGTACTTTCCTTTGGGTAACGTGTATTTTGTCCATATTGATGTAGGGTCTAACATGTGAACGGTAAGAAGCCATATGTCAAGATCTTCTTTTTGCAGCAAACTCCACGTGCGGGGATAGATGATGTTGGTAAGGGCCATTTCCCATGATCCTTCGCGCAAATCGATAGGATACTTGGTTCGTAGGGTGAAATCCCCAATGGTGTTGTCGGGAAGGGCATCTTCAATAGCATTGCTTGCCAGCGTAATCACTTGGTCCGATCGGTCAGACATCCTGAGGCAACTGATGTCTTTGATGGTATCTCACACGATTTTATGCACTTGACTTGCTAGGATCCAACTGTCGTACTTGTCAGGCCAGCCACGCCAATGGACCAAATACTCTTCTTGACGTCCTTTCCCACGGCTCTTGACAATTTTGTCGATACGAAAGACATCTTTTTGTTCATCCATGCTGACTTTTTGCAATTCTTGTTCGTAAAATTGTCCTTCCAACAACGAACCGTCGTATTCGCGTAGTCGATACGCATAGGGATCCCGTGCCGTCATCCGATAAGCAATCGTAAACACTTCTTCCGTCCAGTTGGGTAAATACCCTTTTGCAAACACGTGTTTGACTTTACTTATACGTACTAAATCTCCCACTTGAAATTTAGGTTTAGCTTCTTCTTCTTCTGAGCCTTGGTCTTCTTCTGGTACAAAGTATGCCATACGTCTTGAGCATTGGCTAACGTGACGTCAGCAGGGGCACGACGAATGCTTCGATGATACGAATGATTGTAATTGTTCATCAGTTGCGGAAGCACGTCAATGTAACGTACTGTCTCTTTGTAGGTGAACCATCGCCACATCCATGTTTTTAACGTACGATTAAATCGTTCGACGACGGAGGCTTTGGTTTCGCTCTTGGTGGTAAAGTGATGGATGTTCTTCGATTTGAGAAACGCTTGAAAGTTTCGATTTAAGAACTCGGACCCATCATCCGTCTGCAATTTCTCAGGCACACGACCTTCCTTGAATATTTTCTGAAACGCCTTGATCAAACTGAGTCCCGTCTTGTTCTTCAAGGGTACTGCCCATGCGTACTTGCTTAACACGTCAATAACGGTCAATATGTAGTTGTAGCCATTATGTTGGTTCTGTACGCTTGCATGTTACACAAATCCGCTTGCCATTGTTCGTCGATACCTTGGACGACCACACGATTGCGTGGAAAACGACGACGGTACGGTTTATGGAGTGTATATGACGGTTGAGACCGTATCCAAGCTAAGACTGTGCTCTTTTTATGCCTTTTGAGCGCATAGCCCTTGCCAGTTTGGCAACACCGCCCAAAGCAGCAACATTGTTTGGATCGTAATAGGCTTGCTGGAGTAGACGTTCGATATTCTTCTTCTTCTTCTGTGCTACGGTCCGCTTGGGTTTCCTGGGTGCCATCGACTACAACAATACGGCCACCACAACACGCTAGCATACAACGTATACGTTTCAATAAGTTACGACACGTTAGTATGGGACGGTCTTTAAAACATACCATCCTTAGCGGTGTTCAACACGAAATGATCATTCCAATGCTGGGTCATCCCCCTTTATAGACAAAAATCACACTATTTGGGTTTTATAGGTTCTTTATTATACATAACTTTATATACACCGAGCTGTTGCTTAAAGTCTTAAAAGTCTTATTAAAAGTCTTATTAAAGTCCATAATACCCATAAGGGTAAGTGTACATGCCACGTCGTACACGTTTGTTGTACACAACCTTGAAGGACTTGGTTTCTGATACGGTATGCAACGTACGGGTCGTCACATTGCGTCGAATGGTGTGGGGTTTGGTCACCTGACGCACAGGGTTCCCATGACCCTCCAACAATTCCACCATGCTATCCAAATTCACTGTTTCTGTGGTACGTAGATTCATGCGTAGTCCTTTGACTTTGCACACGGTCTTGCCATGGTTGGTCTTGTACCCATAACTCTTGGGTCCTGTGGCCACATAGTGCGCGATGTGTTCTTCTGGATCGAGTTCGCTGATCAGTTCTCCCAAGTAATCGCCAAGTGGTGGTTTCCATTGACCAGGACGCCACGTAAAGATGACACTGTCTGTATCGTGGTACAAACATCGATCCCCCAAACCATCCATGACGTCATACAACTTGAGACGCGCATACGCTGTGGTGTAAGCAGCAAAGACAACGTTGGTGTGTGCTTTCGTCTTCAGAAACTTCTCTGCCATCTTGTAGTGAATCTGGACCGTATCGTCGTTCACGATCAACACATCACTCACTTCGATGCTGTCGTCTGTCATCAGATCGAAGTACTTTTCTGGACTGTCCACGTACTCGGTACGTCTCCGATTCGATTGCTCTCCAAATTTCCCCCACATGCAATTCAGGAACATTTTGGCGACAGAGCGAAGACCTGGATTCTTCTCAATACGTTCACGATCCAATCGAATGCCTTGATGTTCTTCGTACTGTTCCACGTACCGGACGTTGTCTTCTTCCGTCTCGCACCAACTTGGCCATCCTGAAGCTTCTTGCTTGTACTTGAGAAACGTCTTGATGTACTCTTCGAACAAGCGTTCCCATTGAGCCCAGTGCCACACCTCATACACTTTCATCACTTTATACCCTTTCTCCAGAGCTTTGAACAGTTCCACGTGCGTCCACGTGCCGGTAAAAAGCGCGTTCTTCTTCGGTGTGCGTGCATGGATGATCTTGGTTCTCTTCTTGAGCACAGGTGTAACACAAGGGAAACATCAGCTTGTCGTTGATGCGTACGGGAAGCACTGGAAAGTAAACATCCTTGGGTGGAAGGACACGTACTTTCATCCATCCGCGATACAGGTGCAGGTCTTGTTGGATCTCGTCGTTCACCAGAACTTCTGGATGTCCCACAGGGTACTCACACGTGACATTCACGTACGGATACAACGACGTGAAATCGTAATAGTGGAGTTGCTCGTCATCCTTGGCTTCGCATCGTAAACGGATTGCATTGGTACGTCCACCAAAGAAACTGTCCCGGGGTTCCAAGGGTTTGCACTTCTCCACGTCACCGACCATCGCTTGGCGGTCAGCGGTACGGTGGAGGTTAGACGTGTTTCTGCTAGCTCCGCGATTTTAGAGCATTTTATGCGATATATTGCACCGATTTCATTTATCTTCGTCGCTAGGCTTATCTACATTATCTAGAGAACATTGGCTTGGTTTGGTGTGAGTTTTTCATCCGTGAGAGGCGAAAGAAAACGGATGTTTGCTGGATCGATCTTCAAGTTTCCCGCCAACGAACTACCTGGTCACCTGATGGCTGATCTCTGACTACGCTGTGAAACATAAGTATTTTTGATACCCTCTTCTTTCTTATCCTCTCGTTCTTCGTTTTTAGGCTTTGAGGGTTTAGTTTTTCATCTTTTTACTCTTTAAATTGAGCCATCTATAATTCACAGTTAATTAATACAATCTGGCGCGCACTAGTCCGTAAAATTCAACTCTGTATTTGCATACATTTGCATTGCCCCTTGCGCTGCCTCGCTTCGCGCGGGATCTACGGGACTTGTTTCGAGCTCTCTTCGCGCGGGATCTACGGGACTTGTTTCGAGCTTTGAACTATCGACTTCTTCAACTTTTTTTTTTTTTTTTTTTTTTTTTTTGTACAATTCTTTTCGGCAAAGTCATTTCAGCCTGAATACTAGTTGCATTCTATTCTTAAAAAGTTATCTGAATTGTATGTTTGTTGTTGTTGTTGTTGTTTTAATCCTGTAACAAATATATTTTAAATCTATACATATTATATTATCCAAAGTTAACTTCTTAATTATTGGTTTAGGTTAACGTACGAAATAAGAATATTATCTGAATAACACAAACATAAAAAAATATAATTATATAGTTGATGTGATATAAATTTAACAAACAGTTGTACAACACATAGTATATAAACAAAGTTAATAAACAAAGTATATAAACATATTGTTCTACCCATACACGGGCTGGTATCATGAGACCCAGCCACGCATCAGGCCTTTTTAAATTTCTGGTCCTGATCCTCACTCTGAACAGCATATTCAAAGGCTACCATAGATTGGATAATGGAACTGATGAACTCCCATCTCTTGTGAAACCTCTTTGTACTTGGTATCAAACAAACGTTGTTCGTCATGATTTTCCTCCTTTCTCTTGGCAATCACTTACTTTTCTGTCCCCTGGTCTTTCAGAGGAAATTCTGGTTTACATTTACTACAAGCTTCCTTGTTAACAGCCCTGTTGATTCTCTTGGCTGGGGATGTGAGCCAGAATCCCGGACCCATTGATATCTCTAGTCTTCCGGCTCATTCTGTCTCGAATCACGATAGTTGCCACTCATTTATTCCTACCTTGATTTCCAATCGTTCGGATTGTGCGAGACGCTTTCTAAGACCGGTAAATCGTACCCTGGTCAGCATCGGTCACTGCGCGTTTCAGGGTATTCCTGTGCGAGTTACTCAACGAGTTAACATCCCAACAAACACTAAAAAGCGGTTTTGTCCTTTACGCAAGGGGGTAAATTTACACAACCTCTGCCCTGTTGAGCGTGTAAATGGACACAATTTCGGTAATCCTTTAAAACTTGGTTTATTCAATGCGCAATCTGTGGGAAACAAGGCCTTATTTATTAAGGATTATTTTGTGGAGCATCAATTTGATCTTTTAGCTATCACGGAAACATGGGCAAAATCTGACTCTGTAAATGCCATCAGAGAATTATGTCCCAAAGGTCATGGTTTTTATCATGTTCCTAGGAAGAGCAGGAGTGGCGGAGGTGTCGGTTTTTTGTACAATCTGGATTTAAAGATAGTCAAACAAGATGCTGGAAAGTTTTCTTCGTTTGAATCCATGGAAGTATTGTTACATTCCTCTAAAATGTCATTAAAGATTGTCATAGTCTATAGACTTCATGCAAAACCCAAAAAGAATGGTGTCACGGCTCCAATGTTTTTTGAGGAGTTCTCGCAGCTTCTTGGGCGACTGACTACTTCTGCTGACAAGCTGCTGATAATCGGTGATTTTAATTATCATGTCGATGAGCCCAATAAAGATCATAGGCTGCTCGACTGTTGGATCTACTGCATTTGCATAATTTAAAACAAAATGTATCAGTTCCTACACACAGAAGTATGCATACTCTAGATCTGGTAATAACTCGCGATGATGAGGACGTTTTGCTAGATTGCTCTGTTTGTGATCCCTGTATGTCGGATCACTTTTTGTGCACTGCAAGCTGGCACTAGATAAGCCTCTTCCTGCTAAAGTTGAAAGGACTTATCGGAAAACACGGAATGTGGATCTTGGTGCTTTCAGCCACGACCTTGCTAGTTCTTCATTGCTAACGTCACCTGCGAATTCGCTGAATGATTTATGCGATCAATACCAGGAAGTGCTTAGTAGTCTGGTGGAGAAACACGCCCCTCTTAAGAAGCGCACCATATCATTACGTCCTGCTGCACCCTGGTATTCTGAGGAAATAGCACAGGAAAAGTGTAAACGGCGCAAGTTAGAAAGGAAATGGCGCAAATCTAAACTTCATATTGATCGAGATCTGTTTGTTGAGCAATGTAACGTAGTTAAAAAGTTAATCATGTCCACTAAGATGGATTATTATTCCTCAATTATCTCTGATAACGCATCTAACCCGAAAGAATTGTTTAAGTCTATTGATCGTCTGCTTTATCGCAAAGCTGAACGTCTCTATCCTTCCTGTGAAAGCAAACTTGAACTGTGCAACAACTTCTCTAACTTCTTTTTGAACAAGATCTCTACCATTAGAAGTGAACTCACTCCAGTCCCGGATGACGTCATTACCATGTTCGATCAATTGGATAATGCCAACATTTCCTGCAGACTGGAAACATTTGTACCAACTGATTCCGAAGAACTCTCTAGTCTTCTACGTAAGAGTGCATCTAAATCATGTGTTCTTGACCCTATTCCATCGGGGCTACTTCGTCATTTCCTAGACGACCTTCTACCCGTTATGGCTAGAATTGTGAATTTATCTTTTCAATCCTGCACAATGCCCGCTTCTATGAAGCTGGCTGTTTTGTCTCCGTTGTTGAAAAAAGCTCTTTTAGATCATGAGCGTTACCCCAACTTCAGGCCAGTGTCAAATCTTCAGTTTTTATCAAAATCGATCGAAAAAGTGGTTGCAAAGCGTGTGGTGTCATACCTTCACGACAATCATCTTGGTGAGCCCTTTCAATCTGCGTATAAGATATACCATAGCTGTGAAACTGCCTTGATACGTGTACAAAACGACGTTTTACAGTCTATTGATACAAACCGCTGTGTGATACTAGTCTTACTGGACTTGTCGTCTGCATTTGATACCGTAGATCATAGTATTTTGTTACGCAGGCTGTCTTCTAGATTTGGCTTTAAAGGAAATGTACTATCGTGGTTCGGGTCGTATCTTGCTAATCGTTCTCAGTTTGTCATGGTGGACGGTACTGCGTCTGAGCCGCGCCCACTTAACTGCGGGGTACCGCAGGGATCCGTTTTGGGCCCCTTGCTCTACTATCTCTATACCGCACCCCTTGGGGATATTTTTCGTAATCACGGACTTCAATTTCACTTGTACGCAGACGACACTCAAGTCTATACAACCTACAGCTGCCAAGATGGCGAGGAGCTTGCGAGCGCCAAACACCGCATCGAATTATGTCTTTCTGATGTTAATAATTGGATGACCACCAACAAACTGAAATTGAATACTGATTAGACCGAGCTCCTCCTGTTACATTCTAGATTCCGTCCCTATACTCCTCTCATTTCACTTTCTGTTGGCGATGATAGCATTGTACCCTCTGAACATGCTCGCAATGTAGGAGTCATATTCGACAGCACCATGACTTTTTCAAGACACGTTGATGCTGTTGTAAAGTCTAGTTTCTTTCATCTCCGTAACATAGCAAAAGTGCGCAATTACTTATCAGTTGACACTACTAAGACTCTTGTGGTCTCTTTTGTTTTATCTAAACTAGATAATTGTAACTCTTTACTTTATGGCCTTCCACAACACATGCTAGACAAATTACAATATGTTCAAAATGCTGCAGCTCGTTTGATATGCAGATCAAACAAATACGATCATGTCACGCCTATGCTAAAGCAGCTACATTGGCTTCCGATTAAATTAAGAATAAATTTTAAAATCAACTTAGTTACTTTTAAATGTCTCAAAGGTTTAGCGCCTGTCTACCTGAGGGATTAATTGAGGTCTATACTCCAGCTAGAGCATTACGCTCTTCAGATGCTCCTCCCAGACTTGTCACCTCGAAATACAAGCTAAAAAACTATGGTCTTCGATCCTTTTCTGCGCATGCCCCTTTTTATGGAATGAATTACCTCCCCATGTAAAAAACTCCGAAACAGTCCCTGTTTTTAAGTCTCGTCTTAAAACACATCTTTTTACGAGTTATTTTAATTAGCGGATAATTTGTAAATAATTTTAAGTATATGATTTGTAACCTTAAATACGTTGTAAATAATAGTTTGTAAATTAGTAGTTTTTTGTTTTTTTTTATTTCTTATTTTTTAATGATTGTAATTTTTAATGATTTTAATTTCCAATGTAAAGCGCATAGAACGTGGCTATATGCGCTATATAAATGTTGTATTATTATTATTATGTATCCTAGGAGTTGCTGTCAGTTCACGATCAAACTCACATTCCCACACTTCCACGAGGTGGTAACCAGCCCGAGTAATAAAGGTGCGCACGTTGCACGTGTCATGGTAGAGATCACCATAGTAGTGCCAGAGAAAGGATTCCTCGTGTCCTTCGTGTAGCACTTGGGACATCCGTGGTAGAGACATCCATGGTATTGGTACACGGTATGAGTACTCTCGGCATACCCGTCGACCTTGTACCGTCCCACCTTGAATTCCCCTTCGCTCGTGCCAGCGTGACGAATGTGCACTCCATCAGTGATGTGCCTGTACTCGAGCCACTGCAATGCTTTGAGCGAGTGCACGTCGCGTCCACGGTATCCTTGAGCAGGAATCACAGCAACGGTGTTGGCCTTGAGAAATTTGGTGCGCAAAATAAGACTGCACAACGATGCAATGGTCACGGACGTGTGAAACGGGTGGACGTCGCCCGTTGCCATGGTAAGCTTGTCAAAGGCCAACACAGCTTTCTTCAGCACTTCAACGTCTTGGTGACAATAAGACGCCAGTTCTTCTTGGAAATTGAACACGGCACCACGTGCGACTTCGTTCTCGTACCACGTGCTTAACGCATCAGCATCTTTCTTCGTCATGTTTTCAATGCCATAATACTTGAGATCAGGCATAGGTCCCACGTACGTTTGGTTCTCTGGGGTGTTGAAGAAATGTGGAAAGTCGCCTTTGCGCACCTCTTGATCAAATCCCATAGCTTTGGGAAGTTGACGCAATGCCATCTGGAGATAATTCAACGTGCACTTCATACTGATCTTGAGATCTGGGAGTCCGAGCATCATGATCTTTCCTCCATTAAAAATAACAGTAGGCTTGAATGCATTCTTGAACAAGTACTCCAAGATAGGATAGGAATCGTACCCTTTAAAGTTGTGTGCCAAACACGTGTATCCTGCATTGCTTCCACCAAACAACCATTGACAAAACTCGTCCAGAGCTTGTTCCCCTTGGAAACCACGTTTACGCAATCCGCACGTGTCACAAGTAGGATGTGAGTCTAAGGGAAGATCACGACAGTCCTCACACAGTTTCTGGACACCCACAAAATTGACCCGATGTTGCGTGCCCATTGGTTGAGCCTCAAAATCAAAGATGATGAGCCGCAATTGATCCTCCTCCTCCTCGTTCTTCTTCCGTCCTGTCACTGCTGCTGCTGCTCCTACGGGAACATAACATAAGTGGTCCTTGTCGACCATCTTTTTGCAGACGTGACACACGTATTCACCACACTTGTGAGGCTTGCCTTGAAGCTTCTTGTCTAAGACATCAAACCTCGTAAGACATTCTTCACACTTGTGTATCTTCTGACACTGGGACCATTTCTTTTGATTATTCGCAGGACCATGCTTTTTCACGCGACGATGGTTGTCAAAACATTGTTGGGTGCGGAAGTAACGGTTACAGTCGGTACAATGTTGCCAGTTCCATCGTTTGGTATCATCATCGACACTCTGAGGAGAACAGTTCTCTTCACCACAAGCACGACATCGGATAATGCATTTGTGCGTGGCTGGATCTGTGTAGCCCTTGTTACATTTGATACAGAAGTGGTTTCTTCCCAGGAGACCTTTCATTTTAGTGATAAAATGGTAATGGGTTCCATCAAGGTACAAGTACAAATGATATTTAGGCTCCTCCTCCAAAGCACCTTGCCAAATAATACCATTCGTATATTCTCTGGACACGAGGTAGAGCTTAAACCCTTGTGGAGCCAAATACGTTTGGAACTTTTTCAGTTCTTCAATACCACACGCTTCTTCAGGGACGCCAGCTTGCTGGTGCAACTCTTTCGCTTTTTTAAGCTGAGTGAGATTATCACTGTTTCTTCGCCATGGGCGATACATATTCCTATACTGCTGTGTTGTTCCGGTATGGAAGGCGATTCCAATCACGATCGCACGTGCCGCACAAAGATTATCCTGATTACGTACTGGTACAATAGATCTCTTCATCTTCGTCCATGCCTTCACATCCGCACAATCCAAGGTTCTCCTATTCTTGTTAGAGTGCTTCTTCTTCTCACCAGCCGGGTCATAATCATCATCATCATCATCATCATCATCATCATCATCATCATCGTCATCATCATCATCAGTAGTATAGTAATCACCATTCCCCAAAAATTCAGTTCCTTTTCTTTTGAAGGCCCAAAAAATGTTCCGACTTTGTTCTGATCCAGTAAAACTGCTTTTGTAGATAGAGTGAATCCTGCTCTAATGCTTGGGCGTGTTTTGGGATCAAAGGAAGACACTATTTCCTGGCTGTGTGGTGATTCTTAAGCTTATATCACTTAAAAACAGGAACGCTGTCAAAGGGAACCATGTTCCTAAATCTTGTTCAATGGAAATATCTAAAATAACTAAAATCACAATCATGCGCAGTAGAGCTATTTGGGCACTTCGAGTAAAACGAGCGTTCTCTGAGGAAAAGTCACGAGAATGTCCTACAGTAATAATTACTTCTCAACGAAACTGTAAGTTCATATCCGTGGTTCCGTTAAATCCCTCTATCCGCCACTGAGTCAAGGGAAATTTATTGCAATGTACTGCCAGATCCATTGAGATGTCATCTTTTGGTGTTTGAAATCGTCTCAGCTTAAGACGGAAGGGACGGAAACTACGGATTCACGGAAAATGGACTTCCAGTGTTAAAGGGAAGTAATATCAATATATTATGTAATTTAATTATTATATATTAATAATATATTAATAATATACTAATATATTACTTCTCAAACAAACTGGAAGTTCAGAATCCGTGGTTCCGTGGAATCCCTCTTATCCGCCACTGAGTCAAGGGAAATTTATTGCAATGTACTGCCAGATCCATTGAGATGTCATGTTTTGGTGTTTGAAATCGTCTCAGCTTAAGACGGAAGGAACGGAAACTGCGGATTCACGGAAAATGGACTTCCAGTGTTTAAGGGAAGTAATATAAAATGCAATTTAATTATAATATATTAATAATATATAATATATTAATAATATATATTACTTAATATACTAATATATTACTTCTCAAACGTACTGGAAGTTCAGAATCCGTGGTTCCGTGAAATCCCTCTTATCCGCCACTGAGTCAAGAGAAATTTATTTGCAATGTACTGCCAGATCCATTGGGATGTCATGTTTTGGTGTTTGAAATCGTCTCAGCTTAAGATGGAAGGGACGGAAACTGAGGATTCACGGAAAATTGACTTCCAGTGTTTAAGGGAATTGTTTAAATCAGTTGTGTTCATAACGAGACAAACTGTTTACTTTGGGCCTTTTTTCGTGCACTTTGTTTGCATGCTTTTTTCGTAAACATCTTGGAACTCATTATCACTTGTCATACCCAACAATTGATTACATAACCATGGATTACGTAACCCTTGTGAAACCTCTTTGGAATTCCGACCACTAGTTACATAAGGCCCAGCGTTATTCATGTAAAATCAGTTGTTAGAAGCAGTCGAACAAGCAAGATCTCAATCTTCTTCCACTCAGAGGATCGATGGCTTCGGTAAGTTCTTCAGCCTTACTTGTTCTATAATTTGGACTAGTGATCAATTACAGCTAAAATCGCTGCTTCGCTACCCGCGTTTCCAAAACATCGATTTGTTTTTGGCTTTGCTATTCCGCCAGTCAAATCTTATACACGATGCAACTATTTTAGCTGTAACAAAAACAAACCTTTATTGCGGCATATCTGCGCCCTGAAATGGAGATTTTCGCTGAGCGGATAATATCCCTCAAGTGTATTTGATTTAGTCATTGAATGCCCTATTATAAGGTAATTATAATGGTAATAAAGTTGATGTTCATGGGCGCCTGCGGCACGGGCTAAAATGGCCCCGAGTCGGGCCAAAAACGTATTTACGCCCGCGAATATCAACTATATTGTCAAATTGCATTCGGGTCTTTTAGGTGTCGACTGCTCGTCATCCGGCGAGACAACTGAACAGTGGAAAAATAAAACAAGCTGCAGAATCATATTTGTTACCGTTAGTGGAGGGAAAACTGTGTGCTGTGTGGCTAAAGTGCATCTGGCAAGTCCAAGACGATGACGAAACAGACGCGTGGAATAAAATCTGCGAAAAGCGTGCCGAGTGCGATGGGGCAATAGAGCAGCTCGACGATGTCGTGTTTTACTTTTCATCTATATCATGCCATGACACCAAAGTAAAAACGGGAAAGAAAGCCACTGACAATAGCGAAGAAGACCACGAAGACGAAGACGAACAACAAGTGCCCTCTCAAAGTGAAAGCCAGAAACGCCTACCAGCTCTGTTCTATTGGATCGCCTTTGAATCTCGAAACGGTGCGCCCATATCACTAGTCAACCTGCACAGAAGCATGCTCAAGGGCGACGTTGATATCACAACAAAGCTTCTCACCTCCATGTCTAAAGTAGCAACGGGGAAAATGTTAAGAGCTCAACTTTGGCAAACCCTTAAAGATCATAACTCTAGTTATATCAGGAGCATTGTAAGCAAATCCTTTCGCGCATGCTTCAATAATAGTATCAGAGAAGTGATCTGGACATCGAGTTCTTGGACAGTGTAGAAAGGGAAGCCGAGGAAAACATCCTTCGCTTTGTGGTTGTAAAGACCAGCTACTCAAGCGTGACAGGAAAGGCAGTACGTGAAATGATCAAGAAAGGCCTAGTTGTCGACGTAATCGGCGCTTCTGAAGATGACGAGAAATGCGAAAACGACAAAATCGTCCCTAGGTCGTTGACATCAGACGCTTGCACGCAACTGATTAATGACATAGAGGTATGTAACCGACATGCATTAGGAAGCGCGTTTCGCTTTAGACTAATTTAAAAATTTTCTGTTTTATTTTAGCGCGTCATGAGAAAGATGAATTATGCAGTTGGCCGAGGAATGCTGTACAGAAAACATCCGCGTTCCCGGTATACATTCCACCACAGAGGGGAAATAAAGGAGTTTCTTGGCCTCCTAGAAGGGAACGAAGCATTTAAAGACCGTCTTGTTTAATATGGGAAAAAGGTGAACGAGCGGCTCTCCAACCCCTCAAGTGAGCTCATAAGACAGATTCGTATTAACCACGACCTAATAGAAGTGAAGGACGGGTGGTGCCTGTCATTGTCTCAGAGACAATTCGTGGAAAGACCCATTGACAAGTCTGAAATTGGCTTAATAACCCCAAGGGCGTTTTTTCACTACGATCGAAGTTGTGAAGAAGACAGCAAGTTCTTTCGCGAAATACTGGAGAATAGTTTAAGCGAAGAGGAAATTGGAAAGTTCTGTGAAGACTTCCTTGGCCTTTTCAACTTTCAAGGGGAAAAACACAAGCAAAAGGTGATGAAATTACATTTTGTGTTATCCAATTGTAGCTATTGACTGTGATGTTGGATTAAACTACTAACGCTCGTGGTCTACGGGAATTTGCTAGGCGTTGCGATCGCTACAACAAACATGTTGTTTTAATCTAACAATAATGCTGTTCTAATCTTTGAACAGGTGCCTTGTTTAGTAGGAGAGGCCAATAGTGGAAAGACAAGTCTTCTGGCCGCTGTTCTAGGCGTGGCGAACGAGGCGCGAGTGGCGACAGTTACCAAACAAAGAGCTTTCAATAAAGCGATGATTAACGGTGACACAGAAGTAATAATTATAGACGAAGCGTATTCTGCCATGATGGATATAGATGATTGGAAGTTGATAACCCAAGGAGGCTGGACGGCACATGACAAGAAATTTGACACAGCAAAGGGATTTATCAATAGGTAAAACAGAGTCCCACTGTTGAACTTTAGGTTCTTTTGATAGATTGACATATTTCGTTTTTTTACTTCCACAGATGCCCTATGGTCATTGCGTGCCAAAGTGAGCTTGAATTTAGAGAAATAGACAAGCCGGCCATGGCTGCAAGACTGAACGTTTATCGCTTTCAGAGCCTGAATTCTGTGAACACAGACGCCCATGGCTGGATCAAGAGCCACCCAGTGCCGTGCATCGTCTACGCAATGGAGCAAGCCAAAAAGTACAAGACCGGTGTCGCTCCTGTACCCTTTAATTACGGTAATAATGTCCGCACAACTCCATTCAAAGACTATTCTTTTAGTTTTGCTAACCTATATTCAATGTATGTTATAGAGAACGAAGGACCTTCTGCATCATTGACAGAGCAGGAAAAGTTGGAAATCATGTCCTTCAACCTTGATGAGAAAGCGGACAGCGAAGATGAACTCTGCACAGAAGCAATTCTCTCGAGCTACCAGCAAAACGAAAGCGATTCTGATGAACTCAGCCAGCGGTCGACTGCAGAAAGTCACCTTGAAACAATTGGCCGAGCGCAGCAACAACAGCGTCCCAATAGCTTTCGTGGTCGCCTTTTTGCCAAAATGAAAACTCTAGCTGACGCTGCCGTTCAAAGAGAGCAAGGTTATTTAAGGGAAATAGTAGACTCCAACCGCAACGAGTTGGTGGCTCTTGGACTTGCTGACGAAGAGGAGGCGATGGACGCGATCAAGGAGCCCTTTCAGCCATTACCCGACTATATAGAAGAAAGGAGGCAGAGGATGGTCAGGGAGAAGAGAGAAAAAGAGTTGGAAGAGGAAATTCTGAAAGAGATTGAGGACGCCAAGCGTGTGTACAGCTCTCCTTGGCTGCTAGAAAAAGAAAAGGACCTTCGAAGGTAAGTAACTCGAGAAACGTACGAAGTGATAAATGTCTGCACCTGAGAAGAAGACTCATCGATCAATTGTATTTTACTTTTTGTAGGTATGCACAGGAAATGGACAACGAGACTGACGAGGAGAGGAAGAAGATGTGGCGTACAATGGTCGAGATTACCACGAACAAGATCAAGTTACACCACGAAGGGGAAGGCACCACACTAAGCAAAGAAGCGTTACTCGAGAGGCGAAGAGTGTGCGTAGCACTTGGATTGGTCACGAAGGAGGATGCTGCGCAAATCAGAAATCTGCACTCGTGCCCGATTTATGTCAGCCAGGACGACGACGAGTCGATGTTCATAACCCAAAGTACCCAAGTGGCTAACTTTGAGAAGACCCCGCCTCGAAGTCTCTCGGACACTGATGACCTCCCGCCACCGAAAACCCCGTCGCTGAGCCCAAAACCCCACCGACTAGTGTGCAGTACGCCACTATATATGCAATCTCCATTCCAGCGCACGCACATGAGCAAACAGGAACGTCTGCCACGACCTATCGAGGACTACTCCTCGCCAAGCGCATGGGGCGGCCTGGCAGTGAGAAGCCAAGGAGCAAGCAAGGCTAAACGCAGAAAGGTAGCGCCAGAGGGCAAGCAAGGGGCAACGAAAGGACAAAGAAGTATCACGACTTTCTTTCAGTCGCAGAAATAGGGACTTTAATGCACAGAGGCTTGTGAATAACAATTTACTAGGACGAAAAGGCAAGCAATTGTTGTCAGCTTCTACTTTTGAATACCTACTAAGCATGCATGCTAAGCTCACTGGGCATTCTTATAATTTACATTCTTTATTGCTTATATAATCGACACACAGTGTCAATTAATCACGCATGATGTTTGGTCCTGTCGTTGCCATGACAACCAAACGAATAGTACAATTGTTGTTTATATACCATTTAATAAAAAATCAAGTTGTTTAATAACGCATCGATGTTCCGTTACCATGACAACCGCTAGAGTTCGAGATTATTTATAGTTTACTTTTCACAAGCAGTTCAGCATATTTACGATAAAAGTATTGATCTACAATTGACAATAATAAATGTTATTAACGTGATTATCAAAGAGCAAAGACAAGCTAGTGTCTTTGCTAGAGATTGTCTAAAGACCTATTATGTCGAAATGACTCAAGGGCCTCCAGTTAACTGATTCGAGTACTTTCAACTCTTCTTCTATGATGTCTTCTCTTGATACCGGTGAAGAGATCATGTCCATAAATAAGTTATTTCTGTCAAAGTCACCGCTCTCCAGTTTTATAGCTATGAATAAACATGCCAATATGAGTTCCCTTAGAGTTGACCTTTTCCTGTCCTTGGTTCTGTTAAGGTGTCGCCAGAGCAGACTTTCTGCCAGAAAAGACGCACTTTTTGGAAATTGAGTGCACAAATCCCTTGTAGAAATTCACCAGCGAACTTGATATCTTGCAAAGCGAGCTCTGGATGTTTGTCCACTAAGCTGTCCATTTTCAGAGTCTGTTTGTCTAGCAATGAAAGTGGCAAACGGATTTATAGCTGCGCAATATATCCCACAATGCTCTCTGATCAAAGCATGTACTATGATTGGCCGACAAAAAAGCAGCGTTTTACGTTTTACCTTTTGTTGTAGTTAGGATATCTTCGCGCTGCCCGACATAGCAAGGAGTTGGATGTCCTTCCCTTTTCGAAACAAAACTCGGAGTCTCTGAGAATAGCTTTCCACTGTCCAAATCCGTACCTTTTTAGTCCAGCTTTTAGGTATTTGTCTTCCTCGGGAGTAAACGGTAAACTTTTTCTTCTTAGCGAGCTATGCCCTTTTACCTTCAGCTGTGGTTTACCAGCAGGACGTGCGGGCGGCGGGACTTCCTTAATTGTTTCCACTTCGTCACTAGAAGAACTGCTCGTTTTCTTGTCTTCGCGCTCTTGCGAGGACGTAGACTTGTCTGAAAGCCGCGCGCGAACATCTTTTTCAAGTTCTGATCCCTTGTCACCTTGCAATTCCTTCAGAAACGTGTGCGCTTTCGTTGCGACGTCGCGCGATCTTTGCTTCTGGTAGTGTACCCTGGCAACCACAGAAGTGTGCTTTTGGTCTTCTGAGATGGTGCTTTGCGCAGAACTGCCTAGTTTTAACGAGCTTGCAGTCTCTACTATTTGCCGATAACGCGTAGGATGGACGTATTTGCCGGTTGCGTCAAATACCAACTTGCTCATGGACTCCCCAAGTTTGCTGTGCTGACCACCATTTCTTGTTACCAATACATAATCGCAACTGGGCTTTAGCAAAGGACGAATGTGAGCGATAAAACCATCTAGGACTTGCATGCTTGTGTCTGTCAGAAACAGCGAGTCAAAGCCGTATTTACCAGCAGTTTTGAACATTTTCTGGTCGATATATCCACCGTTGTTCTTTGCGCTTTTAACCATTTCGACCGTCAAGTACTGATAGGTCATTGGCCGAGAGCCTTTCACCTTGATAAACAAATACAGCGCGAGGAATTTAGTAGCGAATGATAAATCCAGAGGCGATGCTGCGCGTGGCTTTTCTTTGCACATTTTAAGCACGTTTTCGTAGCGCGGCAAGTAACGCCCAACCGCTTCCAAGAGCTCTTCTAATGTCGCCCAATGCCCTTTGGCCTCTAACGACTCTATGTCGAGGTCACCATTCCACTGAATGCGCATCATTTTAGAAACTGTTCTGCGCACCTTTTCAAGTAGACCTCTGTCGTATAAAGGCTGCTTATCACCGATTTTGACGCGCCATTTACCTTTCGGAAGTCCGCCATTTCTCCAATTGCGTCGATGTAACTCAGTCGTCCTGCATGGCCAAGCTTCCATTCGTCCTGTAGCATGTCAACAAATTTGAAAAGAAGATTAGGAGAGCACAAACCAAAGTCTATTATGTCAAATGTCAATTCCTCTTCGTCTTCGCAGCAAAACTTAAGAAACTTTAAACACCTGCTAACTATTTGCTTGGCTTGGCGCTTGCTTTTGCACCCTCCTCCTGTGCCAGTCAGCCAGGAGTTCAGTTGCTTTGCAATATCACTGGAAATATCAAATGAAGGAATGGTTTTCGAATTGCGCACAGTGTTTTCAGGAGGTTCTTGTTTACCAGTTGGCTCGATCTCCTGGACAGCTTTGCAGTTGGGCTTTTCATCGAAATAATAAAACCACCGATGCTTTTTCTTAACGTGTTTCCTGCATCCTCGCTGGGTGGAGAATCCATCGTGTTTACAATCTTGAACTGGGCAGTAGAAATGGCCGTCTGTTTCATCTTCTTCTAAGTGAAGCCTTTTTGGCTTAGGCGAAGCATTTGGGAATTTTGACCAGTTGACCACTTCTTCGCTCTTGCTCATCCTTCGCCGAGACCAAGACTGGAAATGCGTGAAAACTCGAACGGGCTTACCTTATATTCACATTTGCTCCCTAGAGAGTAACACATTTTACAAGCCAATCAGAACTGTCTGGGCATAAGCTTTGCCCAAACTTGTCCTTTTGTTTGAGCTTCAAACAATCGAACAAGTTCAGGCAAGTCCACTTTAACAAAAGGGCAAGACGACAGGCTTGCGCATGCTCTCATGAACAGACAAACAAGCCTGGGTGTGTTGGTTGTTTATAAGTAGTAAAGCCAACTTACCTTGTTTTGCTTGTAACATGTGCTGCCCGAGCACACTAACATTATCAGCCTGTGATGTTTGCACTACACTTAATTCTGCAATCACTCGACCCTCAGTTATGCTGAAATCCGTGCTTTTCTCACATAGGAACTAAAGTTCACATTTAGTAGAAAAGGAACTTTCAATGAAAAGGAACAATGCCAAGAGTGATTGTTCCTTTTTAGGACCGTCAGGAACTAATTGGGCAATAGGGGAACAAAAAGTGAAGTTATCGGAACAGGTGTTCCCTTTCACTGCAAGAAACTAGGAACATTTGGTCCGAATTCTCTTTTCACAGAAATCAATACGGAACGTTTGTTCCATTTCACTTTTAAAAGGAACAAATCGAGTAAAAAGGAACGTATTGAAAAGGAACAGGTAGTTCCTGATTACTCAAATAGGAACCCTGTGTTCCTATTGTTGACCAATTCGTTCACTTTCACACCTGAACAGTTCCTTACTATGAAACGTGTTTGAGGTCTCTTTGCTGCTAAAGGGACTAAATACAAAAATGCGCGGAACACTCGAGTTTCAAAACAAGGCCGGCTTTCGTGTCGCATCAGCTAAAATCCGATTTTTAAACTCTGAATCCCAAAAGAGGTCCAATTTAGACTTTTTTTCAACGAATGACAAAATTAGAGGTCATTTAGGTCCAAAAATTAGCTGTCATCACTTTTGGGGAATGTATATCATCATCATCACCATATCCACCATGACCACCACGGGGTGTACGTGCTCGTATCACGTGCAACTGAAACTGTCCATTGAGAACAAATTCCTCGTTAGATTGCACAATGGTTTCAATCTGTCCCATAATCCTTTGCGGGGTCAACTGTTCCCGTAGCGTAAACGGTAACGATATGGGATTCTTCAGAGCTGGAGCATTCAAGGTCACGCGAGCAAAGTCCTTGTTAGGTACACCTTTGAACGTTTCTTCTAGCACTCTGTCAAGAACACGCTCTACATCTTGCATGGCTTCTTGGACAGTTGCCCGTAAAGGAAGATTGATGTTTAAATCATAATCAGAACAATCGGTTTTCATCTTACGCGAATGACGAGTGTGGACTTCATTCAATTGGTACGAAATACCATCCTCTTCCTCCTCCTCCTCCTCCTGCTCATCATGGGTGCGTTTGACACCTCTTCCAATTTGATTGTCAACATCTTGTGGTGATGGTTGATTGTTAACATCTTCTGGTGGTGACGGTAACGGCAGTGGTGATGGTTGATTGTCAACATCTTGGGGCGGTGACGGTGGTGGTGATGGCCCTGGTGTTTGTGGCCTATGGGCCGTCATATCCGAATACTGTTGATATAGCTCTTCAAAACTTTTTGTCATATCAACATCGTCTTGCATCATCCAAGCGATAAATCATCAACAAATCCAAATTCTAGCCTTCTGATTGGTGGATTTCGATCCGATGACATCATCCAAAAAAGTATATAAAGCACGCCATCTGATTGGCTGAAATCCAAATTCTAGCCTTCTGATTGGTGGATTTCGATCCGATGACATCATCCAAAAAAGTATATAAAGGAGAAATTTGACGAATTCAGTTCAGTTCTGGAGCTGACGTCGACACGTGAAGATCATGAGTGACAACAAGGAATCCGAAGAAGCTTCAGAACTTTGTTGTGTTATTTGTTTAGCAAAAAAAGGAGAAGAAAAAAAAAGATGGCGACAACAAACTCGAAGTTATGGAATGCTGTCATAAGCAATGTCATCTACGATGCTTGACACAATGGCATCAACGATAACAACATGAAACCACATGCCCTCATTGTAGACGTGTACAGCGCCGAAGAGGAGATCCACCAACGCAACCACCATCACCTCCCTCGTCGCCGTTCGAAGGTAGGAATGCTACAGATGATGAGGATGATGACGAGCACCCCTCCGCCGTTCCAATCCATTCCTCCATGCCTTCATTCGAACCTATCGAACCTACACAATTTTTACTTGATGATAGTCATCGAAGACGTAGCTATGACCTATTCAGTTTATCTCGTGAAGAATTGAGAACCAGCTCCTATCTAACCGGTCTGCTACAAATGGGAACAAGAGGATTGTGGGCACAATTTTCAGCTGGGGAACTGTTGAATAGATTTCGTGAGGATGGCGTTGAAATATGCAACGACAAATACGTCATCTCGTTACCTGTATACCTCGATGGTAGACGATGGCCACGATATTTTTAAAAGTGACTCATGTCAAAATCCCAGTGGTAACTGCATGTCCAGCAGGGACTGTCATCTATATAGATGTACTACCAGAATCCGAATGGTTAATCACATATGATGCCATCTGATGAACTCTGTTTTCTCCGTAGGTAGGAATGCTACGGATGATGATGATGAGAGTGATTATTCTCCTACTGATGATGAGAGTGATAATGAACCTCCACGATTTTACTGGATGATAGGGCAAATACATCAATATATGATCTTGATGACCTCTACGATTTTGCTCCTTCACAAATGAGAAGCTGTCCGTTTCTTTTAAGTCTGCTAAGCATAAACCCAGAGAATTTAACCTATTTGCCACTGAGGAACTGAGGGAGAGATTTCGTGACAAGGGGATTGAAATCCATAACAATTACATCATCTCGTTGCGTATACATCGTTATGATGGACAATGGCAACGACATTTTTTTTAAGTGCTTCATGTCAGAATCCCCGTGACAAGTCTGCGTCTACGAACTGGGACTATCTATACAGGGGCAGAACCAGTATCCGAATGGGGTTTCAGACTTGAAGCCACCTCTGAAGTGAGAACTATATCTCTGAACTGAGACTTTTTTTTCTTTTATATAGATAATGGAGCGATTGCTTTTGACATTGATGACAGTGGAATCATTACTTTTGACATTGTATTCACCATACCTGCATCTCAAGCATTATTCATGAATTATGATTATCGTCCTCGTCGTCGCCGCCATCGACATGAACGACTCTCTACTATGTTTAATCGCCTATTACGTCGATAAAAAAAAACAATTTGAGAAGAACACTTTTATTCATACTCCTTTGTATTACAACTTATACTTAATAAAATGTTCAAATGTTCTAATCGTCCTTATTAAACACTTCAATACATGTCTCCTCGGCTGCTTTCGCATAGCAGTAGTGTGAGGAGAAAACAACTCGCTAAACAGGTCCTTTGCTTTCATTTCGCCAAGGAATTCCAATTCGCCTTCGATGTAACGGCGCCAATTCTCTTGAATCGTGACTTTAATACTGGACGACAACTTTTGCACTCCTTCCCAGACCTTCTCCATGGAATTGCGAAACATATCACGAACCACATTGTAATACTCTGGCCATAGATCGTCACCGTTCAACCTCAAACACTGATGACGATTCTGACTGGGATGGTCCACTTTACATCCTTCACAGTCCACATTCCTTTTACGATGCATTCCTTCCCATATCATGGATACTACAAATTCGTCCAACAGTTCCATGATCGAATACGAATCCAACACATCCATATCCGCTTGCTCATCATCATCTAACTTTTTTGCTTCGGGTTCCATACTTTCTGGCGCTTCTTCTTGGGTTCTTCAGCCCAAAGAAACGAATCACACGATTTGGAGCACGGACGTCACAAGCAAAATACACACGACCTTCCCCGTGCGAGTTGATCTCCCAGGATTTGGCAAATCCTAGGATTTCCCGAGTTATTCTAGATTCTCCTAACTTTTGGGAATTATAGCAATCAAGCTAAGTTTACAAATTGGGAGTTCCTAGGAAAATGCGGGAGCCAAATTAACGCAAATTTCAACCCTTCAATAATGTGGCAGTTCCTAGGAGATCCTGAGAACAGCCTACATTTCCCCAATTACAGCCAGTCTGACATTTTTCATTAATAAAAATGAAGATTTGGCACCTCTGATTATGCGGGAGTTCCTAGGAGATTCTTGGAGCAGTTCCCAAATCCTCTCACAATCTTGGAGTGACCTCCTGGATATTAAACTTGGGAAATTATTTTGCGTACAAAACATGTTAGAAACTGATGCGTATGTGAAATGTTAACTTATGTGAAACTGAAATTGGACTTGATGTGAAACGAGTGTGTAGTTTTTTTTACGAGGAGCATTAAACTTTTTTTCGCATGATTTAACTTTGCAACCAGATCTGAAAATGCTGTAAATGACTCATGGCCAAAGTGCGTTTTTCTTGAGCAGTGACTCGGTACTAAAAATCTCTAAAATTAGCTGCATGAACATTTAACAAACAAGAAAAAAGGTGGAATAATTCAATCTGTCTTTGTAGTAATTTTAAATTAAATCAGAATTGCAGCCCATGAAATAAATGTTGTTCTGATTGTTGAGCGAGAGGAACCTGGTGTCGAGTGTTCTTCGCTTCCGATTGGTTAACCCGCACTTTTGAAACAGAGGCGGCCAGACACAAACGGTTGGTACGTGGCAGTGTAATGCTCGCGCCCGCGGCTCTCGTTCTGGCAATATAAACTTCGTTACAGAATCTGTCGATTATATTATGGTTGGACATTTCTCCCAGCATAATCCTCGAAAGATACTACCAAAGAATAAAGCGGATATTACTGACATATAATATATAAGAGGTGAGTTAGAATTGTTGTTATTCTCAGGTCTAAGTAGTCCGTAAAGTTTCTGTGCTGAGCTTTGAGCTTATATTCCCGACATCACTTGTATAGTCCTTGTATAGATAAAAACTATTATAATGGAGGGGGGCAGCAAATCGGGAGAACTACCTATTCTTGACTTTATTTTGTTTCGTATCAAGGGTTCAGATTCGCGATCAATATAATCGGGTCGAACTTATGTGCGGTATCTCTTTGCATCTGTAATAGTTTTTTGATCGGTTGTTTATTTTTAATCTCGCCCCAGCGGCACAAACGGTGGATCTTAAACCTTTTCCAAGTTAGGGGTTACTCGGTTACTCAACACTTACGTTCAGTCTTCTGTTAAACAACGAGAAAATTAACCTTTACTTATAATACTTGTTGTGTTTTGTTGAATTATAAACACCGGATCACTGCGGTTCACGCTGCGAACAAATCGAGTAATCTGTACACGCCGTGCTATTGATTTTAAAGATCGCAAATTTGTAGAGCTTTAGAAAATTCTTTCCAGTAAAATGTTGATGAATAATGCCTTATCAATGTTTCGCCATAAAATCGATCACAAGCCTATATATTTTTGCTACGAAATTCCTTAGTTGTTACTCTCGCGTTGTTACTAATATTTCACAACAGACGTCAGCAGACCGGCTAACACGAACTTCCGGTTTAGACATTAATGTGTGAAACTGGAAAGAAAGTTTTAGTTTATAACTGAGAATGAGTATTACGAGTATAATTTTTAAACTGCGCATCGTTTCTTGTAAAAACGGCAAATAAAGCTCTCTTTCGCTTGATAAAGTATACACTTTCTAAAGTAATTCAACACAAAGTCAGTGTATGTATTTAGGGAATGATAATACATGTAGTTTAGAAAATGAGTAATTGTTGCTTTAGTAATTGTTGTAGAATCGGAAAAACACGCGCGCGACAATGATTTTTTTTATTTATGGCCTTGTTTAATGGGGTAAACAGTTTTAAACACATTTCACATGGTCATGTGTCATACTTTTGCCGGGCACAAACAATTTCACATCCGTTCACATCCCTTTTAGATTCTTTGCGGCACGCAAATAATTTTACATTCGTTTGCATGATGTTTACCAGAAACAGACAGTTTTTATGTAATTTTGGCTTGGCCAAAACGTAGAAAACCTCACATCAATTTTCACATGTTTTATTGTCGGAGAGGGCACCCGTAGGTTCACATCGTCATTTCACAAGACTAGTAAAATACATTTGTGAAATAAACTAATTTTTCCACATGTCCATTTCACATGCATATGATATCATCTTTAAAATGGTATAAATTACGCTTTGTCGTTGCCCCGGTTAAAATGGTACTTCTGATACTTCTAAAAAGTGGGAGAATCTAACAGAATGTGGGAAACTTTCCAAGTTTCTCCTGGAGTTTGCCGAAGTCTCCAAAAGTCTGGGAGTATCTGGCAGCCATTCCTGAATACATATATGTTGGAGAAATTAGGAGAACCTGGATAATTCTACCGGGATTTCCTAAGATATCCTAATCAATCTAAGGGCATGCTAGAATCTTGGAGTTCCTAGGAGTATCCAGGATCCAAAAATACCGTGAAAATTCACGCCTTGACTCCTAGGAAATCCTGGGAGAATCTGGATACTCCTGCCCAAATTTGACCAGGATTATCCAAATCTTCCCAGGAGATCCTAGATTCTCCAAACGCTATCTCGCAGTGGTCGTTCCAGTCTCTTTTCCCGACACCAACGCGACAAATCAAGTCGTGGTCACATGTTGGAAACACACTCAGCGATGTGGCTTCAGGGATAGCTTCTCGTACAGCTTTAGCTTCCGATGCCGTAAAGTAAAATGACAACCAATCACCTTCTTCGAATAATCCAAAGGACAACCACACTTGTACACGTCTCCTTACTTGCTTTGCTTCGTAATCACAAAAACACTTCATTACTCTACAACCTCTTACAACCTCTGCCAACTGAATACCTAACATCGCTCACACACCAGCTTTTATAGATAAAGTGATGCTCTATAAAGTGATGCTCTATAAAGTGATGCTCTATAAAGTGATGCTCTATAAATTGATGCTCTATAAATTGATGCTCTATAAATTGATGCTCTATAAAGTGATGCTCTATAAATTGATGCTCTATAATTGATGCTCTATAAAGTGATGCTCTATAAATTGATGCTCTATAAATTGATGCTCTATAAATTGATGCTCTATAAATTGATGCTCTATAAATTGATGCTCCATATCCCTACTATATACTACTCATATCTTCATCGAGGAGCCTAATTACTTCATTAATAATCTTGCCACAAGATAAGCAAATCTATAGGTATAATATCAAAATTAAGGCATTCTATTCCAATACATACATTATTAAGCATCTATCGTTCATTATACTGCCCTACCTAACTTATGGTCTCACTGTCAAAGATTTTGTGAAATACTTAGGTGTCATTATAGATAAAAATCTAAATTGGAAAACTCATATTAATAATATTGCCACCAGATAAGCAAATCTATAGGTATAATATCAAAATTAAGGCATTCTATTCCAACACATACATTATTAAGCATCTATCGTTCATTAATACTGCCCTACCTAACTTATGGTCTTTCTTTCTGGTTACAAGCATGTAAATCTGTACTAAACAAAAATCTTGTATTACAAAAACGCGTTCTTCGGATTATGTACTTTGCTGATTATCAATCTCATGCTATTCCACAATTTATCGATGATAGTGTGCTACCATTGGACTTTCTTTACTACCGCTCTATTGCACTCATAATGCATGACATTCGCACTTCTATTGCATCACCAAACCTTTTAACTTATTTGAAGTGTGTGGTTCCAAAAAATATCCATACCCCCTCCACGGAAGGGTGTTGAAAAGTGACCCCTCCACCCCTCTGGAATTACTTTCCAAAGAAAAATACAGTATTTGTATGTAAAAGATCAGGTAAATGACCCCCCCACCCCACCCCTCCGGAATTTCCAATCCCTTCCGCAGGGGGGTTATGGATAATTTTTGGAACCACACAATCGTCTCAAATATTCACCCATACAACACCCGATTATCAACTTCAAAAAGCTTCTATGCTAAGAAATTCAATATGGAAATGCTCAGAAAAGCTTTTGCCGTGCATGGTGTAAAACTGTGGAATGAGCTACCACCTCTGTTGCCTAATAACACATTAAGAAGAATTTGATGTCGAGATTATTCATTATCTTGAAGGAACAAGATTGCTATATGGATTCTCAATCAATTATTGAAACGATGAAAAAATAGATAATATAAGTATCAGCTAGCTTTCTCACTTTTCTGTTGTAATAATGTAATAGATTAATCTTTTTTTCCTCTTCTAAATTTTCCTTTTATTTAAAATATTTCTCTTCTTGCTTTCCTTTTGAAGCTATTTGCATAGCAAATCGCTTCTTACTCATCGCTCTCGGACTATGTATGTCACTTCGCGGGAATCGTCCAGCTTGCACTCCATGTTGCTCCTATTTGTACATTGATTATACTTCAGTCGCACTAGAATCACGGGTCATGAAGTTTCTGCCTTTCAAATATTTGAATTTAGCCAATCATAGCCCTACATTCCTTTACCCTCCCCTCCCTTGTGACATCAGTACATACCCAACCACCCCATCCCTTGTAGCATCATGGCAGCCACTTGTTCGACATTGGGTATCCTGTCCCTTCTCCCTTCTAAGCAACCTCGTCCCCAGCGTCTTCTCGGTCGTTTTCAAAATGGCGGTTAGCGGTTAGCTCGGGAGAAGACCCTGGGGGAGGCTGAGTCACATGACCACGCATGACCACTGTTTGAAAACATGGGAACGAGGTTTGTCCTTTCTTTCGAGATGGTCATGTGACTCAGCCAATGTTATTTCACATGTGAAATATAAACACACTTGCCTTTGGTCGATGCTCGATTAGGCTTAAACTGAAATAAAACGGAATTTGGTATTTCATTGACGTTTATATAATAAACAGAACATTACATGACCGCTTGGAGATAATAATTTTTTATTATATGGCATCGATAGTACGCGCGCTCTGATTGGTCGACACACGGTCCGTAGATCGCGTATCCGGCCCACGGGCCGTCTTTTTCCGGATCGGCTCATTCTCTCGCGCGAAATTTGAGAGTAATCATCCATGCAAGAACTAGGCAAACCTCCATTGTTCTACGGCATTGAAGTTTTCCCACATGGGATATGTCCCATTCTTTTACCACAGAAATTTATCATGACTAGTAACAATAAAAGTTAAAAGTTGATAGATTTCGACTTGCTCTGAGAACATAGAGAGTGGATTTCACATGACTGTCGTGAGTAATTCGCAATTACTTTGTAATTACTCCTATAGTTTTTGTTCAGAATTGGTGTAATTACTTTGCGATTGGTTTCACGACAGTCATGTGAAAACCGCTCTATGGCAACAAAAAGTCTCTAGACCAATCACATTAAAGAAGAACAAAGGAGTGAGAATCAGCATTTTACGCTAGATCCTGTTTGTGAGTACCACATGTGCTTATATATCCCTAAAAATCATCAAACAAGTTTTTCTAGCATAATGAATTTGCTGATTTTCATGTCTAAGCCAATGAAATTGCCTTTATTGTCAATAGAAATTACTATTGCATTCCAGCGTGCTTTGCCGTTGGCTTGCCTAGTTCTTATACGGACCATTACTAAAAAAGAGAAAAATAATTATTTTAAACATTACTGAAAGCAATTGAATAGTCTAAAATGTGACAGCGAGTTTTACTGCCCCGAAGAGAGAGAAATCCACGAACAGACCAAGAAAGGCGACTGAGAAAATGTCGAAACAACTGTAGAAACGCCGAAAAACAAAAATATTTAACTTAAAAAAGAAAGCGTATCTATTTCTATATGGATGGCAGAAATAAGCACTCAAACTGTTTTACTGCCGATGAATTGAAGTCGAGGAGGAAATCAAAACCTAGTTTTTTAATCGATAGAGAGGCAGAGCAGAAAGATCAAGTCAAACTAAAAATGAGCTAAAACAAATTCAGCTTAGGTGTTTTGAAGAAAGTAAACTTAAGCTTGAAATTAATGTGATTTTTTGCACATTTCTATTTCGTAGCTTTTGTTTACTATTCAGCCTGGATATTTTTTTTCAAATCCAGGTGAGTTTTCTCTGGTTGGCATACGTTAGTTCTAAGTCCCTGAAGATGATTTATATATTGTTTACTATAGTTATGCAATTCAAATGTGTGGCTACGGGAAAACTAATAAAACGAGAGAAGCTGCAAACTGCAAAAGACGGTTGCTCACTGAAATGGTAAAAAGTGAATTCACTGAGAATTTTCTGTGAAAAACCAGTTTTAGTTCACGTGGGGATAAGGACGGTGCCTACAATTGCTACTGCGCATCCTGCTCGCGCATTCGGATGAATGTATATGTAGCATTTTTCTCTACCAAATTTTCATCTAAGTTTCGATGGCGCAAGTGCTTAGCGCGTTAGACGGACTGCAAGTACTCCAGGTTCGGAACTCACTCGGGGCCGTGGATTATTTTTTTTCTTTTTTCTCCCCGTGGATTATTTTTTTTCTTTTTTCTCCTTTTTAACTCGTGTTAGCCGGATCGTGCTTAACTTTAAAAGATTGCCCGAGTCACGCGCTTACCAACTGCGCCACGGGGACTTCGTGACGTAATCACTCAGGAAAAACTGATTATATGTGTCTGGTTGGTTCTCTGTCTCACAAGTTCAGTGTTTTGAAAGGCTTAAAATTACTCTTACGTTAACAATATTCGACCGATGTGAATGCTCTCATGACCGTGAGATACGAATCTCCGATGTGAATGCTCATGACCGTGAGATACGAATCTCCCAAACTTCGCCGGCAAACTGTTCACTGGACTTATATCTTCCCTAAAGCCGAAAATCACGACTTTTACTCATCGAACATTGCTGTTGTTGTCTTTGTTGCTTTGTTGTCTTTTACTCATCGAACATTGTTGTTGTGATGCTAATGTCTTTGTCAATGAATCGTATCCCGTCAACGGTTTCAGTTCGCGGCTTGAAATTAGCCGAAAATCACGACTTTTACTCATGGAACATTGTTGTTGTGATGCTAATGTCTTTGCCAATGAATCGTATCCCGTCAACGGTTTCAGTTCGCGGCTTGAAATTACTCTTACTACCAGACTCGTGTTTTAAAGTGCCGAGAATCTGCCAGCTGCCGCACTCTCGCCACTGCTAGACTGTTGTCACGCCGAAGGTTATGAAATATTTTTTGGAATCTTAGTAGTGGTTATGGCTCATTATTATCACTACGCGCGGCCAAATTGTAAACCGCCCTCTCTACTAAAACGCTCTATTTTTGCGGGCCAAATGGCAAACAGCGGGCCGCAAATACATTTACCGCCCTCATTCTGATTGGCTGGTGGCACTGGATACCATTTTAGTGCGAGTTTGTGGCGGGAATTCACTCGGTGAGTTTTTCTAACTTTCTCTCGTTTCTTTATCGCCATGGAATTGGAAGAAACCCCGTATTTCACTCTCAGTAGCCAAAACTCAGACTTGAACGTTGATCAGTTAGCTAAATGAACAAGCAAAAAACACAAAGAAAGCGACCGAGTGGGGAATAAGGAAGTTTGAGAAATGATGCCACAAGGCACAAGCGAAACGTTGTTGTCGATTTTACCATCGTAAAACAAGACAAGTCATAAGTGAAATTCTACGCCGAAGTTAAAACAGAGAAAGGGAAGCCTTGACGCCGAGTACTCTGCCCTGACAGAACTGTAGGCTTGATTAAGCAGCGATTCATCGCCAAATCACACCGGTGAGCAGAAACCTCAACAACATGTTGGAAGCGAAGGCGAACAAGTTGTTTACTAGAGAAAGAAAATATTGTGGAACCGAAACATAAACTCGCTATCAGTCTGGGAAACAGTACTTGATTCGACAGCCACGGACAGAACACCGACGAAAATGGAGGGCTCGGAGATATTGGTTGAATTTATCTGGTTTTTGGTGTGCTTTCGTTTCGCGGATCGAGGACGGGAGGGATGGCGAGAGCTGACTAGAAGTAAGTAAGCCTACAAAAAAACAGTTAAAAAACATTTGCCATGTTTTCATTTGTATTGCCTTTTGGGATTCTTATCTTATTACCCTGCTAGCAGAGTAGATTTTTATGTGCTTTTAAAAGTTGTGATTCTTTTTGTTTCATGTACTTATTAACCTACGTTTGTAATCTCAACAGGCGAAATAATTGTGAACGATACGATTTTTTTGCCTTTATCTAAGCTTACAGTATTCAATTCGGCTGGACGAACACTATCATACTTGTATTATTTGGCCTTGTGTAGTGATAATAATAACATGACTTTTGTCGGGCATATCGTTGATTTGTGTCCCTCGTGCTACTCGGGTATGGGGTGCCAAATGTAAAAATATTATTTACCATAAATACGGTAAGTACTTCCATTATTTGTATATAGGGGCTACATTTCCCTTATATGCCGCAAATGCCTTATATAATAAAAATGATTTTAGACATATAAGCAATACGGCGTAAAATGGTTTTTGGCATATAACCAAATTAACGAATGTGGTTGTTTGCTAAATAACCACGCAATGGTTTTATGATGGTTTATCGTGGAATCGAGGCTGGCAGTACCGAAACGAGGCTGTAGCATCCAAGATGGCGAACAACATGGAAGAAGATAAGATGTAAAGGTATTGACTTAATCTATTTTATTTTGGTTCTCACGAATTCCACATGTTCTCTGATTTTTAGTTCCATACTTATAGGAGGTTTTGGCTGTTTTTATTTTTCGGTTCTTAATGAAAGTAAACAGAATTTTCAATAGAAATAGACGCTGTCACTTTCGACGGTGCGGATCTCATTTCAGATGAAAGCAAAAGACAAATCGCTGCAGTTCTTGGTTTGCTGTGCCCATCAAAACCGCTTTTATGTTTAGTCTCGAATGGCCAAAACGGTCAAGAAAAAAGGAGCGAAATGAAATGAAATTTAACGACCTTCTAGGCCTGTTTATCGAAGCTTGCCCAGCAAGTCCTGCAAGCCGGGTCCCTCGCAGGAAAATAATATTAAGATTCAAGTGTGGCGCATTAATTCACGGCGCCATTTACAGCTCAGGGGCACCCAACGATCATTTTCGTATAAATATCTGTATGGATAGCGCGAGAGCTGAAATTTTCGCTTCAGAAATTAATAAAAGCTTTAATTTTCGTATGTAGATTATAAGTTACAGCTTACTTTAGACGCAGAACCAATCCTTTTCTTCTTATTTGAACATATGGTCCAGATTGAATAAATTCACAGCCACTCTTGTTAAGCCATAGGCCTGACAGGCTATGGGAAATGTTTGAAAAATAACCGAATTGTTTGAAAAATGTCTTTAATAATTATAGACACAAATACACGGAATACTTTTACTTTATGATCCGGTGTGTTTAGTGTGAGTAGAATGGGAGCGAGCGTGCATTGTAACGATCGACCTGTGGCTTGATGTTCAGACCCAAATTGTCCCCTTGAAACCGATAATGTAATCACAATATACACAGCAGATCATAAAGTGACTATTCTTTATTTTGTTTCTATAAACAAGACATTTTTAAAACAATTGGGATATTTTTCAAACTTTTTCCAGTAGCCTGTGAGTCCTGCAGAGCAGAGGCATCTCTTATTTACAATGCTCATCTGAAGAGAACTGTCCTTAGGTATGCCTGCCTTTAAGAACAACTTTGTTTTATTATCATAGGAACAAATGATGGGTAGAGTCTCCTCAACCCCAGCAGTATTGGTTTAAACATAGACTCGTACAGCCAATCATCTCAATCATCTCTCTACCCGGAAAGGTCAAGGAAGACAGGACGATAATTCTCAGCGACGTTTGCTACACGTCTTTAGTCACTACATTTGCAGACTCAATAAACCACTGTTTATTTCTTTGGAATCTTGTGGTGTTGCAGAGAACTAACCGGGGGGGGGGGGGGGGGGGGGGGGGGAAAGGTGGCTTTTTTGAAACCTTTACATTATTATCAAAATACCGCTTTCATTGCGACCAATTGGACCACCCTGGTGACTAACCTCAGGTCTGCGGTAGGGAATACAATTTTGACCGTAGGTCTACTGTAGGGTATAAAAAACGAGGATTTTTGGTATCTGATAGGGTCAGGTTTTGGAGAACTTTTGGAGACCCGGGGGGCTGTGGCCTATACAGATAATTAGGCCTAGGACAAAAGTCGAATTACAGCCGCATTTAATACATTTATAACAATAGATAACGTTTTGTTGTAAAGTGTAATGAGCCAATATCTTTTGAAAAGAATTTAATCGACGCGGCTTGAATTTGACGTATGCCCTTGGTCTAGAAATAGCAAATTCATGCCAAGGGCCACGGTGCGTGCGTTCAAGTGGTGGGGCTTATAAGGAAGAATGTACCACGAAAGTGGTAGGGCTGAACACAAGAAATGTATGATGATTTCTAAGAAAAGTGATAAGGGTATAGCCCTACCAGCCCCTCCCCCTCCGCGGCCCCTGATTCAAACGCTGAATTGATAGAAAAAAGATACATGATAGTACGAGAAAACTAATAAGCAAGGCCTTGTAATTTTACTTGGTTTACATGATAAGGTTGCTTCTAAACACAGCCTTTTGCTTGGTATTCCTGTCAACTTTTAAAAATATTTAGGCAGCGAGGTACTTTGGTAATAAATTTTCAACGTAAGCCGACGACGTTCCGACCAGCCCACGAGACGTTCCAGAAGACATCCCGAGTACATTCCGAGGGGAATTTACATATCTCAACAAAATGAACTCATTATTAAATTAACACCAATTCCCCAAAATCTTACGTCACCACCGAAGAACGAGTTTGTTAATGATTATTGACAAGCGATATTGAAAACTATATTTTTTCGAATGACTGAGAGTATGAAAGCCATGTCGTTCTATCATTTAGGCGAGGAAAACAAGGTCTTATGCGGGTTATGCGAGGAAATCAGAATTTCGAAATTTATGGGAGGTTTAAACCAGCATAATGCGAGGACCCTAGCAGGTCTATGCATGTTGAGCCTTAGGGGTATAAAACAAATTAAATATATCGAAATTGATCATGCATCTATAAGTTAAAGGAGTAACGATTGGTGATTATTTAATTGATTGACGCTAGCGTATCTCTGATCGTTGAACCGCCTCATGCTTTTTGTGTATATAGGGCTGGCGGATAAAAAGCTACAGCCCAAGGACTCACTAACTAATACCTCGTCCACGCCACGAAATCCAGAGGGCAACAACAAGTGTAATAAATAGATGCTAAGAAAATGCGGCGGTTAGCAACGACAAGCGTAGTAGATAGATGAGAAACCGCGACCGAGCAGCAACGAGGGTAGTAGATAGACGCTGAGAAAACGCGACTGAGCAGGAACGAGGGTAGTAGATAGACGCTGAGAAAACGCGACTGAGCAGCAACGAGAGCAGTAGTAAGACGCTGAGAAAACGCGACTGAGCAGCAACGAGAGCAGTAGATAGACGCTGAGAAAACGCGACTGAGCAGGAACGAGGGTAGTAGATAGACGCTGAGAAAACGCGACTTAGCAACAACAATCCTACAAGACGATGACGCTGAGAAAACGCGACAGACCAACAGCAAGCGTAGATAGACGACGAGAAAACGCGACAGACCAACAATAAGCGTAGATAGACGACGAGAAAATGCGACAGAGATAGACTCTCTAAGGAGTTATTCCAACAACTTCTATACCATTTGCATTATTCTAGTTGAGAACTCGCGCAACGATCATAACGAAGACAACACGTCGCTACAAGAACATGTGCATCTTGGCGAGGAGAAACAAGCCCCCCCCCCCCCAAAAAAAAAAAAAAAGCCGTCCAGTGATAGGCCTGGCGGGCAGTCGCCATGTTCGAAAAAACCCTTAGGTAAGCGTGAGTTCGACGCTGCAAGCATGGAGATTTGTTATTTGGGCCGCGCTAATTCACGCACATAAAGAATGATAATTTCGACATTCGGGACGCGCTTTGCTTTCCTCTGAGGCTTGACGCAATGATTTGATTAAAACAAAGGCGCGCGTCAAAATTAGCATCATCAAATACTGCCAAGATTTAAACTGAAGGCTTGTGGATCTATGAATGCAGCCTGAATCTCCCTAACCGCCAGTGTTGGAGGATTGGCGCTTTGTTGATCGGGTAGAACGTCGGGGGCACTGCAACCTTGTCATCGATCACGTTTATTCATCCAGAGAGACTTCCTCAGAACCAGCTGTGTCATACTCCTGTCCTTCTCTACTCATCTCGGAGCCGTCTGAGAAGCCACCTGTCGCCACTGGAGCATCACCATCATTTCCATCACCAGCTGACCTACAGCCGGGTCCGTACTACCATCAGAGGTCTGGACTGCGCTCACATCAACTGGCGTCACCTGTTGCGCTTGAGACGCTCTCCCCAGTATTCCGCTCAACTACCGCTTCCAGGTCTCCGTCATCCTCACTGCCTTCCTGTTCCTCTGCCCTCCTTATACGGGCCGTCCCGTTGTCCTTTTCAAGTTTTCTCCAATGTGATCTGCATTGAGCATATCATTCCTATAAAAGTATTGAAACTGCTCTTAGCAAAGACAGAGGCGGTGCCACAATGGCCGGATCCACGGACTCTGAAAGAGTTGAAGTCATTCTTGGGCTTCGCATCGTACTACCGAAGATTTGTACCAGGCAGCACCATTACACGGCAGCAATCTCAGCCAAAGCGAAAAAAGAAGCAAGGTACTATTGTCAAAGAACAATGAGGAGGAGAGCATTTGACGGATAGTACAATGCTCTGACGAGTGCACCAGTGCTGGCTTATCCTGACTACACTAAACCCTATATAGACGACGAGAAAACACGACTGGGTATCAACAAGCGTAGACGGTGTGGCAAGAGGCCTCTGCAGCTAATGACTTGTCGATTCTCGGCAAGGGGTATGCGTCCGGCCTCGTTTTCCTGTTGACGCCGCGGTAGTCAACACACAGACACAACGCTGCCGACTTCTTCCGGACCAAAATGATAGGGGAGGCTGGGAAAAATTCGCCTGTGTCAATTCTGTGGTGCACAGTCTGCACCACAGAACAGGAATGGTGAGAAAAGCGGTGTGTAAAGAAATACTACAACTTTTGGTGCTTGCGATATAAGCAATTAAGTGGTTACGTTTTTTTATAAAAGGGCATTGGATAGTGAGTCGAGCACTATAACTTTTTTCGAGCACAATTTTGAGCATAATGCTATGTTTTTGGGAGCAACGATCAAAAGCTCTTAATACTCGAATCTTCGAGCATAATTTATCTGACCCTATCACAACTTCGACTAGCTTCTGCTTTCTGGGTTTTTGGTTTAGGTCCGGCACAATACCCGCTTTCTTTCCCGGCTGCTACAGCTCTGCCGACTTTGGGATCTTCTTCGCCAGTATGTTCGTCTCCTCCTTTTGTTGAAAATGGCCGCTGTATCTTTAAGGACTGCCGCCGGGCTCACTGCGATGGAGTGTTTCGTTTGCTGACCTCTTAGGAGCCACCCTTCTGTCCCCTTGACTATTGCCTGGTGGAGACTTTGCACAATCATGGACGAAGTGGCCATCCTCCCCTTAGCCACTTGGGCGTGGTCCTGTTGCCAGCAGTTGATTCGGAGTTTCATGCTGCCGATTAAACACCCTTTCTGCTGCTCGATGTGGGTCATCAGCACCTTCTGCTGCCTCTGCATCTCCTCTGCAAGTTCTCTCTGTCCCGGTCAGAGAGCACCTTTTGATTGTTCCTCCTCATCCCAGTCACCTCAGTGCACACCTCCTCCTCGTCTATGGCTGCCTCTCGGACTGCTGCTGACCGTCTTGTGGATGGTTCCGCCTTCGTATGCCTGTATAACTAGTCAGCGCGGCCCGAGCGCGAGCGTTTGATGTCGCGTCACAGCAGCGGCTCCCTTAAGTTTCCAGTGAACTGTTCTTTAAGGAGCTTCTCCTTCTCCACCACAGGTTCTCCGCTCAGCCGTTCTACTCTGGCTATGAGCACTCTGTCTAGGAGCACCACCAGGGAGTGTCCTGTACGGTTTCCACGTCCATCTGCCGCCTTGCGAAAAACGTTTGCATGGCTTGGATGGGGTCAGCTTCTCGCTGAAGACTTCGCGCAGGATCTGAAAGACTCCATTGGGAACTAGGGCGTGTCTTGAGCTCTTCATTGGCCACCCCGTCCAGTTGGGAAAAAAGGAAGTCAATTGCCTCGCGTCGGTCTGTCCCCGCACTGCCCTCTCTGCTTCATACTTCCCAAACCCCCTCTCCTTGGCACTGACACACAGATGGCTGGTAATGTGGTACTGCCACTGGTGGATGCCTGGCTGATGTCTGGTTGGGTGGCACTCTTCTATAGCAGCGTCTCCATCTCAGTCAGCTTGGCGTTCAGAGCGGCATCTTGATCCTCAAGCGACATTTTTCGCGCTTGTTAATTTCCACAGAATTTTACACTTGGATTTTACACTTGGATTCCATTTCTGGCACCAAGTGTAACAGGATGAGATCGGCTGTCAAGTAGGAACACGGATTTCTTAGGCAATATAAAAAAAAATCACACTACACAGTTTACAACTGGTTAGTAAATGGGAACGACAACATGTACCCTCCTTCTGCTGTAAATTTCTCGTCGTCTTAGTTATTGTACACTTTCTGGACTTCCAGAACATGCTGAAATACTAGGAATGGGCTCCTTTTATGCAGCAAAGTAACGAATTGGATCAATACAATATCGGAAAATTAATACGAACTCCTATGCAACAAAGTCAAAGAAGTGCAATGCAATCAGATTACACATGCAATCCAGGAAATCATGTCATGCAATAAATGCCTTTATATGTGCTGCGGTAACTAAAAAACGATTTTGCACTTGATATCATGAAACGCTGTCTAAGCTAACGTGAAAAATAAGGAATAATCTAGTTAACAACTATCAAAAATTATCGTCTTTTTGAACATCTCACACTAAGTTGCGTTTTCTCAGCGTCTATCTACTACGCTTGTTGTTGCAAGACGGCACGTTTTCTCCGCGTCTATCTACTACCTTTCTTGATCAGTCGCGTTTTCTCAGCGTCTATCTACTACACTTGTTGATCAGTCACGTTTTCTCAGCGTCTCTCTACACTTGTTCTTGCTAAGTCGCGTTTTCTCAGCGTCTATCTTCTATGCTTTCTGTTGCTAAGTAACGTTTTCTTAGAGTCTATCTACTACTACACTTGTTGTTACTAAGTCGCGTTTTCTCATCATCTATCTACTACGCTTGTCGTTGCTAACACGCATTATCTTAGCGTCTATTTATTACGCTTGTTGTTGCCCTCTGGTTTTCTGGCGGCGTGGACGAGGTATTAGTTAGTGAGTTGCTAAGTCGCGTTTTCTCAGCCTCTATCTACTACACTTGTTTTTACTAAGTCGCGTTTTCGACGATGGTTGTTGTTAAGAAACTTTTTCTCAGCGTCTAACTACTTGTCGTTGTTAAGACACGTTTTCTAATCATCTGCAGGGGTGGACCATTAGACATTGGGGGAGTGGGGTGGCAATTTTTTTGCGTATGATTTTTTTCGGGGATCAGGTTGTGTTTTTTCGTAGACACACGCACAAAATGTCTTGTAATACACGTTATACGTACATACCGAAACTTGTGGCGTTTTCTACAGGCCAAATCCTATTCCTGAATGTATATGTACAACAAATTTCTTATGCTATATTTACATTGGTTGAGTTAAAAAAGATATGAAGCTGTTGAACGTTTTCCCCTAGTAGAAGACATTCTCAGATAGAGGGTATCGCATTTTTCTTTCGTTGCGCATTTTGATGAACGCATTTCATCAAGCCTCAAACTGAAGGGTAGATCAACATTCCGTTTTTGTGTATAGTAAACAAAGCCTGTAGGTTTTATCATTTATGCACGCCGCAAATAACGATTCATTTGCGTGAAGCGATCCAAATGACGAGTTTGTATGCTTGTAACGTCGAATTCACGCTTACCTAAGTGGTCTTCTTTGGAATATAGTGACTGCCTGCCAGGCCTAGATACACTTGTTCTTGTAAATGGCGCGAGGGTTGTGTCTTCGTTGCGCGATTTCTCACAGCCTCGCGCGCCGAAATTTTTACTAAGTATTGAGTAAAGTGAAGTAGAAAAGATAGAAAAATGCATGATAGAGAAGTTGCTGGAATAACTACTTCAGACATCTTTTTAACGATAACCCAAGCCATGTGCTTGTAGGATTTATTTTTTCATTGAATCTCTGTAAGATTTTTTTTTTTTTTTTTTTTGGGGGGGGGGGGGAAGGATTGGCCTTGCACGAATTTTTTGGGGAATTGCCACCCCTCTCCCCCAATTTCTAATGGTCCACACCTTAGCATCTATTTATTACGCTTGTTGTTGCCCTCTGGTTTTCTGGTGGCGTGGACGAGGTATTAGTTAGTGAGTCCTTGGGCTGTAGTTTTTTATCCCCCAGTCCTATGTACACAACAAAGAGGCGGCGGTTCAAGGATCAGAGATACGCTTGCGTCAATCAATAGCGCTGCGCACAGATGACGTCACACTAATTAAAAATTCAGACAAACAAATATACTTTTCTCCCATTTTCTTAGTTTTCTCTCTAAAGAATGATGCAAAATGAATTGGTAAACTGGTACTTCCACTTATTATAGCAGCTAGCTTGTATGTACTCCTATCCTGGCTCGTATTACGAGCGCGATCCTTCTGAATGGGATTTCAGAGCAATAGACCGATCCCGTCTTTTCTTTAATTAATTACCAAACAATGGGCAGTTTTCACTATGGAATTAAAAATGTCCGAGCAACAAACTTGAAATTTGAAGATTTTGAATGAATTCTTCAGCTTTTCGTGACGAAAATATAAACCCCATATACTATGAGCAAACTTCTAACACTTTCCTGCAATCGGTGTAATTTTTCATGCTCTATGCCAAAGTAACATTTTGGCTTGTCCGACGTAGCAACAGCAACTAGGGAGTAGAACAATGAAGCGGGAGCGGTCAATTGTTTGTTGCTGAGTCTTCGTGATCTGATTTTATAATCTGTGTGCAGCGCTATTGAAATAATCACCAGTGGTTACTCCTTTAGCATATAGACCCATGATCAATTTCGATATATGAAATTTTGGAAATGATGCTTTTATTTTGTTTTGTCCCCCCTAAGCCTCAGCCCCAAATTAACATTTCAACATAGACTTCTAGGGTTCTCGCATTCTCCCATAAATTTCGAAATAACTCATTCATATTCTCAGTCAAATATCGCTTGTCGTTTTCCGGTGGTCACGTAGATGACGTGACATTATTGTTTCAAAATAATAGAGTTATGCTAATTTCCTTCGGAATGTACTCCGTATGTCTTATTTTAGGTCTTACGTTAAAATTTATTACTACGTCAAGTAACTCGCCAATTTTTTCAAAGCTAGATTTGCAAAAAGCTGTGTTTAGTAGCAACGTTATCATGTAAACCAAGTAAATTACAAGGCTTGCTTGTTAGTTCTGTCGTACCATGTATCGTTTTTGTATCAAATTCAGCGTTTGAAATTTAATATTTTTAGGCCTAGGGCATACCGGTACATCGAACTCAAGTTGTGTCCATTTAAGGTATTAATTAAGATGTCGACTCATTACACTTTCAAAAAATATATTGTTATAAATACATTAAATGCGACTGTAATTTGACGATTGCCCTTGGCCTAATTATCCTTCATAGGTCACATCCATTCGAACTCCTCTTAGCATGGTTCACTGCGACACCACAAGTTTCCAAGGAACTAAGACAGTGGTTTATTGAGTTTGCTTGGAAATATTGTCATGTCTTCCTTTTTAGACACATAGGACTTGTAGATAAACCAAGCTTTTGATTTCTTTCTGCTTCCCAACTAAGTTGAGTTGATTGGCTGTACGAGTCTATGTTTAAACCAATACTGCTGGGGTTGAGGAGACTTTGTCCATCATTTGTTCCTGTATGATAATAAAACAGAGTTATTCTTTAAGGCATACCTAATAACAGATTATTTGTTCTCTTCAGATGAGCATTGTAAATTAGAGATGCCTCTGCTCTGCAAGCAGCTCCCTTAAATGGTTGACACCCCATGAAAGCTTGACCATAGGCCTCACAGGCTACTGGAAAAAGTTTGAAAAATAGCTGAATTGTTTGAAAAATGTCTTAATTATTTAAAGAAACAAAATAAAGAATAGCTATTTTATGATTGGTGTGTATATTGTGATTGCATTCTCGGTTTCGAGGGGGCAATTTGGGTCTGAACTTCAAGCCACTGGTCACTCAAAAAATATGTACACTCACTCCCATTCTACTAAAATCTACCCAAATTGTCCCCGTCCCCTTCAAAACCGAGAATCTAATCACAATAACTTAGCGATTTAACTATTTTTAAAACTTTTTCCCGTAGCCTATGGCTTGACAAGAATGGCTGTGAATTTATTCAATGTGGACCATATGTTCAAATGAGAAGAAAAGGATTGGTTCTGCGTCTAAAGTAATCTGTTATAATTATAATCTATCTGATCTATAGAGCGGATTTCAGGTGACTGTAACTACTCCTATAGGTTTTGTTCAGAATTCGTGTAATTACTTTGCGATTGGTTTACTACAGTCATATGAAAACCGCTCTATACGAAAATTAAAGCTTTTAATTCTGAAGCGAAAATTTCAGCTCTCGCGCGTAGCGCTATCCATGTACAGACATTTATACGAAAATGATCGTTGGGTGCCCCTGGAGCTGTAACTGGTGCCGTGTAATCACTTGAATCTTAATATTTTTTCCTGTGAGGGGCCTAGCATGCGTTGACAGCCGAACTAAACCTGTCAGTTAGTTCAACTCATCCCAGGTTTAGTTCGGCTGTCAACGCAGGCTATGAGGGGCCCAGCTTGCTGTACCTGTACGTTACCGCAAGCTTCGATAAACTCCATTTCATGTTTCTCCTATTCTCGCCCGTTTTGGCCATTCGAGACGAAACATAAAAGCGTTGTGGATGGGTACAGCAAACTAAGAACTGCAGCGATTTCTTTTTTCATCTGAATGAGATCCGCACCGTCGAAAGTAGCAGCGTCTATTTCTATTGAAAATTCTATTTACTTTTATTTAAAGCACACATAAAAAAAAGCCAAAACATCCTTCAAGTATGGAACTAAAACATAGAACATGACGAATTCGTGAGAACCAAATAAAATAGATTAAGTCAATACCTTATCTTCTTCCATGTTCTTCGCCATCTTGGATTCTAATACAGCCTCGTTTCAGTACTGCCAGCCTCGATTCCACGATAAAACCATCATAAAACCATTGCGGATTAGCCAGCGTAGCTGGCTCTCGGAGTTTTTTCGAGGAAGGATAGGCGCCTCGATTTCGTGTGCGCCCCATGGGATCTGTCTCGTAACACAACAAACAGTATCAAGGGCGCCTCGATTTCGTGCGCGCCCCATGGAAAGGCGCCTCGATTTCGTGTGCGCCCCATGGGATCTGTCTCGTAACACAACAAACAGAGCCGGCTACGCAGGCTATTGCGGATAAGTCATATCAGAGAATTGGTTATTTAGCAAACAACCACATTCGTTAATTTGGTTATATGCCAAAACCATTTTACTCCGTATTGAAACCATTTTACACCGTATTGAAACCATTTTACACCGTATTGCTTATATCTCTAAAACAATTTTTATTACCTAAGGCATTTGCGGCATATAAAGGAAATGTATGCATATAATGAAAATACTTACATATAAATATTTTTACATTTGGCACCCCATACTCGGGCCCCAAAGTCATGTTATTGTCCTATTCTTCAACCTCTAAGTATGGGGTGCCAAATGTAAAAATATTTATATGTAAGTATTTTCATTATATGCATACATTTCCTTTATATGCCGCAAATGCCTTAGGTAATAAAAATTGTTTTAGACATATAAGCAATACGGTGTAAAATGGTTTCAATACGGTGTAAAATGGTTTTGGCATATAACCAAATTAACGAATGTGGCTGTTTGCTAAATAACCAATTCTCTGATATGACTTATCCGCAATGGTTTTATGGTGGTTTTATCGTGGAATCGAGGCTGGCAGTACTGAAACGAGGCTGTATAAGAATCCAAGATGGCGAACAACATGGAAGAAGATAAGGTATTGACTTTATCTATTTTATTTGGTTCTCACGAATTCGACATATTCTATGTTTTAGTTCCATACATGAAGGATGTTTTGGCTGTTTTTTTATGTGTGCTTTTAAATAAAAGTAAATCGAATTTTCAATAGAAATAGACGCTGCTACTTTCGACGGTGCGGATCTCATTCAGATAAAAAAGAAATCGCTGCAGTTCTTAGTTTGCTGTACCCATCCACAACGCTTTTATGTTTCGTCTCGAATGGCCAAAACGGGCGAGAATAGGAGAAACATGAAATGGAGTTTATCGAAGCTTGCGGTAACGTACAGGTACAGGTACAGCAAGCTGGGCCCCTCATAGCCTGCGTTGACAGCACAGGCAGCCCAAGTATAATGGTCGTTGAAAAAAAAATATTCTGGCTTGGCGATATTTATAGTGTTTATGTGGCTTTGTGTAAGAGTAATCGAAAAACTCGCTAAATTGCTATAAAATCGTCACTGAGTTCTGGTAAATTATGGCAAATAAAAGTAGAAGACTTACATTAAGTTGTCCTGTTGTCCTTTCCTCGTCTAGAGGCGTTTAAGAGTGTTTCCGAGGTTTTTAAACGACCATTATACTGCCTGCCTGTGTTGACAGCCGAACTAAACCTGGGTTGAGTTGAACTAAACCCAGGTTTAGTACGGCTGTCAACGCATGATAGGCCCCTCACAGGAAAAAAATATTAAGATTCAAGTGATTACACGGCGCCAGTTACAGCTCCAGGGGCACCCAACGATCATTTTCATATACAATGTCTGTACATGGATAGCGCTACGCGCGAGAGCTGAAATTTTCGCTTCAGAATTAAAGCTTAAACTTTTCGTATAGAGCGGTTTTCATATGACTGTAGTAAACCAATCGCAAAGTAATTACGCGAATTCTGAACAAAACCTATAGGAGTAGTTACAGTCACCTGAAATCCGCTCTATAGATCAGATAGATTATAATTATAACAGATTACTTTAGACGCAGAACCAATCCTTTTCTTTGAACATATGGTCCACATTGAATAAATTCACAGCCATTCTTGTCAAGCCATAGGCTATGGGAAAAGTTTTAAAAATAGTTAAATCGCTAAATTATTGTGAGTAGATTCTCGGTTTTGAGGGGACGGGGACAATTTGCCGGTAGATTTTAGTAGAATGGGATTGAGTGTACATATTTTTTTGAGTGACCAGTAGGTGGCTTGAAGTTCAGACCCAAATTGCCCCCTCGAAACTGAGAATGCAATCACAATATACACACCAGTCATAAAATAGCTATTCTTTATTTTGTTTCTTTAAATATTTAAGACATTTTTCAAACAATTCAGCTATTTTTCAAACTTTTTCCAGTAGCCTGTGAGGCCTATGGTCAAGCTTTCATGGGGTGTCGACCATTTTAGGGAGCTGCTTGCAGAGCAGAGGCATCTCTAATTTACAATGCTCATCTGAAGAGAACCTAAGGTATGCCTTAAAGAATAACAACTCTGTTTTATTATCATACAGGAACAAATGATGGACAAAGGCTCCTCAACCCCAGCAGTATTGGTTTAAACATAGACTCGTACAGCCAATCAACTCAACTTAGTTGGGAAGCAGAAAGAAATCAAAAGCTTGGTTTATATACAAAGTCCTATGTGTCTAAAAAGGCCAAGGAAGACAGGACAATATTTCCAAGCAGACTCAATAAACCACTGTCTTAGTTCCTTGGAAACTTGTGGTGTCGCAGTGAACTAAGAGGAGTTCGAATGGATGTGACCTATGAAGGATAATTAGGCTTAGGGCAATCGTCAAATTACAGTCGCATTTAATGCATTTATAACAATATATTTTTTGAAAGTGTAATGAGTCGACATCTTAATTAATACCTTAATGGACTCAACTTGAGTTCGACGTACCGGTATGCCTAGGCCTAAAAATATTAATTTCAAACGCTGAATTTGATACAAAAACGATACATGGTACGACAGAACTAACAAGCAAGCCTTGTAATTTACTTGGTTTACATGATAACGTTGCTGCTAAACACAGCTTTTTGCAAATCTAACTTTGAAAAAATTGGCGAGCTACTTGACGTAGTAATAAATTTTAACGTAAGACTTAAAAGAAGACATACGGAGTACATTCCGAAGGAAATTAGCATAACTCTAATATATAGATTTAGGCGCTGCCTAAAAGCGGAGCTCCCGGTTGCCACTTTTAACTAGTTAACAATTACACTACTCGTTCTCGTTTTCTATGAGTCAATAGATAGTTTAACGAGGTGCGTAGCGCCGAGTTGACTATTTGACTCATAGAAAACGAGAACGAGTAGTCTAATTGTTTTAATAGAAACCCACTAGCATACTACCTTCGATGTGTTGCTTAAACGTATTTATTTTAATGGTTTTAGACAGCTTTACACTAGCGATTTCGTTGTCTTTAAAGAAAACAGAAGAATGAAAAGATCAAGAAGAATTAACAATAGGTGATATCACTTAATGTTACAGCACGAATAGTACCATATTCATGTCCAAGAGTACGGAAATAGCCTTTGCAGATAAGTGTTGGCATTAACGCATAACAATGCATTTCCTTACATACAGGACACACCTTGCATTGCTGTTTGAGAATTGCATGATGATTGGCATACAGGGAGTGTGATAGGACTTTTACCCGTTGAGGATCCACAGAAACCTCCCAAAAAAATTGAACAATGTCGAGATGCCTTGGAGTGACGTATAGGAGTGCCAGTCGATGTAATCACATATATCTCGGGCTCTAGCAATGTCTTAGAACATTATTAAATTTAATTATGAGGTGACACCTCATATTATTTTAGCTATCTGATTTGTTATAATTCACCAATCAGTTTCTAGATCTTGGACCCTCTTTTGTAGGACATCAACTTTGGCTTTTACACAGCAGCCTTGGGACTACCAATAGCTGAATTTACTAGGTTCGAGTTACTCTGAAAAGAAGTAACAAACAGCTGTTATATTTAAGAGCTGAACCGAACGCCGAATAAAAATATAGGCTTGTAGTACACATTGAAAATATATTTCAAAAATGTCAATTCAACTCATTATTTTTTAGATACCTGACACTTAATGCACCATTCAGTTTCTGGATCTTAGACACTCTTTCGTAGAACATCATCTTAGGCCCTTATTTGATGCAGCAGACTCTGGACTAGCCAATAGCACCAGTTGAATTTACTACGTTCGGGTTTCTATAAATGGAAAACAAGCCACAAACGGATGTTCGTAAGGACTGACCATTCTCTATCTGTGCGCAGAATGAAACAATTTATCTTACATGTAGTGCACATTAAAATATATTGGTAGATATTTAACTCACAATTGTTTCAGATAGTCGGTTTCCGTTTCTTCGGTTTACCCAGTCGGTTTCTGTATCTTAGACAAGATATTTTGTAGTGTATCAACTTGGGGCCTTTTCTTTGATGTAGCAGCCTCTCGACTTCCAATAGCACCAGCTGAATTTACTAGGTTCGGGTTCCTGTAATTTAAAACAAGGCACAAACGGCTATTATAGGTAAGACCTGACCGAACGCTAATAAAAACAAATGCATGTAGTGCACATTGAAAAGATATTGCTAAATATTAATTCAACTCACATTTTTTTAGATACCTGATATTTTAAATACACCAATAAGTTTCTGGATATCGGACACTTTTTTGTAGGACATCAACTTGGGCTCTTTTATTTTATGCAGCAGCCTCTCGACTTCCAATAGCACCAGCTCAACTTACTAGGTTCGAGTTCCTTTAAATAGAAGTCACCATCGGCTGTTAAGAAAGAGTTGACTGAACACAGAATAAAAACATATGGATGTAGTACACATGTACAATATATTGCTAAATATTAATTCAACTCATAATTCTTTAGATACCTGATGCATCAATCAGTTTCTGGATCATAGACACTCTTTCGTAGAACATCATCTTGGGCCCGTTTATTTGATGCAGCAGACTCTGGACTACCCAATAGCACCAGCTGAATTTACAGGTTCGGGTTTCTGTAAATCGAAAAGAAGCCACAGACGGATGTTAGCTAATTAGGGCAGACCGAAAGCAGGATAAGAATATATGCATGTAGTACACATGTAAACTATATTGCTGAAAATTATAGATAAATTCATCAGATGACGATCGAATAATATAGTAAATTTCACTTGAAAAACGCGACACGAGTGTTTTTAAAGTGAAACTTATCATTGAATTCACGAGTCGAATTATTAATTTTTCTTGAACCCATAGCAAATTTGATATTATTTTAGTATAATGTTTCTAGGTTGACCTGTTTTTTTTTATCGAATTCAGCTTACAGCAACTTTTACTCGTCTTTAGCCAATCAACGCGCGCGTAAGAATTGAGCTTCTTATAATGCAGCAATCAGTTTCCAGTTCTTACACAATTTTTTGTATTACATCAACTTGGGCTCTTTTATTTTATGCAGCAGCCTCAGACTATCAATAGCCTGACTATCAGACTATCAAGAGCACCAACTGAATTCCATACGTTCAGGTTTCTGTAAATTAAAAACAAGTCACAAACGGTTGTTAGTAGTTAAAGGCAGACGGAACGCAGAATACGAATATAATATATGCATGTAGTGCACATCTAAAATATATTGCTAAATATCAATTTCAACTCGCAATATTTTTGATACCTCATTTATTATAATGCACCAATCAGCTTCTGGATCTTGGACACTCTTTTGTAGGACATCAACTTTTATTTGAGACAGCAGCTTCTGGACTACCAATGGCATCAGCCGAATTTACTAGGTTCATATTTCTGAAATTTCTAAAGAAGTCACAAACGGCTAATAGTTAATGGCTGTCCGAACGGACAATAAAAATAAATACATGTAGTACTCAATAAATTCAACTAACAATATTTTTAGATACCTGATTTTTTCAAAAGCCCCAGTCAGTTTCTGGATCTTGGACACCCCTTTGTAGGACATTAACTTGGGCTTTTGTTTGCTGTAGCAGCCATGATGTGTTACTCGCAAATCAAAAACAGAATAAAAGATCAGGGTGACACTAAAAAAAAGTCTCAAAATTGTATTTATACTTACTTCGTGTAACAACGCTGAATGTACACATTTTACTTCCACCAGAAAACAACAACACGTGACACAACATGAAAGCATGGATTTCAAATTATACAGTAGTCTCTCGCCTGTCAACATAATGGCGTAACACAAACACTACTGCACAAATGAAACCCTGCAGCTACTTCGTTGTGCATGGCTACTTGCCCTCGGCCTCGTTGCCGATTCCAGCACAATGACCTGTAAAATGTTATGCATGGCTACTTGCCCTCGGCCTCGTTGCCGATTCCAGCATAACCACCCGCAAAACGCTACGCATGGCTACTCGCTCTCGGCGTCGTTGCCGATTCCAGCATAACCTCCTGTCAAACGTTATGCATGGCTACTCGCCCTCGGCACAGTCGCCGATTCCAGCATAACCTCCTGTTAAACGTTATGCATGGCTACTCGCCCTCGACACAGTTGCCGATTCCAGCATAACCTCCTGTTAAACGTTATGCATGGCTACTCGATCTCGGCGTCTTTGCCGATTCCAGCATAACCTCCTGTCAAACGTTATGCATGGCTACTCGCCCTCGGCACAGTTGCCGATTCCAGCATAACCTCCTGTTAAACGTTATGCATGGCTGCTCGATCTCGGCGTCTTTGCCGATTCCAGCATAACCTCCTGTCAAACGTTATGCATGGCTACTCGCCCTCGGCACAGTTGCCGATTCCAGCATAACCTCCTGTTAAACGTTATGCATGGCTACTCGCCCTAGACACAGTTGCCGATTCCAGCATAACCTCCTGTCAAACGTTATGCATGGCTACACCAGTGTTTATTCTAGAGGAACTTTTGAGACTAGTTCAAATAAATTGCTCCCGTGAATGCATATGAACTTTATGAGTGGTTCAATTTAAGCAACTTTTTCCTGAAAACCGGTGACTCAAAATAACAAAATTGTGAAGAAAACCCTTAATAGTTTGCTTTGCCTTTCAGTTAATTTTATCTCGTTTTTCGAGCAGGAAATACTCCTTCCTAGCAGCCAAATATCAACATTTTTGTTAAGTTGTGAAGGCAGAATAAATGTTATTTGCTGAACAATGTCTAGACTAAACACTGGCTACACGCCCTCAGCCTCGTTACCGATTCCAGCACAACTTTGACATAATTAGTGCGAAGACTTTAACTGGGTCACCTATTACTTTTCAGGCAATCATGAACCGAAAAAATGCAAAAATGTCTGCTCTGCGACATGTATTTCATTAAATTAATTGCCTGTTTGTGATTTCTTTTCACAAGACGTAAATGGGAATCAAAGGCATTTAGGGTATATAAAGCGAAATGGATAAACGTTGATGTAAAATACATTTCCTTAGCATTAATATTCTAGGTGCCCTACTTAAAGTCTCTGCACTGTATTATACATTATAAGGATTTGCCGGGAAGACGTAGAACTCCTGCTATTTACTTCAAACGTCACCTTTCAACTGTGCAAACTCCACCAACCTAAAGAGGTATTCCTCCTTATACGTTTCCTGTAGAAACTCCACGTCCTATGACAAAGCAACCATCCTCTCCGTGAAGCCCCTCTCCCCCTAGTACGACTTGTGGGAGTAACTAATGTTCAAAATCAGGATCGATGTCTTAATTCCCTAGGTGCCATGGTCTAGATACAGTAACAAGCGACCAGGCCTGAAACGAAATAAAGTGAAGAAATATTAACAAAGATTCATACTACCATTTTCGTAACTAGGCATCGAAAACTGATAGCAAAAAAAAAAATAGTTCCATTACCAAATTGCACATTTCATACCTTTACACAGATTTAGATATCGCCATAAAATGGATAGAACCAACATTCCTTTTCCTGGAAATACACATCTTCACCGACTCTAGTCGCGTCAGCATAGGAACGTATCTATCCGTCCATACTTCTGTTGTTGTGGCGGTTTTGTACCCACTGCACAAGTCGGCGGAACGTCTCTTCATCGTACGCCGGTGCTAGTATTTCCCTGTTGTGGCACTCCATGGTTAAGGTATGCAGTCTTGTCATCTCCCTACCACGAGCCAGGGTTGTGGGAGTGTTCACCGGCCGAAAACGATCCTCGTTAATAAGCGCGTCCTCGTTAAATGCAAAGTCTGGATCGTTTCCATGTCCTCCTGCTGATTTAGCTCTAGACAGTGCAACAAACAGGGCTCCAGGATTCTTTGCCTCAAACGCATGATCGCCAGGATGTACCACAACATATCGGAAGGCTTCACCTTCTCCTACTGTCATGCCTTGGCACTTGTGAATCGTAGTACCCCATGCCAAACGCAGTGGGATCTGTGTACGCTTGCATCTACACGCACATTCTGTTGTTCTGCTGATGGGCACGATCGGTATAATAGTGGGGTCATCTTCAATAAACGCCGGTCCTCTGTATCCATCGAATCGCACTAACACATAATCTGGCTGCGGTGGTGGATCGTCCGTTGGTCTGCGGCCATGTAGATACACAATATCGACTACAGTCCCGACAGCGCCATTGTACAAGCCCCATTCCGCTTTCAGGTTCGCCACAAGCATAACTTTGCTGTCTCGGCACAGATAAAGGAGCTGCAATAGACCGCCTGCCTTGTTGCTGTCAGCCTTCTGTGAATGCCTTCCAATATTTACAGCCTTGATCTTTGCCACTGGATGATCCGGGAGGTTGTTCTGGTCGAGTAGCTTTTTCTTGTTTCTTTCCCATTCTAAGCGATGTGTCGGGAATACAAAGAGACCTTGTTGGTCCATCCTCCGTAGCAGCTGCTCACCATGCGTCTTTAATAGATTATGCCACTGGAACTGCTGAAGCCACCGCACTTGGTCTGGCGTGGTGCTATACGTTCGCAAAGACATAAGCACGTCTCGCAATTGAATTTCGTCTTCGGACTGCCGGACGATCTGAATAAGTTCTACAGCACTGTCGAAGTTGGTCCACACGAGTCGACCATGATTCGATGGCGCATTACGGGCATCTGCAACATAAACTGGCGTATCACACACGGGTGGCAGTTGAACGTCGTCCCCCATCATGACAACAACTGGGATGCCTCCCCAGGCCTCCTCTGCGGTAGTTCCGCTGTTCATTCCATAGCGTACATGATGCTCCATCCAGCCCATCATTGTGCGACCAAACATAGAACGCTCATCTCCAACCAGTACCTTCAGGTTTTCACATCTTTTTTGAATCTTGTCCATAACTGGCCCTGACGGCACTGTCAGTTCGCTGCAGGACCTTCCACCTGTAGGTATTGACAAAAAGCTGTGCGCAGATACTGCCTTGCACCAAGAAAGCAGAGTTTCCTGTAGGCGTGATCACTTGAACTGCATTATTTGTTCCGTATAGGTATCGCACTAATCGCTGTAAGCACTTGATAACGTAGGACTTTCCAGTTCCACCTGTGCCAGATACAATAAGCCGAAGGGGACTATAATCCTCAGAATGTTCTTCGAAGTTCTGCAATGTGCAAAGGACCAAACTCACGATTGATCTCTGCTCCTCATTGAGAGTTGACAGACTTACATCAGGGATCACAACTTCTCCGTCTTCGTTGCTTGCTTCATGCTCTTTAATACGCTCTTCAAGCCATATCTTTGCATCATGCTCGGCAGGAATTTGAGCATGGATGTTGGTCCAGTCGAACTGATCCCCTCCATCATCATACTGGAAGTCATTCTCAACTCCCTCATAATGCTGATTCTGGCCTGCATAAACGTCAACCCAGTCTGGTTGCTGTTCCGCCTCTTCTGTGACTTCTTCCTCGTCATCTTCTTCAAATCGTTGTTCATGCGGGCGTTCTGCTAGCTGTTGGGCTTTCCAAACTTGGGCCTTGACAAAGATTGGACAATCATCACTAATGACAAACTCTTCAAAGCGATTTTTCCAGGATTCCGTATTTCCCTTCACCTCTTCCAGGTTGAACCAATGGGGATAATGCAATAGAAGCATTGTGCGACAATAGTCTTCGCTTAGCGGCCACGTTGCATGCGTAGCGCCACCACTGACTACTGGGACCTTTCCATCTCTGCATGCAAATTCGTACCAGGAGCGGCGGTCATCTCGTGGCCTGGCCAGGTATTTATCAAGCGGACTGCTTGTAGTGGCGGTATTGCCATTCCTCTCAAGACGCCTGGATCCCGTAAGTGATAGATATGTAAACTTCCTGCTGCAATGGTATAGTGGTAAGCTGCAAAGCTCAAAGGACGCCTCAGGACCACTAACATCACGCCTTCCAACTGTCTTCATCAGTAATCTTGCACAAACAGACCGACCAGAAACTTCATCGGGAGATTCAGTTGTATTCACCATGTCTTGAAACAGGTCCGTGGTGGCGCCAGTTGGCTCACTGTCCTTACAAGCATATCCACAAACATAGTCAGTAATTGCTATGATCTCGTCGGCACTAGGACTGTCAGGAGGAGAGCTAGATAATATCAAGCTAACATCTCCATTTGCCCTCCACGACTGCAACTGATATTTTGAGTGCTGCACCAGACGTGGATGGTCTCGCGCGAGCTCAAGACGAGAAGCACCATTGTGGTCTTTGACAATCTCTGGTGTCTCACGTGGTTCCTTTCCGCGGTTATATTCTGATCCAAATTCCATGCGACAGATGCGCTCTCTTGGCTGCAGGCCTGGCTCCGGATGCCGGGGTGTTCTAAGGCAGTAATCAGAACAGCTGTGCAGCCCGACCCTATTGACCAACAGTAAGTGGTCTTCTAGTATGGCTTCTTGCGTAGAAGCAACATTCATTAACATCTTCACTAACGGATCCCGATCAATGGTGATAGGCTCAGCGGTTCCCTCTGGTGGTAGCCATTGGTCTTTCCGAGGATTTCCTTCTTCATCCTTGCCAGCAGGGTGAGATGCTGTCATCCCAAAATTGTCTTCGGCCCATTCACTGAGTCTCCTCACGTACTCCAGTTCGTCGCACCCTTCTTCTCTTGCATCATGGAGGAGCTGATGTGGCTCGCGATCGCCTCTCCAACTGAGCTGGTGCCAATGAATTTGCCCTCGAGACTTTGCAAACTCGTACCGATACCAGTAATCGTTCACGCCAAACACAGGCTTGAGTATCTAAAAAACAATAATAATCTCAATTTTTAGCATAGAATAATGATAATGATAATAACAATAATTTGTTTTATTATTTTCTTGTAGAAAAGGTCAGCTGTTACGGATTTTTTTTCATAACTTCTAACTGCATGTCTGTGACGTGAGTGAAAAAGACCCTTTTGCTCCATGATTTCGTTATACACGTCATTAGATATCAGATCACCACCGAAAGTAAATCCGACTTAGGCTCAGTCAGCGTTTTTATTGGTCTTTCGTCTTTTAACAAATCAAGTTGCAACTAAAACAAAACACGTCATTACTCGCGTTATGACTAAACACGCAAGTGTAACTTTCTTCGACTATATATTGGTTTATTTTTAAATGGCTTCCGCTACTGATTAGCTAGTGCTTTAGTATTTGCATTTTGTTTTCGACACTCATCCGAACTCCGCTCTATATTAGAGGTAATCTGAATTTGTATTCCCGAATGTCGTTCTTATCAAAAGGGTATTTACCTTATCGTGATAACACTTGGTGCGCTCATCAAAGTAAGCCACAACAATGTGAGTGTTCTCTTGGAGCACTTTAAATCTTGCATTGCTGTCCTCGCCAAGGTTAACTTCTTCTCCAGTAGTGTACAGAATGTATTTCTCGAGCAGCCTCCTTAGAGGTGGGAAATGAAACTCAGCACAGCTTCCCGTCATGAAAAAAGACGGTAATCCCAGCTTCTCATTCACCATGAATTCCACCAATGCACGGAGCTCTCTGCGTCTTTGTTGCCAATACTGAGCTGTACCGCGAAGGCTTGCACCAAAATACAACAGCTTGTTGACGATCGTCGTGTCTCCTCGTGAAAACCGCTCTTGCAAATCAGCCACGGTGATGTGAGGATCCCCCAACTGTTGATCCACAAAGTACCTGCTCTGTTCTAAGGCCCGCTTTCTCATGATCATGTTGTGAGAGACAAACTTCCAAACTTTGTGCTGTGCAAATCTTCCATCTTGATACCACAATAAGTGCTCTGCCCAGGCATGAAGGGCTGTACAGGTTCTTGGGCGGTTAATGTGATAATCTCCCATTCCTGTTGGGAAGAGGCAAGGGAATGCCATCGTAAAGAAATATGGCGTAGTAAACTCTGACGCTGGTGTTCTATCGGTGGTTGGCCACGGAATCACAGGTCTTTGCCTTGCTCTCGTCTGATGTCCATCATCGTTGCCATCTTCTGATTGCCTCGGATCAGACGACAGCTGATTTACTGCCGACTGGATCTGGTCTTGGACGTTTACACCTGGTTCAGGAAGAAGAACCCCCGACACCGTCTCAACACGTTCGTCATCGACAACACCGACATTTAACTGTTCTCGTGCGGGACCTTCATCATTTCCATGCTCAGTCGTCTCGCTGAATTCTACTGTGCGGATTTCTGGTAACTCACCATCCTCAGGCAAGTTCTCAATGCGATTGTCATCGATCATGATATCGGTGTAAGCAGGGTTATTGTCTCTCAGCCACCGAAGCGCAACTTCAACACGTCGCCGTCTGACTCTGAAATCCTTGTGCGTGTCATCTCTCCCCTGTCTTCTAACACGAATTATGTCAACTTCAGCTGGTAAACGGGGGAGGATAGTAGCAGGTTCTTGAACTGCCTGCGGGAACGCTATGCAGTGACCCTTGGCAGCAATACCTCCATGTTTCAGCATATGGACGTGTATAGCAGGTGCTATTCTGGCTATCAGCATTTGTTCAGCATCTGACAGGCCGGTGAGTTCCTCTGGTACTACACCGGGATCCATGTTATTTTGAGAAGACCACAACTTTGGATTTTCTCTGTCTCTACTGCATTTACTGCATGTGGTCCTCCCTGGCATACCGTTTGTCTTTAAGCGGCGCTCTTTGCATATTTCGCAACACACAAAGTCGTAAGTCATTTGGTCGACTTCGAACGATCTTATAGCACGATAGGCTTCATCTTCCTGTTGAGTGGACCCAGCAGGGGGTGGTGCTGGTAGGTCACCAATAGCATCCATGAGCCTCCGTTCCTGTTTCAATATCTTATCCCTATTGCGCCTCCTCCGTTTCCGTCTGTCATCATCGGACTCTTCTCTATCTCGCTGGGAGAACTCATACGGAACACCAACAGCCATAGCTCTTGATATTAATTCACCATCTTCGTTGTCTTGCTCATGAATACGTAGTCCTAAGCAACAATAAGTATACATTTACAGCTCGCTGCCCAAAATCACATGCTCTGGGACAGGGTACCTAAGATGGCTCCTTTTTCTGGAACAGGATACGTTTTTACGGATTTTCCAAGAGCTTCTTCACAAATCAGTCGCGAAACACACGTTTTCCTCTCAGTTATATTTTTTCTCATACACGGTAACATATCATTTGTTGTCATAGCAAAATGTTGTAAGGTACAGTTGCTACAACAGCTGTTGCACCAGTGATTAGTAACAGCCCAAACGAACATCCACAGAACTAGTTCATATTTACTTAGACATAAACTCAAAGTACAAAAATTCGGATTCATTTATTTGATCCCCAATAAAATTCTAATAAAAAACAGACCCTCTTTTTATTCACATAGTTTTTGTATTATGGAGACATACCTTCTAGGCCAGGGACAACATCACACACCTCCATTCCTGCCACATCGTGGCTTCCTGAGGATAGTAAATAATAATAATATGATTTAAGTTTTTTAAATCACATTTTCACTTTATGCGGGGGAGGGTGGGGGGTCGGGGTCGCCCAATTCAATCCGAGAGGGACATAATAGCTGTTTTTATGCTGACTGCAAGAAACTGAAATCAAATAACCAGAAAAACAATACCCATATTGCATATTCTTATTTCCTTGAATAAAAACTTTTTTTAAATACTAATATCTGCCTTTGTTTTTTGTTCTATGCTATACTGTTGTTAGAGCTCAGTGTGACATACCCTTGCTTTTCACTCACTTCTTATATGAAAACGGAGTTGAATTTTGGCCGTTATGCCACAAAAAATGTAATCATCTGGCTTGTCCCCTTAGTTTTTTGAACACTCGCAATTTGCGGTAGAATCATTATTTTAATAGTGTCGCGTTCGTCTTTATTCGGCTTTATTGGATTCTTTCTAAGGACAAAAAAGAATCCAAGTGCATTCAATCAGATTGCTCATTTCACGCTGCACGACTCGAATATTTACAATTATTCCTCGAGCCCGACTATGGGTTCTGCGCCAATAGCCCATGAGGCCGAAGGCCGAATGGGCTATTGACTCAGAGGCCATGAGGGCGAGAGGAATAATTGTTTTAGTCAAATCACACTAGTAGGTCAATTTGTATTGCCAAAAAAATGTTTTTGTTCTGGTCATTTGCAATTTTCTGGCTTTCAAATCCAACACTTTTCGCTACTAGTAGGCTATAACTTATAGCCTACTAGTAGCTCAACCAATCAGAACGCAGCATTGATAATAGACCACTAGTGTGATTTGACTAAAACGTTTTATCCTAGAACGATTCAGAACTATTCATTACATAAGCTGCGACAACAGCAACAATAAACCTGACAGAACACAATGCGCGCACGTTAAAATTCATTGTGAATTCACTGTCATCGAGGTTAAAATGCCGAGGAAAATTCCAAGCGGTGATGACATTTTAAACAACACTCTATCCCAGGGGGGTACTCGGATACAAAAATGACGTGGGGGGAGGGTCCGACGGAGCTCCAAATTTCATACCCAAAATAATACCTGACACATAAAACAAGAGACAAAAAATACGTCGGATCCCCGTCAGAGTACCCCCCCCCCCCCCCGGGCAGTCTATTGTTGCCATTGAATAAATGTTCACAACGTCAAGCACAGAACTGCCCTCACGCGCCTAAGGATTAGTGCCCACAAGCTAGAAATAGAGACCGGGCGGTATGAAAAACCATACAAAAGCCCGAAGAGCGCATATGCACTAGATGCAACTTAATGTAACCGAAGATGAACGGCACTTCTTACTAAAGTGCTCCTATATGAGGACCTCAGAACAAAGATGCTTGACGTTGTGAAACAAAAAATAAAGAGAAGCAGAATAAACGAAGACGAACTCTTTCGCCTCCTAATAAACCCGCAATAATTCAAAGGAGGTGAGCGGATTCGTTTCAACTGCGCAAAAGCGTGAAAACAAATAATTTTTTTCCTTCCTCTCTCTACTATACATTCACCAGCCTTAAACCAATGTACTCTAAGTATAAGGTGGCGGAGAATAAAATGATCTGAATCTGAATCTGAATCTGAATAAACCACGGCATTGATTAGCGTAATCAAAAGCCCCCACAGAGGTAAATTTTAGGGTTTAAATGTGTGAATTTTGAACAATAAGGTATTTAAAATAGGATCGCGATTTTTCATTGCTTGGTATTTTTCTTATTTGCCAACGAGCATCCCTATAACTTTACCCCGACGAGCACCCCACTTCCCGCAGGACAAAAGCCTTTATTTACTGTCGTGGCATCCAATAGCGGTCGACTGGTTAACAGGCCCCTGACTTCCAAACATAGAACGCCTACTCTGAAGTTGGGAATAGAAGTACAGAGTGGAAATGATAAGTACAGTGGATAAAACACTATTTCCACGCTATTCTTGAGCACATCCGTTGACATGACCGCCATTTTGAATCAAAGGCACCTAGCCGTGTTCCGCGTTCTTGACCAAGCGAGCGAGTGACATTTGCCCCCCCGCCCCCCCCAAAAAAAAACCACACACACACACACACACAATAGATAACTCGAGGTCACGCGTATCCGTAACAACCGAGAAGACCCCTGGGGACGAGGCTGTCTAGTTCCCAGTTCTCTGCTCCACTTTTCACTCAACTTCGTCCCCAGGATCGTCTCGGTCGTTTTTAAAATGGCGGTTAGCTCGGGAGAAGACCCTGGAACTTGCAGACCGTTTCAAAACAAAGGACAACCTCGCTCCCATGTCCTCAAACAGCGGGTCTTGTGCTCGAACAACCACCATCTTGAGAATTACCCACAAGACCCAGGGGACGAGATGGTGGTGGTGGGTCTATGGCGGCAGTCCTCGAGTTGGCAGGCAATGAAACACGCCACTAATACGAAAACGATAAGTGTGGACGCAAATCTTTTTGAAAACGATGTACTGTGGATGGGGTCTAAAACGTAGATTCGAAAACCAATAAGACGGTGAGTTCTGCGAAATCAATCAATGTGGCTCCTCGTACGTTACTTTAATTATGAAATCTTGGAATCAGAAATAAAGTTGATGATTTTCAAGACAAAATTGCACCTGGTTTTTGTACATGTGTGTATGAATAAACTTGTTGTAATTGTTTACTTATGATTGCTCCAAACTTACTTCTGCGTGACCTTTTGCATTACTATATTGTTTTTAATATTAAGCTATCCCCTCAAACTCAAAGGTTTGGATACCTATTCTGCAAGAACTCTACTCAGTCTACTAAAATCAAATAGCCAAGCCCTCCTCCTACATGTATGTAAACTAAAATTACCGGAGTCCCCTACCCCTGGGTAACCACCATTACCTTCTGGGCTAGCAGGTACATGGTTTCCAGTACTCTCTGCCAGTAATTCCCCATCTTGATGTACTTCTTGTATTTCTTGTCCTATAAATCAATGAAATTAAAGTTATGATCTGTGCATAACAAATTTAAAATAATTGTCGGGAGTAAATGCAGTATCTAATCACTATGCAATCAGTCCTGTAGGCTATATTCAGAATTGGTTTAATCACTTTGTGACTGGTTTCACTTACAGTCAGGTGAAATGAACCATTTAGTTTTACATGTGTTTTCGCTTTAGTTCAGTAAATAGTGTACATGTAGGCTAAGTAAATGAGTATCAACTTACCTACTTGGCAGGCAATCCTTTCAGCCGTGCTCTCACGATGTTCTACTTCACTTTCAGTTTCTTAAATAATAAAAAATGAAAAACAGATAAACTAAGTTGTCCACAATAACAAAATACTGCTGACTCACAGCCGCATGCATGTCTCAATGAGCTGGTGTAGGAGGCTATTATTTGCATCAATATAATCAATAACAAAAAGTGCATCAAAGATAATGTCCTTTTTCTCAGCTGGAATAGTGAAACCTTAAACATAGGCAGTCGTGAGGCTTCCACATTATTACGCAATTTTTCCAGAAAATATCCATTCTCCCAACACTGAGAGAATTGAGAATTCCAGGGATCTGGGCTCAATTCAGTGAGGTTTAGCATTGTCTTGGCTCTTGTTTACCATGCTTTACATTATCAAAATGTTTTGGATTCACGAGCTATAGATAAGTGAGTCAGCAACAAATATTTCATGATTATGATGGGGTAAAAAGCTCTAAATAAGGGTTCAGATACCGTAACACTGAATCTCACTTGGGTTTTTTTATCATGACAAACTTAAAAGTATGTTTTGTTGCAAATAACACACATTGAAACAGTGTTGTCTGGACTTTTATTTTTCACGAACCAAATCGGCCAATCATTTTATGCAACACCAACTGTTACGTTACCACACTATGCATTGATACGTGACCACCTCTAAATTCATTGTTGCGATGGGCTATTGGCGATTTTTGGCTGACAATCTAGGATTTGGCGGCCACTTCAGTGGGTCAAAATCAACCATTGGGCAATTCCAGAAAATAAAGGTACCCTCCCCACGGGCGGCACTTGTTTTTGACCCCCCCATGCATCCAGAATTTCCAAAATGGTTTACCCCCCCATGCATATAGAATTCCGGGCAAGTTAAAGAAATCCAGCTTCGAAAACCCCCCCTTGCAATCAGAATTCTGAGCTCTTAAACCCCCCCATCCCATCGGAACTTCCAAATGCCGCCCGTAGGGGGGGTACCTTTATTTTCTGGAATTGCCCATTAAGCTATCCTTTGTATTCCTTGCCTCAAATGTTTAACTTTCTGGTTTAAGAAATTTGACATTACAATTGTTTCCATAAAAGCAGCAATCGCAAAAGTGAAATTTGAGGTCCCATTGCATATGGTGGTAAAATCTTATTTCAGAGATGTATAAGGCTGGCTTTTTACCATTCAAAATGAAATATACCATCTCACCTGCTTGGCAGGGAATTGCCTCAGCTGTGCTCTCTGTCATACCCTGTTCTCTTTCACTTTCAGTTTCTTACGAAAAAGAAAATATGTCGGCCCAACCATGCCACTTAAAGTTTTGAATTTTCTTTCAGGGCCCTGTGCTTCCCATAGACATAGACATTAGAAATCTTTCTTGGCACCTTCTAAAATATTCCCATCCAGGGGGACTCAGATATAAAAAGGATGGGCGCATAAATATTATACCCAAAGAAAAACCTGCTTCCAGAATTTGATGCCCAAAAAAATACAGCATTGTCTTTTTTCTTTGCGTGTGGGTGGCCATGCCTGATTCAGCTTAAGGCAGTTAATCTTGATGATCAGCTAGCCTGTCAGAAGTTTCAACCCCCCCCCCCCCCCAATACTTGATCCTTATTACAAAAAGTGCCCAACATTTTCCTTTTTTTAAGACAACATCAGTCAAAACCACACACAGTAATGATCAGGTCTGACTGGATTACTCCCAAATGGTGTAATTACAGAAAAGATCCAATCATAAGCCCATGAAAGAATTACAAAATTCCAGCAGATTAGGGGCTCAATATTTATCTCTTACATGTTTCCAATTACAGCCACTTAATTTTCACTGGACATTGGTTAGGGGACAGGATGGGGGGTCTTTAGGTAAATTTCTGCCCCCTCTCCATGCGTCTCGGTATATATCCACCGCTATTCACATCCCCTTTGGGGGATAGTTGTTAATTATGTGAAAGCAAATTTCCTCTTTCTAAGCTGGGATCAATAAGCCCAATACACATGGCGGGGCACATTCCTGATAATTCCAGGTGTGAGGGGCAAATCCTCCTCCTATTTCCAAAATAAAGGCTTGCTTTTTGCCATTCATTTAATATAACATCTTACCTGTTTGGCAGGGTAACACCTCAGCTATGCTCTCTGTCACACCCTGTTCTACTCCACTTCCAGTTTCTTAAGAAAAAGAAAAATAAAATTAATTCATAACTATTGCCAACATTTGATCCTATTACAAAAAGTGCCCAAGAGAAAGAACATTTTCAGAACAGGATCTGTCAAAACCACACACAGTACTGATCCGTGTAATTACAGAAAAGATCCATATACCTGTGACAGAATTAGAAAATTCTAGCAGATAACGTAAGGGCTCAATTCACCACTTAATACATGTATTTCCTTAGTTTACAGTAACTTGATTTTTCAGTGGAAATTGTTTAAGTTCAGGATGCCTGGGTCTCCTTAGGTAAATACGTGCCCCCTCCTATGCATCTTATAGGTGTATGGATTATTTTCTGAAATTCGACATTTTGCTATCTTTGCCATCTATGACTTGTGCTATAGTAAAAGTTATACCACGAGGCAATTCAGAAAAAAAGGCTAAAGTAACAAAATAAAATAATTATATTGCTTCAGGTTGCTCAGGCATCCACAATATTTTTCAATATTTTGAGAAAAGATCCATATACTCCCACCACAGAGGGAATTGAGAATTCCTTGGGGAAGAGGCTCACCTCACCTCTTATTCATAGTTCCGACCTGTCATTCAAAGCCATAGTTACTGTTGTTATGTCCCACAAACAAACCAGAGTTTTCCTTTAAAAAAGTCCAAAAATATTGAGATCCCGCTTTGGTTTACCAGATATCTTTATCTTCGCAACATCGAAGTTTATACTGTCGTAAATGGCAAAAAAGTGCTGTAAATCGGATTGATTTCGGAAGTCCTGAAATACTGTTTGTGGGACGCGATCAGTTCCAGTGGGAGAATCTTTCCAACTCTGATTGGTATCTCCAGATAGCGTGAAATGGTTTCATTGTTTGTTCGGAACTATGAATTCCCCCGAATAATATTGCTTTTTATCATTCCAAAAAAATATTATACCATCATTCTTACCTGCTTGGCAGGGAATCACCTCAGCTACTGTGTTCTCTGTCACACCCTGTTTTTCTCCACTTCCAGTTTCTTAAGAAAAAGAAAATAAAAAATTAATTATTAACTAGGTTGCTCACATTTAATCATATTACGAAATGTGCCCAAAAGGAAGATCATTTTTTCTTTTTAGACAGGATCTGTTAATACCACACCTAGTACTGATCAGGCCTGAGTTCAAAAGAGATCCATATGCCCATGAGAGAATAAGGAAATTCCAGCAGATACGTGGGGGGGGGGGGGGGGGTCTTCACATGTCGACCTGAGGGTGCTTGTCGTATTTTTTAGGGGTCAAAATCGACTCTCCGGTATTTTTTGGGGGGTATCAGAGAAACATTGTGGCTTTGACTAATAAATGGTATTTTTAGGCGTACGCAAATGAATGAAACGGTCACAAACAAAGCAAAACGTTTTTTCGCTTTCTTTATTTATTTATAGCTCCAAAACAAGCTTGTTTTGAGGTGAGAAACAATAAACAATAACAAAAAGGTTTATTGTTGGTATTTTTTAGGGGTCATTTTGTTCTGTGAGGTATTTTTCATGGGGTGGATTTTTTTATGTCCTGGTATTTTGGTATTTTTAGGGTATATTTTTTCCAATGTCCCCGACGAGCACCCCTATCACTCATACTTGAGAGCACCTCCCCCCCCCCCCCCCTGGGCATGGCTTAATTCACCTCTTACATGTTTTTCCTTTACAATCACTTAATGTTTCACTGGAAATTGTTTACGGGATGGTGACTGTTTTCTGAAACTCCACATTACCATCTTACCACATTACCACTCAAGCAAATATTTGTTTGGGGTTGCAAGTTTTCCTTGGTTTGTGACCCTTTCATTTATATGCGTACCCCTAAAAAATACCATATTAGTGAAAGCCACAATATTTCTCCAATCCCTCCTAAAAAATACCTGACAGGCAATTTTGACCCCTAAAAATATAACAAGGAGGACACAATCTTAACCGCTTGCCAGGAAAGCATCTCAGCTGTGCTCTCTGCCATGTGTTGTTCTTCTCCACTTTCAGTTTCTTAAGAAAAAGAAAATAAATATCTTGGCCTGACCATGCCGCTTAAAGTTTTTAATTTTCTTTCAGGGCCCTGTGCTAAATTCCCAACAGCAACATTTTAGCAAAAATTTCTTTAGATATCCCAATAGTGCATTTGATTATCATAAACTAAAATTTCCTTTCATCAGGGGTCATAAACCTATCATGATTTAACCTTAGAAAGGCTGACTGCTGTAATCTTGCTATCATTCAAAGATACCATCTTACCTGCTTCGCACTGGCAAGGAGTCATCTCAGCTGAGCCCTCTGCCACAACTCGTTCTGTTCCACTTTCAATTTCTTAATAAATAAATAAATAGACTTATACATAAGTAGGTTGTCCGCATTTCTTTCTATTAAAAAAGCGCCTAAGAGAAAGAACACTTTCAGACATGATCAGTCAAAACCACACATAGCAACTGAGGTCTGACCCTACTTCAAAATTGCGTAATTTAAGCTTAAGTTACACAAAAAAGATCACAACTTAACGGTGCATTTTGCTGAAAGCCGAATAACAGTGTTAACAAGTGACAAAGAAATGGGTCAGCTTTGCCACTATTACTACAGTAATTGCTACGTTCTTATAACTTAACTTAATAAATACGATTTCTTTGGAGTAAAAAGGGGCTACATGTAGTCACTCTGACTATTAGTCCAGCTCACCTGCTCTTTTTTCGCGTTGTTTTCTGCGACTTTCAGCCTTGCGAAGTCTCTCTCGTTCTCTATACTCCTCCGAAGAATTTCTCCTTGCTTGCCTCCTCCTTTCATTCTCTGTTTCTTTAACTGACAAGTTTCGTCTAGTCTGTCTTTTTCTTTCGCGTTCCAGTTCTCTATCTTCTTCTGTGGCATTTTGCCTCGCATCCCTCTTTCTGCCACGCTCATTCTCTCTATCTTCTTCTGTGGCATTTTGCCTCGCATCCCTCTTTCTGCCACGCTCATTCTCTCTATCTTCTTCTGTGCATTTTGCCTCGCATCCCTCCTTCTGCCGCGTTCATTTTCTCTATCTTCTTCTGTGGCATTTTGCCTCGCATCCCTCTTTCTGCCACGCTCATTCTCTCTATCTTCTTCCGTGGCATTTTGCCTCGCATCCCTCTTTCTGCTACGTTCATTTTCTCTATCTTCTTCTGTGGCATTTTGCCTCGCATCCCTCTTTCTGCTACGTTCATTTTCTCTCTCTTCTTCCGTAGCATTTTGCCTCGCATCCATCATTCTGAGGCGTTCATTTTCTCTCTCTTCTTCCGTGGCATTTTTCCTGGCCAAAGCTTTTCTCTGTCTTTCTCGTTCCCGGATTATTTCATCGGTGCAGAGGCTTCGCCTTTTTCGCTCTTTTTTCTCGTCTCTGCATCTTCTCTTCATCGGTCAAGTTTCGCTTTGCCCCAGCTGTTAAGCTTACTTCTTCTTCTCCCTCAGAATAAACACTTGACTCCATTTTTCGCTCGTATTGATATTGTTTCCAAAGAGATAATACAAAATACGAACCGCTTCAAGTAACCCGTGTTAAAATATATGTAGTTTCTGTGGTTTGTTTCCTTTCAGTAGCTAAGAGTCACCACAGAAAAAGTTGCTCCAACTTGAAGCTTGTAAAATTAGTCCGTGGGCCAGGAGTCGAAACCCTCCCCCCCCCTCGGGGATTTTTGCTAACATATATCATTCGAAAGCTTAGGCCGAGGGTAGTCCAAAACCGGTTGTTCGCACTTTCGAAGTGGAAGCGTTTAGGAGTTACGGCGCATTTTACATTTGGGCTTCAAAACCACAGGGTACCCGCGTCGAGAATAGCGAAAAACACAAATAAAATCCCCTGTGTTACATCAAAAACACTCGATATCGCACCTTTTGCCTAATAACAGCCTTAATCCGCTATTTTGCTAGAAAAACTCTTAATAAAAGCATTAAAAGTAGGAAATTCGTTCAATAAAAAGCACAGGGTACCCACGTCTCATAATTTTGAAAACATATGTACAAAATAGTGTTTTATCAGTAGTAAACGAATATGTGTGCTTTGCGGCATATTATGCCATCCATGTTTGTTCTTGTTAACTCGATGTATCAGAGCATTTTCGGGCTCTGGGATCGCCGCACTTTCCACGACAGACAAGGCGGTGTTGCTTCGCCTTTTTGCAGTCTTCTCGCGTGTAATCGCTAGATTTGAATTTGAGCATTATGTGCGTGGATAGCTTCACGTTAGTGTCTTAGCCAGGGTCCTCCCAGAGGTAAGTGGTAGCGGTGATAGCTTTCAAAGAAATATAATTACCATCTGTTCACGGAATAGTGAAATACAACAGTTTGGCTTTATGCTTTGTACCCTGCGAGCTTTGTACCCTATCTTCGCTTGCCACCGGGGCCGAAGAAAGGAGGAAACCACTGCTCGCAGAGTAATATGCTTTTGGCATTTGTTTTAATTCTATGCCGTAGTACGGAAAATAATCCTTTCTGCCGAGTATCCTCAGGCTCTTCAATTTGCTGGGATTGATATTAGAATTGTGACTTATAGATTGTAGTAGGAAAGTAATGAGCTATCTGCTTACCAGTGCTAGTGCGCACTTGCGTGTCTTTGTTTCTAAAATAATGCAGCTCGTGCACCATAAAGTAAAACGTAGTTGCGCTAATTTTTGCTATGGCGTGCGTCGCTGACGGGAAATTTTTGGAGATTTTAACGTGGTTATGCTGCTGGGTGCTTTACTTTTGGATTGCTTAGCGTGTTAAGTTCTCATCCGAGTCATTAATATGTTTTGCTGGTCCCTTATATACAGAGTGAAGTGTATGTAAGTAGGTAATTAGTAGTTTCGCGCCTCGTAAAGCACTTCGTTACGAATTCCCTCGGATGGCTGATGGCTACAAGCTCCGTATATTTCTACGGCGATTCCAAAAGTGCACTAGTCGGAACGTGAGGGCTATGAGCCATAGCTTAGTATTTCATGACATTTTGCAGACATAGTAACAACAAGTACAGTACAAGTAGTGTTTTCGCATAATGTAAAACTCTATTTTTCCTTTACAGCAACCACAAAACAGTTATTAGGAAAACAACGGATTTCCTCATATTTCCGCTAGACATGGTTATCCTTTGGAGACATTTCTACGACAAAATATTGAGCTAACCATTTGTTGTTGTTTTTCCTCTCATTTTCTGACAGAAAAATAGATTTCCGCCTGTTACTCAAGCTATAAAATTCGCATTTCGAATTGTTAAAACCGCGCGACGCGGGTATCCTGTGGAATACACTGTTGCCCAAATCACCTATTTGAATGCTTTTATGCACACGTGTTCAACGTAATCATGCCTTAAAGGCTATTTCGTGACCAGCTGCACAATATGTTGAGTTTTGAATGGAATACAAGCATTTTATTTGTATTTTTCGCTATCCCCGACGCGGGTACCCTGTGGTTTTGAAGCCCAAATGTAAAATGCACCGTAACTCCTAAACGCTTCCACTTCAAAAGTGCGAACAACCGGTTTTGGACTACCCTTGACCTAAGCTTTCGAATGATATATGTCAGCAAAAATCCCCGAGGGGGGGAGGGTTTCGATTCCTGGCCCACGGACTAAATCTACCAACTGCGGAAAAAATATTTTATTATAAAATGCGCCGCGCGCGCGTCCCAATTCCCGCCAAAAATACAAATACAGGGTTCCCAAGCGTAACATTTCTTCCATAGCATTAAGATGACGTCACATCACGTTACCATGGTAACATCCCCTTGCAATCTACTGCTACCGATGCCTCATATCTACATAAGATGGTTTACTGACAGTTTTCCCTTCAAATATTTTAACTTTTAAGAAATACACAGGGTTCCCATGTGTACACGTACACAGGGTTCCCATGTGTACACCGACGGCGGACGGACGGCGGACACTATAGGTTTTTATACAGAAAAAACAAATAAGATTTAGCCACTGGCTAAGAGCGGAGCTCCCGGTTATAAAATTTTCTGTGCGAATGAAAGAGATTCCCATGTGTACATGGTTTATACTATAGGCTTTTTAAGAAAAAATTGTCTCTTGATTATATAAAACAGTGTTTTCTTCGGTATGTTGATGCATTGACACAATACAAATACGGGACGAAAATAAGCATCCTGTCAAGTGAGATGACCTCCTTCCGAAAAATTAAGGTATTAATTCCTCCAAATGGAATGATTCAAAAGTGCAATAAAGAGAATATTTTTTCAAGCATAGATTGCGTCGTCGATGACGTCACATCACGTGACCACTTCATTTCGCTCATCTGGTGACCTAGACTTCACTACCCAAGTTTTGTTGTTTTAGAGTTTTCCCTTCACGAGATATTAATTTTTCAAGCATAGATGACGTCATCGATGACGTCATATCACGTGACCACTTTAGTTCGCACACCTGGTGATCTAGACTACACTACAAAAGTTTGGTTGTTTTAGAGTCTTCCCTTCACGAGATTTTAATTTTTCAAGCATAGATGACATCATCGATGACGTCACATCACGTGACCACTTCATTTCGTTCATCTGATGATCTAGACTACACTACCAAAGTTTGGTTGTTTTAGAGCCTTGGCCTCCACGAGATATTAATTTTTCAAGCATAGATGACGTCATCGATGACGTCACATCACGTGACCACTTCATTTCGCTCATCTGGTGACCTAGACTACACTACCCAAGTTTGGTTGTTTTAGAGTCTTCTCTTCACGAGATATTCATTTTTCAAGCATAGATGACGTCATCGATGACGTCACATCACGTGACCACTTCATTTCGCTCATCTGGTGATCTAGACTACACTACCAAAGTTTGGTTGTTTTAGAGCCTTCCCTTCACGAGATATTAATTTTTCAAGCATAGATGACATCATCGATGACGTCACATCACGTGACCACTTCATTTCGCTCATCTGGTGACCTAGACTACACTACCCAAGTTTGGTTGTTTTAGAGTCTTCTCTTCACGAGATATTCATTTTTCAAGCATAGATGACGTCATCGATGACGTCACATCACGTGACCACTTCATTTCGCTCATCTGGTGACCTAGACTACACTACCCAAGTTTGGTTGTTTTAGAGTCTTCTCTTCACGAGATATTCATTTTTCAATCATTGATGACGTCATCGATGACGTCACATCACGTGACCGTGCTACAGCACCCCCCTTGTTGCATAGACAAAATATCCCAAGTATGGCTGTCTTAGCGTGTTCCCTTGTGGAGATATAATTTTTTCTTTGCATACCACAGGGTTCCCATGTGTACACGGACGACGGACGGACGGACGGCGGACGGACGGACGGCGGACGCTATAGGTTTAATACCAGAAAAATAAAGAAAAAATCATATCTCCCGAAGGGAAGCTTCCATAGAAGCCAAACTTGGACAAACTTTCAAAGACCATAAGAGGAACTCTACACCAAAGTCACGTTCCCTCACGCCATCAATGACGTCATCAAAATAATCCATAATGCCCGTGACGTTCAAAAATCAACTCGATGGTATACGTTTTTCCCTTAGGTATGGTGCTCCGCTTGCGCGGGCCTTTGGCCCGCGCTGGAGCTCCGCTATTATTTTGAAACAATAATGTCACGTCATCTACGTGACCACCGGAAAACGACAAGCGATATTTGACTGAGAATATGAATGAGTTATTTCGAAATTTATGGGAGAAGGTTTATGTTGAAATGTTAATTTGGGGCTGGCTTAGGGGGACAAAAAATTAATATATCGAAATTGATCATGGGTCTATATGCTAAAGGAGTAACCACTGGTGATTATTTCAATAGCGCTGCGCACAGATTATAAAATCAGATACGAAGACTCAGCAACAAACAATTGACCGCTCCCGCTTCATTGTTCTACTCCCTGTTGAGGCCACATTTGTAATAACCTGCCACATTTGTAATAACTGCCACATTTGTAATAACATTGTGCCACATTTGTAATAACTGCCTCATTTTTAATAACATTGTGCCACATTTGTAATAACTGCCACATTTGTAATAACATTGTGCCCGTCACGTACATTGGTTGTCCTGACTTCATCCCTTCCTGAGATATTTATAAACGGAGGGAGGTCTTGGTTTACCTGTGGTGAGCCCAGACAGCCACAGAGGCGTCCGCGATACCCATATGGGAATACCGCTGAACCATGAGAAATGAAATCGATCGTATACCTGAGTTCAAGTTTGAATTATTGCATTTGTCCTGGGATAGCTATGGTGCTCCGCTCTGCGGCCTTCGGCCGCTGAGGAGCTCCGCTATTACAAATGTGGCACAGTGGTATTACAAATGTGGCAGTTATTACAAATGTGGCACAATGTTATTACAAATGTGGCAGTTATTACAAATGTGGCACAATGTTATTACAAATGTGGCAGTTATTACAATGTGGCAGGTTATTACAAATGTGGCCTCAACACTCCCTAGTTACTGTTGCTACGTCGGACAAGCCAAAATGTTACATGAAAAATTACACCGATTGCAGGAAAGTGTTAGAAGTTTGCTCATAGTATATGGGGTTTATATTTTCGTCACGAAAAGCTGAAGAATTCATTCAAAATCTTCAAGTTTCAAGTTTGTTGCTCGGACATTTTGAATTCCATAGTGAAAACTATGCCCATTGCTTGGTAATTAATTAAAGCAAAGATGGGATCGGTTTATTGCTCTGAAATCCCATTCAGAAGGATCGCGCTCGTAATACGAGCCAGGATAGGAGTACATACAAGCTCTGCTATAATAAGTGGAAGTACCAGTTTACCAATTCATTTTGTATCATTCTTTAGAGAGAAAACTAAGAAAATGTGAGAAAAGTATATTTGTTTGTCTGAATTTTTAATTAGTGTGAAGTCATCTGTGCGCAGCGCTATTGATTGATTGATTGATCCTTGAACCGGCTCCTCCTTGTTGTGTATATAGGACTGGGGGATAAAAAAACTACAGCCCAAGGACTCACTAACTATACCTCGTCCACGCCACCAGAAAACCAGAGGGCAACAACAAGCGTAATAAATAGATGCTAAGGTGTGGACCATTAGAAATTGGGGGAGAGGGGTGGCAATTCCCCAAAAAAATTCGTGCAAGGCCAATCCTCCCCCCCCCAAAAAAAAAAAATCTTGCAGAGATTCAATAGAAAAAATAAATCCTACAAACACATGGCTTGGGCTATCGTTAAAAAGATGTCTGAAGTAGTTATTCCAGCAACTTCTCTATCATGCATTTTTCTATCTTTTCTACTTCACTTTACTCAATACTTAGTAAAAATTTCGGCGCGCGAGGCTGTGAGAAATCGCGCAACGAAGACACAACCCTCGCGCCATTTACAAGAACAAGTGTATCCAGCCGTGCAGTGATAGGCCTGGCAGGCAGTCACTATATTCCAAAGAAGACCACTTAGGTAAGCGTGAATTCGACGTTACAAGCATACAATTCGTCATTTGGACCGCTTCACGCAAATGAATCGTTATTTGCGGCGTGCATAAATGATAAAACCTACAGGCTTTGTTTACTATACACAAAAACGGAATGTTGATCTACCCTTCAGTTTGAGGCTTGATGAAATGCGTTTATCAAAATGCGCAACGAAAGAAAAATGCGATACCCTCTATCTGAGAATGTCTTCTACTAGGAGAAAACGTTCAACAGCTTCATATCTTTTTTAACTCAACCAATGTAAATATAGCATAAGAAAATTTGTTGTACATATACATTCAGGAATAGGATTTGGCCTGTAGAAAACGCCACGGGAAAAAGGTCTTGCTCGATGCGCAGTTCTACCCTCTACCCCTCGTGGGTTTACCCTTTCCCACTGGCTATACTTCTCACTCTGACAAGTTTCGGTATGTACGTATAACGTGTATTACAAGATATTTTGTGCGTGTCTACGAAAAAGAAAATAAAAAATCTTGCACAACCTGATCCCCGAAAAAAAATCATACGCAAAAAAATTGCCACCCCACTCCCCCAATAATTGCCTGCAGATGATTAGAAAACGTGTCTTAACAACGACAAGCTCAGTAGTTAGACGCTGAGAAAAAGTTTCTTAGCAACAACCATCGTCGAAAACGCGACTTAGTAAAAACAAGTGTAGTAGATAGACGCTGAGAAAACGCGACTTAGCAACTCACTAACTAATACCTCGTCCACGCCGCCAGAAAACCAGAGGGCAACAACAAGCGTAATAAATAGACGCTAAGATAATGCGGGTTAGCAACGACAAGCGTAGTAGATAGATGATGAGAAAACGCGACTTAGTAACAACAAGTGTAGTAGTAGATAGACTCTAAGAAACGTTACTTAGCAACAGAAAGCATAGAAGATAGACGCTGAGAAAACGCGACTTAGCAAGAACAAGTGTAGAGAGACGCTGAGAAAACGTGACTGATCAACAAGTGTAGTAGATAGACGCTGAGAAAACGCGCTGAGAAAACGCACTCGTCAGAGCATTGTACGATCCGTCAAATGCTCTCCTCCTCATTGTTCTTTGACGATAGTACCTTGCTTCTTTTTTCGCTTTGGCTGAGATTGCTGCCGTGTAATGGTGCTGCCTGGTACAATTCTTCGGTAGTACGATGCGAAGCCCAAGAATGACCTCAACTCTTTCAGAGTCCGTGGATCCGGCCATTGTGGCACCGCCTCTGTCTTTGCTAAGAGCAGTTTCAATACTTTTATAGGAATGATATGCTCAATGCAGATCACATTGGAGAACATACGGCCCGTATAAGGAGGGCAGGGGAACAGGAAGGCAGTGAGACCTGGAAGCGGTAGTTGAGCGGAATACTGGGGAGAGCGTCTCAAGCGCAACAGGTGACGCCAGTTGATGTGAGCGCAGTCCAGACCTCTGATGGTAGTACGGACCCGGAAGTAGGTGAGCTGGTGATGGAAAATGATGGTGATGCTCCAGTGGCGACAGGTGGCTTCTCAGACGGCTCCGAGATGAGTAGAGAAGGACAGGAGTATGACACAGCTGGTTCTGAGGAAGTCTCTCTGGATGAATACAACGTGATCGATGACAAGGTTGCAGTGCCCCCGACGTTCTACCCGATCAACAAAGCGCCAATCCTCCAACCCTGGCGGTTAGGTGATTCAGGCTACATTCATAAATCCACAAGCCTTCAGTTTAAATCTTGACAGTATTTGAGGTCGTCATGGCAACTAATTTAAGTTGCCACGATGCAAATTTTGACGCGCGCCTTTGTTTTAATCAAATCATTGCGTCAAGCCTCAGAGGAAAGCAAAGCGCGTCCCGAATGTCGAAATTATCATTCTTTATGTGCGTGAATTAGCGCGGCCCAAATAACAAATCTGCATGCTTGCAGCGTCGAACTCACGCTTACCTAAGGGTTTTTTTCGAACATGGCGACTGCCCGCCAGCCTATCACTGGACGGCTTTTTTTTTTTGGGGGGGGGAGCTTGTTTCTCCTCGCCAAGATGCACATGTTCTTGTAGCGACGTGTTGTCTTCGTTATGATCGTTGCGCGAGTTCTCAACTAGAATAATGCAAATGGTATAGAAGTTGTTGGAATAACTCCTTAGAGAATCTATCTCTGTCGCATTTTCTCGTCGTCTATCTACGCTTATTGTTGGTCTGTCGCGTTTTCTCGTCGTCTATCTATACGCTTGCTGTTGGTCTGTCGCGTTTTCTCATCGTCATCGTCTTGTAGGATTGTTGTTGATAAGTCGCGTTTTCTCAGCGTCTATCTACTACCCTCGTTCCTGCTCAGTCGCGTTTTCTCAGCGTCTATCTACTACTCTCGTTGCTGCTCAGTCGCGTTTTCTCAGCGTCTATCTACTACCCTCGTTGCTGCTCAGTCGCGTTTTCTCAGCGTCTATCTACTACCCTCGTTCCTGCTCAGTCGCGTTTTCTCAGCGTCTATCTACTACTCTCGTTGCTGCTCAGTCGCGTTTTCTCAGCGTCTATCAACTACCCTCGTTGCTGCTCAGTCGCGTTTTCTCATCTATCTACTACGCTTGTCGTTGCTAACCCGCATTTTCTTAGCATCTATTTATTACGCTCGTTGTTGCGGTTCAACGATCAGAGATAAGCTAGAGTCAATCAATTAAATAATCACCAATCGTTACTCCTTTAACTTTATAGATGCATGATCAATTTCGATATATTTAATTTGTTTTATACCCCTAAGGCTCAACATGCATAGACCTGCTAGGGTCCTCGCATTATACTGGTTTAAACCTCCCATAAATTTCGAAATTCTGATTTCACTCGCATAACCCGCATGAGACCTTGTTTTCCTCGCCTAATAATAGAACGACATGGCTTTCATACTCTCAGTCATTTGAAAAATATAGTTTTCAATATCGCTTGTCAATAATCATTAACAAACTCGTTCTTCGGTGGTGACGTAAGATTTTTGGGAATTGGTGTTAATTTAATAATGAGTACATTTTGTTGAGATATGTAAATTCCCCTCGGGATGTCTTCTGGAACGTCTCGTGGGCTGGTCGGAACGTCGTCGGCTTACGTTGAAAATGTATTACCAAAAGTACCTCGCTGCCTAAATATTTTTAAAAGTTGACAGGAATACCAAGCAAAAAGCTGTGTTTAGAAGCAACCTTATCATGTAAACCAAGTAAAATTACAAGGCTTGTAATTCTCGTACCATCATGTATCGTTTTTTCTATCAATTCAGCGTTTGAATCAGGGGCCGCGGAGGAGGAGGGGCTGGTAGGGCTATATCCTTATCACTTTTCCAAGAAATCATCATACATTTCTTGTATTCAGCCCTACCACTTTCGTGGTACATTCTTCCTTATAAGCTCCACCACTTGAACGCACGCACCGTGGCCCTTGGCATGAATTTACTATTTCTGGACCAAGGGCATACGTCAAATTCAAGCCGCGTCGATTAAATTCTTTTCAAAAGATATTGGCTCAGTACACTTTACAACAAAACGTTATCTATTGTTATAAATGTATTAAATGCGGCTGTAATTCGACTTTTGTCCTAGGCCTAATTATCTGTATAGGCCACAGCCCCCTGGGTCTCCAAAAGTTCTCCAAAACCTGACCCTATCAGATACCAAAAATCCTCGTTTTTTATACCCTACCGTAGACTTACGGTCAAAATTGTATTCCCTACCGTAGACCTGAGGTTAGTCACCAGGGTGGTCCAATTGGTCGCAATGAAAGCGGTATTTTGATAATAATGTAAAGGTTTCAAAAAAGCCACCTTTCCACTAATTGCGGTACAACACCCCCCCCCCCCCCCCCCCCATTAGTTCTCTGTAACACCACAAGATTCCAAAGAAATAAACAGTGGTTTATTGAGTCTGCAAATGTAGTGACTAAAGACGTGTACTGCAAACGTCGCTGAGAATTATCGCCCTGTCTTCCTTGGCCTTTTCGGGTTGAGAGATGATTGAGATGATTGGCTGTACGAGTCTATGTTTAAACCAATACTGCTGGGGTTGAGGAGACTCTACCCATCATTTGTTCCTATGATAACAAAACAGAGTTGTTCTTAAAGGCATACCTAAGGACAGTTCTCTTCAGATGAGCATTGTAAATTAGAGATGCCTCTGCTCTGCAGGCCTCACAAGCTACTGGAAAAAGTTTGAAAAATATCCCAATTGTTTTAAAAATGTCTTAAATATTTATAGAAACAAAATAAAGAATAGTCACTTTATGATCTGCTGTGTATATTGTGATTACATTATCGGTTTCAAGGGGACAATTTGGGTCTGAACTTCAAGCCACTGGTCGATCGTTACACAATGCACGCTCGCTCCCATTCTACTCACACTAAACACACCGGATCATAAAGTATAAGTATTCCGTGTATTTGTGTCTATAAATATTAAAGACATTTTTCAAACAATTCGGTTATTTTTCAAACATTTCCCATAGCCTGTCAGGCCTATGGCTTAACAAGAGTGGCTGTGAATTTGTTCAATCTGGACCATATGTTCAAATGAGAAGAAAAGGATTGGTTCAGCTGCGTCTAAAGTAAGCTGTAACTTATAATCTACATACGAAAATTAAAGCTTTTATTAATTTCTGAAGCGAAAATTTCAGCTCTCGCGCTATCCGTACAGATATTTATGCGAAAATGATCGTTGGGTGCCCATGAGCTGTAACTGGCGCCGTGAATTAATGCGGCACACTTGAATCTTAATATTTTTTTCCTGCGAGGGACCCGGCTTGCTGTATGTTACCGCAAGCTTCGATAAACAGGCCTAGAAGGTCGTTAAATTTCATTTCATTTCGCTCCTTTTTTCTCGACCGTTTTGGCCATTCAAGACCAAACATAAAAGCGGTTTTGATGGGCACAGCAAACCAAGAACTGCAGCGATTTGTCTTTTGCTTTCATCTGAAATGAGATCCGCACCGTCGAAAGTAACAGCGTCTATTTCTATCGAAAATTCTGTTTACTTTCATTAAGAACCGAAAAATAAAAACAGCCAAACATCCTATAAGTATGGAACTAAAAATCAGAGAACATGTCGAATTCGTGAGAACCAAAATAGAATAGATTAAGTCAATACCTTTACATCTTATCTTCTTCCATTTTGTTCGCCATCTTGGATGCTACAGCCTCGTTTCGGTACTGCCAGCCTCGATTCCACGATAAACCATCAAAACCATTGCGGATAAGTCATATCAGAGCATTGGTTATTTAGCAAACAGCCACATTCGTTAATTTGGTTATGCCAAAAACCATATTTACGCCGTATTGCTTATATGTCTAAAATCATTTTTATTATATAAGGCATTTGCGGCATATAAGGGAAATGTAGCCCCTATGTATACATATAATGGAAGTACTTACCGTATTTATGGTAAATAATATTTTTACATTTGGCACCCCATACTCTAGTGCCGGACGTCCGCGGAGTTCAACCTTGAGGTCAACACATTTCTTCTTTTTCTTTTTTTAAATCCTTTAGATAAAAAAAAATTGATGTTCTCGAGAACAATATTGAAATACTTTGAGGTCGTTTTTTTTTCACTTTCAAGGAAAAATCCAGCTTTCAAAATCGCGCCAAAAGTTGGGAGCAGAAGCTCCAATTAGCTCATACATTTACTGTGGATTGAAAACGCCCGATTTTAATATTCAGCAATAATTAATTTTTAACTCTGCTGGATTCAAAATTTAAACATTGGAACTGGCTTATACCCGTCCGTTTCCACAGACAGCTCGTCGGGAACTTCGATTTTACCCCCAAAAGGTACCAAGAAGACGATTTTTCCCTCGTAATTTTCTCTTGTATTTTTTTAGAGCGAAAATACGTCTGAATTCAGGCTTCAGACAAGCGTGATTTGCTAGAACGGGCCCCTAACTAGTACCTATCTTTAAAAAATTGAAAGTTTTCAAATTTTACCCCTAAAAGGCACCAGAGGCCTAATTTTAAACCCTAAATGGTACGACGAGCACCCCCACCCCAAAAATATTGGAGTCCCCCCCCCCCCCCCCCGAATTTTTTCCGGGAAATTTCAGTTTTTTTTTAAATGAGCAACCCCACCCATTCAATATGAGAGCCTTCCCCTGCCCTCTTCACTCTTCATTACCCACGAGTTGGCGATAACTTATAGCTTTGATTCTTCTTTTTTCTTTGTTTTTCTCTGTGAATTACCTGCAGTTGGAACTTTCTTGGGGAAATATCCTACAAAAGTTTACATTTAGTAAAATATCGGGATTTTTCTCTGAGTAAAAGTAGCCATCAGTTTGATACTAAAAGTCTAGATATCTTTACGCAAAAAAATACCACAAATTAATCAGAAAACTTAATGTATATTTATACTTTAAGTTATATGGCGTACATGCAGTTTCACTTCAATAATGTTTGTACAAGACTACAAAAACGTCGTTGTTATCGTTTGAATGAGAACCTGACTTCGTAACTTCGCCTTGCTAATTTCAATAATCTCGACCTGCTTATTAATTGTGGAATCAAATATACTACATTTTTGTCTAAAATCAATGTTTAAATGATTTTTAGTCAATGTACCACGTAGTTACCTTGATTTTTCCACTTTCCCCCTCTTACTTAAATAGTCGCCATTTTGAATGTCAGTTTCTACTCACAGGGGAGGGGTGCGCAGATTTTGTCACTTAACCATTCTACTTGCTGTTAAAATGCATGATAGTTCTAAAAATTGCGTGGCTACCCCTATATTTTTTTTACATCAATCGAAAATATGAATCCTCTGCAGCGTATTTGCAATTTTTTAACGTGCGAAAAATATGCTGAGGCTATTTTTAAACGCAAAAAGTAGCGGGTGTCAGGGTAGATTTTGGGCCTTCTGTAGAAAATTTTAACCCCTAAAATACCTTTAAAAGCCGAAATTTACATTTATTTGTTATGGAATCCAACAAATGTAATAACAGCTGCTGATTTTACGAGCGAAAGTAGAATTTAAATAAAACTATCGAGAAAAATTTTTTTTTTCGTAATTTCTTAAAATACAATAATTCTGCTTTTTTAGGGTGTTGGGGATGGGTTATCTCGAAAACTTGCGTGGTTACCCTACCTTTTTTTATCGGAAATGGATAGCCTTTCACATTACCTTTCAATGCCACATAGTCATAATTTAGTGCGAAAAATATACTCGTTTTTGTAGGCACCGTCCTTAAAGTTATATTAAAACAATAACTCAGAAGTCGACAAAGGAAAAAGGGAAATGTAAGTATCCATTGTTCTGTGCTTTTTCACTTCGTTCAACCGCACAGAAAATGTTTATATTGTATATTCTACATGAAGACACAAAGTGTAGGAGAGACGCTTACCAGTTACGTTTATTGGGAGACATGTATAGATGACGATCATGAGTACAGTTGGTATAAAGTCCATAATAAGTCCAATAAATATCTATACAATCATTTGTATCTGTACTAGCTACACGGCGATTTCGTGACATAAGCCGAGAGTGAAATCTGACACTCTTTATCCCCTCGGGTACCTCTTATTTTGACAGAAAATCACGCACCGATTGCCTTTGAAGACAATTTACATGCCCATATTAGGATGAATCTAATTAAAAATGGTGGCTCTACAAAGCTGAAATCGCAAGCTTTCGAACGGTATGAAACACGGTATATTTTGCTTAAGAGAAATACGTTTTATCTGGGAATCACAAAACACCGAGTTTTGAATCGAGTCCGAGTTGGAGTTGGATACCGAGTTGGAATTCGAGTTGGAATTCGAGTTGGAATTCGAGTTGGAATCCGAGTCAGAATCCGAGTCGGAATCCGAGTTCGGTCTGTCATGCTGGCCGACAATTTGATTTATCCACTATTTGACAAAAGACAGTGTAGACTTTTTCATTCCTTGCCTTCGCCGTGAGCTAAGGCGCAAGGAACAACTCAAGCGTATTTTGAACTTTAAATCCAGAAGGACTAATGGATTGCTGAGTTCGTAAATCGTATAAATCGGATTTATATTGGCAGTCTAATAAGAGCACATTGATATTACCTCACTTTCATTGTCATTTTCGCTCGTACAATTGTCTTCAAACTTGAATGACAAAAAAACGAAGGTCGAATGACCCCAAATCCAAAACTTCAGAAAAAACTCCTGAAGAGTTTTCGCACAGGAGGGACTTTTTTTAAAAATACCACTGTTAGAATATCGGCTCGCAATAAGCAAATGCGGCCCTTAAAAATAAATTCAAACAAATAGTTAAAAGCACCAATAGTCGAGGTTTAACATATCCAGAGCTCAGAATTATCCGACCATTTTTGACGCGACGCGAGCTAGTTAAAAGATGTTTGAAAACGCGTTTCATTTTGTGGGAGTCACCTTAAGCGAGTTTGATCACCAACTCGGGTCCAAAAGGCGAGTTATTGAAAAAAATTCAACACTATGTTTATAGCAAATGAATTGCTCTACAGTAGAACCCCGATTTTACGATCTTCGATCTAACGTTATCCACGATTTTACGATATCATTTCTGGGTCCCGGCAAAAAATAAAAATCAGATAAAACAGAACGCCGATCTAACGATACTCGGTCCTCAACGATATTCTCGATTTTACGATGGTAATCTTGGACCCAAGCGTCAATGTGTTCCCGCTACAACAATATAGAAAAAATTAAGTAGAACAGAAAGTTTAGCAATCATACGATTTCCAAACCAATAAATATCTTTTATAAAGTGAATCTCCTCAGCTATGTTAATGCCTGGGTCTCAGTTGCTTTCAAAATGGCGGCTCAAAAACCTTAGGGGGTGGTCTATATCGAGAACTTTTAATCTTTACCATTCATTTCTTATTTAGAATTGTTGTTCGGCAAAAAGTAAACAAATTCCTATTTACATCCCCATGGCAACGTGGAATGTGACCTTTGAACTCCAAAGAAAGGAAATTTTAAAAACTGCTTCGCGAGGAAAGGAAAGGCAAAAAATTTAAGGATATTAAGATGTTATGTTATTAATGCTAGGACAAGTATCACTGGTCCAACTAGATATGATGTCCATTTAGTCAGGAAACCTATTTTTGGACATTCTGAAATATGATATCTGCTAATAACTTCTTTAATGAAAACATTATGCACGATATCTAGTTGGACTGATAAACTTCAGGGTATGGCGTATTACTTCATTCACTTTAATCGCAGGTTTGTTTGCATTTTCCACTCCTCGTCAAGCTTTGAAACGAAAATTTTTGAAACAGAGGTCAAAGGTCGGGCTTTTGTTTCTATGGTAACAGCAACTTATTAAATTATCAAGGACGTTGAGGTCTTTAATATTGTAAGGGAATTGGACGGATAAGTTGGTCGTATCTTTACTAAGAATGAATCTAATGCTAAACAGGGCGTGGTCCCTTTGACCCAGGCATTAAAGTGCCTGAGTCGCAGCATTACAATGACTAATGCAATACAGACAGTCTTTTTTCATAGATTTAATAGTGATCCTACCGAACAATGTGCTCAATCAAACCCAATTGAACTTCAAATGAAACACAGGCATTTTTCTAAATCGGAATCAATCACTAACCAAGATTAGCACCTGAGTTCGGCTCGCCTGGCGCATACTGGGAACTGCACCGCACATGAACTGCAGGTGTTAATGGAGTTATTCCGCGTAAGAACGTTAGAGATGCAAATGAAGCGAGCCTTTTGTTTCCTGTTGACCAGAATCAATTGGAAACAAAAGGCTTGCTTTATTTGCTTCTCTAACGCTCTTACGCGGAATAACTCCAATGAGACGTTAATCCAATAGTCCCGAATAGCTTTGTTGAAGTTGAAGGTTCTTTCTTATCATATCCCTCATAGGTCTGTAAAAATAATAAAGACTCAGGCACCAGTCATGATTGAACTATGGGTTTATTGAGTGATTTTACTGGGATTTTCTTATAAAACTGAGTTTTTTTCAGGTTTTGTTGTTATTTAGAAGGCTAAGTGTCCCAGCTGAAAATGAAATTTGAATAAAGCCAATAGTTATGTTAACTGTTCATGGCCGTCTATTTGCTGTGTATTACCCCATTGCGTGTCACTGATGAGTCTTACCCAATTTCTAAAGTCATGCAAAATTTCCGAACAAAATCGAACTTAATCAAACCAATCATTTTGATATGTTCGATTGAGTTCGGTAATCATGCTCACCAAAAAGTTTTGTTCGATTATGTTCGATTACCGAACCCAATCAAAACCAATCGAACGATTGGTGTTCGATTAGGTTCGATTGAAATTTTGTTCGATTTTGTTCGATTAGTTATGCCACGTTATGCCGGGAATATGATACACCAGAAACATATAAGCGAGTCATATGTTATATGCAAAAAACATCTACTTTATTTGAGGAATAGTGAATTTTGATTTTTGTTTCCAACTCGGTATCCAACTCGGATTCCAACTCGGTATCCAACTCGGATTCCAACTCGGATTCCAACTCGGATTCCAACTCGGATTCCAACTCGGTATCCAACTCGGACTCGAACTCGATTCCGAACTCGGGGTTTCTGTTCTCCCGAATTGATACGTTATTATTGCCCAAATCCCAAACCATACCTAGCCACTCTAGACTTTGCTGAGGAATCCAAATTGACTTATCGTCATTAACAACAACGCCTGCGCGCGAAAGATCCGTTTTAACTACTTTAGCTGCGCGTTCAGCTTGTGCAAAATTAGGAAGACAAACAATACCATCATCAAGATACAAAACTAACGGAATACCTTGTGAACGCCAGTGACGAACTAGCGGCCGAAAGAACTTAGTAATTAAATAAGGCGCGGACGCTAAGCCAAAAGGCAAAACTGTAAAAACAAAATATCTCGGCAAAGATGAATGCAGCGGCCATTGAAATCCCAAAAATTTGTAGTGTTCCGGAGAAATATCTATATGATGGTATCCCGACTTCATGTCAAACTTAAACATAAAACCAGAAAGTTGTACATAATTAAGAAAAACTCGAATATCTTCCATCTTAAATTTAAGTTTAGGAATAAACTTATTAATATGCCTTAAATCTAAAATAAGTCGGCACTTGCCTTGTGAGTTGACGGAGACAGTGAGGGGATTGACGACTACCGGGGAAAATTAAACATATTATGGAATCCAACAAATGTAATAACAGCTGCTGATTTTACGAGCGAAAGTAGAATTTAAATAAAACTATCGAGAAAAATTTTTTTTTTCGTAATTTCTTAAAATACAATAATTCTGCTTTTTTAGGGTGTTGGGGATGGGTTATCTCGAAAACTTGCGTGGTTACCCTACCTTTTTTTATCGGAAATGGATAGCCTTTCACATTACCTTTCAATGCCACATAGTCATAATTTAGTGCGAAAAATATACTCGTTTTTGTAGGCACCGTCCTTAAAGTTATATTAAAACAATAACTCAGAAGTCGACAAAGGAAAAAGGGAAATGTAAGTATCCATTGTATATACAGGGTCTCATTAGGATATAAATTTCAGAACGATTTGCTTACCGGTGAGATGGTTGAATTGAGATTTGTTTGAAATTTTCTTCTCAAAGCTTGCAGCACGCTGTTTTCAGACTTTTCAAACCCTCTCTCTTCCACTTGAGGCCAAGGTTTTTCTAAAATCGGCAGATTACAACCCATCCAGGTATCTTTAGAATGTTCTGTTTAGATCCACAATTCGCTTTTGTCGAGTATTCATATTCAGTTGTTCGTCCAAAGGTTTAATATTTCGAAGTCGAATGCACACAACACCAAGACTTTCGTTTTCCAATGCCGTCTGAAGTTCGTCTGAAGTTGAAGCGATTTGTTTTCAGAACTGTTGAAAAGTCCCACGTCATTTCTTATAGTCCATCATGATGAAAATATTTGTCCAGATAAATTATGTTCAATATTTAGAGTGGATTTGTCATAAAAAGAGTGTTTCCTGCTCGCATATTAGTTGTAGAATGTTGTTTTCACGATCTCACGGCCCGACTTTCCACACATGACCTTGGCTTGAATGAAAGCGGCGCGCGTGTGTCGTTAAATTGGCGGGAAACCATTGGCGCGATTTTTTCTCCCAAAAAGCCATATAATAAAACCCTTATTAACCTCGTTTGCTCGGTCCGTACTGAGAATTAGAAAATAACACCTATGTTGTATTGTGAATGTGCGCATTCTGATTGGTTAAAAAGCGTGTTTGTAAGAGACCTGAGAAACACGATTGTCACGCAACGCTGTCGCGCGTGTGTATGTTATTTTCTAAAAGCAATAAAAATACTTTCTGCGTGCTCTCTGGTTTCTTACAAACACCCGGGAATGTTGGTCGAACTGATAAAACTTGAAAGACACTCGCCTTCGGCCGTGTCTTTCAAGTTTTGATCAGTTCTCCCAACATCCCCCTCGTGTTTGTAAGAAAGCAGAGAGTACGCGGAAAGTACTTTTATTGCTTAATTATAAAATAACTAAGATAGTACGCGCGCTCTCATTTGTCGACAGGTGTGTTTAGATGAGAGTATATAACACGGTTGTGACGTCACGCCAGCGACGATGTTTGCGCTGCCTTCTTTTTTCATCCTTACATTTTGACACTAAATTTATGCAAACACTTGAAGCAATTAAATTGTGAAAGCAGTGCTGTTCTCTCTTAGCTATCATTTGTCGTCCAATCCTTTAACCGCAAGTCCAAAGAATTGGCTTGTCTTCGACTTTTTTAATCAAAGCCACGCTTGTAAATTTTCACAACATTTTCGCACGATTTAAACAAGATATTTTTGTCCTCCAACATCCTCTTCCCTCCCTTTATGAAACGATTTCTTTGATTTCTGGGAACTTTTTAAAAGTATACAGCTCGTACTAAGAGGGGAAAAAAACTCAATTAAGTTAAGCGACCCAACTAAAATTCTGGATTTGGAGACTTTCGGCGAATCGGTTAGCCAAAATTGAAAAGAACAACGAAGAGCAAATTGAACAAATCACAATTTATTTCATTACTTTCCTATTCATTTTTTTGAAAATGATGATCTTTCACAAGCCGAGTAGAGTAGGTAAAAAATCGTTTGCTATCAAGTTAACAAGACTTGAAGCATAAACAAAACATACATGAAATTCTTGCGGGCGATCGGCAAAGACCGAATGCCAATTTCGGGTAGGTTAGGAGAATTCTCGACTAGTTATGCAGCCACTCGACCTTCGGTCTCGTGGCTGCATAACTGTCTCGAATTCTCCCAACCTCCCCTCGTGTTTCCATCAGAGTATGTAGACACGGAAAAAGTTTTCTATTGCTTAAATATCAGCCCTTGGTCTTTTCGCACAGACCTCGCCTGCGGCTCGGTCTGTACTTAAGACCTCGGGCTGATATTTCTCTGTACGGACTGTAGAAGCCCTAAATGTAATAACTGGCCCTAAGTGTAATAAAGGCCCCAAGTGTAATAAAAAGTGGCCTTAAATGTAATAAAGGCCCTAAGTGTAATAAAAAGTGGCCCTAAGTGTAATAAACGCCCCAAATGTAATACAAAGTGGCCCTAAGTGTAATAATGGCAATGACCATCCATCGAGAACGAAAACATATAATTATTTTGGAAAGAACCATGAGTAAATTGGCATTATTAATTTGTTTCTAAATTGTGACTATCGAAATCACCCAAAATTTGGATGCACGTAATTTCAACAGTGTTTTTTTCCTTTTTCTTTTTCAAGCATGAATTCAGCTGTGGGGCTTCGGGGTACTCATGTATTAAGGCTAGGCTAGGTGTGTGCTCTACTCTTTGAGAAGCTGACCTTAGATCTGCAACTTTAATTATACGTATCTGTTCTAGAGAACTTACAAAAATCGGCTCCCCTGCCAGAAAAAGAAAGGCCGCTTTTTCAGTTATTTTAAGTGATCATGCTATTCCACCACCTTTGGGTAGGTTTGAGCAAGTTCTTCAGGTTCTTTTCAAAATAATTATATGTTTTCGCTCTCGATGGAATCACGTGATCATGCTATTGCACCCCCCTTGGGCAAGTTTGTATGGTCATTGCCATTATTACACACTTTCATTACACTTGGGGCCTTTATTACACTTAGGGCCAATTTTTATTACACTTGGGGCCTTTATTACACTTAGGGCCTACTTTTATTACACTCGGGGCCACATTAGTTACGAACCGAGTTAATGAGCTGATTAAGTGCGCGTCTGCGCACTACGTCCAAGCACCAATTTAATTGATTCAAGAAACAAATTAGTATTCAACTTTAGAAGACGGACTAAAACGGAGCATAGCAACAGGAGTGAGAGCATTTGTTTTTTTCCTTTATATTTCCCTGCACCAGAAATAATGGCGCCTTATAATCAATCAGACATTATGAAGAAAGATGACAATATCCCATGCAGTGGACAGTTTAAAGATCGAGAATTCGTAGGATGAATAATTTTGCTCAAAGCGTTGCTATGCAAATCAGTGTTTATCTGGAAAAACTTCAAAGCGCGTGCAAACTTCTTCCGCAATTTATTACTTAGTCGGCATTTTCCCAACGAAATGAAACCTCACACAATTTTTATCAATGTTTCCTTGAGATATTGTGCTAAAAGGAATTTTAATCCGGTACGGTTTTAACATATTATTTCACAAGGTTTGATACCCACTTCATCTCAAAAGTTCCACATGAATAGGCTCGTTGTCATATTGCTGCTCCATAATATTGCTTGATAAATTTGAAACATTAATTTGTTTGCCTCTTAAATTCATTTCACTAGCTGGAAATTTAATCAGAAAGTAACCTGGTTATTTGTGCTCGCGATTTGGGGTTTCTTTAGTAATGTATAGACTGCAAATGCCCTCTCGTTCAAGAATGCTACACACGATACACAGTGACTCGCGCCCGGATTCAATTGAAAATCAAACGCAACACTCAAAATTCGCGTTCTAAATAAATAAATTCAACTCCATAAGAATAAGTTATTTATAAGTTATTTATTACACTTAGGGCCACTTATTACATTTAGGGCTTCTACACGGACCGAGCAAACGAGGTTAATAAGTAGTTAATCTTCTCGTGTTAAAAAGTTTATCCCACTCGTTCGGCGCTCACTCGTGAGATAAATTTTCAACACTCGAAGATATAATTCGTATCTCCGCGCGGCCATGTAATACCCTCTATTTCTTTTTTTTTTTTTTTTTCGTTTTTCTCAAAACATAAAACCTTTCCTCAGTATTGTGCTGCAAATTTTCAACGTCGTGCTGCTTTGTTACAATCACTTAATTTACGAGGTGGATGTTTGCGAGTTTTGTCAGTGAGATGCGATCGAGTCATGTTAGTCGAGCGTGGAATTTGGCAAATGCCGGTCGAAATTGACAAGAGACTCTCAGATAAAAATTTCAGCCAAAGCTCAGCAAAATTTGACATTTCACGGTCACAACCCAAAATCTAATTTCCCTAAAAATTGTTTGGATACAATTAGCATTCTGTGTTTATTTTGCTCAAAGAGTTCGCTTCTCAAAGAAATGAAATAAAGACACTTACAATTATAATAATTGTACATCGTTCCAATCGAATGCTCAATTGAAATTTTATTTTGTGCGCCTAGAAAGCTTTCTGAAGATGTATTACTAATTATTAATTAGTAATACATTACTAATTATGAATTTGTACGCGAGCGTTGCGACAATTTACTTTCATTATACCTTCGAATGTGTAGGATGACTAGCAAAAACGAAGACGGAAAACAGAATAGAATTTGCGAACTATTTCTTTCTTTAGATAATTGTTCTACAGAATATTCCAGCGGAGTTTCAGTAGTTCGGTTCTCATGCAATCCTCACAAAATACCCCGTCAGTATTTGATTTCCTTCTTCTGTTCCCAACACGCGCGTAAATCGAATTGAATTTTGATTAGCACGTCAGACAACAAATGACTCACAAGGCTTGGCGCCGACAGCTTGAGGCTTTAGTCTTTTGGGTGACAAACTTTATTGAAACCACTATAAATATGCACAATAGTTTCTAAATTTATCGCGACGTCCCTGCTTTAAGATACAAAACTAAAACCCAATATGAAAATTAACACCGCATTGAACGGTGACGTCATCGAAACAAGTCCCACCTCTTTTCTCATGATCAGCCCCCAACCTCGTTTCCAGCGGGTTTCCCTTGGAATGCGTGCTGGGAATAAGGTTGTACATGGCCAGCCCTGTCCCACCCTGTAGAACATCAGCAAATAGCTTCCCGTACGCTCTGCGTACTTATGTTTTCTATTATTGTTCATTATACCCTGCCTTGACTAGCTTTGCTATTTGCAGGGCATGTAATCTAGTTTTTTTGTTTCTTAGAATAAATAAATTAACTGATTGATTAATTAATTGATTGATTTACGCATGCACACTTGCGTTATTGTCGACCCGTGTACACAGCCAATCACAGTCCGTCTTGGATCACAGAGCAGGTGCTTCGTCATTTACACCAAGCACAGCGCCGCGGCGTTCGAATTGAACTCCAAACTGCAAAAGGTTGTTGCATTTTGACGCCCAACTCACCCAAAATATTTAACAATTAGACCTCAAGGCCGAATGTGCTATGATGAATAGACCATGAGGCCGAAGGCCGAATGGTCTATTGATATCATAGCACATGAGGACGAGAGGTCTAATTGTTTTAGTATAAACCAACTAGTTGGTCGGTTTTGGCAATGAATGCCATTATTTTATGCCTGAAAAAATCAAGTTTTCTTGCAAAGAAAGGTGGTGGTTTTGCCAGGCACGGTCTATCACTAATAGACCATTAGTAGCTCAGCCAATCAGAATGCAGGATTTGTAATAGACCATTAGTTGGTTTATACTAGACATTGATAGTCACAGGGATTTATCTGAATTCTTTAAAGAGGTAAACAGTAAGAGACGCAAGGAGGCAAAAGGGACTGAACTAATAGTGAAAGGGAAAATATTTGCCAACTCTCTCTCTCTCTCTCTGTTGGTGTAGCCCGCGACGGAAGAATCAATTTTAGATTTAGGAGTCCCGAAAAGTATTTCTAGAAACTCCTCAAAAAACCGATAGATAGTTAAATTTGTACAATGTAAAACAGCCGATTTGAAAAAACCTGAAAAAAGTGGCACTTTTTCTGATTTCACGGTAAACCTGAAAAAGTCTGCCCTTTTTTTCAAATAATATCCCTTTTTTCTGAAAATCTCTTCCTGAAGTCCCAGAATTGCCAGTTTTGATCACGGATTCAATCCATTTCTGGACATATCTCAAAATTTTGGGAGTTTCGAGAAACGCAAAATTCGTTTTCGCACGCCTTTCGAGTGATTTATCGTTCCCGAAAAGTTTTCGGGCGTTTCGAGAAACGATTGATCATTTCAAAATTCACTGGAATTTCAGGCTGGGTATCCCAAGCTGGGCTCCTCAAATGGGATACATTTGTCAAAAGAATAAATCATTCAGTAAGAAGTTGGTTGTGTATGATTGGAGTTCCGCTTTTAGGCTTTGCCTAAATCTATATATTACTATTGTTATCATTGCGCGAAATGAGTATGCCAAGCAACCGGATCAGTTCGGGTTTTTGTTCAAGGATAATATTTAATATTTATATAGCGCAAATTAACATTCTAAGTTATGATCAAATGCAGGATTTCGGATCTTCACTACTATGTTGCTCGGATTTTCACTACATATATGTTCGGATTGCGTATACTTTTTCTTTTATGCCCGTACCAAAACAACCCTATTTTTCACTATTTGAAACTATTTTTTCACTATTTAAGTATCTGAAGAACTATTTTAAAACTATTTTGTGCTATTTTTCTACTATTACAGATGGTTTTCAAAATAGGAGAGGAACTTCGATTTCTGATTTTTAATCTATTTTAAATATTTTATACCTATTTTACTGATTTTTTCCCTATTTTGTAAGCTGATCTTAAAATTCAAACTAAAATTTCTGAACAGAATAGATAAAATAGATTATTCAAGGTTCGACTGATGTCATGCTCTGCTATTTTTCTTCTATTTGGGAATAATTTAACAGTAGAAGTTTGAAAAAAACCCTTTTCGCATATTTTATATCTATTTTGCGAATTCGTTTTGAAAATAGTTTTAAAATAGATCTCTTTAATAGATGTTAAAATAGTTCTAAAATAGATCGTTTGACCGAGCGGGGCCTGTGTCCAGCTGGCCGTTAATTTTGAAGGGATCATGCTGAGCGGAGAAGCCATACCAGTAACACCAAAATCCGTTGGACATGTTGGAGAGGCCTTGCAAAGTAGATTTGCTTTTACTGCATAAAATGGCGTTTGTAAAGTTAAAATGGGCCATTATTGACTCCAGGAAAGTTACTTGGATAATTCTCATAGCTGCAATTAAGGAATAACACCTTCTTCAACCAGTTAAGGTATGTTCCAAGTTTGATCGTGACATGAAATCCAACTTATAACATGAGTTCGTTTGATTCCTTCAAAATTTCATAGGAGAGTACTATAAGTTGGCCTACAAGGCATCATTATCAGGCTGAATGATTGCTGATAACTTTCATCGTCAAAATAACCCGTCGCATACAGACGATTTTGTTTTTTTTACTCGATACTGTAAGAGAATACTGTGCAATAGTTAACCTCTTTACTAGTGGGTAAAGTACTGAACGAAAGTCAGAGAGAACACCATTGAATCCCTGGTGGAGTGTGGTATCATTCGGTAGTGTGTTTTGGGGGTCTGCTTTGATCTCTAAAAGCCAAGAAATGGTAGTTTGGGTTAAAGTTTAGTCGTATTTCAGTGATTCTTCTGTAATCCACGTGTGTTTAGATAATTTTTAACTTGACAAAATATTTATTTTAATATCTAACTCTAGATAGTGTGCTATTTTAAAGATATTTTAAATTATTTGAAAAGTATTTTAAATTCAACTTCTCTCTGGTGTGGTAGCCATTGTACACTACTTTTATTATATTTTAAGACTATTTAAAATGATTTTGAAACGCTATTTAAACCCTATTTTATATAATTTTCTAAATAGAGAAAAAATAAATTTAAAATACGTTCCAACCACCTTTAAAATAGATTTAAAATACTTTACAACCATTGTTAAAATAGTTCGATGTCATATGTACGCCTTCAACGATAAAATAGTGAAAAAACAAATTTTGATAGCATTAAAATAGATATTTTAAATAGAAACAAAATAGCAATTTAAATAGTCTTAAAATAGTTTTTAAATAGAGTTCATTTTGGTACGGGTGCTCTTTGGGTTTGGATTTTGATTAAAATCGTTGATCGATGGATTTTGTAAAAACAATCTATCGGATCGGCAGATTCTCCTACTCCCTTTTACCAACGTAGTTGTGCGGTTCCTATTTCCAGTTTCAAGCACCATTTTGAAAGGTAACCAAACCATTCCCTGACCAAACTGATGTCAACAAGTGATTTCTAAACTTGTTGAGACGATTAGGCTTCTAAACGATTGCACTACACTCCTCTAATAATGCTTTGGCAACTTTCATTTTGCTTCTAAACAAAGGCATAGCTATTCAAGATGGCGTCAGGCAGTGCCGTATTCAGTCTTACTTGCGCGTATTTTTAAATGTTAAATCACTAGAGTAAACCTAAAACAAATAGAAATCTACCGTGTTACTGAATAGCTTATGGAGCGACTGTCTTTTCTGCCTTTTGTGAAACATATTAGTCCCGGGCTCTGGGGGAGGGGTATTCAGATATTAAGTTTGGGATATCACTTACTTGGTTCAAGGGTGACCAATCAGCACCCGAGATATGGAGTTACCGTATAGTACTATACATTCTTACTATTATCACAGTCACTGGACGGACTGGATTCTTGCAGTATCAAACAATTGGAGCCATCATAAAAAGCAAAGGCACCCTGCAAACCGAGAGATCATTTGTGGAAGCATTCCTAGGCCTAAGGTAAGCTGGCCCCTGTTGCTCCGTCTCTGTAGTTCTGAAATGTGTATCACTAAATGTATACCCATGTTATGTAGGTTGATATTCCTTACCAGTTTGACCTAGACAGCACTTGTACACAGGTAAGGATCGCAAAATCAATATTTTTTGGGGAAAATTCGGGAACGTGCGGGTCCTGACTAAAATTGCATGTTTATTCAGCTTAAAATTGTTCAATGTAGGAGCGCGTTACAATTTGGCACCCGCAAGCTTTCAATTTTCCATCACACTGCATGAAGCACATTCACGTTAGCCGGCGCAATTACTACCACATGACACGGAGCATTGCATAACATACTGTTGTGGCATTATTGGCATCCAGCTTGAACACAACGTGACAAGGACGTCTGCATGCTGTAACCTTCCGCCTCTGCCCCAGAACAACTTAAATTGCTTGTTGCTTTTTTTTTCTAAATAACTGGACGTCTCCTCTTCTGACCAAGTCTAACTATGGCCAGAGCTTGGTAGACAAAGAACTACACAGATTATTCGATGTTTATGACATGTGGACCATATGGTAGAAGGGTATTGTTGTACGCATTTGCCGTAATGAAAAACAATGGTTTTAAGGTTTGATTCATATTCAAGGTGATCTGACATTATCTTTAGAGGCTAAAATATACGCTGAATAATGCACTAAATAGTTTATCATATTTTATACTACATTATATCCCTGATCATCGAGAGTTTGTTATGAACATGGGATTAGTGTCAATTGTCTAGTATAATTATTTGTCATGCTATATTGAAGAATCCCTGGTATGTGTACACACACAAAAAGACAAACTCAATTTGTGTTTTCTTTACTTGGAAGATGCCTTATTAATACTCATCGTCGAGGAAGTTACAGTAACTCATAATAACTCCATGGTGTTACCAGACTCTTCTGTCGACTTAATGGCATGTGTTTATCAATTATAAATAGGTGTGCTAAAGTATGAGACTAGAATGGAATAACAGACCAGAATACTAAAAATATATATAAGTAACTGTCACAGTGATAGCGTATTCGAGTAGACATGGTGTCTTAAAGCAGATCAAAATGCTCGAGGGCAGAGAACCGCCATTTCTCCCAGCGCAAAGTATTTTAACGTATTTTAAAATATTACAGTTGAAGTGTGCATTACATGGCATGCTGGGTCAAGTCCAAATACATCAACATAAATTTGAAATAGCGTGACTTGTTTGCATTAGGAAAAATGTGGGATGCTGCATCAAACCTTGTGCGCGACTCTCTTGTACCGACTAACGTATATTTTCGTCTGACGTTTATTTCCGTCAGTAATTTATCAGCTAGCAAAGTTCTTTATGTGCCTGCTATTTCGCGTTGCAAAACAATACCATGTCAGCGAAATATCAGACGAAATATCAGACACATGAAAAAGTATTTGCGATAACTGCGCTCGCTGGAAATTGGGGCGAGTATTAAAGGAAAAATGATTTTAGGATTCCTTAATATGCTGTTTTACCTGTGCGCGTCTGTTTAGTATATATGTATATATCGTAAAGGCAGGCGCAACCTTCCTCTTCCTGTTTTAGCCACTGCATTCATGTCATGTCAGCCTCCTCCGCAGGCGTCTCTTGGGTTGTAGGGGTAGAGCACGGGCGGCTTGCACTATTTCGAGATACAAACATACAAGGATATCAGATTACTAAAACATCGTACGTGACTGTACATTGCTTTTGCGTGACAAACTCTGGATGCGACTCAAAGGATGGGACTCAAAGCACGAACTCTGCATGCATGTCCCGAGATTTTTAAAATATATCATTGTAGTCTGAAATATTGTTATTTTTATTCGGAAGTAAAATTAGAGATTAAGACATTTACGATGCTATTTCACTGGCCTAATTAGTGCGTATAGCGCTGTTCACACTGACGTCATCCATTGTTATTAATGTGCCAGAGATCGATTGGTTCACAGAACAAAGGGCGCTATTCAATCTACGGTTGGCACATTAGCATTAAAATGGCAATGTTGATAAACAGTGAATAGCGCTATATAAGGCATTAACTCATGAATATAATTATCACTTCGTCGCTACTCCCGTGGAAGTCGGAGCTCCACGGTCCAGCTCCTGCAGCAAACTTCCAAGTTACAGAAATTAAAACCACTTTCTTCTCTTCGGCTGTACTCCTTCATCTCCCCGGCGCTTTTACGGCAGCACCGAGTGACGTGTTTTCGTCAGCTCCAATGGTCGTGGTGACTTTTTGATTACGTGGCTTCAAAGGCTTCAGCACTAGCACTTTCAAACGGTAATTATCCTTTCTGTTATTCAATCATCTACCCTTCCCATTCTAATTTGTCTTATATCAGTTCTATCTCTGTGTTTTTTTCGTTCTGTCCGTTAGGGAGGGTCCACAATAGGTTTTTCGGGAAGCGCGATTGGGTCCTTTTAGATCAGGATACAGGAAAAGCGACAAAATGCAGGCGAGATTCGGGATTACGATTGTTCGCGGGATGCGGGATTTTCATAATTCAATGCGCGGGATACGAGATTTGAGCTTTTCTTGTGGCCGCGGGTCGGGACTGGAAATATGATCCTAGGCAGTTTAACGTCATAAACATGTAACCGATCCAAAATGAATAATCGTAGGTCTAACGTAAGTTTATAACTAGAAATTCCTGCGAGGAAGTCAAAAGTGCTGGGAGCATTGAGCTGCTATAGTAAAATGCTCATTATCGGAAGTACAACAGGGTCTGAAGCCTGGCACATTTGAGGGATTTGCCTTTCATTGTGTACATATTTTCAGTTTCAAACATCGCTCAAGAACAAACAACAACATGCCCTGTAGTCTTGCAGACCTGGGTGCTCAATAATCCACTATATTAGCGGAGCTCCTGAGCGGAGTACCATACATAAGGAAAAGTGGTATAAGAATTCAGACGTAATATATAGATTTAGCCACTGGCTAAAAGCGGAGCTCCCGGTTATACATTTTTTTAACAAGACAAAAAGGTTGCCATTGTACGTGAATAGATAGCCTTGCACCGTTATACCACGTTACTAAGCACTTGTTCACCCAAGTGTGGTTATCTAAGGTTCATCCCTTCAACGATGTAAACCTTTTCACGTTTGATGACGTCATCAATTAAGTCATACCACGTAGGCCATGCAGTTACACCCACCTTGCCACTTAGATAACTTCACCCAAGCTTGGTTGTCTGAGGTTCATCCCTTCTTGAGGTATATCATTTTTCTCCTATGATGACGTCATCAATGACGTCATACCACGTGACCATGCAGTTGCACCCCCTTGCCACTTAGATAACTTCACCCAAGTTTGGTTGTCTGAGGTTCATCCCTTCTTGAGATATATCATTTTTCTCCTATGATGACGTCATCAATGACGTCATACCACGTGACCACGCAGTTGCACCCCCCTTGCCACTTAGATAACTTCACCCAAGTTTGGTTGTCTGAGGTTCATCCTTTCTTGAGATATATCATTTTTCTCCTATGATGACGTCATCAATGACGTCATACCACGTGACCATGCAGTTGCACCCTCCTTGCCACTTAGATAACTTCATCCAAGTTTGGTTGTCTGAGGTTCATCCCTTCTTGAAATATATCATTTTTCTCCTATGATGACGTCATCAATGACGTCATACCACGTGACCATGCAGTTGCACCCCCTTGCCACTTAGATAACTTCACCCAAGTTTGGTTGTCTGAGGTTCATCCCTTCTTGAGATATATCATTTTTCTACTATGATGACGTCATCAATGACGTCATAACACGTGACCATGCAGTTGCACCCCTTGCCACTTAGATAACTTCACCCAAGTTTGGTTGTCTGAGGTTCATCCCTTCTTGAGATATATCATTTTTCTCCTATGATGACGTCATCAATGACGTCATACCACGTGACCACGCAGTTGCACCCCCTTGCCACTTAGATAACTTCACCCAAGTTTGGTTGTCTGAGGTTCATCCTTTCTTGAGATATATCATTTTTCTCCTATGATGACGTCATCAATGACGTCATACCACGTGACCATGCAGTTGCACCCTCCTTGCCACTTAGATAACTTCATCCAAGTTTGGTTGTCTGAGGTTCATCCCTTCTTGAGATATATCATTTTTCTCCTATGATGACGTCATCAATGACGTCATACCACGTGACCACGCAGTTGCACCCCCCTTGCCGCTTAGATAACTTCATCCAAGTTTGGTTGTCTGAGGTTCATCCTTTTTTGAGATATATCATTTTTCTCCTATGATGACGTCATCAATGACGTCATACCACGTGACCATGCAGTTGCACCCTCCTTGCCACTTAGATAACTTCATCCAAGTTTGGTTGTCTGAGGTTCATCCCTTCTTGAGATATATCATTTTTCTCCTATGATGACGTCATCAATGACGTCATACCACGTGACCACGCAGTTGCACCCCCTTGCCACTTAGATAACTTCACCCAAGTTTGGTTGTCTGAGGTTCATCCTTTCTTGAGATATATCATTTTTCTCCTATGATGACGTCATCAATGACGTCATACCACGTGACCATGCAGTTGCACCCTCCTTGCCACTTAGATAACTTCATCCAAGTTTGGTTGTCTGAGGTTCATCCCTTCTTGAGATATATCATTTTTCTCCTATGATGACGTCATCAATGACGTCATACCACGTGACCATGCAGTTGCACCCCCCTTGCCACTTAGATAACTTCACCCAAGTTTGGTTGTCTGAGGTTCATCCCTTCTTGAGATATATCATTTTTCTCCTATGATGACGTCATCGATGACGTCATACCACGTGACCATGCAGTTGCACCCCCCTTGCCACTTAGATACCTTCACCCAAGTTTGGTTGTCTGAGGTTCATCCCTTCTTGAGATATATCATTTTTCTCCTATGATGACGTCATCGATGACGTCATACCACGTGACCATGCAGTTGCACCCCCCTTGCCACTCAGATAACTTCATCCAAGTTTGGTTGTCTGAGGTTCATCCCTTCTTGAGATATATCATTTTTCTCCTATGATGACGTCATCAATGACGTCATACCACGTAACCATGCAGTTGCAACCCCCTTGTCACTTAGATACCTTCACCCAAGTTTGGTTGTCTGAGGTTCATCCCTTCTTGAGATATATCATTTTTCTCCTGTGATGACGTCATCGATGACGTCATACCACGTGACCATGCAGTTGCACCCCCCTTGCCACTTAGATAACTTCATCCAAGTTTGGTTGTCTAAGGTCCATCCCTTCCCGAGATTTTTTAATTTTCTTAGTATACCACAGGGTTCCCATGAGTTTCCGCGTACGGCGGACGGACGGACGGACGGACGGACGTACGCTATACCTTTAATACCAGGAAGAAACAAAAAAATTCATAGCGGAGCTCCTGCGCGGGCCGAAGGCCCGCGCAAGCGGAGCACCATACCTAAGGAAATAACGTCTAGGTATGGAGTTGATTTTCAAACGTCATGGGCTTTCTCGCTCATTCTGCTCACGTTATTGACGACGCCAAGTCAAATGACTAGGGCGTTAAAAAGGTATCGCCAAAAAGATGAATGTGTCCAAGTTTGGTTGCCATAGGTGGTTCTCTTCTTGAGATATGAATTTTTTTGTTTCTTCCTGAATAAAAGGTATAGCGTACGTCCGTCCGTATGCCGCCGTACGCGGAAACTCATGGGCACCCTGTGGTATACTAAGAAATTAACAAATCTCAGGAAGGGATCGACCCCAGACAACCAAACTTGGGTGAAGTTATCTAAGTGGCAAGGGGGGTGCAACTGCATGGTCACGTGGTATGACGTCATTGATGACGTCATCATAGCAGAAAAATGATATATCTCAAGAAGGGATGAACTTCAGACAACCAAACTTGGGTGAAGTTATCTAAGTGGCAAGGGGGGTGCAACTGCATGGTCACGTGGTATGACGTCATTGATGACGTCATCATAGCAGAAAAATGTTATATCTCAAGAAGGGATGAACTTCTGACAACCAAACTTGGTATGACGTGGTATGACGTCATTGACAACGTCATCAAACCTGAAAAGGTTTACATCGTTGAAGGGATGAACCTTAGATAACCACACTGGGTGAACAAGTGCTTAGTCACGTGGTTAAACGGTGCAAGGCTATCTATTCATGTACCGGGAGCTCCGCTTTTAGCCAGTGGCTAAATCTATATATTATCTCAAGAAGGGAACAACCTATGGCAACCAAACTTGGACACATTAATCTTTTGGGCGATACCATTTCAACGCCCTAATCATTTGACTTGGCGCCGTCAATAACGTAAGCAAAATGAGCAAGAAAGCCCGTGACGTTTGAAAATCAACTCCATCCAGTTGATCTGAGATCGTGACGTCACGTGACGTCACGGGAAAACTGGGTTATCACCTTGCCCGCGATACTTGTCAGCGGTATCACCCATTAGGCTCTCATGCTCAAGGAAAATAATGGCGGACTTCGAAGGGAGAAAAAAGCCCATCCTTTTCTATGGCTTCGGAGGTCCACATTTCTAAAGTGATTGTTCTAGTTTTCACTCAAAATGCTTACTTAGTAGCAGAGTTTTATGAATGAAAGAAGAATCCAACTTTTAACTTGCGATTTGTTGATTTTTGGCTGGTTTATTTCTGGCTCCCATTCGTTCCGCACCCGATACCCGCCGACACTACGATAACTCCCAGTTGCTGCTTACAAATGCCAACTCTAAAAGCCCTGACATAGAGCTTACACGCTTGGCAAGGAGGTAATGGCTTCTTCATAGAAGGAATTGATAAAAACTGCGTACTATATCTTGTCGAGAGCCCTGTTTTCTGTACGAGATTCCTAGGAGTTATGATGCGAGGATGACGTTCGAACAATGAAGGAATGAATGTCCGAAACATTGGCGTTAATCCTGCTTCTGGTTGGTCTTTGTCTTTATATATAAAGCAAGCAAGCAACCCTCAAAAATGGCACACTTCTGTACCTACAGCTTAAACAAAATGCGCTATTTTTTTACTTCGTTTATGGCTGTTAAACTTGTTTCTAAAAGCCAGAAATGGAAAACACACAGCGGAGAGGCCTAATCAAGATTGTTGAATTAGACTCGAAGGCAGCACTTTCTAGTCAATTATTAGAAAAATAATAATGACCCCTGTACAATGTTTGTACTGTCACTGTGTTTACATGTAAATGAGACACTAATCAATCAAAGAAAGTAAACAAACCAGTCACCATACAAACACTCTTTATCTCAGATCAAATACAAATCAATATTAAGCCTGAAATAAATGCTGATTATGGCTTCACTAGCAGTGTCGGGAATGGTTCCATTGTCATTTACCTATTTACTAAGCAAAAGAATATTGAGTAAATATCCGAAACCTGATTAATGTTTTTATTGTGCTTTGCTATGCCATGTGAAGCAAATGGTGTTATGGTTGTTATAACTGTGGAGTTTTTAAATATTCATGAACCCAGGGCACGGATGGCAGTGACGTCTCAGGATTTGTTCCATCTACCTGATAACGTGAAAACAAGACAAATCAGGCAAATAAATAATAAGAATAAGAATTATAACATTACAAACTCAGATGATCTGGAAAATTGACAGGGCTTTGTAATTAATAACAGAGCAATGTTTGCATATTTTCCTGGTCTGCCCAAAAATTAGTTGAATTTTGAAAGCTATTTTGCTTTTATTTAGATTTTGATAATCCTTAGAAAAAACAGGAAGAACTGCAAACGTTTTTCCTTTTCCAAAAAATGCCTATAGGCCCCTCAGACACTGCATTCCGTGAAACTGTAGCTAAGGCTACCAAGAATGTATTATTTTTTTTAGGCTGTGCCAAGCAGCCAGCAATTAGCCATGTTCTTTGGGGCTGTAAGTATAGCCTTGGATTTTATATGAATCAATCTGACACTACCATAGAACTTGAAATTAAAAGACTTTTTGCAGTCACAGTAAGGATGGCATAGCTGGGAGACTGTGGCTCATTAGAAGTGTACCAAGTACTATTTGGAGGTGCAAATGATTTCAAATTTGCTAATTGGGGGTTTTGGGGGTCCGTACATCCATTATACTTGTCCAAAAATCTTCATACATTGTAAATAATAATAATAATTATCAACTTTCTTTCAAGAGAGTAGCATGTGGCAAAACCTTGTTGCCCTCCTGTAGTATTCATTCTTCACCCTTATTCTATTAAATGTCCAGTAGTGACCATGCTCATTTGTCATTTTTTTAGAAAGAAATATGGTTCATAAAAACCATCCCTCCTGCATTTATCACATTATAAACCACAGAAATACTCGTTTTATTGCTTAAGTATGTTCCCTGTATTTTTCAACTTTTAAGGGCTGGTTCACGGTCATCATAGCAACAGAAAAAAAAACACATCTTAGAAAATTGGCCATAATTATATCACATAGAAAATTTGGATGAATTTGTTTACAACAAAAATGCACTCACATTCCACTGCTTGGGCTTTCACAATGACCAGACCCTTCCCTGCTTAGCAGAGGCCACTTCTATCTTGTTTTGTGTTTTGAAGTAGCTTCTTTTGCGCAGTTGAAACACACAGGAAATCATAAAAATTAAAAGTAAAAAGAAACGCGCAAGATAAAAAGTAGCCTCTACTCGCAGGGAATTCAGACTCCAACCAAAGTTAAACCCTGGTTGCTACAGACAACATATTCGAAGAAATATTCCGCTCTTCGAGACAGACATTTATCCTTTTTAAAGGAAAAACTTACATTGTATTGTAGTAGTCAGTAAGTATAGGCGTAGCCTTGGCTCAGAAGTTCGGCTTGGACCCTTGGACGCACTGAGAAATAATGGTTCAAGCACTGCAGCACCACTCCTTGAGGCTGATCATGATACCAATAACAATCTCAAAGTCTCCCCGGATCATCGAAGATGATTTCCAGAGCTTCTTGCTCTTCTGGTTTCACATTGTTTTGTACACAAAATCGCTCGGAAGTTCTCCCTGCCAATCTCGACCTATCCAATCTCAGCTGTTTTTTGAAGACAACAACGGAAATTTGTAGCGTGGCATCACGCAAAAGTCCTGTGTCTCATTCAGGCCTTGTCGAGATCCACAGCATACGAAATGAAGTCGCTCAGACGGCAGAAAGCAGTAAAATGAGAAACTCAATAAGCGAAAAACTGATCTCCCCTTCGAATTCTGAGTCCGACCATCTTGCAGGCCAGGTTACCAAGGGTGATAACCCAGTTTTTCAAACTCCCTCGATTCTGATTGGCTAATATTTTTTCTTGGATCAGCTGGATAGTTATGCGAGACGTTATTTTCGTACGGTATGGTGCTCCGCTTGCGCGGGCCTTCGGCCCGCGCAGGAGCTCCGCTATAACCATCAAGTCGCTTTTGAGTGGTTTCAGAGGTTTTGGCATTTTCAATGACGTAAACAGTGACGTCATGTCACGTGACTTTGACAATAGACAGGTATAAACCTAAAGACAACTTTTGCCAAGTTTGGTCGTCATTGGAGCTTTCCCACTGGAGATATGATTTTTTTCCTTTCATTCCTGAATAAAACGTATAGTGTAATTCCGTGTGTGTGTGTGTTTGTGTGTCCGCTCGGCACACAGGCATCCCAATTTTAGGCGGGAAAATAGGCAAGAACGCACACGCGCGCGCTTCTATTTTTGTCGCCTTCGTGTTTAGTTTTAACGGAGCTCCGGCCCGGCGCTAGTTGACCAACATTGGGTTAATTAAAGTTATGTTAGAAGCAAGGGGGGTGCACCAAGGCCCGCGCAAGCGGAGCACCATACCTAAGGGAAAAACGTATACCATCGAGTTGATTTTTGAACGTCACGGGCTTTATGGATCATTTTGATGACGTCATTGATGGCGTGAGGGAACGTGACTTTGGTGTAGAGTTCCTCTTATGGCCTTTGAAAGTTTGTCCAAGTTTGGCTTCTATAGAAGCTTCCCTTAGGGAGATATGATTTTTTCTTTATTTTTCTGGTATTAAACCTATAGCGTCCGCCGTCCGTCCGTCCGTCCGTCCGCCGTCCGCCGTCCGTGTACACATGGGAACCCTGTGCAATGCAAAGAAAAAATTATATCTCCTCAAGGGAACATGCTAAGACAGCCATACTTGGGATGTTTTGTCTATGCCACAAGGGGGTGCTGTAGCACGGTCACGTGATGTGACGTCATCGATGACGTCATCAATGATTGAAAAATAATTATCTCGTGACTTTTGCTCGTGAAGAGAAGGCTCTAAAACAACCAAACTTGGGTAGTGTAGTCTAGATCACCAGATGAGCGAAATGAAGTGGTCACGTGATGTGACGTCATCGATGACGTCATCTATGCTTCAAAATGAATATCTCGTGAAGAGAAGACTCTAAAACAACCAAACTTGGGTAGTGTAGTCTAGATCACCAGATGAGCGAAATGAAGTGGTCACGTGATAGGACGTCAGCGATGACGTCATCTATGCTTCAAAAATGAATATCTCGTGAAGAGAAGGCTCTAAAACAACCAAACTTGGGTAGTGTAGTCTAGGTCACCAGATGAGCGAAATGAAGTGGTCACGTGATGTGACGGCATCGATGACGTCATCTATGCTTGAAAAATTAAAATCTCGTGAAGGGAAGACTCTAAAACAACCAAACTTTGGGTAGTGTAGTCTAGGTCACCAGATGAGCGAAATCAGTTGGTCACGTGATATGACGTCAGCGATGACGTCATCTATGCCTGAAAAATTAATATCTTGTGAAGGGAAGACTCTAAAACAACCAAACTTTTGTAGTGTAGTCTAGGTCACCAGATGAGCGAAGTGAGTTGGTCACGTGATATGACGTCAGCGATGACGTCATCTATGCTTGAAAAATTAATATCTCGTGAAGGGAAGACTCTAAAACAACCAAACTTTGGTAGTGTAGTCTAGATCATCAGATGAACGAAATGAATTGGTCACGTGGTGTGACGTCATCGATGACGTCATCTATGCTTGAAAAATTAAAATCTCGTGAAGGGAAGACTCTAAAAGAACCAAACTTGGGTAGTGTAGTCTAGGTCACCAGATGAGCGAAATGAGTTGGTCACGTGATATGACGTCAGCGGTGACATCATCTATGCCTGAAAAATTAATATCTTGTGAAGGGAAGACTCTAAAACAACCAAACTTTTGTAGTGTAGTCTAGATCACCAGGTGAGCGAAATAAAGTGGTCACGTGATATGACGTCATCGATGACGTCATCTATGCTTGAAAAATTAATATCTCGTGAAGGGAAAACTCTAAAACAACGAAACTTGGATAGTGTAGTCTAGGTCACCAGATGAGCGAAATGAAGTGGCAGTTGATATGACGTCATCGACGACGCAATCTATGCATGAAAAAATATTCTCTTTATTGCACTTTTGAATCATTCCATTTGGAGGAATTAATACCTTAATTTTTCGGAAGGAGGTCATCTCACTTGACAGGATGCTTTTTTCGTCCCGTATTTGTGTTGTGTCAATGCAGCAACATACCGAAGAAAACACTGTTGTATACATATCAAGAGACATTTTTTTCTTAAAAAGCCTATAGTATAAACCATGTACACATGGGAATCCCTTTCATTCGCACAGAAAATTTTATAACCGGGAGCTCCGCTTTTAGCCTGTGGCTAAATCTATATATTAGCCTGGCAAAAATAAACCAAGCATGCATGGAGAACTTTATATACTCGGGTCCATTGCCATTTTGCATGTCTTTGATCAATCTTCTATATTGCACTGTATCCTACGATGGCCGAGGAGGGACTTCCGACTTCTAATTTCTCACTTCTAATTTCCGACTTCTAATTTCTCACTTCTAATTTCCGACTTCTAATTTCTCACTTCTAATTTCCGACTTCTAATTTCTCACTTCTAATTTCCGACTTCTAATTTCTCACTTCTAATTTCCGACTTCTAATTTCTCACTTCTAATTTCTCACTTCTAATTTCTCACTTCTAATTTCTCACTTCTAATTTCCGACTTCTAATTTCTCACTTCTAATTTCCGACTTCTAATTTCTCACTTCTAATTTCTCACTTCTAATTTCCGACTTCTAATTTCTCACTTCTAATTTCTCACTTCTAATTTCTCACTTCTAATTTCCGACATCTAGTTTCTGACTTCTAGAACAACTTTTTACCAAAAAATTTTGCAAAATTTTTTAACACTTTTTTAAAGTATAGACTAGTGCACTTCTGCGAACTTTATTGTACCTAACTGTATTTTATTCACCGACGCGTTTCGTCCGAACTTACTTTTCGCGCTAAAACCATGGCCCCCGGCGCCCCCCCCCCCCCCCCGTCCCCCCCCTAAAAAAAAACGCGTCACGTAGAAAAACGTTACACCTTGATGTAATCTCGCCTGTTCTCTCACGCATTTCTGCATGCTTGTCGGTCCATATTGCAAGGCCGCACATAAATAACAGGCTCTATGTAATATTGTAAACACCCTGATGAAGTCCGAGTAAGTTCGGACGAAACGCGTCAGTGAATAAAATGCAGTTTTACAAAGTTCTGCTCACTAGTCTATACTAGTCTGCTCACTAGTCTAAAATTGTTTAAAAAATGTTTTGTAAAAAGTTTTTGTAAACAGTTTTTGTAAAAAATTGTTCTAGAAGTCAGAAATTAGATGTCTGAAATTAGAAGTGAGAAATTAGAAGTCGGAAGTTAGAAGTGAGAAATTAGAAGTCGGAAATTAGAAGTGAGAAATTAGAAGTGAGAAATTAGAAGTGAGAAATTAGAAGTGAGAAATTAGAAGTCGGAAATTAGAAGTGAGAAATTAGAAGTGAGAAATTAGAAGTCGGAAATTAGAAGTGAGAAATTAGAAGTGAGAAATTAGAAGTGAGAAATTAGAAGTCGGAAATTAGAAGTGAGAAATTAGAAGTCGGAAAATTAGAAGTGAGAAATTAGAAGTCGGAAATTAGAAGTGAGAAATTAGAAGTCGGAAATTAGACGTGAGAAATTAGAAGTCGGAAGTCCCTCCTCAATGCGTGTAGTCTACTGCAATTCGTTTTTGATACATAAAATTTACATAGAAAAACGGATTTTCACCATTTTTTGTTTAACGTTTCGATAATAATTTTTGAAAACGGAATCTGAGTTTTGACTTTATATTGTTGATTTTGATATTTTTCCCGAAAATAAAAATTAGATTTTTCAAATCTAAAGTTTGTCTTTTATTTTTTTGCAGAAATAGGAAAACGAAATTCAAATTCAAATTTCAATTACTCTTTTTAATGAAAAACGTTAATCAGTTTCATTTCGAGAAAATAAATTCTAACAGTTTTGTAGAGGTCGCCGTTTAGGTGCTACGAAGGGCAAGAACACTACTCAGAGGGGGAGGGTGGTATTTCCTAACTACTCTCACAAGTGCCTTTAAACCCAAATGTCACTGAGATTAAAGAGGAGAATATTATATATGTTAAGAGCTAGGAATGGAGGGCTATAGCTGTGAAGGAAGGCTGTCTCAGCTCGCACGTTTCAAGTTGTATTTGGCCACCACAGCCAACGCCCCTGCGACTATAACAACCATGTTCGTTATGGCAGTTTGTATACAAGCTTACATCATATACGATTTTTATTAACAGGTCGCTGTGGGTTATAATTAATAAATATTAGAGTTCGAAAGAATTAGTTTCTTCTAAAGCACATCGTTCCTTCCGGTACTTAATAGCTTGCACTTGTATCGACTCATAACTTCTTCTCTACTACTGGAGAAACAAGCAAACATGTGGCCACCAACCTCTTTAGCTAGCGAATGCCCCTCACCCGGTGAGGAGTATTTTTTTCTTCAAAGCACCGAAGACCCCTACAAAACTGCTACAACTCTTTTCTATCAAATGAAACTAATGAAAGTTTTTCATTAAAGAACAGTTATTGAAAATTGAATTTGAATTCCATTTTCCAATTTCTCGTAAAAAATCGAAAAACCAAATTCAGATTCAAAAATCCAATTTTGAATTCGGCAAAAATATTAAAATCAACCATATCAAGTCAACAATTCAAATTCCGTTTTCAAAAATTATTATCGAAACGTAAAACGAAAAATGGTGAAAATCCGTTTTTCTATGTAAATTTTAGGTATTAAAATCGAATTGCAGTAGACTACACGCATTCTCCTCGGCCATCGTAGTATCCGTATATCATTTCGATTTTCGTAAATATTGCTGTCGATAGTGACTATCGACAAAAGCTTCGTACAAAAAATGTTTAGAAAAATAAAGTCGTATTTGACATTTTTAAAACAGTTCCTGATAGTTCTCCTTCGAGGAAGTATAAACCTTATGTTTCCGGCGGTGTGACCTGGCTTGTGTTTGGAGAGATTTTCAAGGTCAGCCATTTTTGCCAGCCCAAACAACAACAACAAATTTCTTTATTTACATATCAACACTGAACATTATATACAGAATGAAAAACTAAAAACATGCGTTGGATATGATGCTGCCTAGAAAATAACTTACAAGCTAATCGAGCTAGGCAGCAGGGCTATATGTACAATTAAATGAAAAAGTCAGACGAGGCACAATACAGAACCACACAGGACAATAAATGTAATAAAAACGGGCAAAAAAAAACACATTACGTCGGTGATGGCAAGTGATGAAAGAGAAAGCGAAATGGGAGAGACTAATATGAATTTAGAAAATTGAATTTGATACAAAACTTAAATTTGTTTAGGTTAAGAGATTTGAATGATTCATTGATGCTATTCCAGATTATTGCTCCTTGGAAACGAATGTTAAATTTACCATAATTAGTACGAATTGAAGGCAGAGAATAGCTTGACCTTGAGGCCAGCCTAGTATTGTATTTGTGCCTTGTTCTAACGCTTGAAAAAAAGTCATCAAAAAGAGAAGGCAAAAGACTTGCATTGAATTTATACATAAATATAGAATTCCAATAGGAAACTATACACAGAATTTGAGAATCTTTCGTTTTTTGAATATAGGAGAGGAGTGTTCAGTATATGTAGAAAATGTAATAATCCTCACAGCTTTCTGTTGAAGTACAATAAGCGGTTTCAAGGTTGTTTGATAGGTATTCCCCCAGACTAAAATGCCATAAATTAAAAATGGATAAATAAGAGAGTAATTGAGTTGCAAAAGGATATTCTGAGGGACATAGTGGCGGAGTTTAGATAAGATTCCAACGCCCCTAGATATTTTCTTTGACAGCTGACTTATGTGCTCTTTCCAAGTAAGGTGGGAATCTAATATTACTCCAAGGTATTTGATGTTAGATTTTTGTTTGATTGGTTTCTGGTTTATTGTAATAAAAAGAGAGCTTGATAACTTCTTTTGAGGTGGATGAAAAATTGCAAAATTTGTTTTGTCTATATTTAATGACAATTTGTTTGCGCACAGCCATAGATTGACCTTTTTCAATTCTGAATTTATATTCAATTGTAAAGAGTCCAAAGTGTAGTGTTGTACTGGCTAAATATCGGCTCAATAAAACACCAAGAAACACTAGTAAAGCTCTGTTGGCGCAAACCCACGGAACGTTGTATTTGTCTTAGATAATTAGTGTAGAAAAGTATTTGTACTTCCCGCTTTTTTTCCTCGTTTGTGCACCGTCATTGTAGCGTAAATATGTGCCGCATACGTTGTTCTGTACCGCCTACACAGCTCTTTGTTTAACTTCCATTGTTCAACTTATGTTAATTTAAGTTAGCTTGTACACTCACTTAGCCGTCGTATATATTAGCCAGCTCATGTAAATATACTTAGTCCGTCCGTTTCGTCGACTCGTCATCACCCGGTTGTGTCACTTATGAGGTAAATTTCGTTTATTTCTGTCTTCATATTTTTGTATTATTGATAGATTAGTGGCCGCTATATGTTTTTTATTGACGTCTTTTTATTGTAACTTTGTGTTTAGTACCGTTATGAATAAAGTACCAGAAGTCTCACACATGGAGTTATCAAAACGCGTCACTCGGTGACATTAGTACTCATAAAGGTTTGACGAGGGCGACGCTTCTTGGTCTGGCGCTGGGGCCAGTCTACTAGTCATGGAAAGGTCAGTTGTATCGTACAAAGGCCACATCACAAAGTCGATAAATGATCTCAAAGCCTTAATGGCGCACAATGTTCCTTCAGAAGTAATCCTGGCAAAACGGAAGAGTCTTGAAACTACAGTTGATAAATTCAAATCTAGTGTTTTGAAATGGTATCAAGAAGTTACGCTAGGGGATGTTACAACTAGGGGACGAATTGCTAGAACATATAACGAAGATCTTTCGAAATTCAAAAATTTTCAAGTTCTTTACAAAGAATGGTTCGGACGTGTTTATAATCAGTCAAGATCGTTAACACCATTTAAAGTATACAGTGATTTAGAGGATGAGGTGTTTACGCCCGCGCGCCATGCGAGCAGTCAGCGGTTGTCACCTATGCGTATTGAGCCTGCAGTACCCCAGGCACACCTTGAAAGTAGTAAGCAGTTTTCACCTACTCGCGTTGAGCCCGCAATAACTCAGGCACACCTTGAAAGTAGTCAGCAGTTTTCACCTACTCCTGTTGAGCCAGCAGTAACTCAGGCTCACCTTGACAGTAGTCAGCGGTTTCCATCCATTCACATTGAGCCCGCAGTAACGCTTGCGCGCCTTGAAAGTGATCAGCGGTTTTCCCCCATCCGCGTTGAGCCCGCGATATCACAAGATAAAGGAAGTGGCCAGCGGTTACCACCCATAAGAGATGAGCATGCTGTTTTATTAACGTCTCGTACAGCCAGTCAGCGGTCTTCCTCAAGCCATGGTGATCCTGTAGCGAGGATACGTAAACATACTTCTACTGGCCAGTGGTCCAGTAAAACGGATCATGCAATACCTGTTGAAGAGCCCAGTTATGGTCATCATGTACCAGCTTCAAGCGAACATCACATGCAACATCAGAGCGAGTTTTTGGCAGAAGAGTCCAGTCAAGGGAGATAATATCGTTCCTCGACATCGCTAAAGCGTTCGAAAGCCCACCTGAAGGTAGAGAGGCTAGAATAAGAGCAAAGATTCAAAGAGGAACAAATGGCCATTGAATTAGAAGAAGAGCAGAAGATTTTACAAGTTGAAAAGGAGCGCTTGAAAATGCAGAAACAGCTTCTACAAGCAAAACTAGAAGCCAAGGAGTTGGATTTACAGGCGAAGGGTTCAGAGGGATCAGCTTCTCGGTGGTCGACGCCTTCGAAGTCAGAGAAAAGACTGTCTCGTGAAAAAGTAGAAGAATTCCTGTCATCTCAAGACAAGCTTCCTCAACCAGAAAAGAAAGTTCCATTTCATTCTGGAAGTTATGCTGGTGATCATGTTTATAAAAGTTATGTAAAGGGAATGGAGAATATAGCTGAAGGATTAAAGAAGTTAGATTTGCCTAAAAGAGAGTTTCTGTCTTTTGATGGTAGCCCTACCAAGTACCCCCTTTTTATCAAGAACTTTGAGGCAAACATTGCTAACGTTATTCATGATAATAACTTAAAACTTTCTTATTTGATTCAATATTGCTCCGGCAAAGCGAGGGATGCTATTGAGAACTGTGTCATTCTGCCTGAGGGGGAGGGATATCCGGAAGCTCTAAAGATATTGGAGACACATTTTGGTCAAAGACACACCGTTGTGCGCGCATTCATCGACAAGGTTGTACAGGGGCCTCAGATAAAAGCCTCGGAGAGTGAGAAGCTTTTGAAGTTAGCGAGAGACATGCGCAACTGCTTATTAAATTCCAAGCAAATGGGTTACGAGGCTGATGTTAACTCTTTTGAAACTCTTAAGCGTGTAGTGTTACGGCTTCCTGTCTTTGTGCAAGCTTAGTGGGCTGAGGATTGCGAGAAGATGTTTGGAAATGGAAGACAGCCTACTTTCTCCGGTTTGACCGAATTTATAGAGCGCAAAGCCAAGTGTGCGAATACTGAGTTTGGAAAGCTTGTCGGTATGAAACCTGCTGAAGCTAGAGGGACCAAGAAGCCTTTAAGGAGCTGCCGCAATCTTGATGACACAAGGGCAGATAGGAGGAGCTCAAGTTTCAGACACTCAAGTTCAGCAAAGACCATTTAGATCTAGTCGGCAAGATAATTATGAGCAACCAAACAAGTATAACGACACAGAGCACAAATCCAAGCCTTGCTGTTTGTTTTGTGAAGGGACTCACGAGATTGCAAGATGCTTCAAATTTCGTGATCAACCGTACGCTGAAAGGCTCAAGTTTGTGAGGTCCAAGAAATTATGCGACAACTGCATGAAATCAAACCATTTTGCTAAGAAGTGCAAAGCATACCGAGCCTGTCTTTTTAGTGGTTGCAGCAAGCGGCATCATTCACTTCTCCACCCAGTAGTATCAACTCCCGTTCCTGATACAGTCGAACAGACAGTGGAAGAACCAACGCAGCAGATTTCTACTAATCATGTCATGGAGGGCGGCTCATTCGGCGCAGTCAAGTCCAAAGGTTCAAAGGTCTTACTACGAATTCTTCCCGTTAGAGTATCATCAGCAGATGGATGTGAAATCGAGACATATGCGTTTTTAGATGAGGGATCCGATACCACTTTATGCGAGAAAAGCCTGACAGAAGAACTCGGCATTAATGGAAAGCCAACTAGTTTCTCCCTCACAACTATCAATGCAGAAAAGCAAGAGAAGAAAGGAAACGAGGTCCAGCTTAAAGTTAGGTCTCTGGACGGTGATGGAGAAGTTACTCTCGATAGAGTGTGGACAGTCAATAAGCTACCAATTTCTAGAGGGTCTATACCTACTGCGGATGTTATTGAAAGCTTTTCACATTAACGGGACATAAAGTTTCCTCGACTAGATAAACAAGTTACGATTCTGATCGGGAGCGATGTTCCAGAAGCACACTGGGTATTCGAAGAACGTAGAGGCAGACGGAAGCAACCATACGCAGTGAAGACGATGCTAGGCTGGACACTAATAGGACCAGTGGGACCAAACGGTAGACATCAAGGCCATGTCAACTTTGTTGCTGAAGATGAGGAGCTGCTAGCAACCAAATTAGAGCGTATGTACAATACTGATGTCATAGACGTGCCGACATCTAAGACTCCAATGTCTATCGAAGATCGACGTGCTCTAAGGACGATGGAGAGTACGGTAAAGTCAGTCGACGGGCATTACCAACTCTCTTTGCCCTGGAAGTTAGATCTACCGTATCTTCCCGACAACAGAGAAACAGCTTTGAAACGCCTGTCACTCTTGAAGCGTCGTCTGTTGAAGGACAAAGAACTGCATAAGAAATACGCGGCATCAGTTGAAGAATACATCTCGCTTGGCCATGCCAGAAAGTAACCCGAAGACCAAAGCAGTTGTGGTAATGATCGTCCCATCTGGTTTCTTCCACACCATCCTGTATTCCATCCTCAAAAGCCAGGGAAAGTACGCGTTGTTTTCGACTGTGCTGCTAAACATCATGGGGTCTGTTTAAATGATCAGCTATTACAAGGCCCAGACCTCACCAATAGTTTGATTGGCGTACTTCTCCGGTTCAGACAACATCCTGTAGCATTCATGGCGGATGTGGAGAAAATGTTTCATCAGGTGAAAGTTACTCCAGAGGACTGCAACGCTCTCAGATTTCTTTGGTGGCAGAATGGTGATCTTTCTTCGAATCCTGTAGAGTATCAGATGCTTGTCCATATCTTTGGAGCCAAGTCGTCTCCAAGCTGTGATAGTTTTGCACTCAGACGAGCTGCAGAAGATAATCGATCAAGTTTCAGCCCAAATACAATTGAAACCGTGATGAAGAACTTCTACGTTGATGATTGTGTTAAGTCAGTGATGACGACAGAAGAAGCACAGATGCTTGTAAAAGAAATTCCAGAGGTGCTCAGTAAAGGCGGTTTCCATTTGGCGAAATGGATAAGTAATGAAAGAGATGTCTTAGTAACAATCCCAGAGAAGGAGCAGGCACCGTCAATGAGGAACATCAACATCGACCTTGAAGACCTCCCAATTGAACGAGCGTTAGGTATTACTTGGAATGTAGAAGAAGATACATTCAGTTTTCGCACAGTCAACAAAACAACCACAAACACAAGAAGAGGAATATTGTCGGTTACATCATCAGTGTATGATCCATTAGGTCTGGCTGCACCTATGGTTCTTCCTGCAAAAAAGATCCTTCAGAATCTGTGTAAACAAGAGTACGGATGGGGTGATGTGGTTCCTGAAGAAGAGTTGGAGACGTGGAAGGAATGGTCAGGAGACATCGACAAACTGACCGAAGTTGCTGTTCCCCGATGTATCAAGCCGCAGGCAGTTGAGAACCTTCAGTCGGTTCAGATTCACCATTTCGCAGATGCATCTAGCGAAGGTTATGGCGCTGCGACGTATTTGCGCACGAAAGACAACGAGGGAAATGTTAGCTGCAATCTCATCCTTGGAAAGTCAAGAGTTGCTCCACTGAAAACAATCACAATCCCCAAGCTAGAACTTACAGCTGCTACAATAGCAATCAAACTCCAGAAACAGATACAACAAGAGTTCGAGATTCCAGTCCAAGAGGTTCATTACTGGACAGATTCCGTAGTCGTCCTACAGTATATCAGGAACAAGAACAGGAGATTTCAAATTTTCGTGGCGAATCGTTTGGCAATGATTCACGATGTTTCAACTCTAAGTCAGTGGCAATATGTCAACACAGAGTTGAATCCTGCAGACTATGCTTCACGCGGTATCAAGGCTAGCGATCAGTTGAAACTGAAAGTGTGGTTACAGGGACCAGAATTTCTACAGAAGGATGAAGATTCATGGCCAGCACAGCCTGACGACTTACCGAATGTAAACGAACTAGAAGGCTACAAAGTTGAAGCTAGCGTCCATTATGTCCATGAAGAGCACGCTAAAGGCATGGATGAGTTCTTTTCGCATTTCTCGTCGTGGTATAAGCTTCAGAAGGCTACTGCTTGGCTTCTTCGATTCAAGAACTATCTCAGACGTCGAATGGACAAGTCATCGCATGTACAGCTAAAAACTGGCGAGCTCAAAGTCGAAGAGATCTCAGAAGCCACCGAAGCTATCCTGAAGTATGTGCAACGCCAGCATTTGAAAGAGAAATGCAAGAACTTCAAGAAGAGGAAGACAAGAACTCGGACGATTCAAGGAAGTCTGGAAGAAGGTTGCATGGTGCTAGTAATACAAGCCCCTTGAGGAAACTGTTTCCATACATGAAACATGGTTTGATAAGAGTCGGAGGACGCCTTCAAAGAGCTAAATTGTCGTCTTAAAGTCAACACCCTATTGTATTACCAGGGAAACATCATGTCACAAATCTCATCATACGTTACGTACATCATCAAGAGGGACACATGGGAGTGAGTCAAGTCTTGGCCAGCATTCGTAAGAAATTCTGGATATTACAAGGAGGCGCGGCTGTTAGACGTGTAGTCCAGAAGTGCATAAAGTGTAGACGCTGGAAAGCGAAACCCGAAGAACAGCTTATGGCACCTCTTCCACTTCCTCGAGTCACACCCCTGAATCCTCCATTTTCGTTCGTGGGTATTGAGTATACGTGAAGCAGAAGAGAAGCCAAGTAAAGCGTTATGGATGTGTTTTCACATGCCTTACAATGCGAGCTGTCCACATCGAGATAGCGCATGAGCTCACGACAGATTCCTTCTTACAAGCCCTGTCGCGCTTTGTAAGCAGAAGAGGTCCGCCTAAAGAAGTGTACAGTGATAATGGCACGAATCTAAGAGGCGCTGAAGAAGAAGTAAAGAAAGCTCTTCAGACATGGAACCAGTCCAGGATCGAGGATAAACTGCGGAAACAAGGCATACAGTGGCACTTCAATCCACCCAAGGCGAGCCATGCTGGAGGCATTTGGGAAAGAATGATCAGATCTATCCGTAATTCTATGCATTTCCTCCTCGACAACCAAACTATCTACCATGAAGTTCTCCTTACAGTTATGGCCGAGGTAGAGAAAATCTTAAATGATAGACCCCTAACACCAGTTACTGATGATCCCAATGAACTCGAACCTCTCACCCCAACAAGCTCCTACTTGTATACCGGAATCCTTGTACGGTGCCAGAAGATGTCTCGACGCCTGGAGCAAGACTCACGCAGAAATGGAGACAGGTGCAGCATCTCTCAGACGAATTCTGGCGAAGATGGACCATAGAGTACATGGCATCTTTACAAGAACGACAGAAATGGCAGCGTCCACGCCGCAACCTTCAGAAAGGAGATCTTGTTCTGATGGTAGACGAGCAACTTCTCCGTGGTCGATGGCCAATGGGAATAATAAGTGATGTGGTACAAGACAAATATGGTCTGGTACGACACATAATCGTCAAAACTGGACAGACAAGTTTCAAGAGAGACGTTAGGAAGGTTTGCTTGCTAGAGGCTGGATTCACTAATGAACCCGACGTATCAAGCTCACACCAAATGGACACTTATTAAATATAATTTTCTTCTCAGTATAGATAGTGTAGCGATTAGGCGACTAGTGATTATATAGGTTTGCTAGTGTATCTAATAGAAGAACCCGCCAGTCTGACGTGGTCCTTGGAGGCCGGTATGTTGGCGCAAACCCACGGAACGTTGTATTTGTCTTAGATAATTAGTGTAGAAAAGTATTTGTACTTCCCGCTTTTGTTCCTCGTTTCTGAACCGTCATTGTAGCGTAAATATGTGCCGCATACGTTGTTCTGTACCGCCTACACAGCTCTTTGTTTAACTTCCATTGTTCAACTATGTTAATTTAAGTTAGCTTGTACACTCACTTAGCCGTCGTATATATTAGCCAGCTCATGTAAATATACTTAGTCCGTCCGTTTCGTCGACTCGTCATCACCCGGTTGTGTCACTTATGAGGTAAATTTCGTTTATTTCTGTCTTCATATTTTTGTATTATTGATAGATTAGTGGCCGCTATATGTTTTTTATTGACGTCTTTTTATTGTAACTTTGTGTTTAGTACCGTTATGAATAAAGTACCAGAAGTCTCACACATGGAGTTATCAAAACGCGTCACTCGGTGACAAGCTCCTTGTCTCAAGATCCAACTCGGTTACAATCAGTCACATGTATCTTATCACTATGCGTGCGCATGTAGCCACAGGCTACCCAGTGATACGCTGACACTACATCCCCCTTTCTGGGAAGGTGACGCACCTAAATGTTAACATGCTTCTAGCAAAATCTAACATGTAAATAATCAAATGTCTTATGAGTCTCTCTTTACAAGTCCAGTCTTTTGGGTGGTAAAGAAACCCTTCCCGAACGCGTAACTGTGCCATCCCTTTGTGCAACATCGTGCGCAGCAACTGCGCTGCTAGCCTCGTTACCCTCTCGCTCTAATCTTAATGGCGTTCCGTGTATGAGCGGCTTATCTGCTGATGGCGCTGACTTGGCATCTGGAGGTCCTGTCTTTACAAGATGATATCGGTTCCTCCGGAGCTCTCCGTGTTGCGTTTTGACGAAATACAATTGAGGTGTAGCTGCATTCTTGACAACTGTCCCTTGTTCTTTCTTGTCTCGCAACCAAACGCACGGCGATTTGGCGTTATGTGACCTTATGTGAAATGCGAGATCTTTTACATGCCGAAATCTCTGAAATTTGGCTAATAAATAACCCGTTCAGCAGTTTCGATCGCAAATAGCATGCGCTGGTTTTATGGTAACTTATTAAAAATAGCAGGGTTCGATAGAGAATTTATTGAGCTTTCCGTAGGTACCAAACGTGGTGTATTTCGATAATGTTTTGTGGTAGTTTTGTGGAATCTCCACAAAGGGATCCACTAGTGCGGTATCGTGCGGTAGAAACGGATCTGGAATAAATCTAATAAGAAAACGGCTTTTGAAGCCAGTTTGAAAAGACTTGAATGTTGAAGGCTGCTGTTATGATGTCTGCAAAACATTTAGGTAAGACGCTGTATCAATTGAACTTATTAGAGGAGGAAATTCCAATTTTCAGAAAGCTTGCGTGTTTTCCCTCACGGACTATAATGCAGTCTGGTGCAACGAAGCATGACGACCGGTGTACACAAAATATACCATATTTTTGCCTCGTTTTATTTCTTTGGGGAGGCTAACAAGGATTTGCTTCCTTTATATCATTTAAATGTGGCAGAAAACTGTGATATCTTTCTGTTTTCGGGGGGTATTATGAACATTTGAGCCTAACAGCAATTTGCAAGGGCTTCTGGTCTATTAGGCTGGGGTCTAAATCGCCGTGACGGTATCACCACTTTCCAGTGGTGCTTTCTCCCTCGCTCGGTGGTGCGTGTCAAAGTTGGACTTCTGTCGATCTTTAATCCGTTTGTCTTTATCCCTGAACTCTTCAATGTCCGGCCAATCCGGCTCCAAGCTCTTGGATATCACGGGGACTGTAGTACGCAATCGTCGACCAAATAACAACTCTGCTGGTGACTTTCCATGCTCCAGTGGAGTAGATCTGTAAGCTAACAGTGCTAAATAAGGATCTTCCGACTTCCTGATCATGTGCTTTACAGCTTCTACCGCACGCTCTATCTCTCCATTACTCTGTGAGAACTTAGGGCTGGATGGTACATGTTGAAACCCGTATGCCTTTGCAAACGTGTCAAAGGTATGTGCAGAGTATTGCGGGCCATTATCCGAGACGACTGTCTCTGGAATGCCATGTCTCGCGAACATAGACTTCAAATGTTTAACGACACTAGGCGACTCGGTGTCACGACCTAATTTCGCCATCTCAACGTACCTTGAGAAGTAGTTGGTAACTAACAAATATGAAGCACCCTTGTATGCGAAAAGATCCGTGCCAATTTTCTGCCAAGGGCGTTGCGGGAGCTCGGAAGGTATTAGTGGCTCGTGAGTTGCGCGACTCTCTTTCGCACATGCTTCACAGGATTGGACCATTTCTTGAATTGCTTTGCTCAAGCCTGGCCACCAAACCGACTCCTTAGCTCTTCTGCGGCACTTAACGATACCTTGGTGCCCACTGTGTAAGCGCTGTAGGATTTCCGACCTAAGCGCAGCTGGAATGAGGATTCGTCCTTCCTTCATAAGAAGACCATGCTGTAATGTAATAGACGCTCTCTCGACCCAATAAGGTCTGATATCCGACGAGACTTTACCATTCTCCGGGCATCCATGGATGCAATAGTGCTTGATTCGAACGCATACTTCATCTCCGTTTTGTGCCTGTCTAATCTGCGACAGGCGACTCTCTGATGCAGGCACACCGTCCATTATGCAGTCGACAAACTGTGCCACCTCCTCCTGTAGCTTCACCTCATCTGGCTCTAGGGATCTTGTCAGTGGTGCACGTGATAGGGCATCAGCAGTGTACAGGTTCTTTCCTGGTACATGCGCAATGGTGTACGAAAAGTGCATCAATCGCATCCGAAAACGCTGGATTCTTGCTGGAAGCTCATCAAGGTTCTTAGATCCCAGAAGCGACACCAAAGGCTTATGGTCCGTCTCAATATGGAACGTTAGACCAATGAGATAATCTCTGAACCGTTCGCATGCCCACGTCGTCGCCAAGGCCTCTTTCTCGATCTGCGCGTACCTTTGTTCGACTGCAGACATTGCTCTAGAGCAATATGCCACAGGTCTCTGGCTTCCATCTTCCTGTCTCTGCATCAGAACCGCACCTAGGCCGTACGACGATGCGTCTGCTGAAACCGTTGTCTCCAAATCTGAGTTGTAGTGCGCAAGTACTGGTGTGGTGCAGAGTTCCTTCTTTAGCGCCTCAAATGCTGCTCTCTGGGGAGCCTCCCACACCCACTGGTTCTCTTTGTTAAGTAGGTCCCTCAGAGGTTTGCTTTTTTCTGTAAGACTGGGCGAGAACTTACTAAGCTGATTTGCCATGCCTAAAAAGCGGCGCACGTCTGAGGTGTTTTCAGCTTCCGGCAGTTCTGAGATAGCGCGCACTTTATCTGGATCAGCGCTTATTCCGTTGGGACCCACGATATGGCCAAGGAACTTAATCTCTCCTTTCGAAAACTCACACTTCTTATCATTCAATGTAATGCCGGCCACTTCTAGTCTGCGCAGTACATGCGATAGGCGCGTATCGTGCTCCATTTGCGTGGCGCCGTGCACTAAAATGTCATCTGCCTGACATAACACACCGTCAAGTCCATCCAAAATTTGGGACATGCGCTTCTGAAAGTGTTCTGGCGCGCTGGAAATTCCAAATGGGATTCTGTTAAAATAGAACCTACCAAAGGGCGTGATGAATGTTGTGAGCTTAGCCGACTCTTTCGCTAGCTCTATCTGCCAAAAACCCGAGTTTGCGTCTAACTTGGTGAAAACTTGTGCGTGCGCGAGCTGTCCTAGAGTCTGATCTACTGCAGGAAGAGAGTGTTTTTCTCTCTGGACACTCATTCAGTTTAGTCAAGTCCACGCATATGCGCACTTTACCATTTTGTTTGGGTACTACAACCATTCCTGCACACCACTCAGTGGGCTCATCAATCTTTGAGATTACCCCAAGGGATTCCATTTTTGCTAACTCTTGTTTCACTTTGTCAAGGAGGGGGAGGGGTACACGCCTGGGTGTGGTCAGTGTATAGGGTCGCGCGTCTGCAATCAACTTTATTGTATACTCAGGACACTTGAGTTTTCCCAGCCCATGAAACAACTTTGGGAACTGCTGTTCATATTTATGACCGCTTGTCACGTGATCTACTTTCTGAATAATTTTCAGCGACTCTATAGCAGGGCGTCCCAGTAATGCGTGCTGCAGGCCCTCAACAACATAAATTTCTTGTCTGCATGATCTGGTACCGGTGGAAATGTTAGTAGAGAAACAGCCTTTGACTTTAAGTTTATTTTTACCTTGGCCATACAAGTTTCTGTCAGACACCTCAAGAGGGTAGTTTCCCATTTGTAGGTACACTTTTTCTGGAATTACGGTCACATCCGCCCCTGTGTCTGTCTTAAACTTAATTGTGACCCCACCCACATTGAGCTCGGTAACCCAGGGACCATCACTGTTATCTTTAATTATCTCCCCCATACTACCAGTAGTGAGTTCTCCCAGAAAGTCATAGTCGTCATCACTATCATATTCATTCTAAACCTCAGAGATTTCTGGTTTAGACATACACACGGCCGCGAAGTGTCCAATTTTGTGACATTTATGACACTCCGCCTCCGTTGCCTTACGCACTTTCCTGGAGTGGTTTGGAGATTTTCCACATCTCTGACAACGGTCTGGGGTTGGGTTAGATTTATTTTGTTGACCCTGGTTAGATTTATTTTTGCTCTTATTTTTGTGTGGGGAATTAGACTTGAACTTCTCTTTCCTGGGACTGTTACCCTTTCTCCCGGCTAGGAAATCAACTTTGGACCCTTCACCCGTGGAACCCCCCTCAGTTCGTGCTGTTGCTTTTTCACGGCTTCACTTTGGCGAGCCTGTATTGTGGCTTTGTCGAGTGTCAAATCAGGATCAAGCTGCAATTTCTCTGATAACTTTGCATCTATAAAACATACAACGAGCCTATCTCTTATCATTTCTTCGACTAGGGCTCCATAATTGCAATGTTCCGCTAATTTGTTAAGAGCCGTCAAGAACTCATCGACCGTTTCGCCCTCTTCTTGGACCCTACGATTGAATTTCGCTCGTTCAAAAATAACATTCTTTCTAATCACAAAATACTCTTCGAACTTCTTTTTCACAACATTGTACTTGCTACTTTCAGCCTCGCTCAGGCGGAAGGACGCTAAGATGTCTTCGCTCTTCTCACCAAGGCAATATATGAACATGTTTACCTGAGCAGCGTTGTTTTTCTCGACTAAACCTGAAGCTTGTCGGTACCTCTCGAATCTTCGGATCCACTGCGGCCATTCTTCCGCTTTGAATGAGAATTTTTCCGGTGCTTTTACTGTGAAAGACATATCCCACTTCTGGACACCATGTAGTGTTGTACTGGCTAAATATCGGCTCAATAAAACACCAAGAAACACTAGTAAAGCTCCTTGTCTCTATTCAAGATCCAACTCGGCTACAATCAGTCACATGTATCTTATCACTATGCGTGCGCATGTAGCCACAGGCTACCCAGTGATACGCTGACACTACACAAAGAAGAGTCTGTGAAGAGCAAATTGGCATTATCTGCAAATAAATGGATGTCAAACAGCTTGGAGCAATTACTAAAATCATTAATGTATAAGAGAAAAAGAAGGGGCCCTAAGACAGAGCCTGTGGTACACCACATGACACAGGTTGAGATGCTGATGAAACATTACCAAGAGACACAAATTGTTGCCTATTAGACAAGTATGAAATGAACCAATTATGTACAATGCCATGAATTCCATATGAGTATAATTTAGCAAGCAAAATTTTATGATCAACGGTATCGAATGCTTTACTAAGATCTAGAAAAATACCACAAGAAAAGAGACCACCTTCAATTGCTCTTTGGATTTTGTCTGTAATTAGCAAGAGTGCATGCTCTGTTGAGTGACCAGCACGAAAGCCAAATTGGCCAGAATATAAAATATCAAACTTATCCAAGTATTTAACAAGTCTATTATACATAAGACGTTCTAATATTTGATTAAAGATAGATAATAGTGAAATGGGTCTAAAATTAGAGACAGAAAAATGTGATCCAGATTTGCCGGAAAACTGGTATTACACGAGCAATTTTGAAAGAGTCTGGGGCAATACCTGAGGAAAAAGAAAGATTGTATAATAATATCTGTTGAGGTTTTGAATAACAGTGTTTAATGTCTTGAGTAATGAGGCTGGTAAGCTATAGGGACCACAAGCCTTCCCAAGCTTAACTCTTTCCTGTCCGTACACCGAAAAATCAGTACGTACATACAACATTACATTAATGACTCTATTATCAAAACTCCGCATTAAGGCAGCTTTTCATTCAGAACGCATATAGAGCAGTGAACTATTGATAAAGTTTAGCTGTTTCCTGGCTTTGAACTTCGCGTTTGCTACAGAAATAATCACTTGTTTTGGCGAAATAACACGCGATTTCTGACGCGCCAAAACACCACGTTCAAGTGACGCTGCAAGGGCAACGTTTCTTGTTGTTTCTTAAAATAGACAAAAACAACTCGACATGCAGCATATTGTATTTTGTTTTACCTTTATTCCTGACTTCCAAGCGCAAGTTTCCAGTTTCCAAGTGAAGTTTGAAGCGAAATATGGCGCTTGAAGTTTCGAATCGACTTTACAAATTTCACATCAACAAACTCTATTCTCGGGATACCTGTGGATTTCGTTCAAAAATTTGACAGCACCCTCCCCCGTATTGGACGGTTAGACAAGAGATTTATATAAGTCTTTTTGCCCTTCGACAATTAAAACCAGAATTACGCTCAGTAGCTTGCTTTTTAGGTCTAAAACACAGATTCCTAAGAATGCAGTGCTGGGCAAAAATATTCCACTATCAGAGGAGCTCAGTTTCATTCAGTCATTTTCTTCCAGAATTCTCACAAGAACAAAGGAAAAATGAATGAAACCCCTTGACTATACTTCTTTCTTGAAGCAGAGCACAAATCCATTGTCCATAATAGACTTAATGATGTCCTATGGCCTCTTCTAGTGGAATTTCAGCTTGTATTTTGAAGAAATTTGATCAAATGTCTAACCGTACGAGAGCAAAGCTACCACTGAAAAGCAACTTACGAGTCAGCGGCAATGCCCTACAAGAGGTACTAGCCTCCCTGCCAATAAAACACAGGAAACCCAGAACCCTAGACCTGATATGCAAAAATGGGCAGGGGTATATCTATCTGGCTTAAAAAAACAGCTATATATGTAGGAAATAACTCGGACAGGAAAGGGTTAAGTCCAGAAATAATTTCTTCAATCTCACCGGTTTCTACAAAGGTCAAACGAAAGCTGTGATGGAGTGGAGCTGGTAGAAAGTCAGAGAATGAAGCATCCACCTTTGATATAGAAAGGCTCACATTTTTCCCTAAGTTTGCGAAATAATTATTAAACTCATTTGCTATATCAACTGTATCTAGTAATGTTTTATTTGATGATGTAATTATCTTTGATGGTGTTGCATAATTTTTTGACTTAAGGGTTACCAACTCCTTTGTACCCAGATATTCTTAATGTTTGACTTGTTGTGAATAAAATAATTCTTATAATATTGTTTTTTGCTTATTTTAATCAAGTGATTTAGCTTATTTCTATAGACCTTGTATTTAGCAAAAAGACATGGATTTCTAGTTTTCATAAATTTTCTATACAGCTTGTTCTTATAATTTATTGAAGTTCTGATTCCTGCTGATTAGCCAAGGTTTAGATTTAAATCTAATTTCCTTTCTCGACAACCTTTTTAAGGGGGCATGGGAGTTAATAATTTCACTAGATTTTGAAAAGAAAAGGGAGAAAACCTCATTAATATCATTGTACCACAAAGCAAACTTGCCAAATCAACATCTTGAAAGTCAGAGATCATTGCATTATTATCTAATTTGGAAAAGTCTCTAATATATTTCAGTTTATCGCAAGACTTGATATTGATTGAGTCAATAGAAAGAAAATTTGGAAGGTGATCCGTTATAGGATACACAATATTACCATTGTATGTTGCATATTTTAATGAATTAAAGTATATATGATCAATCAAGGTAGCTGAGTGACTGGTAATTCTAGTGGGCTGTAAAATGTATGGCTGAAAAGCATATGTGGATAGCTGATTAAGAAATTCTCCTGTGGGATGGTGGGCATCAGATTTTAGAAGGTCAAGATTAATGTCGCCCATAAAGGTACACAATTTAGACTCCTTATGAATTTTGTCCAGTGTTTTATAAAGACTGTCCAAAAATGGCTGCAATGAGCTATTGGGATGACGATAAATGACCCCACAGACCAGTGATTTGCTACCATTATTATGAATTTCCAGCCATAAAGATTCCTCTTCATCAGAGGCAGAGTTAAGGTCATCCCTTATATGAAAACTTAGTGTATTTGCTATAAAAAGACCAACACCCCCTACCGACCGGTTAGCGCAGTGGTAGAGCGCCGGGCTTATGTGCGGGAGGTTGGGAGTTCAAACCCCGGCCGGGCCAACACTCAGGGTCTTTTCTGAAATAATTGAGGAGAAGGTGCTGCCTTCTAACATCTGCAAATGGTTAGACCTTCGCGTCTTCTCGGATAAGGACGTTAAACCGTAGGTCCCGTCTCTCACATGCACTACACTAACCTGAACCAGAGGGACGTTAAAGAACCACGGGGACGTCGGAAGTTGCCCATCCTCAGTGCAAGACTTACAACTTACTAACCCACCACACTGACCAAGGGAACCTCGTAATTGGAGCCTCGCTCTGTGAGGATTTCCCGGCCCTCGGACAAATCTAATAAACTAAAATTTGGTTGGTTGAGATATGGAATTTTCACAGCCCACTCCAAGAATTGCATAAATGTCCAGTGTTAAATAACAGCACTTTTCGTTTTTTTCAGCCTTTTCTTGTATCCAGCTAATATCCTACTTGAGAGTTAAATAGGAAAGCAATCATTGCCTCCGTTTAGCCACAAGAGCCCGTAACACAACTCGCAAATGTTCCCCCTTCGCGGCCGCCATCTTGGAAGATTTCATTCTCGTACCCAGAGCCCCTCGCTCCTTCAACCAACATGGAATCGAGGCTGTGTCAGACAGAACGGCAGAACGAACCCGAAGTTCACAGATATCAACGTGCGCTGGGTTGAAAAAAAAAACAGCAACTTTTCTTCTGACAAAATTAGTGTGCTGGAAGGCCTATCCCCAGTATCCCTAGAGTGGACTAAGTCCTAGTCACGTGATCACTGCTATATATGTACACAGAGATCTTAGTTGTAATCAGTTGTCGTAAGTGTGTATTAAAGTAAAGCACACTGTGTATAGCGTCTCCCTCGTGAGTATCGAGAATACCACATCTGGCGACGAGGATGGCGGTTAGCCTAAGCGGTGTCCCTGGAATTTCACAGTTCGATGCAAAGCTGATTGTGTTAAAAATGTGTTTAAGGAAACATAGGAGATTTAAAAACCTTAACACTATTCATTGCAAGCATTCTACTATGTAAACTTTATTCTATTTAATGACCGTGTGGCTGGAAACATCTAAGTTGCGAGGTCCAATAAGCTTCGCGATTCAAAAGTATTGTTTCTAAATTCTCACGGGCTCTAATTTGTTCTATGACTATGAAGTCGAAATCCTTAAGTGCGTGCGGCGAGCTATTAAAATGTTTTGAAACTTCGCAGGTCTTTCTGTTGGCGCGCATATGCGATTTATGGTTACGAAAGCGGACTTTAAATTCGTTCTTAGTAGATCCAATATATTGAACTCTACAAAGATTGCATGATACTAAATATATAACATTGGTGGAATTGCAGCTTACGTTCTCCTTAATAGAGTAAGTGCGACCCGTTGCAAAACTACTAAATTTATCGGTGTCTAAAAGAAAATTATTGCATAGGTCACACCTCTTGTGACAATGTGAACAACGCCCCCCTCCTCTTGGTTGTCTGGGCGTGGCCGAAATTTTGAGGGTGCTATGAGCTCTTTTAGATTTTTGGTTCGTCTAAAAGAAGGCATGAGAGACTTAGGCGGAAAAGCCGCCTGAAGTAACTGAGAATTATATACGAGATGGCTGTGCTTATTAATTACCTTGACGATATCTGGCAATCTAGGATTGTAATCTACTACGAGAGGTATAATTTTCTTAGCTTCTCTAGGGGTTGGTCTGAGTATATATTCCCCCAATTTTGTATTCTGCTGTTATATCATAGTAGTAGTAGTAGCAGTAGTTCCTAAAAAAAAGGAATATGTAATTGTTAGATTAGACCAGAACTTAATAATGAACTTAATTATGCACGACTACATGGACACTCCACCTGAACTCTTAATAAGAAAAAGGAGAAGCGTAATACTAAGCATGGAGGAGATGTAGTATCCCCAGAGTGGACTAAGCCCTAGTCACGCGATCACTGCTATATATATATATGTACATAGAGATCTTAGTTGTAATTAGTTGTCGTAAGTGTGTATTAAAGTAAAGCATACTGTGTAGAGCGTCTCCCTCGTGAGTATCGAGAATACCACAGCGGCCTCCCAACAATAAATGGACATTTATTTTTGCCGGGTAGGGGTACGGCCCGTCCGAATCAGGTTAATTTGAACTGTTTTATGAAGTTATTGGAGTTCTGAATGATCGGGATAAAAAAAGCGCCGCGGATAGCGAGAATTGCTATTGTGGACCCTCGTTAAGTGCAATTCCTGCCGCCTAAAACTCGTCGTCTGCTTCTGTAAATTTCCTTACAATTCTGCAGCTTCCATTCCCTACTGTTGTTCAGGAGTTTTCTGTTTCTCTATTTTTGTCTACCTTCTCTTTTGCTGCATAAACTAACTTGTTAGCTCCACGCACCGCTGGTCTTCATGCAGCATAATGCCCAATTTATTAATTCTTATTTATTTCTCCGCAGTTATCGGCCATAGTTCCCCGCGACACTAGAATCTAGAGAATAGCAATGGCGGACCTTTCGCATGTCTTAGTGAACGACGTTTCGAGCAACCGAGATGCCCTTTCCGGTGCCCTATTCTACCAAATTAATGCAAGTACAATACAATCTCGAACAATCGTTAGTTTACAAAAGAACAGTGCAGCTTAAGCTCTCTGTAAACCCGTGAGGGGTGTCTTCGAAAAAAATTATCGTCGCGTTGCAATTTATGCTATGATAATCAGGTATATATCGTTTTAAAGCTAAAAGATTGCTCTATCTTTGAAGTTGTTTAGTTTAGTTTATTCTACCAAATTAATGCAAGTACAAAACAATCTCGAACAATCGTTAGTTTACAAAAGAATAGTGCAGCTTAAGCTCTCTGTAAACCCGTGAGGGGTGTCTTCGGACAAAAATTGTCGTCGCGTTGCAATTTATGCTATGATAATCAGCTATATATCGTTTTAAAGCTAAAAGATTGGCTCTATCTAGTGAAGTTAATTTTTTCTTGTATTTTTAAGACCCCGAACTAAAACCTACCTTGTTTACTTGAGAAGGCCATAGCGGTTTGCTGCACAATTTCACATTTTGTCGGATTTTAGTCTCTGGGAAATGAACTACAAAACAGTGTGAGCGATTTTCGATATTTACGAAAATATTAGATCGCGAAGTTGAAAGTCGCATTTTTTACAGTTTGTGGCCACAAAATTTGTCATAAAATCTTTTTCAAGTAAAAAATAAAAATTCTCTGACACGGATTTTTAGTTGTTACCATTTTCTAACGACGCAGAAAGTTTGAGGCCGATATGTTAAATCGTGCGGGGTCAGGAGCTTCGCGAAGGTGAAAATTTGACCTAAAATTTAAGTGCTACAAATTGCGTGTAAAGTTAATTAAATTACAGAAAATGAGTGGCGGGCAATACAAAAGAATGGGCAATAGAAGCCTAGGGAAACAGTTGACGCGTCATTTGAGGTTTTAGAAATATATTTTAGGACTGTATCAAAATGAATTTCGGGGAAAAAGTCATATTATGGATTTTCTACATTTTTACTTTTCATGAGACCTTAAGAATATTAATGTGCTCAGAGATATTAGCTGTATTCACACTAGAGACGAGTTTCCCGTCTGAGACGAGTTTCTCGCCTTGAATATGGTTCCTGTACTTCTGTGATCACGTGAAAACAATTTTTTTGAAGGAGAAAGTTTAGACAGATAACAAGCAAGTGTTTCTGAGCAGAATTGACATAAATCAGGAACTTTTTCTGACGAGAAACTCGTCTCAGACGAGTTTCCGTCTCTAGTGTGAATACGGCTATTGTTTCCATTGTTTTACCGGCAGTACCAGAGGTTTATAAGCGAAGAGTAAAAGGCAGTATTTATGTGTCAGCTCAAAGAGTTTATCGGTACCAGAGGTTTATAGCGGAGCTTCGCCCGCAGCAGAGCGGAGCACCATACCTAAGAAAACAACTTTAAGGACCTGCTTTTAAGGACCTGATCTTCTACTTCAAATGTACTACCGGTCACTATACTATAGACCTAGATAGATTTGTTAAGTGTAAATCTACCAGAGTAACCCGTCATAGTTCTGTGCTTGATCTGACCGTTCCTAAATGCCGTACTAAACTCTTTCAAGCTAGCTTCTTTAACCGCCTCCCAAAACTATGGAATAACCTGCCTGAGGATACCTGCACCCTCTCTTCTGCTAATCAGTTCAAATCACACCTCCTGCGCTACTACTTTGATGCCTTTACTGCTTCTTATAATATTGATAATTTTAACACTTGGAAATCTATTTGCTGCAAATGCTCTTCTACTCGCAATCTGCTCTCTAGTTACTCCTGTCGTTACTAGAATAACTACTTAGCTTAGTATATATATTTATATCCGTGTTTAATGTGTTTCTAATTTTTCTGTTCTTAGTCTCAAAACCCAACTTCTGCACTCTTCAGAAACTTGCTTGGGGCTTGGCGTGACTTCGCAACCTAAGGCATCTTTGTGATCGCAAATTTAGTTTTATTTACTTTGCAGTTGTTTTGCAGTTCTAAATGGCTTACTTTCTTATGTTGATTCAATAATGCTAGAAAAAAAATTAAAGGGGGAAAAAGAAAAAAAACCATGGCCGATATCGGGAGTCGAACCTCGGTCGACCGGGTTTGAAAAGCAAAGCCGAAAAGCAAAGAAAAATAGGCCAAATTATACAGGGGCGTAGCCAACACCGCGGCAACTGTGAAATGAACACAAAAGAAATAATCTACATAACAAAAATATCTCGTGCTGTCTTGGAAATCTGGAAAACTTAAGCTCCCGACACTAAACTTAAGGTCAAAAATTGCAGAGCAGCTAGAATGTTATCATATCTTTCTCTGAACTTTTGCACCTTGCACTTTAAGGCTTGCACCCGAGGCGAAAATTATGGCGGATTACAATGTCTCATTGTATCCCAAATAGCTTCCTGTTCGCGTTAGCGGACCTATGTTTTATTTTCTGTTGGAGACTCCAACATGGCGGCTTTGTACCTATCGCTTCAATTAGAACTTAGCTCAAGGCGACCTTTTTCCAACAAAAACATGCACAATGGTGAGATTTCCTCCAACATCTCTGTGTTTAGTATAGATTTCGAAAGTTTTATACCTGGCTGTCACTACGAATGTTGTTTGAGAACCGAGTGTTTATTTATAAGAATGGCGCGCGGCTTCGTGCAACGCACCAAATCCTTGGAATGGGATATCTTGTCCACTCTGATCTTTTTGGAAAAACGACTTTTGCCTGAACATTACTGTGATTTGTGCGAAAATCGCGTAGGTTTGGACGTCTTTGTTGCTTTCGGCTGTGAGAAATCATATGTTTTTGGGTTTCTGTGGAAGACATAAAATGGCGCCTTTGCGAAGTTGATCTTCTCGCTTACGAAAACGCATATCGAGATAGCGTTGTCGTGTTCTGTGAATACGCGCGGGCTACCTGTGTTTTGCCCCAGGCCCTTTGGCCTCTGTCCACTTTATCGTTTTCGAATAAAATGTATCCTATAACACTGTTCCCCAAGTATGCAGGAAAATGGCGTGGTTTTGAAGTTCCACGCCTTTATCAAGTAAGCCCCCCCCCCAACATCACGTATTATATAGTATTGGGTATCCTGTGGATGGTTATTGGGTAACCTGTGGAATTTGCTAGGGATCGATCCGATTTTTGGACATGTGTACATGTGCGTGAAGCGTTACGTCACAATGGCCCTATTGTGACGTCAAGTATGCTTAACTATCGGGGGGGGGAGCATGGTCAAGGGGAGTTGATGCTCACGTGAAAGCGAGGTACGATTGGAGAGCCACATCAAAAAACCGCCTACAATTATTACTCAAAAGAGAAATACCTGAAGAAACAGCCATGGAATACAAACATTTGGCTTGCTCCTGCAATTCTTCCAGTCGGAGTATCAAGGCCGAGAAAAGACTGCCTCAAAGTAAAAAAAGACGCGAAGAGGAAGCCATGGAAATACAAACATTGGATTCAACTTGCAGCTCCACGCTAACACGAAACGCTAAACCAGTGGATTTCTACCTACAATACATCAAAGTGAACTAACCGATAGATGATCGACTTGTGTCAAGGCAAGTTTATCTTAATAGTTTCGAAAACAAGCAAATATTCCTGCTCGAATTGTCTTGTGGTGTTGATTTCGCTTAGCCTGCTTGCAGGCGTTGGTTTTTTATCGCGAAAACCACGAAAACCCGCGAAAAGAGTTCGTAGTCGTGGCCGCCATCTTGGACGCGCGCCGGAAATGCCTGGAGCGAGTCACAGGATCAAGCAGGCTACAGTTTTCAGGGCGCAGGTTTTTGTCTGCGGTGTCCTTTAACTGTTCGTCGCTTAGCTTCACTAAGACGCGTTTCAGTGTCTCAAGATGGAGCAAGCATGGTCAGATATCCCTTGTGGTTGCTGGACATGATCCGCCTGTAGATTTAACTATATTTGTGGATGTGTCTCGAAACCCAGGGCCGCCGAATACAGCTCTTTTTTCGAACTCATTGACTTCCAAGTCTTCTACTGGTTGTAATTCTGGCGAAGCGAATTTGCATAATGTCAACTCAAAAATCACAACTTATACGAGAAATGAGTTGTTTAAAATCCGTCGATTACGTACAATGACAAAAACCGGGTCAAGCAAACCGAAAGAGTAATGAAGTTTGGATTTTTTTCTCGGTGCCTTAAAATACTTCAATGAACTCAAGACTTTGGTGTTATCTTTGGTATATATTCAATAATAATTTACGGAAGTTGCAAAAGAATTGACATATGGGATTTTTGTCAGGTGAGAAAAACGCAAGATTTAGAATTCTGGCTAAAATTTCTCAACTTTTGCAGTTTACTTGTCGATACTTGAACGCATGCCAAACAAATCGAAAGGATTCAAAGAAGGGAAATTTGGCTGACATATTGCATTGGGTTTGTAGATAATTCGGGCGGCAAGGATCTTCTAATTACGCAAATATCAGCCATTTTTTTTACAGGAAACCTTCGCGGCATAATAATTTTGACATTTTGGAGCCTTAAAAAGTCCTCTCGAATAACATAAAATCGTCCCAATGAATTTTAAAAGTTTAGGTCGAGCAACGCTTCTACTGGCCCCTAATAATGAACAAGGGTGTGGTTATTACGTTGCTATAGCAACTCCGATCACAACAAAATACACGTTACAATAAAGTTCAAACCCTCCAGGGTAAACATGTGAAAGCTCAGACCGGTACAAGTTTGTGTACTTGAACGGCAGGCAAACAAAGTTTGGTGGTCGAGGGCAGAAAAAATTGTAGGCAGCCTCCTTAATTTCAATTCCTCTACAACCTCAACAGAAATCTGAAGAGCAATATCTATTCTCTAATTTTGCTCTAGTCAATGCTCGGTCAACAAGAAACAAGACACTTATATTGTACGATTATGTTATTGAACATGTTCTTGACATTATGGCGATTACCGAAACGTGGCTCAAGGATGATGATTTCGATGTTTACTCAGTCGTGACATTTGTCCGGATGGATATAAACTCTATCATGACCCAAGAACAACTTCAGATGGTGGAGGTATCGCCCTTTTTAAAGTCAGCAAACAACAAGGAGCGGATTACCGGAGTTTTGAAGCGTATGAAACTGTTTTAAAATCGTCTGGAAATAATAATTTGAGACTTGTTAATATTTATCGCCCGCCGCCATCTTCTGCTAATGGACTTACTGTCGCTCTCTTTCTTGAAGAGTTCAGCGCTTATTTAGAACATTTAATATTAGTTCCTGGTCATTTATTGCTTGTCGTTGATTATAATTTTCACGTTGACCAACTAAACGACTCGGATGCAAAGCGATTCATGAAATTTTGAGCTCATTTGATTTAAAACAACACCGTTGTTGGGGCTACTCACCGGGACGGCCACACCCTCGATCTTGTTATCACTAGGGACTGTGAGAAAGACATTATCTCAGATTGTCGAGTGCACCATCACATATCGGACCATTTTGCTGTACAATTAGGACTCGAAAGACTCGGTTTATATTGTTTTTGACAATTTCCGTCATGAGCTTGGATGCTCTTCCTTAGTATCACATCCCTCTGAAGAGCTTGATGTGTTAGTGGAGCAATAAAATAAGACCCTAGAGGCATTATTGGCTTCCCACGCCCCTCTCAAGAAAAAGACAATCATTATTCGTCCACGCGCACCTTGGTACATTGAGGAGATTGCTGCGGAAAAAAGGAAGAGAAGATCTTTTGAGCGGCGCTGGAAGTCAACACGGCTACCGGGTGATTACCAGAACTATGTGATTCAATGTGATGTTGTAAACAATCTACTCAGAAAATCCAAGGCTTCTTATTACCGTGATGTCATAGAGAATTCCAAGCATGACCAGAAAGTGTTATTCCAGACAGTTGATAAGTTACTACACACTACATCTGAAGCACTTTTTCCTACCTCACATTTTGATCATTAGCTAGCGAATAAGTTTGCCGACTTTTTTGCAGAGAAAATTACCAACCTACGGAGTTCATTGGACAATGTTATTTTGGTGAATTCTGCTGTTTTGCCTCCTACGACTTCTGTGCTGTCTCGATTCAAGAAAATCTCTGAAGAACCGTTTCTAGTCTTGTAACTGGCTCAAAACTGAAGTCATGTCTGCTAGATCAAGTCCCCGCTGCTGTTCTGTCTGAGTGCCTGCCTGTTTTGCTGCCCGTTTTGGTGAAAATCATTAATCTCTCCATTGACACTGCTATAATGCCAGACTGTTTTAAAGTAGCTCTTCTAAATCCAATGCTGAAAAAGCCACGCCTCGATTTTGAAATTTTAGGCCATTTTAGGCCAATTTCGAATTTGATGTTTTTGTCAAAGCTTATAGAAAAGGCGGTGGCGATGCAATTAATTGACTATGTTATGGAGAACATTTTAGATGAGGTCTTTCAATCAGCATATAATTCAATCTGGTTAGGGTGAACAATGATATTCTCTTGGCTCTGGACAATCATCAAGCAGTCATATTGCTACTCTTAGATTTATCGGCTGCTTTTGATACAGTTGACCACAACATTTTATTGGATAGGCTAGCTTCTCGTTTCGGTATATGTGGTTTGGCCCTCTCTTGGTTCAAATCATATCTGAGCAATAGGTTTCACTGTTTGTTAACATAAGGGGAGAGAGGTCTTCATGCCGGCCGTTGCCCTATGGAGTGCCTCAGGGTTCTGTTTTAGGCCCGATATTGTATCTGTTATACACTTCGCCACTTGGGGACATCGTGAGAAAGTATAACATGGGTTTTCATTTTTATGCTGACGATACCCAGTTGTACTTGTCTTTCGATTCACAAAGTGGCGAAGGGCGGGTATTAGCAGCGGCCCAAATTGAGGCTTGTGCTGGTGAGATAGATGGTTGGATGAAGGCAAACAAGCTTAAGTTAAACAGTGACAAGTCCGAGTTATTAGTTATTAGCTCTAAGTATCGTCCTCGCCCTACTTTAGATTCTGTTAGTATTAGGGATTACTCTGTTCAGCCATCAATTTCAGCAAGGAATTTAGGTGTAATCATGGACAATAGCTTATCTATGGAACAACATGTTAGCTCTATATGTAAGTCTGCTTTCGTTCACATAAGAAGAATTCCAAAAATAAGAGATTATTTATCGGAAGATTCAACGGCAGGTAAGTTAGATAATGGCAATGCACTTTTATATGGCCTCCCTAAGTATCTTATTCAGAGGTTGCAGTCAGTACAGAATTGTGCTGCCCAGCTTGTTACACGTGACTCTAAATTTGCACATGTTACGCCAGTACTGAGGGAATTATTTTTAAAATATTATTATTAGTTTTAAATCTCTTAATAATTTAGCACCTTTATATATTAGCAATTTATTACATCACTATAGTCCAGGTCGTAGTCTTCGCTCAGCAAATCAATGTCTCCTTGTCGTCCCTGGGTCTAATCAAAAGACTTATGGTGACAGGGCATTCTCAGTGATAGCCCCTAAGCGATGGAATGCCCTGCCCATTGACATAAGGAGAAGCAGTTCTCTTTTAATTTTTAAAACGCGCCTAAAAACTCAATTCTAAAAATAATCAGTATACTAATCTATAATAATAATAATCTATAAAAATGTTTGTTTAAAAAGATGTTTTAAATTGTAGCATTGAAAAGCGCCATAGAGCAGTTAATGTATATGGCGCTATATAAATCTATTATTAGTATTATTATTATTAGTAGTAGTAGTAGTATTATTATTCGCATTTTCAGCCAGCTTTTGTTGGCCACGTCCGCCAATTTCTGGTTCACCGGTTCGGCTGTTCGCTCATTCGTGTCGAGCGATTAAGCAAGCTCATCCAACAGCGATTCGTGAATGGATGGCTGGTCTTCAGGCTCTCCTGGCTTGCTTTCGTTATTGCTGGAGTTTAGGAGATTCGCATTCGAATCAGTGTTGACAGTCTTTGTGGCTTTTTTGGCAGGTTCTGCCTCGTTGTGGCCGCCATTACCACGTTTGAGAGCTTTGAGCGATTCGCTCTCATCTCGCACATTTTGGCGTTCATTGTTGTCAATAACTGGCGAAGATGCGTATTTCCATCGGCCTGCTCGAATCCGGAGGCAAAAACTGCCTGCTTGCTTTCGCGCGCGCTATGTCACGTGACTTCGTAGCGACTTTGACCAATGGCGAAGTAGAATCACGTGGTTTGGTCTCTTTTAGGGTAACCACGATCTGCAATAAAATTTTAGATTGCTATCGTTAAGGCTCTATCACCATAGGTGGCGCGGGACCATAAAGTGGGGGACGGGGGTGGGGGGGGGGGGGGGGGGGGCTTACTTATTGTAAGGATGTATGGGAAGAGCGAAAGCAAAATACAGTAAATGTTTGAAAATTTGACGAAAAATGGGGGGCTCGAGCACCCCCTGTAATTTCTTTCTTGTTCTGTAATTTCTTTTCTCTTGTATCGTTTTTCGGCTAAAATATATTTATTTTTTCATTTTATTTAATGCCTTTTTGCGTTTTTATATACGTAATGTTGTAGGACCACTAGTATTTTTTGTTTTATTAACTTTGTTTGAAAATGCCATATAATAAACAACTAAACATGTTATATCCGCCTCTTTTTCTGTTAGTAGTATAAATCTTCCCGTTTAAAAACCTGATCGAACTTTTTGACAGCATGGATTTTATAGTTTTGCTCCCGACCTTTTACAACAATAAATGTTGTTTCCGTGTTTTTTTGTTATTATTTTTATTTATTTTTACATAACATCATCCTGTTCTGGCGAGTACATTATCCATCCTGCTTACTCATTAGCATTAAGTCACACATGCGAACGTAGACTTCAAGCGCCACTACTGGGCAAACTGAGTTGGGTCTCTATACCTTTTCAGTGGAAACATGTTAGACGACCCATCCCGCATCGACTTTGTAAGCATGTGATTGAACAGCACTATGTCCTTGTTAGCAGAGAACAAAATTTCCATGGTTTTCGTTCGACCCAAGTCCCCTGCCCGATCACCCGCGAAAAATAATCTTAATGAAGGCTTGGTCCCGCGCATGTATATACAACTGGGTCGAAGTATTCAACGTGCGCTGTAAATGTTTGGTGATTTCTTTAGATATTACGATAACGTCTTTTATGAAAACCGGTTCTGCCTGGGGGGGGGGGGGGGGGGGGGGGGGGGGGGGGGGGGGGGGGGGGTTGTCCTCGCTTGTAACTGTTCCTCCCTGACCGACGTGAGTTAGCGCTTGACTTTGATAGACGTGGCTGGGTTTCCATTTCCTGGGAGCGTGGCGTCATCCAAAGTTCTCCCCACCCGACAAAAATAGACCTCAGCTTACCGATCTAAGAATCGACTGTGCTAAAGGCCAGTCTCCTGGGGCAAGAACACGTAGCAGCCATCTTTGTGAACCACCGTCTTGCCAAAAGTATCCTTACAAATAATGAAGTTAACCGCATCGTCCGGAGTAGCCGAAGTAATATCTCTAGGAGGCGTGGACTTGCACAAAAAAGCTGATAATTCTTTCTCAAAGGAATAATTTTTTTTTTCAGTAAGGAGTGGAATTAGCACGCCTATCTAACAAATCCTTTCTTTCCTTTATTTCCTCCCAGTTAATAGCTGCTTTAAGCTGAGAACTATGTACATTCCGTAGTTGGCGTTTGTAACCTCAACTTTGCCAAAAACAAAAATCTTTGTCATTAGGGTAGGCGTAACTTGGACAAGAGACTGCTGGTACAATAGCTCAGTGTTAAACGGCTTTCCTGGCTGAAATCCATGCTTCGATGGAAACAAAACTGCATGAGTACTGCCTTTACGAGCCAACAAGAAATTACTCTTGGACATAGCATTAATCATGAGCCACCATGTGGGAAGAGGGGAAGGCCTCGGGACCACTATGGTAACAGTCGCCCTCTGAGCCCGTATAAATATCTTACAATAAGAGAAATGGCGGGAAAACATATGCATTATTAAGTTCGCCATCACAAGACGTCAGATCCTGGTTGAATACATTAACCCCCGCAGCCAAAGGTGTAGGAAATAGAGGTGTAGGCGTAGAGGTGTGCCATTCCTACACGGTTGAGCGTTTGAGTCAAGCGCCATCAAGGAAGTCTAGATTGTGACCTTCGAGGCCACCAACATCAGTTGAACCACAGGCAGCCCAAGCTTACAATCTGTGTATAAAGAATATGTGGGAACTGTAGAATGAATTTTATATCGTTAACATGAGAAAGTAAAGATTTATATCACATACCTTCATTTGAGTCTTTCTTCCTTCCCTTTATGCCATGCACTTTGGACTGAAATAGTGACATTTTAACATCTGCTCCCGGGGTCTATAAAGATTTGGAAGGCTTGCAACTCAGACCCCATTTTGAAAAATACCACGTTACAAACACGCTACCAGCTGTATTCGAGGCCTCGAAATTCCACGTAAATTTCTGCATTTGACCTCGGAAACATTAAAGTAAGATGATGTATCTTTCTTACGCACCGAGCCATGACTTTCGAGTTTGCTTTTTTCGCGTTCTAAAACGACGCGAGAAAGAACCCTTTTGACAAATAAAAATATTCTTAATACCCAGACTCTCTGCCAGGGGCTTGGTTACAGACATTTTACTGCCGTCCTGCTTTTTTCCTGCTTCTAGCGTTATCTGTTCTCTTTATCTTATCGATGGATGTCCACAAAAATCCGGGTCCAACTGGCGCCAACACTGTGGACACGCAGAGACCTTTCCCGTTCACGCCTTTGTTCAACAAGACCAAGCGCATTCAATTAAAACTTATACGCTTTCAACATCACCTCCAAAACTACACGACATTTCTGGAACAGAAGTTCATCCCGCCATCACTGCTTCCTCGACGACCGCCGATCAGATCACGTAACCGGAACTTCCATGTGAGATGGTTCCACATTTCTAGAATAGCCGCCACTAACACTTAAAAGTACTGTCCTCCGATACCGAAACAAGATAAAGACTTTATCGCAAGAACTAGTAAACAATCTTCGAATACTTAAAGCCGCATGTTCACAAGACGCTTTTTTATTTTATAGACTAAGCTCCATGTCCGAATCTTTGAAGTCTCTTCTCGATAACCGCCGTGCTAATAAGTATGCTCGCCGTAATCTCGTCTTTAACCTACCAGCACTACTGATCATCGTACAGATGAAAATGCACACCCGCTCCTCCACCGCCGCAACCGCTAACACCATCACCTTCACGCCACAGGCGCCGCAGAAATCGTAGACGCAACAGAAACAGCGACTCTATTTTACCTCTTGACAGTGACTCCGTTATCATCTTTCTCAAACTTCCAGTGACTTATATGCCCTGTGTTTCTTCATTTAGGTTTGAAACTGTCGACAAGAGGAAGGAATCAAAGCCGTTCAAAAGAAAGGAAAGGTACAATGAAGGAAGAGAAAACAAATTAGCATGGGCCGATCGCGTATTTGTAGGACCTGAATAAGAAGCTTCTGGTCGAACAAAGGATATAAATCGTAGACAATCGAAGTCATGGAGAACAATATAAAGTGGAAAAGCATTATTTGGCATACGCCGGATGTCGGCATGAGCTAAAAGTTTGGCTCTTGTGGTCAAACAAAAATGTAAAGTAGAAAAGAAAAGCATAATTTGGCATACGCCGGACGTCGGCATGAGCTAAAAGTTTGGCTCTTGTGGTCAACAAAAATGTAAAGTAGAAAAGAAAAGCATAATTTGGCATACGCCGGATGTCGGCATGAGTTAAAAGTTTGGCTCTTGTGGTCAAACAAAAGTGTAAAGTAGAAAAGGAAAAACGTAATTTCGCATACGCCGGATGTCGGCACGAGCTACACGTTTAAGACTTGTATCAAACAAAAGCGGAAAGAAGGAATTGGGGCATGGGCAGATAATCAGCAGAGGTATTAGATAAGAAAGATTAACACACTTACGATGTACAGTAAAATTGTAGAAGTAACCGTAGGCGCGTCATCATGCAGTGATACTTTCGTTGACTGGGGGGTCCTCCTTTGTGCCTCGTCTCGGACTTAGTTCGGGCACCGGTCAATGAAAGGTTGGGTTCCATGTTTGTTCGCGATCGTGTTAGTGGCCCTTTACAGCTTAGGGCTACCTTGTTTTAAGGGGCCCAACCTTTCGTTGGCCGGACATCGGAGTAATTTACATGAACAACCCCAATCAAGTACATCATGGTTACGCTAAATTCAAGCAGTATAGTTATCTATTTTCACTGGTCCCATTGTGCTCATTTAAGTTATGGGAAGGAGACCTGGCTCCGCCCAAATGACGCTACCAAAGCCAGAACAACAACTCTCCCCATCGCAGCCCTACTCAAAGATTATTTCCCATTACTCAGAGATCCCTCTCTCCATTACTTTAGGCTCCTCCCATTACTCAAAAATCCGAAATCCGGCCAACGAAAAGGTTGGTTTCCTTGAAAATGTCAAGGCCCTACGAAGTAAATGACCCATAGATGGTCGCAAACAAACATGGAACCCTACCTTTCGTTGACCGGTGCCCGAACTAGGTCCGAGACGAGGCACAAAGGAGCCCCCCCCCCCCCCCCCCCCCCCCAGTCAACGAAGCATGGGTTGAATGGTGATGTGACACATCATAGAACATGACAATTAGCATACCAGCGGTATACTTCTGACCAGCTTATGTATCTGACCCATGGAGCTATGGCATACTATTTGCCCTGCCATTTGAAGAAAAGCTGCTTGTAACGGAACTCTCTCCGGGCGTGAATGGTGCTCTGCATTGCACTAAAACCGTTCCTAATGTCATGAGTAGTTCCATAAGTCCTTGGATCACCTCCTCTTCTGGAAGGCCAGTGGTTCAATAAGGTTCTGATCCCACCGCTGCCACCACGCCAGCAAGTAGGATAACAGAAGGCAGGTTTCATTCACCACAGTACTTTTAATCAACAATGGCGGTCATGGCGCCCGGACCGTGAACGCCAGTCTTTGGTCATGAGACCGCTGACCACAAGGTTGGCACAATCTAACCTAGCCATAATTACACTATATGGCGCTACTTCGATGAAACAACTAATCAACGATCAGTCATCCACCACCAACGTTAATCACACTTTTCACACAAAAAGCACCTGGACACCCCCATCCGACAGAGACAAATCCCTTGATACTTTTATATGCACCATTAACCTTACTTTACATAACGCTCCACGTAGAAGGACAAGAGACAATCTTACTGCCGCAGAAAGACCCGGGTGGGGGGGGGGGGGGACGGGGGGGGGGGGGGGGGGGGGGGTACTTGGCTTGATATAGGGTGGGTATGTGCCGCTGCGAATTTCAAATGCGGACCCCGTTCTAAAACGATTTTTGAAGAAAAGCTACCCCGTTCAATTTTTTTGCACCCAAAATGACCCCGTTCTAAAGAGAAATTATGATACCTGTAAATCAAAATTGTTGTTCTATACATGTTACGGGTTTTATCTGAACGTAGCAACACGAGTGGGAGCATTTGTTTTCCCTCGATCTTTAAACCGTCCACTGCATGGGATATTCTCAACTTTGATCATAATGTCTGACTAATAAGAGGGCGCCATTCTTTCCCTTACAGTGAAATATAGAGTATTCGTAGAAATGAATAATTTTGCTCAAAGCGTTGCTATGAAAAATCAGGGTTATCTTGAAAACCTTCAACCTTCAATTTATGACTAACTCGGCATTTTCCCAACGAAACGAAGCCTCACACAATTGTAACAATGTTTCCTTGAGATAATGTGCTATAACGAATTTCAATCCGGTACAGTTTAAACATATTATTCCACAAATTTTGATACGCACTTTGTCTTAAAAGTTCCACATGAATAGGCTCATTGCCATGTTGTTGCTCCATAATATTGCTTGATAAATTTGAAAACATTATTATGTTTGCCTGTAAAAAACATGTATCTAGCTGGAAATATAATCAGAAATCAACCTGCTTATTTGTGCTCGGGATTTGGGGTTTCTTTTGTAACATATACACTAAACATTCAAAATGCGCACTCCATTCAGATATTATAAATCCATTCAGATATGGACAATAAATTCAATTTGTAAAGAATTTTGCATTTAAAAAGTAATCTTGCTCAATAATTCTGAAGAATGAAAACAGCGTATGTGCTTAAACCTAAATTATAAAATAATGATAATAATAATAATAATAATAATAAGAATGATAATAATAACCAGCAAAGCTAACGTAGCAAAACTAGATTCGTTGTTATTTTCTATATAAAAAGTATAACAATTAATAAGGGATATTTAAAAGATTGTCTCCGAGGCGACGGCGATTAAATTAGTTTTTGAGTTGTTTATGTTATATACCACAAGACCTACCCGTCCCTCTACCATTTTCTACGCCCGTCATTCGTGGAAATTCAAAAGTGGCAGTTGATTTTCCCAAAGAACATGCCCAATGACTCAGAATAGAAAGTACATGGCCACGATAAAGACGGCAAGTTGTATTGTGTATCCAAGTTTTTTGAGGGGCGAATTTTGCCGCTGAGTCTAGAGGGGAAACCAGTTCTACAGAATCTGTGAAAATCACCCATATCCTGGTCTGGTTAAAAAACATAAATATCGCCGCATGGTTGCAAAGAAATCTGTGAAAAATAATACCCACAAATCTATTCCCTTTCCTGATGTGGCAAATGTACCTAACCCCACCCCAAACATAGGCTTCATAGTCTCGTCTTCTACGTCCGTCCACATGGGAATTCGCGGCAGTCGAACTTTACCAAAGAACAGACCCAATAAACTAAAAAACTAACTAGGAACTCCAAGTTCTTGCATCACATCTCCTTATGAAATACTTTTAAACAAAACATGTTCCAGACGTGAGAACCTTGTGATTCCCATTTTTTTCTCTGTTCCATGAAAACTGAAAAGAAGAGAGGAAAGAAAAAGCCTGAAAAGAAGCTTTTTCGTGTCAATACCTAAATGGTCGTTCATCTTCCTACGGCAGGGGGCGACTAGAGAAAGACTACGGGTTTATTAAGTTGGGAACCCCAAGCCCTTCAAATCGGATAACGCTTGCAGCCTATGAGATAACAACTACAGAATGTGGGATAGAGGGGATGGGAATGTAGCACTCCAATTCAGCAGGTCATGATAGAAACTATAGGTATAATCACGCTAGCTACCGTTAGAGGGGCTGCCCGCCTCTCTGAGGGGCTGTCTGCCCCAATAACTGTGTCCCGCATACTTGGAAGGCCCAAAGTCCAAGTCAAAAAACACCTTTCAGGTTGAGAGGGGTTGGGGTGGAGAATAGATACCCAGTAGACAAGTGGATCTTAGGAGAATTGGCGAGTTGCATGCCATCTCCCCCAATCGAAGAAAGGCTAAGGCTGTCACACCAGGAGGGAATCGTGGATTTACTGGTTGTAGGAAATGGCTGATTGTTTTTTCTTTGCGAAATCCAGGGGAGAGGGGTTTATCTAAACCCTGGAATTTCCAGGGAGTTTAGAATCGAAGAATCGAAGACTCCTGGTAGGGGTCTGTGTCGAAAAGGTTGGTGCTTAGGTAATCTCGAAATTCAAAAGGAGGTGTTGTTCAAATTCTAGGGGACGGGGTGTTCAGGGCCCCTGAAAATTGATATTGAAGCACACGTTGGTGGCTTGCATGGTACACATGTTTAACTGCAAGAATCATGTCTTAACTACAAATTCCAAAACTATCGCCATCTATACCAAATGGGGTTTCATCTCCAACTACTTTCAGGCTATATTCGCTATGTAATGCTTTCTTGTGTACATTGCTCACCAGCTCACAGATACTACACAGCATGTACACAGTGATGTAAGAACTAAACCAATAACTCTTTTTAAACTCTTATCTTGAAAAATGGCCTCTTAGTACAACCACCAGGGGCGTAGTACCAATACACTAAGTACGCAACTGCGTACGATAACATTTTCACTTTGTTATACTACTCTCTTGCTACGCCCTGACGACCAAGATCCAGAAAAACGTGTGTGCACTACAAAACGCCATAGCATTGTGGACAGGGCTGTATTCTGTATCTTCTATCTTTGGTTGGAGACAAGCCAATTCAACAATCGACATGGCTGACTCAACAAATAATGATGAATGAAGTTGAATCAGATCAGTGTTGAAACGGTTTTGCCCCAGCCTTATCACCTTCTTGTTGGCTTCCATGGTGATCGTCTTGAATTCTTTTCCGAAGCCATAAAGAGGAAAATAAGGCATTCTAGCTCCATTTAGAGAATTGAATTGTTAGTGCGGATTTTAAAGATTTCGAAATGGCGAAATAGGAACGTCGAGGGGTTTTCTGAGAACACAAAATTTGAGATAAAATTATACTAGCAGCTGTTCGCACATGATACTGTTGACTGTGCTGTGCTTAGTTTACCAGGCCAACATCAGTAGCTAGTAGTATAGTAGGGGCCGAATTACCCTTTTTTTGTGGTGAATACTAATTTTGTGGTGGAGGTCAAAGGTCACGTCAGGAATGTTGTGGTGGAGGTCAAAGGTCACGTCTGGAATGTTGAGGCGGAGGTCAGGAATCTGAAGAATGTAGGGTATCAGGTTACCTGTAGTATGGGGGTACCCTCCCCCTCTCTTTCTTTTTTTTTCAAACACTGAGACCCCCCTCCCCCCCTTTTTTTCAAGTAAGGGAGATACCCTCCCCCTACCTACAGTTATGTGGCGCTAGGGGTATCAGGTTACCTATAGTTATGTGGATATACACCACTGGGGGTATCAGGTTACCTGTAGTATGGGGTACCCTCCCCCTCCCCCTTTTTTTCAAGTAAGGGAGATACCCTCCCCCCTCCCCTACCTACAGTTATGTGGCGCTAGGGGTATCAGGTTACCTATAGTTATGTGGATCTACACTAGCATCTGGCTCGGGCGGATCTGCGGATCTGCCCTAGGTACACATGATCGACCAAAAGTATGACGTCCATAGTGAGCAATCGAGCGACATTTTCATGTCACGTGACACGGTCTGGCGCGCTTGATTTGAATGAGCGGCCTTGCCGACTGGTGTAAAATACAAAGGAATTTGTTCAAAACCCCGCTAAGCCCGAAATTAATCATTCGATTGTAACTCTTATGTAGCACTTGGAAAACAACGGCCCCCTGGAAATAGTAGATGAAATACCAAAGATTAATCTTCGCTTTTGCTGGCAAAATTGTGCGAGTTTTTAAGGGATAAAATCTAAGTTGAAGTTAGCTTACTTTTGGCCTCAAAACATAAACTTTGTAGTGACTAGCAATTCAGTGCTTTATTTCGGGCGAATCATTTCACTTAGAAACAAACGGCCCCTTGGATATTGTTTTCGCATATCGAATCTATAACTCCTCCATTTTTCATGTAAAATGATGGAGTTTTCGAGGGATAAAATTTACGAAGAAGTTTCGCACCTTATCACTCACTGAAAACTTAGAATATTAATTAGGATTTGGTTCTCCCGCGAAGGAAAGAATGAATTCATAACTCCGCCTCCTTGAATTCACAAGACGAGTCCTTAGAAGAGCTGTGTTCGCACTAGCGCCCGTAAGTTGGGACTGAGTATACTTTAGGTCTACTTTCAGTGCGGGAAACAAAGAAACTCTAATTACGACTTCGGATTTTCGCGTACTTGAGTCTGACTTGGGAACTAGTGCGAACACAACACGGCTAAATATCAACAAAGAAGACGACGCGTGACAACCAAACCGCGAAGTAAGCAACAAAACAGTCAGTGAAATGCTATGAATAAAGTCGCTTCTATAAGGTTAACACAAGATCAAAAGTCATTTTAAAAGGGGTTTCTTTTTGAACCCGAATTCGAAAATGGTTGGCACTCGGAATTGGAGCCAAATTCATACGGGCCTACGTCTCTACGTGAAACTACGCATTGTACTTTTTGCCTAAAATGTCAGTAGCGAAGTTTACGTGCTTTAATTATTATAACTTTAAACTCAAACATCATTCAAACATTTATAGGGGGCTAAATGCCGATCTACTGCGCTTTTGCCTTCAACAGTTTGAGATATAAAAGGCTACTTTTGAGCTTTATTTATTTTCTGCCAGGAAAGTGTAACTCGTTGCCGTATTCAAAGATGAGATCAAATTCTTTCGCGAGTAGCTCTACTTCGAAACCTTTTGTTATTTCTAAAGAATTTTGTAAAAATCTCAGGCTTTTGTTTACTATTTAACTCAGATAGTTTGATTGACAGCCAAGTTGAGCAGATTTTTAACCAATCACTGAAGCCTGAAGCTAATCAGCGGTGGGCGCACTCAGCCGTGAGCGCAATGTTTTGGTTTTCGCGCCTGAGGGATTTTGACGCTAGAACAATAGGCATTTTCCTCATGCGTAGGTATATCTAGGTCGGAAGTGACATCACAAGTGAAAACAATAGGCTGCCTAGACTTGCCCGCTCATCAGATGGACTTGCCCAGACATGCTCTAACTGGAGATTAGGATGAATATTTTCTAAGAGGGTCCAGGTTTAACTTTGATTAGTCAAATAATATGTTTAATTAATTATCACAGGTTTTATAAGATAATTAGAAATAAAGAAAAACTATAATATTAGTAAATAGTTAATACTATATTATAGGAATCACACAACTCTTCCTTAGGTGGATACTTTATTTATTAGGAATACAAACAGCGGGCGTGACGGGCGCTGTAGCGGTCGTTGACGGGCACTGTAGCGGGCGTTGACAGGCGTTGACAGGCGTCCTTGCGGGCGCTACGGGCGTTGTAGCGGGCGTTGACGGGCGTTGTAGCGGGCGTTGTTGCGGGCGTTACTCCATTCAGAACCCCAACAGAACCTAATTAGATCAATTAGTATTCTGTATCAGACACCTAGCCATGTGGTATCGGGGGTTACAAGTAGTGTCACCTGATCCGAATCCAGTGCAGAGATTGGATGAGCATCCTATGAATAATGGATGAATATTATAACTTTAATAATGCATCTGATTTTGTGAAAGCTCTAACCTAAAAGAACCTGTGGAAGTTTGCAGTATTTATAAATGCTTTTAAGATCATCCTTACTAATAAAATTCCATGAATTTCTACTGTGAAAATTTCTAAAGAAAGTGATGGAAGCAAAGTAATAAAATTTCAACATACTCTAGTAGGAGAGTAAATATGGGAAACACTTTAAATATATAGAGAAAATAGCAACAAAAAGTCTGCCTCATAGATAGATAGCTTTATTTCAAAATCATATGGCAGCCCTCTAAGGCTGAATTGCATGACGTTACAAGATATTAATAATACAATTAAAAATTTTAAAATATATATCTATTCTTAAAAATTACAAAACTATAAATATTATAAAAAGTATAATTATAAATATATGTTTTCTATATACTACTAACGCCTACACATAGATGGCAGAAATGTGCAAGAGAAACGCTTGGTACGCATGACTGGATTTGCAAACTTGCGTTGTTTTCTGAGGTTGTAAGAACCCGTACCAAAATGAACTCTATTTAAAAACTATTTTAAGACTATTTAAATTGCTATTTTGTTTCTATTTAAAATATCTATTTTAATGCTATCAAAATTTGTTTTTTCACTATTTTATCGTTGAAGGCGTACATATGACATCGAACTATTTTAACAATGGTTGTAAAGTATTTTAAATCTATTTTAAAGGTGGTTGGAACGTATTTTAAATTTATTTTTCTCTCTATTAGAAAATTATATAAAATAGGGTTTAAATAGCGTTTCAAAATCATTTTAAATAGTCTTAAAATATAATAAAAGTAGTGTACAATGGCTACCACACCAGAGAGAAGTTGAATTTAAAATACTTTTCAAATAATTTAAAATATCTTTAAAATAGCACACTATCTAGAGTTAGATATTAAAATAAATATTTGTCAAGTTAAAAATTATCTAAACACACGTGGATTACAGAAGAATCACTGAAATACGACTAAACTTTAACCCAAACTACCATTTCTTGGCTTTTAGAGATCAAAGCAGACCCCCAAAACACACTACCGAATGATACCACACTCCACCAGGGATTCAATGGTGTTTCTCTCTGACTTTCGTTCAGTACTTTACCCACTAGTAAAGAGGTTAACTATTGCACAGTATTCTCTTACAGTATCGAGTAAAAAAAACAAAATCGTCTGTATGCGACGGGTTATTTTGACGATGAAAGTTATCAGCAATCATTCAGCCTGATAATGATGCCTTGTAGGCCAACTTATAGTACTCTCCTATGAAATTTTGAAGGAATCAAACGAACTCATGTTATAAGTTGGATTTCATGTCACGATCAAACTTGGAACATACCTTAACTGGTTGAAGAAGGTGTTATTCCTTAATTGCAGCTATGAGAATTATCCAAGTAACTTTCCTGGAGTCAATAATGGCCCATTTAAATTTACAAACGCCATTTTATGCAGTAAAAGCAAATCTACTTTGCAAGGCCTCTCCAACATGTCCAACGGATTTTGGTGTTACTGGTATGGCTTCTCCGCTCAGCATGATCCCTTCAAAAATTAACGGCCAGCTGGACACAGGCCCCGCTCGGTCAAACGATCTATTTTAGAACTATTTTAACATCTATTAAAGAGATCTATTTTAAAACTATTTTCAAAACGAATTCGCAAAATAGATATAAAATATGCGAAAAGGGTTTTTTTCAAACTTCTACTGTTAAATTATTCCCAAATAGAAGAAAAATAGCAGAGCATGACATCAGTCGAACCTTGAATAATCTATTTTATCTATTCTGTTCAGAAATTTTAGTTTGAATTTTAAGATCAGCTTACAAAATAGGGAAAAAATCAGTAAAATAGGTATAAAATATTTAAAATAGATTAAAAATCAGAAATCGAAGTTCCTCTCCTATTTGAAAACCATCTGTAATAGTAGAAAAATAGCACAAAATAGTTTTAAAATAGTTCTTCAGATACTTAAATAGTGAAAAAATAGTTTCAAAATAGTGAAAAAATAGGGTTGTTTTGGTACGGGAACAACTGTTCTTGGGAGGAAGGAAGTGATAAAGTTTATGATCAGGATTAGATACAATGGATTCAAAAAAGGGTGTACATTGATCCCTCTGTGCCCTCCTTGACAAATTTATGGCTATGCCCCTGCATAGCTGGTGGTTTTTTAGTGTTTTCATAGACAATTTCGTCGGCGAGTGCAAAGAATGTTTACAATTTTTTTTGTCTTGAGGCCTAGAATTACCCAATTTCCTTTATCAGAATAATTCGAACTCAGTATGTACTTCGTAAAACAGATTTCTCCCAATTAACTTATCATTCTACTCTCAAATCCAATCAGCTGCTGATCATTTCCAAAATCCTCAAAATTGGGTTGTCAAAACCCAGGAGTGAACCAGGGTCCTTTGAAAAGAGCACCAATTTCGTAGATTTAGGAAATGGTCATGAGACATAATGAGTTCTAATTATTCTGATTGTTGTATTTTTGACATGTATCACTTGAACTCCTGGGTCAGACTGGTCAAATCGAGCTTACAATTACAATGTATGTTGGTCCCCTATGGCTAAGAAAAGTTTCAGGGGTAGGAGTTTGATATTTTCACAAAGTCTGAACCAGTTCCGGTGGGTACTCTCAAACTTTGAAAGCTGCTCATCCCAACAAGATTGTAAAAATCCCATTTCAAGTCACTTTGTATAATAGGTCCATGAAGCCTACCATGAAGCCTAATAAACCTGGGCTAGTATTTGGTGGATTCAGGAAGTTCAGGGGGGGGGGGGGGGGCTGAGATGTCCACATTATTCAGCATTAAGGAGAAACTTGCTTGATGTTAGACACTAAAGACGTAAAGCCAAAATCCAGTCTCGCTGTTTTCCATTTAATTATCAATCCAACTAATTCATCTACCCAATATGATATCGCGAAATATGTAACTGGCTGCATGAAATCTCGATTGCAAATTAACCTTCATGTCTCTCAACTTCTATCATTTATTACTATCAAACCAATGTACTTCTTGTATAAGGTGCTAATAAATAAATAAATAATGAATGAATGAATGAATAGTGAAAATACTGGGACCAAAAATTGGAATTTCCATCAGCAAATACAGTAAATATATGGCAACACCAAAAAATCCTTTGCTCCTCCCGCACCTCCCCTTGGTAACCAGCCCAGCCCCTACTTGTATGTACTACTCAACATTTACAGTGTCTGGTATTTAACAAAACATGAAACCAGGGACTTCTAACAGGTGACAAAAACTCCAGTAAGAATTAAATTAGAACCATTCTTAGTCTTGGAAAGGCTTCCACAGGAAAAAATTTCCCCAAACCCATGCAGGTTACCATATATAATGGGTAAAATAGTCACAGACTATGTTGCAGTCTTTAGATTTAAAAACAATTGTGGACTAATTATATTAAAACTATGTTTATTACAAGCGATTAAACCTCAAAAATTGTTGTCATCCAAAGTCTCTATCATGGATATTTTTTTTTTTTACTCATGAGTGGTGTGTTTGGGCATATTCTCCCTGATAGAAACCACATGCAAAAAGACTGCCTCTGAGAAATACTTTGGTGTGAAGTATGAATTTGAAGTGCATTTCTAAATATTTCTTTCAGTCAAAAAATAAAATTGAATCTTCGACGGCAGATATGCAAGTAGGTGTGACCTTTGCCCTTTGCTATAATTTCACAATGTAAGCTTAAATATCTAAAACATAAAACACTACCAGCCCGGGGGGGGGGGGGGGGGGGGGGGTGGAGGACTACCATATTTTTGGTCGGGATGATCGTCGGAAATTTTCAGTTTCACCCCTAAAAGATACCAAACATGGCGGGCCATAGCGTGGCTCAAAAAAAACATTACCCTAAAAGATGAGGTCTTATGTGCCAAGTAGGCGCGAAGGACACAGGTAACAGGGGGAAAAAACCCATGAAGACATTTCCGTGTTTGTTTCTAATTCATCGTCTTCTCATCGAAAAATCTCTCTTTCTTACACGGTTTTTAGAAGCACCATCATGAGAAAAGCAATTTGGACACAGTCGGCCCTAAAAGATACCAATCTGCCTAAAATTTATTGAAGATCAAGATCACCCCTAAAAGAGACCAAACCAACGTGGAATTCCCAGGGGTCAATTCTAGGTCCTCTCTCTTCATCCTCTATATAAATGATCTGCCTGAATGTTTAAAAATTCAACATCACGCATGATGATACAAGTCTAACGATATCGGGTGTTTCTATGGAGGAAGTGGAGAGTGCCATGAACGATGACCTCGATAGGGTTAAGAGTTGGTCTTAATGTAGACTTAGTCTTAATGTTGCTAAAACTGAATTTCTGTTAATAGGATCTAGTTATAAGCTAATCAACTTAGATAAACAACCATCCATAAAAATAGAAGCTAGCAACATTAAGCAAGTATCCCATAGTAAGATGCTGGGCGTGACAATTGATAACCACTTGTCTTGGGCCAACCACATCGATGAAATCGCAAAAAAGGTGTCCAGTGGGATAGGTGTGCTAAGAAGGGTTAAGGACTTTGTTGATAGAGAAACATTAATCTCTATATACAATGCCCTTATTTGGCCACATTTCGGGTATTGCAGTGAAGTTTGGGATACCCTCGGACAGGGCCTTTCCAAAAGATTGCAAATTTTGCAAAACAAAGCGGCCCGAATTATATTAAATTGGAGCAATGACTCCCCCACCTAGAGGCACTACGGCTTTAGGGATACATTAGAAACACAAAGAGCAAAAACCAAGTCAAAGACAATGTTTAAAGTATTAAAGGGCCAAGCCCCAACATGCTTAACAGAGCATTTTAAATTTAAAATGAGGTTACGGATATAAATCTTAGAGGTTCCACTTCATCACTGCAATTACCCCTCCCTAAAACTGAATTTATGAAACGATCTTTTGCTTATAGTGGGGCCAAGATATGGAACGATTTGCCCCTGCAACGAGGGAATGCAAATCTGTAAATGCCTTTTCTAAGAAAGTAGCCACTCACAAATACCTATTTTAATTATAAATTTTAAGTGTTTTATATTTTTGTAAATAATGTACATAGCCAACGCCCTTTATGGAAAAACAGCTAATGAAGTTGTTAAAGTTGAGCGTTGTTAAATAAAGTTATACTACTACTACTGCCTCATTCGTGAGCATTTCCCGATCCTCTACAGTTCAGAAACGGCCAAATCTCGCACGGGTCCCACATTGGATTTCACAAAAAACCTATTCCATTTCAACTTGAAAATCCAAACCTCAAGGTTATCGACCCGCAATCCATAAAATCAACAGCACGGCTTTTTCCAGCAAACAAAGTCCTGAAAAGTCCATTCCCGAAACGTCGGCAAGACAGCCAAGTTCCCCCATTTAGTCTCTTCTACAACCTTGTCCTTTGCCTTTAACTTTAGTATCCACATACCGATATCTGTAAATACTGATATAAGCTGACGTTTTGAATCCATTTCTGTGATAAAATGTCAATAATTAACAACTATCCCCAAAGGGGAGGTGAATAGCGGTGGATATTTATATATCCACCGCTAGGCACCGACAATGAGGGGGATAGTTGTTTTAGTATATACCAAATCAGTAGAATAAAATACGGTGGATTAAGGTTCAAAACGCAATATCGCGCGCGAAACGAGCCGCCATTTTGAGAGTTTTCTCAAAACAGTAAATAGTGCTGGATATCTACTATTCAAATCGGCCGAAAACATTCCACGGGCACTGAGAAGCACGGAAATCACTAAAATGTGAGCTATGCTCACCTAGAACACAATAAAAGAGCGAACAATCCTATTGCTCACTCTCTTCTCGCATTTTGCGAGTGCTGGCCGGATTTGCTGGTGTTTTGTTCCTGTGACATGGCTCAAGATCCCGTCCGCCCCGACACCCGTTGTATCCCCAAACACCTGTTCTTGGTTCCTGCTGTACCAACTGCCTCAGCTCAGCTCCAGCCGTTCCTCCAGCTCCTGTGTTCCAGCGCTGGCTCAAGTCAACCAGCCACTTAGAGCAGACCACACGTAGACAAAAAGCCCTTGTAAATGTGGAATTGGTCAGTTTCAAAGGGAAAAAGGTGACACTTTTTCCCAGCCGGAAAAGCTTGCAAAAAAACTAGAAAAATGTAGGGCTTTTTCTTGTTTACGATCAATCTTGAAATTAAGTAAAAAGTGGACTTTTTTTTTGGAAAAAGGTGGACTTTTTCCGAGAATTTTTTTGGAAAGAGAAAATCCGAATAAGGTCAGGTATTTCATGGATTTCAAAAGTGACAAATATTGAAGGGAAAGGTGCTATTTTTTGGAATCATAAGTGAAAGTCAAGTGCAAAGTAGAATTGCCGGTTTGTGCCACGGATTGTCATCTAGAGTTCTTTCTTCTTTTATTCGCTACTGCGTAATGAAAAAAGGTTGAGTAATATTAGGTTTCTACAGTTCCGCTGGAGATAGGAAAAGCTGAAGCAAAATCTTTCCCTTTTAAAGTGATAGAACCTTAGGAGAAACGAGAGAAATTTGATCACTTCAATCCGTGGCACAAACCGGCAGTTCTACTTTCCACTTGACTTTCACTTCTGATTCTAGAAAATAGCATCTTTTCCTACTTTCCATATTTGTCACTTCTGAAATCCATGAAAATACCCGACCTTATTCGGGATTTCTCTTTCAAACAAATTCTCGGAAAAGTCCACCTTTTTCCAAAAATAAGTCCACTTTTTACTTAATTTCAAGATTGATCAAAAACAAGAAAAAATCCTACATTTTTCTAGTTTTGTGCAAGCTTTTCCGGCGGGGAAAAGTGCCACCTTTTTTCCCTTCGAAACTGACCCATTCCGCATTTACAAGGGCTTTTAGTCTTCGATGAAAAAATAAGACTGTTAAGTTTTGAGTTTCTATATTGAATATTGGCCCACCTAGCTAGTCAGTACCCCGGACCATGGGTACAGTCTATTGACACTAGCTTGTATGATGTATCGATTGCGTCGCACCGCGTGAAAATGTAGCTAAATCTCTCTTGCCAAATACACGACATACACCAAGTTCAATTCATATAAAGTGACTTTGTGACTATGTACTTGTTCCCATTTGCTATTAAGAGATCAACCGCCAAGTTTGGAAGGTTGATGTTGAGATATTTGTTTATTTCTGTTTGATGACGTAAACGATGACACCACATAAACGTGACCATGTAGTTGCCTCCCCTTGCTACTCGACGACTCATCCCCCGAAGAAAAAAGCCCTTGTAAATGCGGAATTGGTCAGTTTCGATGGGGAAAAGGTGACACTTTTTCCCAGCCGGAAAAGTATGCAAAAACTAGAAAATTGTAATTTTTTTTTCTTGTTTTGATCAACCTTGAAATTAAGTAAAAAGTGGCTTTTTTTTGGAAAAAGGTGGACCTTTTCCGAGAATTTGTTTGAAAGAGAAAATCCGAATAAGGTCAGGTATTTTCATGGATTTCAGAAGTGACAAATATGGAAAGTAGGAAAAGGTACTATTTTCTGGAATCAGAAGTGATAGTCAAGTGGAAGGTAGAATTGCCGGTTTGTGCCACGGATTCACTTCCCACTTCTTTCTAGAAACAAGAGAAAACTAACAAGTTTTAGAAAAAAGTAGGACATTTTTCTTAAGTCTTTGACAAAGTTTGATTTGCAAATAACTGCACATTAAGTATTTTTACGATCGACAGGAAAAAGGAAATAAGAAATTTCTCGAGTTTTTCCTATTTTAAGTTTCCTTATTCGCCCGAAAAGTGGAAAGTAGAATTGCCGGAATTGTCACGGATTCTAGAGCTAGTCTGTTTTAGCTCTTGCAGTAGCTCTAGCTCTTTACGAGAGTGAATCATTAAGCAAAGTGAAAGTTCTTCTTGGCAGTCAAAGCTCAATTGAATCCCAACTGCCTCGCACTGATAAACAATCCGTGATCAAAACTGGCAATTCTGCTTTCGGCTTCTTTGCCCTTTCGATTTCCGATTTTCACCTGTTTACTTGAATTTCTAGTGTTTTTGTTATCTGAAATCGGAAATATCTGGGACTTATTTTAAGGAAGAGATTTTCAGAAAAAAGGGATATTTTTTGGGAAAAAAATCCGTGACCAAAACTGGCAATTCTTCTTTCGGATTTTTTGCCCTTTCAATTTCCGATCTTCGCCTGTTTATAGTGAATTTCTAGTGTTTTAGTTATCTGAAATCGGAAATATCTGGGACTTATTTTAAGGAAGAGCTTTTCAGAAAAAAGGGATAGTTTTTGGAAAAAAAAGGCAGACTTTTTCAGGTTTTCCGAAAATCGGAAAAAAGTGCCACTTTTTTCAGGTTTTTTTCAAATAGCTATCTTCAAAATTTCATTTTTTCGATTTCCGAGATTCAGAAAATTACCACTACTTTTTCAGATTTTTTTCCAAGAAAATTTTAGAAAAAAGTTCAAGCTTTTTTCTTAAACGTGCAATCATTTTTGCCTATTTTTCTGATTCCTCCGCAAATAGAAACTGATATGTCGTGGCAGTTGCGTGACATTCTATTCCAAGGTCACCTCAGCTTCTCGGTCGGGAGACATGGCCGTAGTCTATAATGCAAGGTTAATCCGAACAAAGCGAGCTTATGCTGATCCTCTTTCATTTTCTCTTCGAGCCTCTTCAGAAACAAAGCGGTAGCAAGCCAAACACCTCATCACGTGGTGCACAAAAAGTGTTCACTTGGTCACTGATTTGAAACACGTTTCGCGCGCCAGCCTCGCAAACTCGGCAATCCCTGCTATTATAGTGCCTGTTGAGCAAGCTGGGATCAGAGTTGCCTCTGTTGAGAGATGGAAGTACAAACCTCGTCCATGTCTCCTGTTCTCCGACCCTCCTACCCTGCTGCCGGGGACCAGTCATCAGAGGCTGGAGTGCCCCCACCACCAGGCCTCGATAGTTACAGTAATAACGGAGAAATACCGCGGATGTTGTTATGTTAGACTGGGTACCCTGGAATAGAATGTCACGCACATGCCATGACATATCAATTTGCGGAGGAATCGGAAAAATAGGCAAAAATGATTGAACGTTTAAGAAAAAGCTTGAACTTTTTTCTAAAATTTTCTTGGAAAAAATCTGAAAATAGTATGGGTAATTTTCTGAATCTCGGAAATCGAAAAAAATGAAATTTTGGAGATAGCTTTTTGAAAAAACCTGAATCGGAAAACCTGAAAAGAGTCTGCCTTTTTCCAAAAAAATATCCCTTTTTTCTGAAAATCTCTTCCTTAAAATAAGTCCCAGATATTTCCGATCTCAGATAACAAAAACACTAGAAATTCAAATAAACAGGCGAAAATCGGAAATTGAAAGGGCAAACAAGCCGAAAGGAGAATTGCCAGGTTTGGTCACGGATTTTTTTTCCCCAAAAATATCCTTTTTTTCTGAAAATCTCTTCCTTAAAATAAGTCCCAGATTTTTCCGATTTCAGATAACAAAAAAACTAGAAATTCAAATAAACAGGTGAAAATCGGAAATCAAAAGGGCAAACAAGCCGATAGTAGAATTGCCAGTTTTGATCACGGATTCTAAACAGCTCCTTGTACGTAAGAATTTAACTTACAAAGCGAAAAAAACGAGAGGGACAGGACGGCAGAAAACAACGCCGAAACCAGGAAAGGGAAAAAACTAAGAAAATCAACAAAGTTTTATGCTGAAGAAATTTCCGAACTCGCCTGGGTTAAATCAAAAGGAGAGCGTCTGGGATGGAGCAAGCGATTGAGTACTAGTCAGAGCCCTCGAAAAAACTTTGCCGAACTATTCTCTGTGAGAATGAAAGAGGCAGTAAAGAGGGAATTGAAATCTATTGATAATCGTCTTTTGCCGCCGATTCTCGTCATTATCAGAGGACAGCTATAACCGAGTTGCTGACCGAGACATGAAAGCGAGTTTTTCTTGTTCGTGGATGAAAATGATGGGAAACTTTAATCGGGAAACAATCTCATGAACAGAGATAATTTTGGACCATGTTCTGCAAGAATGGATCAGCTACTACTGCTTCGATACTAGCTACTCAGGACGTTGATCGTGTGATAAGCGAGATTCACGAAACTGTTTTATAGCGGAGCTCCAGCGCGGGCCGAAGACCCGCGCTAGCGGAGCACCATACCTAACAGAAAAACGTATAGTATACTATCGAGTTGATTTTTGAACGTCACGGGCATTATGGATCTTTTTGATGACGTCATTGATGACGTAAGGGCACGTGACTTTGGTATAGAGTTCCTCTTATGGTCTTTGAAAGTTTGTCCAAGTTTGGCTTCTATAGAAGCTACCTTCGGGAGATATGATTTTTTCTTTATTTTTCTGGTATTAAACCTATAGCGTACGCCGTCCGTCCGTCCGTCCGTCCGTGTACACATGGGAACCCTGTGGTATGCATAGAAAAAATTATAGCGGAGCTCCCCCTGCCGAAGGCGCCCGCGTAGCGGAGCCCCATAGCTACATGCAAGAGAAAAGGAAACAACACAAAAGTGTATATGCATCGACCTGTTTTCTGATGGACTTCCGGTTTGTTCGTCTGTGTGTCCGTCGTCGCAAAGGCGTGGGTTGCCTGTCTCGGTTTAGGCGGAAAATGAGCACGCTCGCGCGTTCAAATTGGCGATTGGTGCGATTGGCGATTTTATTTGAAAGGGGATTTTTTTTCTTTGAGACTTATAGCGGAGCTCCTGCGCGGGCCGAAGGCCCGCGCAAGCGGAGCACCATACCTAAGGAAATAACGTCCAGGCATAGGTATGGAGTTGATTTTAAAACGTCATGGGCTTTCTCGCTCATTCTGCTCACGTTATTGACGGCGCCAAGTCAAATGACTAGGGCGTTAAAAAAGTATCGCCAAATAGATGAATGTGTCCAAGTTTGGTTGCCATAGGTGGTTCTCCTCTTGAGATATGATTTTTTTGTTTCTTCTGAATAAAAAGTATAGCGTACGTCCGTCCGTCCGCCGTACGCGGAAACTCATGGGAACCCTGTGGTATACTAAGAAAATTAAAAACTCTCGGGAAGGGATGGACCTTAGACAACCAAACTTGGGTGAAGTTATCTAAGTGGCAAGGGGGGTGCAACTGCATGGTCACGTGGTATGACGTCATCGATGACGTCATCATAGGAGAAAAATGATATATCTCAAGAAGGGATGCATCTCTGACATCCAAACTTGTTGAAGTTGTCTAAGTGGCAAGGGGGGTGCAACTGCATGGTCACGTGGTATGACGTCATTGATGACGTCATCAAACGTGAAAAGGCTTACATCGTTGAAGGGATGAACCTTAAGTGCTTAGTCACGTGGTATAACGGTGCAAGGCTATCTATTCATGTACAATGGCAACCTTTTTGTCGTTAAAAAAAAATTATGTAACCGGGAGCTCCGCTTTTAGCCAGTGGCTAAATCTATTTATTATATGGATGCCAGTGTTTTACCGGAAACTAAAACACTCGTATTTCCATATCTTCACTAGTGAAAATATGAAAAAGTTATGTACCGCATGTCCCGGATGTGCATGTTTGCAGTGTTGTTTTCCTCACTTTCGTCTGCAGTGAAATCTCGCTCGGTCACTTGAGTTTTAAGCCACAAAACTAAGTTTTGTTCTAGTTCTAATGAGAAAAACCTTATTTCAACTATGGCAGAGAATGCTACAGCAACACAAAAAGGGAAATTAGTTCTTAACGACACTGGGAATCAGAAAGATTGAGGGAGCATTTCACAACTAAACACTTTCGACTTTACCAAGTGAGTTGTTCAATTTGTTATGTTTTGCCGCTATGTCAATATCCATATAATAAAAAGAACATTACACGGTGGCTTGAAGATATGGATTTATTTTCTCGTGTCAAAAACAATATTTTACTCACTCGCTGCGCTCGTTCGTAAAATATTGTTCTTGCCACTCGAAAATAAAATCCATATCTTCGCGCCACCGTGTAATATCCTCTATATATTATCTCCTCAAGGGAACACGCTAAGACAACCATACTTGGGATATTTTGTCTATGCCACAAGGGGGGTGCTGTAACCCGGACACGTGATGTGACGTCATCGATGACGTCATCAGTGATTGAAAAATGAATATCTCGTGAAGGGAAGACTCTAAGACAACCAAACTTTGGTAGTGTAGTCTAGGTCACCAGGTGAGCGAAATGAAGTGGTCACATGATATGACGTCATCGATGACGTCATCTATGTTTCAAAAATGAATATCTCATGAAAGGAAGACTCTAAAAACAACCAAACTTGGGAAGTGTAGTCTAGGTCACCAGATGAGCGAAATGAAGTGGTCACGTGATGTGACGTCATCGATGACGTCATCTATGCGTCAAAAATGAATATCTCGTGAAGAGAAGACTCTAAAACAACCAAACTTGGGTAGTGTAGTCTAGATCACCAGATGAGCGAAATGAAGTGGTCACGTGATATGACGTCAGCGATGACGTCATCTATGCTTCAAAAATGAATATCTCGTGAAGAGAAGACTCTAAAACAACCAAACTTGGGTAGTGTGGTCTAGATCACCAGGTGAGCGAAATGAAGTGGTCACGTGATGTGACGTAATCGATGACGTCATCTATGCTTGAAAAATCAATGTCTCGTGAAGGGAAGACTCTAAAACAACCAAACTTGGGTAGTGTAGTCTAGGCCACCAGATGAGCGAAATGAGGTGGTCACGTGATGTGACGTAATCGATGACGTCATCTATGCTTGAAAAATCAATATCTCGTGAAGGGAAGACTCTAAAACAACCAAACTTGGGTAGTGTAGTCTAGACACCAGATGAGCGAAATGAAGTGGTCACGTGATATGACGTCATCGATGACGTCATCTTTGCTTCAAAAATGAATATCTCATGAAAGAAAGACTCTAAAAGAACCAAACTTGGGAAGTGTAGTCTAGGCCATCAGAGAGCGAAATGAAGTGGTCACGTGCTATGACGTCATCGATGACGTCATCTATGCTTGAAAAATTAATATCTCGTGAAGGGAAGACTCTAAAGCAACCATATAAACCATGTACACATGGGAATCCTTTCATTCACATAGAAAAATTTTATAACCAGGAGCTCCGCTTTTAGCCAGTGGCTAAATCTATATATTAGTTTTATCCATTTCCACATTAGAGCCAAAGGAACGGAAATCGAGCACAAATCAAAATTCATTATCGGGAGAAGAAAGTGACGAACCGTGTGTCAGTTTTGTGCTTTGCTCCAGAATGTCGAGTTTCGCGAGGAAACTCTTCTTGGGATAAAATGGAGAGCCAAACCGTCCGCCAGTAGTCGAAAAAATTATGGAAAAAGAACTGAAGGAGATATTTAAGACACTTTTGCCCTGGTTGAGATCTACGCAAAACTGAAGAAATAGACAGCGAAGTGTTTTCAAGAGTCGCAGAAACAGTTTTATGAAATAGGTAAAGTAGGTAAAGTATTGGTAGGGGAGTGGTCATTATTTAACGGGGGGGGGGCATCTAATACAGTTTTAGAGAACCGTGCAACGAAGCCAATAAATCCAAAACAAAGTCCCCCACTTAAATGCCTGGCGGTCAGTCGCTACCTATGTTTGAAAGAACTGGCACCTTAGGTCAGCACGAGTTAGACGTTACAAGCATAGAAATTCATCGGGCCGCATTTACGCACGCAAATAATAAGAATTTCCTTACGGCGCGCTTTGCGCGCATAAAGAATTTACAGCCTTTGTTAACTCTCCAAAAAAAAATTCATGCTCATCAGCCTTTCTCTGAGGCTTGATGAAATGTGTTTTTTAAATCTGGGCGCGCTTTGCGCGCCACAAGAATAATGTGATCCTCTCTTTCTACAAAACGTCAGGGGTTACTTTCATCATGATCCGTTCCCCTCCAGGCGATAATTAGTGACGGGTCCCTTAGTTCAATGGTGATTAGCAGTTTTGAGTAGTGGATCAATCAACTCTTTAAACTTGTGTTATTTTCTATTCATCACATGGCAGAACAGTGGGAGGGGGGGTCATAGTTTTGGGGCTAGCATTTGAGGGGGGGTCAAAACTTTTGGGCTTGCATTTGAGGGGGGGTCTAAATTTCTGGGCCCCGGGTTTGAAAAGCAAACGACTTGAAAGAGTTTGATTAGGCGTTTATTAAAAGGTATACTTTATAAACGACAGAAGTTTATTGCTTACATTCCATAAACTATTTGAAAACAAAATGAATGGTACCGGTGCGAAAGGTGTAGGCACTGCATGATGGCACTCTGCGAATCGACAGGAAACAGTCGAGGAAACAGCAAGCGTTTTCTAAAATTGTCGGCCAACATGTGCCAACGGAGCACTGCTTAATTTCCGTGAAATACATGGCAGTCGAGGATGGCATCTGCTTAACAACCAGCAGTCTGAGGGCAGAAGTTAGCTTATTAAGTTGTCGATGTTCCACTAGTAGCGTACTGCTTTGGTCTTTTTATTTGCCTATTCATTTGCTGTTCGCTAACAATCATAACAATTTTTAGCACTTCGTGGATATGTACGCCTGCTAGCTTGGCACACTTCATCGTGTGCTTTGCTATTTTTGCACCCTGGCTCTAAATCACTAGACTAGTAAAAACATTTGCTTCAATTTGGCAAAGGAATAAAGTAAAAGCCGTTCTTGTCGGTCGTGTCAGAGGAAGATTTCGTATTTCGTGCGCCTGCTGCTTGTATGACGTAATTTATTTACTTCTCTCTGATTGGTTGATTTTTCGCGCGAAAATCTAAAAAAATAGCCCAAGCTATAAAACACATGTGAGAAGCACCCAATAGGGGATGCACACTCCTACTTATGAGCTTCTGATTTCACTGATTTCCCTATATCTTGTCAATTGAAACAGATCTCTATTCTAAACCTACTGATAAACATCTGCATTTACTATACACATCTTGCCATCCTCACCACACAAAAAAGCACCTTACAGTCTCGCTCTTCGTCTACGCCGCATCTGTTCTACTGACGACTCTTTCGAAAAACGATGTAACGAGCTCACTAACTATCTTCTTAAACGAGGCTACAAACACGGATTTCTTCAACGACAAATACAACGCTTAGCAGCCATTCCTCGCATAAATGCTCTACGCCCTACTAATAGACCCAAACAATGTAACCGTGTCGACCCTTTGTTATAACCTATAACCCCCACTTCCTAACATCAATCATATCATTAAACGTAATTTCAATTTACTTCTTTCCTCTGACCGCTACAAAAAAGCTTTCGCTGAACCACCCATCATAGCATACCGACGCTGTTCTAATCTTAGAGACACCCTTGTCAAAGCTAAATTGCCCTCTGCTACTACTACCTCTAATGATTCAGACCTTTCACCAGGCGCTACCGCTGCGACAAAAGTTGCTTAACCTGCCCATATATAGAAAACGGACAAACAACATATACTTTTTTCTCGACGGTGAAACTCGCTCTATAAACTCTCACATAACTTGCGACACTAAAAATGTGATTTATATGATACAATGCAAACGCTGTAACTTGCAATACATAGGAGAAACTAAACGCCAACTTAGACAACGCTTTAATGATCATCGCAAAATCGACAAGCCCGAATGTAAATCTAAACCCACCACAGCCGCAGAACATTTTCTATCCACACCCAATCACAAAGCATCTGACATGCAATGATTTCCCTTGAACAATTAATGACTAATCGAGATTCGATTCGTAAGGCAAGAGAGGCCACACTCATCCTACGTGCTGGTACGCTTGAGCCTGACGGATTGAATCGACGAGATGAGACTTCATTTTAGATTATATTGTATTTATTTTTTCTTTGCATTTTCCTTTAATTTTTATATTGTTATATCTCTTATCTAGTGTAATATCACACACGTCATCATCATCATTACTTTATTTTTATTTTTATTTTTTTTTAAATATTATTTATTAAGTTTTGCAATTTTACACAATTTACAGACAACACGTTACACGTTACATAATTGAAAACAAAAAACAAAAAAAAACTATCTACGACTTTACAAGTTTTTGTTTTCCATTACATTTCGTATCGCTAAAACTTATTTATACTTATATTACATTATCCCTTTTTTATTTCTGTAAATAATAGATAATGCAAGCGCGCAAGCCAACAACACACTTCACATCTTTACTTTTGTAGCGGTGTCAGCTGTTTCAATGTCTAATTGTAACTTGAGGTGTATTAAAAATGCTTTAAAATAAACTAGTTCACTTTTCTTGTATGCTCCGTAAATGTATTGTTTTGCAAAGAGCAGGCATAGGTTTAGAGGCTTTCTCTCTGTTTTTTCAGGGCAAAGGCCATAGAAAATAGTTTTATGTTCTAATGTAATTTCTTCGTTATTTTTGTCGTGCCACCATCTTTTAAAATCTCTCCAAAATTCATCAATTTGTTTGCACTTGACAAACAGATGGTGTAGATCTTGGATTTCAGTACAGAAATAATGTATCAGTCAATCCAGCGGTGACCATCCCCCCCCCGGACACCGTGGGGCATTTGCACACCAGTGCCTTCCCTGGGGTGGGGAATTTTGAAAATTTTGCTGGCCCCGGGGTCGGGAATTGTTTTTCCCCGGGGGAGGGGGGTGGGGAATTTTGGTTTTCTCATCTCAAGCGCGTCGGGTTTTGCGAACTACAACCCAGTTACAGAAAATAACGCCACATAAAATATAATGCAGAGCATGCCCGTACACACCACGTTTGTAGACTGATACATTTGCACATTTCACAGTTAACGCCGTCTTCTATAGAGAAGAAACAGATTTCGCAATTTCGTCTCAGTGGAAAAACATAAAAATGAATTGACACTATAAACAGAGTTACAATTCCGCAAAAAGTCAATTAACATAACTGCGAAATAGTTGCTCTGCAAATACAGAATAGAGGTAAATTTCGCATTGAGAGATGCAGCTAAATGGCTACAACCGCGAATGGCCTAGGAATGTCACTTCTTTATTTATATTTGTCTCACTTTCAGTGAAATGAGAACTCGTTCAAAGACGAGAAAACTAAAGTACATAAAAAAAAAACGAATTGCAAATGCTCGGACAGTATAAATGGAGTTGAAGTTTTTGTTGTGAAGCTTTGTCACGCAGAGTTACCGTCGTTTTCTCGTCCGGGGGTGGGGCATTTTCCGCTTTTTGTGTTCCCCGCCGTGGGGTATTCTGCATTTTTGCTAGCCCGGGGGCGGGGAATTTTCAGTTTTATTTTTAGAAATGACCAAATGCCCGGGGGGGGCATGGTCACCGCTGGAATTGACTGATACATAACATTTATCAGAGTCTAGAATTTGTCTATAAAAAGGGATGCATTGCACGGAAGTATATTATGAATTATTTTAAATTGAAACATGCGTAGCCGCACATCTTTAGTAATCTGAAAAGGAAGTTCGTAGATATGGGTGGCGCTGTTTTGGGTGAAACCACACCTAATTATTCTTTTCTCGGCTGTTGGGGGTTGAAAACGTTTAGCGGAGAGGATCTCTCTCGCTGCTTTGCACGTAAGGGGTTTCTTTACCGTTTTTGTCTTATCTAGAATTAGGCGCTCTGTTTCATTTGGGACTTCCACTTAGAGGGGATGGCTTTTCTCAAAGCATAGAGCGTTAAAAAGTTCGTTTTTATGCCATATCGTAGCATAAGTTCTTTTTCGGAAAGCCAGTTTCCATTTTCATTTGTTAAATGTTTAATTTTAGAAACCCCACGCTCATGCCATTTTGGATAAAAAACGGATTTTCCTGCAATTTTTATATGTTTGTTGTTCCAAATGATCTCTTCAAACACAGAATCTTTCGCCTTATAAGTCTCTAGCTCTTGCCAAGCTTTTACCATATCTTTATAAAAGGTTGGGAGCCCGGGGTTAAGTGGTAGGTTTTTTGCATCAAAATTACAATCAAAGAGGAAAGTACCTCCTACATTTTCTAGTAAGGACAGAGGAATACTTTTCCAGCTCTCCAGCTGTCTCTCATCCTGCGTGCACAATCTCTTGACCCAGCTTATTTTGATTGCCTTATTAGATATCTCGAAATCTGGCATGTTGAGTCCTCCTTCGCATCTTTTTCCAATCATTGTTTTGCTTTTTATTTTGGGAGGTTTTCCATCCCAAATGAAAGACCGAATTATCTTATTCACTTCTGCTGTGAAATCATTTTCTATCGGGATCAGAGAGGCAATGTAAGTGAGTTTCGACAGAGCTAAAGTTTTCACTATATTGATTTTGCCCTCTAATGTAAGATTTCTCATTTTCCAAACATCTAAAAGTTTTTTCAAATTTTCGAGTTTAACATTAAGATTTTCCTTTTTAAGAATATTTTTATCGTAAGTGAAATGAACGCCAAGCGCATATACTGAATTTTTCGGCCAACGAATTCCAAGAGGCTTTTCTTGGCAGTCCTTGTTGCTTCCAAGCCAAAGGCCTTCCGATTTTGAAAGATTAACCTTAAACCGGAGCATAACTCGAAATGTTTAAGCAGAGCAAAGAGGTGGTCCGCCGATTTCAGGTTAGCCACGAAAATCGTGGTGTCATCGGCGTATTGTGTCAATTTGAACTCATGGTCTTTATTTTAATACCTTTAATTGTCTTATCCTTTCGGATTACGTTTCCTAATATCTCGGCAGCTAAAATAAAAAGAATTCCGCTCAGTGGGCACCCCTGTCTAAGTCCTCTATGTAGCCTAAAGAAAGGCGTGGCGAAACCGTTGTTTAGTGCGCAACTGGAAATGTCTTTATAAAAGGTATCAAACCAATTTATGATATCTGGACCAAAGTTAAATGTGTGAAGTGTCTTTCTTATAAAATTCCACTCTACGCTATCAAAAGCCTTCTGAAAATCCAAGAATAAAGCTATGCCAGGTATATCTTCCGCTGATGTCACGTCCATTAGATCGAAGATCATCCGCACGTTTTGTCCTATATATCGATTTCTGACGTAGCCGGTCTGGTTGGGATGGATGATGTCTGGTAGGAGCTTTGCAATTCGACTTGCTATTGTTTTGGATGCAATTTTATAATCAACATTTAAAAGGGTTATGGGTCTCCAGTTTTTCAAAAAAAATCTGTTACTTGTTTTCTTTGGTATAAGAGTAATAATACCTCGTTTTTGGGATATTGACAGTTCTCCTCGTTCAAAAGCTGCATTAAAACATTCCATGATTTCGTTTTCTAGTTGTCCCCAAAATTTCAAGTAGAATTCAGCGGTTAGACCGTCAGAACCAGGTGTTTTATTTTTAGGGAATGTCTTCAATATTTTAAGACATTCTTTTTGTGACAATTTTCCTTCGCAGCACTTTTGCTCAATGTCGTTCAGTTTTTTGTCTTGTGTGGTGCAGAAAATGTGTTCAGAGCTTGGGAGCGAATCATCTACTTGAGCAGAGGTATAGAGTGTTTCATAAAAATCTTGGATTTCCTGTAAAATTTCTTTCTGGCCTGTTATTTCCTTGTTGTCGTCAACTATCAACTTCGTTATGTATTTACTGTCGTGTTGCCTTTTTTCTAAGTTGAAAAAATATCGCGTGTTTTTCTCTCCTAGCTCATGCCATCTAGCTCGGCTTCGCGTGATCGCGCCTTTTGTTTTCTGCCGCGCAAGTAGGTCTAATTTGTGTTTGATTTCATAATAATTGCACATGTTTTCTTCACTCATATTTTCGCTTAGCTTTTGCTGCAAAATGTTCAACTCAGTTTGCAGTGTTCGCTCCTTTTCTCTTTCATCTTTGGCCTTTTTTGGAGTAATTCAGAGAGAAAGTTCTGATATCCATCTTTAACATATCCCACTTTAAGCGCGGGTCTTCCATTGTGTGGTAACATTGTTTGTATAGTAATTTTATTTTTCAATTCATCAATAAACTTTGTATCTTTGAGAAGCAAATTATTGAATTTCCAAAATCCTCGGCCTCGTTTTACGAAATCCTTGGATTTCAATTCAATGATAGCGGCAGAGTGATCGGAAAAACTTGTTGCAATGATGGCTGAATTTTCAATTATTGGGGCAACCGTTTGTGAAACCAACCAAAAGTCTAACCTGCACTGCACTTTTAAACTTCTGTTATGCCAGGTATATTGTCTTAAATTGGGATGCTGATTTCTCCAAATGTCAGCAAGGTCAAGAGTAGCGCAGGTTCTTTCTATTTCATCAATGACTATTTGTTTTTTGTGTACATCTGTCCCGCCGCTTTTGTCCAATGGCGTCAAAGCACAGTTGTGGTCACCCGCCCATAGAATTTGTTTGTCAGCATATACACGTAATTTTTCTTTTACCGCGGCAAAAAAACATTGCTGGTCTTTTATGTCATTAGGTGCGTAGGTGTTGACAAGGACAAAGGTGGAGTCATCAATTGTAATTTCGAGAATCAAATACCTGCCATTGTGATCACAAATGGAATTACTGATTTGTGCGTTTAGTTTTGGATTGATCAAAACCATAACCCTTTGCTGTGCTTGGTCCCATGGCTATAAAAAGTTGGCCCACCCCATTCCGCCGCCCATATCTTTTCTAAAGACTTGCTACTGTATGTTTCTTGAAGGCAGATTAAAGCACATTTTTGGTTGTGTAGCCATCTAAAGATTTGTCTGCGCTTTTTTGTTGAATTTAATCCACGTGCATTTAAGGAGCAGGCAGTAATGTTGAAAGGCATTTTAACAATCGAGAAGATCTGAACTATTCAAGGAATGTAGTTGGAGGTGTGTTGCTGCTGCCTCAAAATAATAAACAAGGCAAACACAAATTAGTACAAGACATTTGAATGTTGTTGTCAACAACGGTCATCATTACTTTTATTGTATCACGTTTCACCTTATATATAAGCCTATCATGCCATTATGTATTCACAGTACCTGAAGAAGGCTGGTTTGGCCAGCCGAAATATTGTACTAAAATACAACTAAAACCTACGTTGTAACGCCGACTTTTCTTATTTAAATTTTAAATAAATAAAGAGTTATAGATAAACAAGACCATGATAATAACGTAAACATCCCGAGCCTCCGTGCAATGTTGGAGGATTTCTGATTTCATTTTACTCTCGCGCGCTCCAAATCGGGTGTCTAGAAAACTAAGATCTAGAAAACAAAGAAGAAAGACGCAAGACCTAGAAAACTAAGATCTAGAAAACTAAGATCTAGAAAACTAAGATCTAGAAAACTAAGATCTAGAAACTAAGATCTAGAAAACTAAGATCTAGAAAACTAAGACCTAGAAAACTAAGATCTAGAAAACTAAGACTGACAAATTTCTCTTACCATTTCGCTTGAGTTTCTAGGACAGTCGACCCCTCGCCATAAATCAAGGAAATAAAGAACCTCGAACTTTTCTGCTATTAAACAGACTTTATTCCAAACAAGATCTACTCCAACTTCAAGAATAAATCCTTATAGCTTGGTCCCTTGATTTATGGCGAGGGTCGACTGTCCTAGAAACTCAAGCGAAATGGTAAGAGAATATTTGTCAGTCTTAGTTTTCTAAATCTTAGTTTTCTAGGTCTTAGTTTTCTAGATCTTAGTTTTCTAGATCTTAGTTTTCTAGGTCTTGCATCTTTCATCTTTGTTTTCTAGATCTTAGTTTTCTAGACACCCCTCCAAATCAAATAAATCCGGGACCGACCAAGCAAGTTCCCTCCAAATCATACTCAACCAATCAGAACGCAAATCTGTTTTCCCGCGAACGAGGCAGCAGAGTAATTTAAAGAATTCTGCGCATGCTTAGTACCTGCAAGTGTGCCACGTGGTTAAAAGTTGGCCAATCAGAATGCAAAATTAAACCCCACCGCGAAGATCGTTTGTCAGGGCTCAAGGTCGGTGCAAAAACATGTCCGCTTGAGTGGAACTCAGCAATGCGAACGAGAAGAAACACCTGAAGCTCACGAAAAACTCTCGGAAATGACTTATAAAATCAACCTGCAGTAGAACTACCATCGAACTCGTAAAAAAAATCGCTATCTCAGCGATCGGGACTTGTGTAAGGCGTTTACGGGCCTTCAGAGTTGTATCATCGAATTGGCTTTTGCAGTGAGTTGAATTTCATCGGCCTTCATCCATGCGATCTCGTTGAGTGTTAGGTGTTTCGACTCGTATTTCGTGGTGATCTTCCCAAATGAGTAATCCTGGTACTACACTAACTAGTTTATGGATCGAAGGTAAGATTTAAGACAATCTTTCATTTCCACGTGCTTCACCAGTTTTGATGTTCGTGCGATCGCGAAGATGCATCAAGTCTCCTTAGTTCTCAGCCGTATTGTTGCTTTATTACAAAACAGACTAGTTACCCCTTTACCTTATTATCATCGAATGAAGAACAAGATATAATCAGGTCACTGCTTTACTCGACTTTCTGAGACAATGCATTAAAGTTGGTGATTATTCAAGTTTTCATTTTTTGTGTAGGTCAGCCGAGCCCCGTGAAGACAGCACCGACACCAAGCAATAAAGGTTCCGCCATCAGAGAAGGTTCCCTTACTAAAGGTGACTTGGCCAAGTTCTACAAGGAGCCTGGCATAGAAACCTTAGTAAGAGAAGTGAGTACAGTGAAAATGGAGGGTGGGGGACAGCAAATTCATAATTTTCTCTCAAAGAATAAAATTCTCTTTTCCAAGAAGCGAGTGGCATCCACAACAAACTTCACCATTTAGTGATTTACAGATATTATTTATAATTCATGATTAAGCTTATTGCCAGTAGATACAAGCTTTCTCACAATTTGAACATTGCTCGTTTTTTTGCTGCTGAGAAATACTGTTGATGATCGCGAAGTTTGAACAGACACCCTCGCTTGTTGCTGAAGGCAAAAAGCGTTTGCAATAATGGTTTATTCGTTTCAGTTTCTTTAAACTTAAAACTTGTAGCTCGTGTCTGTTGCACGCATGTTTCTCTCATACTCATAGGCTGGTCTGATTGATCGCCAAGGACACACAGACACTACAGCTCTCAGAACATCAGGTGAGTTCAAACGTTTAGTTGTTTACTTTCGGAGCCAGTATTATATTTTTGCCTCCATTTCACTCAAACCAGTAAAAAGTAGTATGTCTGTATAAGCCTCACATGAAATTGTTATATTGTAATTACAAAGCATTTAGGAAGTTAATAAGATTTCCTATTAACTTTTTAGCATAGATTATTAAAGAAGTGTTTTGCCTGTTGCCCTTCTTCCCTGGATTTTTGTTGGTGCCTTTTGTAAGCTTTATATAGGACTCTTCTAATTTGTCTAAAGAAATATGCTAATGCTGCTTGCAAGTTGTAGCCTACAAAATTTTTTTAGGACTGGAACAATGAGATTGTGACTCAATTCCCCTTGATGTTTAATTTAAGTATAAGTACAGAGCATCCATATCTATACTTATACAGAGTATAGATCACAGAGCTGGAAATAGACAGGGCCCGTGGTTTGATGCGCTGGTGCGGAAACGCATAATTTGGCTTTCTCCGCATAATGCGCATAATCCGTCAAATCCCGCATAATCGTGCATAATTTCCCAAAATTTTGTGAAAAACATCAAAAAGGCATCACTCCTTGGTGAATTTCAAACTTTCTTTCCTATTTTTTCTCACAAGAGTGATACATTTCTTCTGAAATCGTCTGTCCAACGTCAAAACAACTCGATAGAAATGGGAATAGCAAGGTGTTCTATGCTAATAGCGTCGCGCTGGGAACTGATATCGAAAAGCAATAAAACGTGCCTAATTGGCCAACTAACTAATATTTCCAGCTGAGCAAAATAGATTCAAACATGTTTGCGCTTTGGATATCTTACAAAGTAAAATAAGTCGGAACAGAACACTAACCACGATAAACACGGTCGACTTTATGCAGTTCATATTGATCACATGACATTACGCTTTTTCATGGATCTTTGTTATTGTTACAGTAGCTATTTCATTTCACAAACAACAAAGCGAAAAATACCAGGCACACCAACAGCTCGATAACAACAAAAAAACAATAACGTGGCACGTTTCCGGTTTTATAAAAGCTCTTACACTACCTCCGACGATAGTGCAGATCGCTCTCGCGATCAGGATTAATTTTGATAATTACGCGCAGAACGACGGCAAACAAGCGCAACGATGTTTGTGATAATGAGAGATCGTAACGATAGCTCTGTTGGTATAGTCTGGGAGCAAATGTGTTCCCGTGGGAATTTTGTGATGAAAGCAGGCACCAGTCTAGAAATGTTGTTTGGGGTCTAGTAAACATGAAAAGTTTTGGTGGCAAACTTACAACTTGCTCAGATGGGATTTAAGGGGGGTCGAAATTCTGACGTATGAAAGCCAGCATGGAAACGAGGCTAGAACATTAAAAACCTTATAACTTCCATAAAATTGCCAGTAAGCACACCAAATTTGGCAGTTTTATTAATGCCGGTGCTCTGAACGGATATATGCAATTTTGATTACGTAATTATGGTCACATGACCCCTAAACACGGAAATGAGGCTAAAACATAAACCACCCTATAACTTCGATACATTTGTTCGTCCCACTCCAAAGTTGGAGAGTTTTGTCAATACTGATGCTCTGAACTGATATGTGTCACTTAGAATACGTAATTGTGGCCACGTGACTCCTAAACATGGAAACGAGGCTAAAACATAAACCACCGTAAAACTTCGTAAAAAATCATTAACACACTAAATTTGGCAGTTTTATCATTAGCGATGCTCTGGACTGATGAGTTACTTTGAATACGTATGGTCACGTGACCTTTAAACATGGAAACAGGGCTAAAACGTAAACCACCCTAAATTCGACGTACAACGTTCGAAACTCTAAATTTGTGAGGTTAAAATGTGAAAAGCCATGTATCTACCCGACAAACGGCTGGCGTTTGACTTTTATCAAAACCACTGTTTCAGCTCGGATATTTGGTACTTGAGTATGCCTAGTAGTAGTCACGTGACATGCAAATGAGGCCGAATTACTACTTGTTTACCTGCCTATGAATGCCATAATGAGTCATATAGCCTAACGGAGCAATACATTTACCTAGCAGCAGATCAGTTCAATTCAATTCTTGTCATCAACCCCCTGACGTTTTGCTTGTTGAGAGTCACTAACTGAGTTATTTTAATACGCTGTAAATAACAACGGAAACTGCGTCAAATGTAAACTAAGGCCCTACAAAGGTCCATTGTGGTGATTCCCAATTTGGCCAAAGTCTATTAAAACTCTGGACCGACATGACTTATACTTTATATCACAGCAAATTAAGGGCACCTGCCACTTAAAAACATGGAAACGAGGCCTAATGTAAATGCTTTACAAATTGCATGAAAATGGTGCACAAATGATGCACCTAATACAATAGCTAAGTGGTCACATTCTAATGAAAACCGTGTTGTTAATGAAACACTTTTTCTGCTTTTCCCCAACTAAAAATTACCCGGCAAAAGAGGCATGGAGAACCGACCTGATAACGAATTCTGGGGCGCAATACGAACTGAACCGGTAGCTCTGCACTAGTGCACAACACTTGACAGTTTTAAATACAAAATTGTCCTGGGAAAACCCTTCGTTTGTTTTCTGATCAATCAAAATCTGATCCTGCTTTCCAACTACTTGTTTTCAAAAATCCCCGTATTTCGCGTCTTTGGGAAGTTGAATCGAACATACAAAGAACATACTTGGCAACAAATACATCATATTTTTTCGTGTAGGCTTAAAAATCCGGCATCCTTGTCCGAATTTACATAATTCCTGCTTCCCGTCAAGTATTGAAATCCAGAACCCGACAAAATATCGCGTTTCCCGAATACCGCACCACAATCGTCAAATCCCGGATCCCGTGGATACCCTTCCAGAGCCTATTTGAGTGGACATACTTCCAGCCTAAAGACATCTCTTCTTCATTCTTGCTCACTAACCAGTTTCCATTAATGAAATCCTGGTTTATCTGGGGACCTGATGCCTCTAGAGATGTCATCAAAGCAAGTGAAGACAGACAGACTTTAAGTAATATTTAAAAGCCGACTATGAGGACTTGACGGGATTTCAAAGTCCGCGCAATTACTTCCAGTCCGAGGCTTCGCCTCGGACTGGAACTAATTGCGCGGGCTTTGAAATCCCGTCAAGTCCAAATAGGAGGCTTTTGAATTAATTCAAATACTCAATAATTATTCATGACCTAATTAGCCAACACAGAGGGAAAACGATTCATGTTGAAACATCTCAGTCTATATATTTTTTAATTCCATGGTCATTTGAAATACTCAGCCTGTGGCATAATCTTCAATCACCAACCCCTCTGTACCCTACCCAAACAGGATTTATCAATATAATCATATTTTTTTTACTTGTGAAATTTGAATTACGTCACTAGTCATGCGCACAAATGAAAAGGTGAAGATTGTTTCCACAAAGCCTGTCCCACATGAAAGTTGGCGGCGCACATGCATATAGTCTGGAACAAGATCCTTTCTATTCTATAGATTTCCGAGAGAGGAGACCTGTGTCTTCTCACGGAACGTTCCTACAGTCTGCCTTTGTACGGCGTAGACTGACTAGTACAAACAAATTCAACGGGGAGAGGACCTTGAAATTATGAACTTGCATTGCGTCACTAGTCATGCGCAGAAGTGAAAAGATTAAGAGTGTTTCCAAAAAGCCTGTCCCACATGGAGGTTGGCGGCGCACATTCATATAGTCTGGAACAAGATCCTTTGTATTTTACTTCTCCAATAGAGGAGACGCGTGTTCTCTCACGGAACAGTTTCTACAGTCTGCCATTGTACGGCGCAAAGACTGACTAGTACAAAAACATTTCGATGGCAAGGGCCTTGAAATTATGAATATTATGAATTATGAACTTGGATTGCGTCACTAGTCATGCGCAGAGGTGAAAAGATCAAGAGTGTTTCCATAAAGCCTGTCCCACATGGAGGTTGGCGGCGCACAAGCATATAGTCTCGAACCAAAATTCTTTGTAATGACTTCTTCGAGAGAGAAGACTTTTGTCTTCTCACGGAGTGGTTCCTACGGTCTGCCTTTGCACAGCACAAAGACTGACTAGTAGAAAAACGTTTCGAGGGTGAGGACCTTGAAATTATGAATATTCATAGTTCAAAGGTCTTTGGATCTAGAAAACATTTCTAGATCCAAGGACCTTTGAACTATGAATATTCATAGTTCAAAGGTCCTTGGACCTTGAAAAGTTTTCAAGTCCCACTTGCAGTACAGTATCTTCCTGGGATTTCAAGGTACTGCACGTGGTACAAAATGAGAACTCTGGTTGGCTGATTAGGTCATGAATAATTAATGAGTATTTGAAGAGCAATTCCAGTACAATATGGTTTGTCATAATAGAACGTCCGAGTAAACAAATCGTTTGGAAACTTCTTTCGTTAGGCGGTCTTGACCGCAAAAACTGATCTGTGCCGATTCAATGAAACAAAGAACAAATTAACCGGAGCATGAAAATTTGCCAGGAGAGCCAAGTTTACCACGCTAGCATAAACTCACGAGCCATTCGAACACAGAGCTCCATGGCTCGTCGCCTCGCGAGACTCTGGTGACATCCATTTGAGTGCCTTCGCTGATTGGCTGAAATGGCGCGCACACGTACATAACAGAAGAATAATCTCACTTTGTAAATAGTTAGAGCGGATTTCACATGACTGTCGTGTTTGCGATTGGTTTGCTTTCTCATTGGCTGCTTATTTCCATCAACCAATCAAATTACAAACTAATTACAATCAAGGAATTACTAGCCAATTGGTTCGGCTCCTGATTGGCTGGGCTGGAAACCATTCAACAGTAAGTTGTAATTACTCTTGTTTCTGATTGGCTAGTGATTGCACAATTGCGTTTATTTTCACGACGGTCATCTGAAATCTGCTCTATCTGTCAAAATAGCAGACTAGCATCCGTTTAATGGTCGTCTTTTCAACCTTTGCCATCGACTTGAACGCTCTAAAAGTAATTGTGAGGCATAAAACCACCATTTTCTTCTGAGCATGCGTCGTTGGCTGTCACCAGAGCCTCCCTGCGAGAGGTGACAACCCGGGCAGCTTTGGGTAGAGAATGCCGCCCACAAGCCTGCCCTCACTTTGGCGAACGCATGCGCATAGAAACTTCCCAACTGCTTTAAGGGGTATAATGAATAACTCGGCTCTTAAGCATGTTACGTGATTAAAATAAGTATCTAACATAATGTTTAAGTAGTTGAATTATAATCTTATATCAATAAACTAATTGCACAGCAGTGAATATTATACGAAAGTATTTGATGATGGTACAGCCTCGCTTTCAGGCAGAGATCACTTGAACATTATAATTATATTCAAAGTGGCTTATATCAATTCACGACATCACTGATAACTTCCAAAATTGGCATGCTAACAAATAATTTTAATGAATTAAGGTGGTTAATGATTTAACCTCGTTTCCATGTCTAGCGATCACGTGACCATGATTACGCAATCAAAAATACACATATCCATTCAGAGCATCACTATTGATAAAACATCCAAATTTGGTGTGCTAATGAATAATTTTAATGAAGTTTTAAGGTGGTTTATGATTTAGCCTCGTTTCCATGTTTAGGGGTCACGTGACCAATATTACACAATCAAAAATACACATATCCATTGACAGCATCGCTATTGATAAAACTGCCAAATTTGGTGTGCTAATGAACAATTTTAATGAAGTTTTAAGGTGGTTTATGATTTAGCCTCGTTTCCATGTTTAGGAGTCACATGACGATAATTACGGAATCAAAAATGCACATATCCGTTCAGAGCACCGGATTTGATAAAACTGCCAAATTTGGTGTGCTAACTGGCAATTTTATGGAAGTTATAAGGTTTTTAATGTTCCAGCCTCGTTTCCATGCTGGCTTTCATACATCAGAATTTCGACCCCCCTTAAATCCCATCTGAGCAAGTTGTAAGTTTGCCACCAAAACTTTTCATGTTTACTAGACCCCAAACAACATTTCTAGACTAGTAGCCTGCTTTCAGCACGAAATTCCCACGGGATGGAGAGGAGTGCGTTGCTACGATCCCTGCGGTATGAAAAAAGTGTGCCTTGGTCTGAGACAAGTTAACGAAAGAAGACCAGACTTACTAATCTTTACTACCGTGTAACGGAAGTTACCGGTAGTTGGTAACGCTTTTTTGTAAGAAAGTAATAAGGTTTGTTAAAAGCGAAAACACATGTCTCCCTATAGAAGAAAACGTAGCGTCATGACGTTAGTAAAGCGAAGCGATTGGAACTCATCACAGAGCATTTTCTAGACAAACAAAAGTTGTTAAAGTTAAATAGCAGCTATATGCATGTAACAAAACAGGCGAAAAGAGCAAAATATGTTACGGCACTTGGAAAAAATATTACGCAATCCCGCATAATTTCGTATTTTTAGTGCATAATTTCGAATTTTTAGCGCATAATTTCAGAAAAAATCCTGCATAATTTCAGAAAAAATCCCGCATCAAACCACAGGCCCTGGATAATACACAAAAATACTCCAAATTGATCTAGCAGCTGAAAGGTTAGTTAGCAAACGTAGACGATTATTTTGTTGATTTCTAGCAAATTTGTCTGTAGTTAGGGAAACCATTTACCTTCAGAGGAAATATTCAGCTAAAAATCTTTTTTCGCTAATTCGGTGTAGAAACCATCAAGGGATATTTTTCTGAAAAAAGTATTTAAAAATGTTTAAAACTTCACGAGATATTTAGAAAATGGGAATTCCATGATAAACAAGACCCGCCACTTCGGGCGATGTAAATGCCTTCAGCGCGAACGTGACTAGTGTGGAAGTCCCGCGCTGATTGGCTTTGAGTGCTGGCGCTCGGGTTTTAATTAGGTGTTAACCTCAACCTTCTCCAAAAAGGTGTCAAACGCTGAAAAACTTGGATTTCTGGAGGATTCATTTTCTCGTGTTTGCGGCGATATTCTTGAATTAATGGTAAGGTTTCCCTGGTTCAATTTTACCCAAATTGGGCACCCATGCTCAGTAAGATCTTGGCTACCAAAGTGTGTCTCAGAATCTCCGATTTCCTAATGGTCTTGCAACTAGAACCTCGCGAATAACTTTCCCTGCACAAAAATGCGTCTGTCGACTTTGCCCTAATTAAATATCTCCTGAATAGAATTAGATATCAAAAAAATGAGACACCCTTTTGATGTCTAACATGTGCTGATTGATATGATGATAAAAGTGAGTTTTTTAGTAAGCCAAACCTTACTATTAATTTGCTTAAAGACGCATCGCCGAATCTGCGTTTTTTTACTGATTATTCGAACTCTTTTTCACAAAACTAATTGAACAAGCAAATTCTGCATTTACTTAGCTTTAATATGATATATAGTTTGTGGGAATTCCTTTAAAAAGCGCGTGTGAGAATTTTTTGCGAAGCACACCATCTTAAGGTAATTAACCCCAAATTCATAACAGACCATGACAGTGCTCTTACTCTTTAGCTGTATTTATTTGAATTTCCTGCTGCATGTCCGAAGGGTATAAGAAGCCAAATTTGTCATTTTCTTTAATCTCACCTTGTAGTTGTAGGTGGAAAGTCATAATACTATTTATTCTGTAGAGTTTTGACTTTGTTAATCGGTAACCTATTAACTTACTAATTTTTTGATCAGGCCATTTTTTAAATGTAGTGACAGTTTCTATGGAGACAGATGTCCGCAAAACGGTGTGGTATCGGTACACACCTTACATCAAAACAAACCTAAATGTTTGATAAAAACATGCTGAAATGCTGATTGGGTAAAATTAAATAGAATGCACGATATATTTTTCAATTTGTGCCCTTAAATAGTACCTTAAGGTACTACAGGGGGGTCGTCAGGGACATTTTTGAAAAATTATTGCTTGTCTGATATTCTTGCTACATGCCTATGGTTCTGCAGGAAGTAAGATGTATCCTCATAGTTGTACTGCAGTTGGGTATTTCTGTCCAGCCACGCCCTGTTTGTATAATATTCGTTACCATAACAACATCCAAATTTGAAGAAGAAATGTTATTTTTGCTCGAGGTTTGGACCTAAATTTATAAAACATGTACCAAATGATTCTTGAAAAAAAAATCTAGGATCCTAGCCAAGCCTGTGTTAATAAGTTAATAAATTACACATAAATTCAGAATTTTCCCCTTAAAATGTCAACGAGATAAAATTCTGCTATGTGCATGGCTAGGATCCTTTAAAATAGCCTATTCTCCCCCAAATTTCTCATCAATAGGAATGATCAATGTGGCGAAATTACTTTCAGAATGTCCGAAAGTACTGTTTTTCGTCTTTGTTACTCTCGAGTATTCGAATTTTCGATTTCAATGTAACTTACATTTGTTATTCAGCTAATTTTTTAAAATCCGTGCTTAGTTTTGGACATAAACTGCCTTTCTATCTGAATATATATGCTTTTAAAGTTCTGTTATTTGATATTGGTACCAAAAATCAACACATTTTAAGGCAGAATTATCCAAAATCTGCCTCGTTCCTCAAATATTTCGGCTTCTGAGTTGATTCCATATGGCATGGCGTGACGATGTTTCTGAGCCCTTAGTGCAGTAAAAGTGGTGTTAACCCATCTTTTGTACACCATATATGTGATTTAGTCCTACCAAGGGAGCCAAATTCACGGGAGCTGGAAACAGCCATCACACAAGCTTTCACAACAGGACATCAGACTCGAATTGCATAACAGAACGAAAATATCACTGCTTTCTATCTATATCTATATCTATACAGACATCATCGCAAGCTTTAGCTGGAAACTACAGAGAAAGAGCATATTTTAGAGCCTAGAAAACGCAACAAATCATTTGGTGAAATTAATCATTGACCAGGAACGTAAAATTTGCATTTGACTTGTCACGGAAAATAACAGTGTTAATCCCGATAATCCCAACTCGAACAGTGTTAATCCATTGTTTTGAAGATTGTATTTTATGATTTCCCGCGAAAGAAGCAATTCAATTGCGCTTTTTGCGGGGATTGCACATGATATCTTAACAAAAACTCATTTCAATGTTCTAAGAATAACCTAAATGTAACATTTAGGGCAGTTTTTCGAAAATCTATTTCGGACATACGACTATCCTGTAGTACCTTGTGGTTAAAATAGCCAAGTAAATGAAAAATCATTCGGACACATACCCCAAAAACGCCAGTGGTGAGAACATTTTCTACCATGCATACATGTTATAAATTTTTTCATTCTTTGTTTTACCTTTTTTGTTTCGCCTAAGGCTCCTTCTGCCATAACCCTTTCACTACTGAAGCATTTTCCCTAAAATCCTCTCTGGTCAGTAGAACAATCAGTCTTCTACACAATTTATCAGAGATCAAGTGCCACTTTGCCGTGATTTTGGTAGTAGAGCCTTCCAAGTCTCTGTATGTAGCAATGGCTGCTTTTGGTCACTCTAGTAGTGAAAGGGTTAAAACAGAAATTTATAATTTTCGTAAAGTTCATATGTCCACACATTAGATGTGCAATCTGGAACCACTCACAGTGACAAATAATTCTGCAAATTATTGGATCTAAAGCTGTTCCCAGTGCTGAGTTAGGGGGGAGGGTATGTGATCAGGGCTGTTCTCTGCTTATAAGTGCATACTGCCCAAATGTCCCAAATGAGGGGGTGGTGATCTTAAAGAAATAGGTTGAAATTGAAACTATTTGGGGATATTCTTTTTTTTGTGGGCACTGTTTCGCTCACTTATGATAATCTTGGGTTGGCAAGAGCACTCATTGCAAGATTTTACCACCCCAAGACATTATCCCCAGGCAAACAAGAACCTGAGCTGAATACTTGGCCCCACCCCTAAAACTCAACCTGGGACACCTGAACCAGAACATTCAGGCCAATTTTGACCATAGGGTTTTGATGAGCATGTCAAAACACCTGGTCACATGACCTCTAGTTTGGGGATTAACCCTTTCACTACTGAAGCATTTTCCCTAAAATCCTTCTTTTGTGAGGGCAAACAGACACACCCCTGTCCATTTTTGCATATAAGTGCCAAATTCCTGGGTTTCCTGTGTTTTATGGAGAGGAAGGCTGGGGCTTCTTTTAGAGGTTTACTGCTGACTCATAAGTTGCTTTCTGTTGGTGGGAAGCCATCGCACAGGTTAGACATCTGAAAAAATGCCTTAAAATACAACCAAAATTCCAATCAGAAGAGGCCATAGGACATCATTAAGTCTATTATGGACAATGCATTTGTGCTGTGCTTCAAGTAAGAAGTATGATTGAGGGGTTTCATTCACTTTTTCCACTGTTCTTCTGAGAGCTGTGGAAAAATTTTGGTGAAAGAAACCCTGGCTACTCTCTAGTGGAATCTTTTTGCTCAGCACAGAGTTTGTATAAATCTGTGTTTTAGACATAAAAAGCAAGCAGCTGAGAGTATTTTTGCTTTTAATTGTTGCAGGGTAAAAAGACATAAATACTTTGTTTACCTGTCAATACAGGGGGGAACCGCTATGAAATTTCATTGGTTTACCACAGGTATCCCGAGCTCTAGGGTTTTGTGTTGCTTTGTTGTTCAGTCGCTTTAAAGTCCCACATTTTCCTTGAATGTACACTTGCAGAGGAGAAACATCAGGTCAGAGCTAAGGATTAAAGGTACTTTTACGTAAAGCTTGTGTTTGATTTAGTCTAGAAATTTATGCAAAAAAATGCCTCGTTGTGTTCAGTCGAGTGTGTTGTTTTTGCATGTCAAAAATCGTGTGTTATTTTGTGAAATTATATGGTTATTTCTTTGAGAAATCCGAGCCTCTGGTCCACTCAGCCTCTCTGGTCAGTAGAACAATCAGTCTTACACAATTTATCAGAGTCTCTGTATGTAGAAATGGCCGCTCTAGTAGTGGAAAGGGTTAATGGCTTTACTTTTGGTCCGATTCTACCTTGTGAGTGTGTGCAGTCATCAAAACCTATTGGCATGGGTGTGTGCAGTCATCAAAACCTATTGTCGTGGCACAGTTGGCAAAGCATTGCGGTGCTCTCACCACTGGCCCTGGTTCAATTCCCTGCGGGGGACATAGAGATTCTTTCTCTTCCTTCTCATCGTGAGTTGAGCTTGGCGTTCATGTGGGTTGAAGAAATTCTACTGTGTCTTCTCGGATAAGGACATAAATCTGTAGGTCCTGTCTCCCTCCACTTCATATATCCAATTTGAGGGGGACAATAAAGAACCCTGGGATCGAATGCTGGTCTTCAGGCCTAACTACACTTCTCACTGGCGCATGGGACGAAGAACCACTCAGTGGATGTACCCAAAATGCGTAATTCATTGTTATTATTCGTTATTATTATTTCTGTGAGGGTGGTCTTGTTTTTGATAATTTTTTCTCTTATTCCTTCTTAGAGATACGTTAAAGATAGTTAAGTTTGGTTTACTAGGAAATTGAATGCATTTTGAAAAACATTGAAGAGAACAAGAGATGGTATAGAATAAAATACAAATTTAATATCAGAATTTTCATGCAAGTGCAATAAACAAGCATACTTTCCGTCATGTTGTGTTATTTCTTTCAAATTAAGGTTTTCAAGTTAATGTCATTGTCAGACCAAGTTAAAAAAATATTGCCAGCTCTGATATCAAGTCAATACTAACTACTTACTAACCGAGAGTGAGGGCATTACGTGAAATATCAAACTGAGGTTTTGGCGTATCGACCGAGCGATAGCGAGGTGGATACGCCAAAACCGAGGTTTGATATTTCACGTAATGCCCGAACGGTCGAGGTTAGTAAGTTGTTTATTATATGGCACTTTTTCTACAAACTTTTTACGAACCGGAAGTCGCCTCGTTCATTTTCCCGCCGAAATAACTCAGACACGCGCCCGCGTCGCGCTCGAGTTCATTCAGAGTTTTTTGTCAAATTGATAGAACATAACCCGTGTGTGAAAACCATGCCAGACTTGCTCTAAAGTAATCAATCTCTTATGGATATCAAATACTTCGGAATCCTTTCTTTTACAGATATTTTATAATGTTATTTAGTCATTTGTGAGAAACTTTTGAGGGAGTTACAGAAGTTTCAAATGGCAAGCAACCGGGAAGCAAGTCTTCAACGTCAGCTCAACTTTTTTTAGCACCATTGGGGAAAACATTGCTCCTTTTGCACTAGGCAACGGCCTTTAATAATACGGAAGAAGAGTTAAACCTGAAGAAGATATTTCACAAGCTATCCTCCAGAAAATTGCAATGGTTATTTTATTTGTGCAAAAGCAAACGTTACCACTGTATGCATTGCTACGCGACCTCAAAATTCAATGTTGCGATGGGCGATGGGCGATTTTTAGCCGTCAATCAAACCAAAACGCTGGATTTGGCTGCTTTATTGGATCGATATTGATTGCAAAATCAACCAAAATGGTTTTAAGCCACCCTTTGGCTTCCCTTACCTAGAATGCTTAACTCTCTGTTCAAGAAAATTGATATTAAAATTTTCTTGCGTAAAATCGCCAATCGCAACAGTGAATTTTGAAGGTCGCGTAGCAATGCATACAGTGGTAAAGTAAGAATGAATTTAACTCGAGGAGATGGAGAGAGAAAAGAAATCAACGACTTCACTATCGTTATCAGTAAGCACAAAGTTTGAACTCGCTTTCTGTTAAGTATTATTCTTAGCTCTCAAGTTTCTTGAATTCCCAATAAATTTTGACTTTACATGTAGCTTTTACCTTTTGCTGCTATTTTGACTCCCTTAAGTTATCATTTTCTCCGGATAGACTCGAATTTCTTAGTAGAGTAACTTTTTGGCTCTGCTTTTGCTTTTGTAAGCAGGTCATTTCTGCTATTCAGGCCTTTATTTTCCTCTTGTCACTACAAGTTAGATTTGTGTTATACTGTGTCAAGTATTCCTTGTTGTGAATTTCGCTGAAAATCTTTTTAAATTTGTGTTATTTCAAGGAGATGATTTTTTGTCAGTCTTGAACTGCGTTAGCCAATCAGAGCCCGCGTACTATCGATAGTTGCCATATAATAATTACTACTTACTGACCGATGATGAGGTCATTATGGGAAATATCAAACCAAGGCTTTGGTTGATGCACCAAAGCTGAGGTTTGATATTTCCCATAATGACCGAACGGCAGAGGTTGGTAAGTTGTTTATTATATGGCACTTTTCTCCAAACTTTTAACATTTTCCCGCCGAAGTAACTCAAAAAACATGCTCCTGTGTCGACTCGTGAAAACCATGCCAGATTTGCTCAAAAGTGATCAATCTCTTATGGATGTGAAAATGTACTTCGGAATTGATTCTATTACAGATATCTTAGCGAACATGAGCTTCACTTGAACTATTTTAAACTTGAGCTAAAGGCTTTCAAGAAAAACAACTTTAGTTTCGCAAAAGCTGCAAAAAAACGTGTTTTTCGAAAACTCATTTTGAGATCTACACTAAACAGGGAGCCAGAACTGGATTGAACAGCATTGATAATAACAGAAAATTGCAATGGTTATTTTAGCCGACTGTATATTCAGGAATGGGTTTTGTGCAAAAGCGGATGTCAAGTAAGAATGAATTCTACTCAATGAGATGGAGAAAGAAATCAATGACTTCACTTCACTCAGTTATCGGTGAGTACAAAGTTTGAACTCACTTTCTGTTATTATTTTTAGCTTCCAAGTTTCTTGAATTCCTAATAAATTTTGACTTTATATGTAGCTTTTACCTTTTGCTGCTATTGGCTCCCTCTGGTTTACATTTTCTCGGATAGAAGACTTGAATTTATAGCTTAGAGTAAATTTTTGGCTCTGCTTTGCCTTTTGTAAACAGGTCATTTCTGATATTCAGGCGTTTATTTCCCTCTTGTCCTTTATTTCCCTCTTGTTTAAGATTTGTAATACAAGAGACAAATACTGTGTCAAGTATTCTTTGTTGTGAATTTCGCTGAAAATCTTATTTTTGAATTTTATTTGAAGGAGATTTTATTTTTTGCCGCTCATGAACTGCAAGGTCATTACCAGATTTCTGAGAGGTCATGCCAGGATTTCATGACCTTGTAACAGCCAATCAGAGCGTGCGTACTATCGTTGCCATATAATAATAACTACTTACTAGCCAAGAGTCATTGGTCATGCCAGGAAATATCATACTGGGTCTTTTGGGTACCACAGAATTATGTGAACAATTTTCTCAAATTATGGGGGATTTTTCAGCAAATTATTTGGAAAAATATCCAAATTATGTGGGAAATTGCACAACATGATGCAGGATTGGGCAATAATTTTTCAAAATATTTTTTTACTTTTGATACTGGCTGTTATGTTACACGAAAAGTGTCTAAATAACCTGGCTTGTTCCCAGCATTTATGTAGTCCTCGCAATTGGTGGTAGAAAATCTCGGGTGGTTGAGATGCAATTCAGTCAAGAAAATTCACGCAGATATCGAACTCCATGCTGCACGATTTATCACTTTTTATACTAGAACATAGAGTCCTATTCATAAGCTGCGACAATGGCAACGCGAATTGGAATGGCAGAGAATAATACAATTGATTACACAATAAAATGCGCATACGTGCAAATCCATATGCCAATTGATTGTGAATTTGCTGTGATGGAGGTTAAAATGCCAAACGGTTGATGAAACTTGAAAAATGTTTGTGAGCAAACGAGTACACGTTTGAGCAAAATAACAGTCCATTGTCGGCATGAAATAACCTACGATATTGATTATAAGGGGAATCGAAAGCCGTAACATTCACTGCCACTTGGAGATCGAAAGCGCAACACTCAGGGTCTTTTCTAAATAATTGAGGAGAAGGTGCTCCAGCCTTTGCTCTAACATCTGCAAATGGTTAGACCTTCACATCTTCTTGGATAAGGACGTAAAACCGTAGACCCCGCAATGTGACTGAACCCAAATATCCACCTCAGCTATCTCAAACAGCCAAATTTTATCTATGTTTGTGAAATTCTAAATCACAAAGTGAAATTTAGCCTTCACATTTTGCAATTCTTTAACCAACTTAGATGGGCTGGAAGCTGGAATTCAGTGTTGAACAATCTATATTGTGATTGGCTAATGGCAGCATTGATAGTAGGTGCGCACTTCACTCACTCACTCAATCACTAAAAAGTGTAATGTACATAATTATAACTGGATAAATTTTCAGCTCCCACAACACTGTGAGAAGGGATTAAAAACGTTTCTGAGATTGTCAATTTTCAAGGTGCATTTTTCACAAGTTTTTAAAAAAAGTTTTTTTCACAGGTTTCAAAATTCACAGGTTTTTAACAGGTTTCTTGAATTCACAGGTTTTTTTTCACAGGAAAGTCACAGCTTTCCCTACTGTAGTCCATACATGCTCTCCTGGGAAATGTTTTCCAAATGTTCAATATGTATTTTCTCTATTTCTCCTGTTTTTCTTTCTTGGAATTTTCACATACAAATCTTTGTATTTATAGCCCAAGGTCTCAAGGTTTTCCCCCAGTTTCCTAAGTCAGAGGGCCAAGTTTGCATCCCATCCCTGCAGTAAGGACACCAGTATAGAGCTTAACCTTTTTCCTGACCTCTTATTTGTATAGATGCTCTCCCCTGTGTTAGTTCAAACAAAGGCTTAGTAAGTTACTGTTTAGGAAACCCATTAGATCACCATGAAATTTGAGAATATCATCATGATACTTCGTTGATTTTTTAAAATAAAACCTTTGTGGCAGCTATTAATAGCAAAGACTATGGAAAATCTAAATTTGAGGTTTGCTGATAAAATGCAAAGAAGCATTTTGTATTGTCTTTTGTACTTTCTTTGACATGTGGAAGCATGTGTCTGATATTACTGAATTCCTGAACATCAATACGTGTTTTTATTAACCTTGTTATTATAAAGGCACACGTAAGAGTACTCAACAAAATCATGACTTTTATACAGAGCTATCCAGTTAGCAGCAAGCTAAAGAGCTTTTGCAGAAACAAAGTTAGAGTTGTGGAGCTTGATCTCAGAAAAACTAGCATGAATGTCAGCACAACTCTGCACAGGGACTTTTATTCTTCATCAAGTACTTACTTGCATCACTTTCCAAACTGTACAAGCTGCCAGTGCTATAGTCCTCCTTTGACACTACATTCTTATAATATACAAGGTAAGGGGTATCACCTTTTTTAAACAAGGAAATTTTGAAAAAAAAAATGAAACCTGACAAACTGTGTTTACTTGAGCATGGCCGTTTTTTGTTTTAAATTGATCAGTACACAAATAATTATTAGGGGAACCCTCAAATTTGTTCCAGCATGCATGTATCAAAGAACAGAGTAGGCATTATATTTTGCCCTATAGACCTTTTGTCATAGTTAACGGTGCCTGCCCAAAAAACCTGGTAGCCCAATCCTAACAGAGTTTCAAAAAAAGTTTAACATTTAGTAAAATGCAAGTTTTTACTTGTGTGATATCCATTGGTGCAGGGTGCATTACACTTTTCATGCTATTTTTGTTTACTTTTTGATAACCTAGTGTAATTTTCTCAAAGATTTTATATTTCTGATTTCCACATCGTTGTGAGACAACAAAAATGATGCTCAAGCCATGACCATGCGAGCTGAATTGTTAAAGAGATAATCATTGACTTTCAATTAAGCCTCCTTCTTAAAGAAAATAATTTTCAATGATCACCATATTGAAGAACACTCCAGGGCATGCGTGTCAATTTTTTACTTGCACTGGTAACCAAGAGTTTTTCTTTATAGTATCATTTATAATTTAATGTAAAATCTGATGACTTGTTTTGTGCTGAAGTCATGTCTAGATTCTTCTGAGAAGGATCTACATTGACAGGGCATACATGTATCTCTTACTGGATATATCTAAGGTCAAATAGGGGTCATGTTTAACGTACACATTGTTTTGTTGAATGTAAATAACTAGGGCCATCTGCTTAACTCATTATATCCATTTAGAAGTTTGTAACAACAACCAGCACACGACCATGACACAACTAATTGTGGTTTTGCCACGGGACATGTAAAAACACATTAATGGAACAAAAACATAAAGCATGCTTGTGTCATACTTGCATCCTATGAAAATCCTACAGGAAACAGCAAATAATACTTTTTGCAATGCTTGTTCCTTGGAATATGTATTTAAAACACATGGCATTATATTTGTGGCACATCTGGGAAAGATTCAATTTATGCTGATAATTGCATCTTTGTTTGTGGGTTGGTGCTGTAAAAGAGTTTAATTCTTCTGTAAACAAATATCATTTAAGGACGGTGCCCACAAAAACGAATATTTTTTTCGCACTTAATGACTATGTGGTAATGAAAGGTAATGTGAGAGGCTATCTATTTCCGATAAAAAAAGATAGGGTACCCATGCAAGTTTTCGAGATAACCCATCCCCAACACCCAAAAAAATGCAGAATTAGCGTGTTTTTAGAAATTACGAAAAAAAAATAATTTTACTCGATAGTTTTATTTAAATTCTACTTTCGCTCGTAAAAGCAGCAGCTGTTATTACATTTGTTGGAGTCCATAACAAATGTTTGTAAATTTTGGCTTTTAAAAGTATTTTAGGGGGTAAAATTTCTACAAAAGGTCCAAAATCTACCCTGACACCCGCTACTTTATGCGTTAAAAAACAGCCTCAGCATATTTTTCGCACGTTAAAAATTTGCAAATACGATGCGGAGGTTTTTTATTTTCAAATGATGTAAAAAAATATAAGGGTAGCCATGCAATTTTCAGAAATAATCGTGCCTTTTAACAGCAGGTACAATGGTAATGTGACAAATCTGCGCACCCCTCCCTTCTGAGTAGAAATTGACATTCAAAATGAATATATACCAAATATAACACCAAAGTTTTGAGTCCAACCGAAGGCAATGAAGTTTGGAATTTTTTCTCGGTGCCTTAAAATACTTCAATGAACTCAAGACTTCGGTTTTATCTTTGGTATATATTCAATAATAATTTACGGAAGTTGCAAAAGAATTGACATATGGGATTTTTGTCAGAGGAGAAAAACGTAAGATTTAGAATTCTGGCCAAAATTTCTCAACTTTTGCAGTTTACTTGTCGATACTTGAACACATGCCAAACAAAATCGAAAGCATTCTAAGAAGGGAAATTTGGCTGACATATTGCATTGGGTTTGTAGATAATTCGGGCGGCAAGGATCTTCTAATTACGCAAATATCAGCCATTCTTTTTACAGGAAATCTTTGCGGCATAATAATTTTGACATTTTGGAGCTTTAAAAAAGACCTCTCCTATGACATAAAATCGGCCCAATGAATTCTCTCCAAACTTACTGGGATTATTGTCTGCTACTCAGGGATTAGTGTGAGGGGTGTCATTTTCAAAGTTTAGATCGAGCAACGCGTTTACTGGCTTCTAATAATAAATAAGGGCGTGGCTATTACGTTGCTATAGCAACTCCGATCACAACGAAATACACATTAACATAATGATCAAACCCTCCAGGGTAACCATTTGAAAGCTCAGACCGGTACAAGTTCGTGTACTTAAACAGCAGGCAAACAAAGTTTGGTGGTCGAGGGCAGAAAAAATTGTAGGCAGCCTCCTTAAACACCAAACAATGGGCAGTTTTCCCTATGGAATTCAAAATGTCCGAGCAACAAACTCGAAATTCGAAGATTTTTAATGAATTCTTCAGCTTTTCGTGACGAAAATATAAAACCCATATACTATGAGCAAACTTCAAACACTTTCCTGCAATCGGTGTATTTTCCATGCTCTATGCCAAATTATAATATAGCTACGATAACGCGCGCTCTGATTGGTCCAAATCTATGCTCTTTTACACCGATATAGTAATGGTTCTCCCCCGCTATATCATAAAAGCATGAGAGCACAACTTTCTATGACTTTATCGGCAAATATAGCAGTTGTGATGTTGGGAGAGACACTCGGAACGTTGTAAAATCACGAGCCGCCTAATGCTTAAGTAAAATTTTGGCTTGTCCGATGTAGCAACAGTGACTAGGGAGTAGAACAATGAATGCAGGATCGGTCAATTGCGTGATTCCCAAAGTAAAGCGCTCTTAGCCAATCAGAATCGAGATAGTCAGTACAATGTATAATAATAGCCAGAAACTGAAGTTTCAACAAAAAACCTCTAACCTAGCGCACCTAGCGAGTTGAATTTTCAAGATATTACTCAGAATGTATTAGATTTTGGGTTTTGTGACCCAGTTAGTGCAAGTGGTCTATTGAGGATTGAGTTTTAGGTAAGGTTTTTCTTGTGCAGTTACATTTTGCATGACTGACAAAGTAGGAATTGTTTATACTTCATTCTTTGCCTGTCTTAATTAAGTAATTTGTAATGTTCACATGCATTCTTCAATGAACTGAGTTTTTCCTTTTTGGGAAAGAATCCCCTCAGCTACAGCTACAGTAGGAAAGCCAGCTACAGTAGAGTGCCAAATAAGTGATACATTTACCAGTAGACCTCCTCGCCTTGGGCGTAATGTTTTGTTCATTTTAGATCACGTGGCATTCCCATGAGTATTCTCTCTTTGTTTGGAATGATTCCATATTCATATAGCCGTCGGTGCGTAGCAGAAAAAGAAAGAGCCCACGCCGAGGAGGTCTATTACCATTTTTGTAATCTTTCTTGCACAAAAGTCTATGGATTTGTACTAGAGAAGGTTCATTCATATACACGGTCTTTTTCTGATTAGGATTTGAAAGGATCCATGATGAAGGCAACAAGTTAGCTTGAAAAAGAGCCCAAGCTTTCAAGTGTTCTTGGACAGCTTTTGCATTCAGTTTTCCCTTTTGATTCTAGAAAATCTCTGTGAGCATATTGTGAAGTGAACATTTGCAGTGTTTTAGAAATGTATAAAAAGCTCATAGTCATGGTTTATAATAAAATTGCAAAGTCCACACCATCTTCTTAGTGATAGTTTTACTACCGTTACTTAGTTCCTTCTCTGGCGGGAATTTTGATGCAGACTAAAATGTCTTTCAGTTAGTTCCCTTTTCGGAATGAAACAATTGTTCTTCCCTTCTGCCCAATGGAAGCCGTTGTATGGCGGTTGTTATGTAATAAGTTTTGCTGTACTACTGGTAGCGGTATTATGTTTGAATTACAGAGAAAGCAGTGGTTGAACGTAGATGTTCTCAGAGAATAGAAAACCATTTTACGCGGGCGAGCGGTATATAAGATCGAAGTCTAAAACATCGCTTGCTGCCCAGGCTCTACGTTCACCAAAAATAAGCTGCTTTGCCAATCGTGGCATCTCTGTGAAAACTAGCAAAAACAAATTACCGAGTGTAAATCATGGCCGCGGCGCTTCGTTGAAGTCGTGAGCCATGATTAAAAAACAGTTCTAAATGAACTGTTTTGATGCGCTCTTCTTCAGTTGCGTATAGCTTTGAGTCAGTGCACTCGAAGGATGCAAGATGCAAAGACTAAACACTCGTTTAGGCAAACGGGTTTTGTTCGAGCAGTTTAATGAATCTCATTGGCTAGTTAAACTGGCCGCTGACTGGACGGGATGATAAAGTAAACTCAATTTCTTTATTTTGTTCTTGTGTGTAATTACAGGGACAGTAGGAATGCCAGTAGGAACACCAACCAAAACGTCTCCTCTTATCCTACCAAAGACAGCAGAATCTCCTGGATCACCAATGGTATGAAAAACACAACAGCAAATGATTTGGACATGAAATACATTATTTCCGTCTGAAGTAAAACTTCCCGGGAAGTCACATGCTCAGCGACACAGGAATCCCACTTTTGTATTTACTGGGAATATCGATCGATACTGGCAGATTTTTCGGGAATTTAGGTACAAAATCAAAATGGAACATGTCAGTTCCAGGATGTGTGAATGGCGTGTTCCATTTGGATTCGAACCGAAATTCCCAGGAATTCTGCCAAGTGGAAAGTGCCCCTGGAACTCGATATTTACTGGCTGGGAGATCCGTATAGGGAAAAACTGTGACCAGAGACTGGTCCAGCCTCGGTGAACATTTTCTGCAACCGGTGCATGCAACATTGATGATTTGGCTTCTTTGTCCCCTCACATCTACTTGGTAATGGCATAACCGTTTCCCTACATCATTTTGGCCAGCTCCTCTTGAAAACAACAACTTCCTACTGCCTTCCCTGGCCAAGCCACAAGCTGAATGGCCTATTTTTGCCCTATCCTTCACGTGGTTTTTAATTAAAAGATTAAAATCCCAGAACTGTTGTGTCTGGGTATGTGCCAGCCTCCTGTGAACAGAGCTCGCCATGATTAGTCATGATTAGTAGTTGGACATCTGGAAATTCAAGAGTGAAGGCATAAAAATAATTTTCGGGGTTTACACCTAAATTTTTATGCCAGGAGTAAAATTTCAAGCATTTATTCTTAGTTTTTAGCTCTGGTTTTTAGCAGCTATACATTTATGGATGACAATGACCTACAGGTGATTTTATTTCACATTTACTGATCAGGTTATTGGTACACCGCCACCACAGCCTCTTGCTGCTGTCAGTAACAGCCCAAGAACTCCAGCCATGATAGCTGCGCCTATCATACCATCCCCTGCTAACACCTGGCCAAGGTATGAACTAGAATAATCATAGATAACTAAATTGCGGTCGAAGCGAGTGTGTCATGATGACTGAAGAGGAAAATGTACAGAGGTTTCACGGGCAAGTCCAGAGCCTATAACTGGTGAAAATGCTGTTACAACTAGACCTGTTTTATTTCAATATAAAGACATCGGTGTCGGAATACCTGGAGAGTGATAGAGGGTAGCTTTTCAAGTAACAGGGATTAATTGTAGCGAGACCAAAAGGCCACCAGGCAAATAACTGGGAATTGTAGCGAGTTCCAAAGGCCCCCAACTGGGTAATATTCTGAGGTAATGAGATCCGAAGGCCATCTTGCCGAATAAAAACTGTGATATGAAGTTCGCTTTCTTCTATTCGTCGTATCGACTGCAAAATTCTCCGTAAAATAAAACCCGGTGGGTTTCGTGTTTACAACGAAATGGAACACTGTTGGTTGAGCCTGCAATATTGTAGCCGTCGTTTCTTTTCGTGTGACATGCGCTAGTTACCATATCTCTCCCTGTCCGTATGAGATCGAGGCTAGTTTCATTACCATTCCACCCCCGTTCGTGAGATCGTGGCAGTTTCATTACCATTCCACCTCGGCCGTTCTTGACATGAATAGGCCATTTGCACTAACTGGGTCACGTGACCCAAATCCCATACATTCTGAATGAAATCTTGAAAATTCAACTCGCTGCCATTTGCTCCAGTTTAGAGATTTTAAGCTGAAACTTGAGTTTCTGACTAATATCAATTGTCTCTTTGTATTTCTGGATTTGATTTTGGCAAAACATCTCGTTAAGAGCTGGTTGGAGTCACCTGACCCAGTTAGTGCAAATGGCCTATTAGAGGCAGAATTACATAGTCAGTCCAAAATCTCTGAATCAAGCTGGCATCCAACCAAAGCCACGCGGGACTACTCGCGAATCACGGTATGCGACCCTGATCAGATATGCGGTCTTCGCCGCACCAGTCATTTGCCATAGAAAATGGATCAGGCAATTGAGTCCCATTTATCTTCAATAAAGATCCGTACTGCTGCTTCTTGAGCGATTGCTCTTCTTCGTGACTTAGTTTAACAGAAAACGCCAAAACGCTCGCTCCATACTCCAGCGCAGCTAGTTCGTCCCTTGAATCTGAGGTCTTTAAACCTCGCTTTCGTAAAAAAGTATTTTAGTTCGGGACTTTTCCAGAGCTTACAGCGCGAGAAGCCCAAGTATGGCCACTCGATAATTAATTCGCATACTTTCGCCCGCGTTAGCCAATCACAGGCGGGTTTTCATACAAGTGAGCCGGACTAACCACAAAACTGCTCGAGTCACGATGAGTGTTCAAGTCATGAAATACGGCGAAACTTCCTAGGTTTTCTATTTGCCCTGAGCGGCTAAAAGTTATCTAAGTTATCTGATGTCCGTTTTCTGGCGGGTCAAGCACGAAAAGCCGTCGACTGAGTTTGTCTCTCAGCGAGTCGGAGGTCAAATCATTCGCCTGCATTTCTCATTTATACTCGGCACTAAACCTGCAGGAATCGATACATGTAATTTATATAATTTAGAAATGTGCTTAGAATCTTACAAATTATAATGTTCAAATAGCAATTTAATTTTTTAGATCCTGGGATGATAAATAAACTCACATTGCGATCTAAACTTGCAAGAACCCACCGTACTGAGTTGTCTATCAGATGTCAAATTATTCGCGAACAAGAAACTATATTCTCTTTCGGAAAATGGTCAATATGTTTTTCGAAAAGGAAATTTCTCAATTCATTTCTAAATTATATAAATTGTTATCGATGCAGGTTTAGTGCCAAGCATAAATGGAAAATGCGGGCGAATAATTTGACCTCCGACTAGCGGAGAGACAAACTCAGTCGACGGCTTTTCTCGCGCGCTTTGATTTCCGACTACACCTGTTTACTTTGTCTTTCTAGTACTTAACCCGCAAGAAAGCGGACATTTTATATTTGATTTCAGCTTGGATAACTTTTATCCGTTCAGAGCAAATACAACAAATAGAAAACCAAGGAAGTTCCGCTTTATTTCATGACTTGAACACTCATTGTGACTCAAGCAGTTTTGCGGTTTGAGCCCGGCTCACTTGAAATAATCCCGCCTGTGATTGGCTAACGCGAAAGTATGCGAATTAATTACCGGGTGGCCATACTTGGGCTTCCCGCGCTGTAAGTCAGCAAGGGTTTGACACTTAGAAATTTCTCCTTCGATGTTGCCATCTGGTTTTTCTCGAATCGTTCGTGGACCGAAAGGTTCGATTTGTTTATGTTTTTCACGTGCGCGAGGGTTTTTACTTCCGTAACACAATTAAAATGATAACCTTGATTTCAAAAGTCAATACGATTTATGAATAAGCCATTTACAGCTGCATAGAGAAATAATTGCTTGAAAAGAAAGGATTTATTTATTAAATAAAACAAACTTTTAATAGTCCTTTTGAAGGAAAATAAGAACATATCAACTCGTGCTTGTCATTTGGCAGAGAACCGACCGACGGAGAAGCGACTTACCTCGAGTTTCTTTTTCCCGTTTTCTTTAGCAGAAAATAATTTCAGGATCAAAGCCTAGCGGAGAAAGGATTAATCTAATATCCTGTGCTCGATATTTCCGTATAAAGCTGCGAATTACAACGTCAGAACTAATCGAGCCTAAAACCGAGATCTTTTACAGTGAAACATATGGAAGATAATTACTTCCGGTGAATTTTTTCCCCCTCGACCCAGGACTCTCGCGGTCATTCGTAAACCCTGATTTGGCTTATTTCAACCATTTCTCGAAGTGTGTGGTCTCAATGGAAACTACCTTTTGCTTCATGGAAGTAGAATATGTAAGGACTTCGTACATGCAATACGAAGTGATTTGCAACTCTAGTTTTTGAGATATCACGAAGAAAGTAAAAATGTAGGTTTTGTTTCCAAGTATTTTGCGCCGGTTAAGTAATTATTATAGTAAATTCGTTTTAGGGACCGTTCATTTTTTATCAGGGAGGGAGGGCTGGTGGAAATGTATTTTTTGGGTGGCCCCCCCTTTCATGTCCGTATTTTTTTAGGTGGCCTCCCAAAATCCAATGTAATTTTTGTGGTGCCCCCCCCCCCCCCCCCCCTCTTATAAATGCTTGCCCTGTAAGACAGACTCTTGCCTAAGTGATGATGCAGTCTCATTCTTCTTAACTTTTTTCTTACTTCTGTCAAAGCTAAGGAAGCGACCCCCCCCCCCCCTCTCAGAACTATTAAACGTTTTCGTGACACCCACCTCAGGTCCCCTATTTGACCTAGTAGAAGACATTTTACATAAAAAGGGGTGTCACATAATTCTTTCGTTGCGCACGAAGTATGTTCTTTCGAACATAGAGACTGCTCGGCAGGCCTATCGGTGCAGAGCATTTTTGGGAGGGCTTATTTTTCTTGTCAAAAAACTACAAAAGCATATTAGATGTTAAATTCTGCATGCGCGCGAAGCCCGCTGAAATTTTTATTAAGTATTGAGTGAAATCAGAAACATATAAGCGAGTTGACACATGTAATAAACATATTGCATGCTGTAAAAAATACAAACTTTTCGTTTCCTCCCAGTTATGTGCTTGTATTTTTTTGGGTGATCCCCCTTTAGGGGCGTATTTTTTGGGGAAGCCCCCCTTTGAGGCCGTATTTTTTTGGGTCCCCCCCCTCATTTCCACCAGCCCCCTCTCCCTGATAAAAATGAACGGTCACCTTAATATCAGCAAGAATTTTCATAAAAGCGCATTAAACAATTATTTTTTTCCGCCATGTTGTGTTATTTCTTTCAAATTACAGTCAAACCGGATGTTCGTTTCCTCACAACTTTGCAACATTGCTGAACAACATTGCAATATTGATTATCAACTTGCTCGATCAATTTCAAATGTGTCGAGCATGTTGCTAACTAACGCCGAACAATTTCCTAGAAGGAAATCTACCAAGGTGCTCAGTTTTTCACCATTTGTAGGATTTTGCTTTAAATATAAGCCATATATTTAATCAAAACTCAGCACCTTGGTGGATTTTCTTCTAGGAAATTATTCAGCGCTTGTTAGCGACTTGCCCGACACGTTTGCAAATTGATCGAGCAAGTTGATAATCACTATTGCAATGTTGTTCAGCAATGTTGCAAAGTTGTGAGGAAACGAACATCCAGTTTGACTGTAAAGATATTGATATTTCTGACCAATTGGCAAATATGTCTGACCACACTAAGAGTTTGATCGGACATTGTCAGGTCAAGTCAGGTCATGTGTGTATTAATATTAAATTGTGCATAGCTATGTATAATTTATTGATAGTGGTAAAGCTTAGAGCAGATAGCATTTGACTGTATATGCAAATTCATGGTATTCTAATTGTATTGTTGTTTTAGAGTGGCTACACCTGGCAGTGGGAGGAAAAGAAGGGGCGAGTTTGGTGAAAATGACCTCATGGATAGTGCAGAAAGGTAATTAAACAACCACAACAATACATCGAATTGGTGAAGAATTGTGCAAATTAGTGAAACGAGTGTGAGATTTGGAACCAGCGACTGCTTTTTGCATACGTCGCAGAATCTCTCCAAGCGATCCGAACATTTCCATCATGTTTGTGTCTACGTCCGTTGAACGTGAATAATGAATGGGCTATAGGTTGTAAGCTCTTAAGTGCTTTTCCACTTAGCCTGCACGTTACGTCACTAGATTGAGTGGTGTGCGTCTGTTGTGATGTATACAGTTTCGTCGGTTTCATCTGTTGATCAATCTCTAGCATCCGAGCAATGGCATGCGTTAGCGCTATTGACCACTCCCTCAGCCACGCAAAACACTCGCCATGGTCCAGGTCATCGTCCTCCCATCTAGACGAGAGAAATTTTCCTTGCCACTTCTTTCCTTCTCTTGATGTGATAGCACACACTTTAGTAGATGGCTCTTGAGTAATAGGTATTACCATTATTGAGTTTGGACTTCAAGACTTTCCGAACTCGCCGGAAGTACTCCTTCGTGTGTTCGTCTATTTTTATGTGTCTTATGTCTTCAACCTCAAGCACTCCCATTTACTTGTCATCATCATCATCAGAGCTTTCCTCTTTGGCGCGTGATCGGCATTGGGGCGGAGCTGCTTGAAGCGCGGTGGAAACCGGATCTCCAACATCTGCTCCAAGTCTTTCTTCCTCATCATTGTCTTATTGGCTTGCTGTTTTGTCACACCGAGCAGTTCTTCCACCTTCCTCCATTATCTTATTTTGTTGCATAGGGCTATTTTCTGTATGGCATCATTCGGCATTCTGCACACGTGTGCTATATACTTTAAAAATTGTACGTTGCAGAACTCTTCAATGTGTTGCGATCGGGTTAGTTCGTACAATTTATTGATAGAAATCTTAAAAGCCCAATCCACATCGCCATCGACTAGGGCAACAGGATCGACCCCCTTTTTACGTTGGTTTAGGGGCGAAACGTTTTTCCGTGCATAGCCACCAGCGATCATCTTTCACAGGAACCCATTCCAAACAGTATTCAGCTTCTTGAGTTCACTGCTTGATAGTTCCCAAGATTGCACACTATAGAGTAGTCGATACTGCACACACGTCGTTAAGAGTTTCATGCGAGTGTTGAGATGTATTTCTCGGTCGGTCAGCACATGCTTCAGTTCATTCCACTTTTCGTATGCTGATGCAATCCGATGGTGTAGGAACTTTGAGGACTTCCCAGATTGTTAATAAGATGACCAAGGTACCTCGCCTCACATTCTTAATTTCGGCATTCTTGACGGTCAATATACTGGATATTTTCGTCCACATTTCGTTTCTGTCTTCTTTTTTTTGTACCCCTCGCCATCTTCGCTCGATCCTTTTATTCCTGTGGCTGTTATCGGGCAGATGAATGTCTTGAATGTTATTACAACTTACGCGTTTTGCTCGGCAAAAAACTCTACCGTGCATCGTCGACATGATGAGAGTAGTCGAGTCATTAAAGTCAAGGATTTGAAATACCTACAGGATCTCACTCAAGAGGGGCTCGACTCCTTATCTTAGATAAGTAAGCGAAACGTATTTATTTATTTATCAGATATTATGATATAGCTACGATATAACGCTCGCTCTGATTGGTCCAAATCTATGCTCTATTTCACCGATAAAGTAATGGTTCTCTCCCACTTTATCATAAAAGCATTAGAGCATAACGTTCTATGACTTTATCGGCAAATAGAGCACTTGTGATGTTGGGAGGTACACTCGCCTGCGGCTCGTGATTTTACAATGTTTTCATGTCTCTGTCACGACGAAAACGAGTAAAGAAGACGTGCTCTCTTGCGCCGATAAAGTCATAGCAAGTTGTGCTCTAAGTAATGTTTATAAAATGAGTGGCCGTGTTCTATTGGCGGCTCGAATCTTTAGATGACAATAGAACACAGACACGAATTTTATAAATGACTTATCAAATCAGTCATGATAAAGCATTGATGAATAAAAGATTATGTTTATGTCGTTTTGATAAAGCATTGATGAATAAAAGATTACGTTTATATCGCTGTTGATATGTCCGCCTAGCATCCTATGAATAAGGGATGAATTTGATAATGCTTAATTACAGCCATTCTCAGTTACACGCGGTCGCCGGGAAAAAAGCATGCAAGCGAAAACTCGTTTTTTTTCCGGCGACCGCATTTAACTGAGAATGGCTGTAACAATATTCATTCAATTCCACTGATGTAAAATTTGATCACTTCGTGGTAATTTTCGTTAGAATCACATACCTCTATTATATCGCGCGCGCTGATTGGCTGAAATCGAGGGAGCTTTTTGTGGAATTACATGGCTGCAAAAGTAGAATTCAATGAAAACACAGGACACCCACGAAATTAAATTTCTACGGGACAAATTTACAATTTATCAAGCGAGAAAACAAGAACAATTACTTTCTAAAGTTTTAAACTCTGTCAAACACTGTATGAAACGTCTTTTCGTCAACGAAGACGCTTCGCTAGCAATTATTTTTAAGGAATTTTTTTGTGGAATACCCCAATTACACAGGGCCCCCGTCATTTTAAGTTAAAAAATCGACGAGTTTTTAGTCAGTACAGCATTCCCGGACTATTAATCAGATAACACATACACAAATTAAATTTGTTTTATAATTTGTGATAGAAATTACGATAAAAGCACGGGAAATGTATTTATCTCAGTTTTCGTATATTTACAGTTTTTCGCGCGCTTGAAGTGAAACGTGGCACACGCGCCTCAAACTCTCGTCTGGTCAACACAACAAGTTCTGGAAACAAAATCTCTCTGGATCCTCCAAAGTTTCGGATTTTTCTGCCCTGGCTATGCAAGGCAATGTCCAGATATTTACTTTACAAGAGAATTTCAAAGAGAAGCTGTTGGCTCGTTCGATAAAAGTTCTGTCATCGATGAAAAGTTGTGTCAAAGTTAGAGGTGGCCAACACATGCAAAACGAAAAACACTCAACAGAAGCTGCACTTTTATTTCAACATTTGAGATCATAAAATTCCATCGCTTCGCATTCGGCTTTCAAGCGCACGAAATCCACTCTATCCACTCACTGGCAATAGACTAATTTTCTAAAAATGTCCAGTATGTGATTCAAAGAAAATCCATTACCTGACTCGGGAATTCCACGCTAAATTTCACTTGAAAAACCGATATCGCTCGAGTCGCGCAATGCCATAATTTTGCGAAAAAAACGTCGCATCTTCACAAGTAATACCTCTTAAAGCTTATTTTCTTCTTGAAAAGGAAATCGAATTTCCAAAATCCCCGACACTGTTTTTTATGCTATGATAAAAAAAAGCGTGTAAAGTTTATTAAATTTCAGAAAATGAGTGACGGGCAATACAAAAGAATGGGCTATTCAAGCCTCGGAAAACAGTTGACGTGTCATTTGAGGTTCTAGAATATAATTTAGGACTCTATCGATTTAATTTCAGGAAAAATGTCATATTGTGGATATTTAAATTTTTACCATTACCGAGACCTTAAAGAACCCGTGTCAGCCACTCCTTTGTTATTGTTTTCGCTCTATATTAGAAAACGAATTACGTGTAGAAATCTCTTAATAAATATCTAAGACACAGCTTAGACAGACCCCTTCCCCCTGGAATTTTCTGGGGTCCTCGATCCCTCCCCCTAAGAATTTCCAGGGTTCAGGTAGACCCCTTCCCCATGGAATTTCCAGGGCTTAGATAGACCCCTCCTCCTGGAATTTTGCAGGGTCCTCGACCCCACCATTAGGTCAAGGAATAAAAAAGGCAGATAGAACAAATTTAGGCAATGTTGACAAAATGTTGCAATGCAATTGACCGATGTTCCTACGGGAAGAGTTACAAACTTTCCTAGATTGCTGCAGAACGCAATATTTTACACAGCCACACTTAATAAATTAGAGAATCATGGAAAAATATTCCAAACAGCAGGAAAACTCCCCATAAAGCAAAACGATGGTTGGCCAGTAGTAGCTCTTAAAGTTGTTATAGCTTCTATATCTTTGACACTGTTGCCATAGTTTCCAGGATTTGCCTAAGGTAAAACATCCTCCGGAAGTAAGTCGGATTCTCGACGAATATTCTATCGGATTTTTTCTTATTTTTCTCGAGAACAATGGAGTGCGTTTTTTCCGAAAAGGACACTCCCGAACTGAAAATTGTGATACCATTTTTCCTTTGTTATAGTGCTCCGCTTTGCCCGCGGTGGAGCTCCGTTATAATTCCATGCTCGACGATCCAGCCAAAATTTTCTTTCTTTCTTTGCATGCTAAAACGCAGGAAGCTCAGACTTGATATGTAAATATGTAAAAATATGGGAAGTGCTGTCTGTTTTGTCTACAAAAAAAAGGAATGTGTTTCTAGAAAATGATTTGTTTTCAGGAGGAAGCGTGGAAAGAGATTGCCAAGTGCTGGGCGTGGTTCCATAGGAGACAAATCTGGCAAAGGCTTGCGGCATTTCTCCATGAAAGTTTGTGAAAAAGTGCAGCAAAAAGGCACAACTTCTTACAATGAGGTAATGTGCACGTTTGATTTTCAGAAAACACCTTTTTATTAATATAAAGGTTGCATTCGGCGCGTGAATTCCTATATGGACACGCTGAAAAATTAGTATTCGTAGTGGGACGGTTCTGCTCTTAATAACATTCCATGTCATAAAAATATGTCATGGCGGTAACATGATGTTCAACCCAAATTGTAAAATCATGTCAATTTCGTGTTATAGGCATTTTTTACAAAGGCCAACACAACGACATGTGAAAAAGAGTTCAAAAATTACTTAAACCAAAGTACACGACATTGACATCAAGTCAAGTCATTTTTAAGTTGGTATAGAAAAATACTAAAATCCATCTAGTAAAATAACCACTTAAAATTGTCTCCGTCAGCCCAAGTTAGCACGCATACTTCTGTCATTTTACATTGTGCTCACCATCTTGAATCTGATTGGCTAATAGGTCGTGCTTTACTTTGAGAATCACGTAAGAGACGGACCATTAGAAAAGTGATGGGGGTGGGGGGGGGGAAGTTTCAGCCTTGGATGGATGTTGTCGCCCTCGGACTATGTGGTTTCGCGGGAATCGTCCACCTTGTACATTGATTATACTTTAGTCGCACTACAATCACGGGTCATGAAGTTTCTGCCTTTCAAATATTTGAATTTAGCCAATCATAGCCCTACATCACCTTTACCCTCCCCTCCACTGTTACATCAGTACATTTCCCCACCACCCCCTCCCTGCATCACGGCAGCCGCTTGTTCTACGTCCCTTCTCCCTGCCAAGCAGTTTACCTCTGCCAACATATATATAGGCCACATAGGCCAGTCAGTCGTCCATGTGGGACGAGAATTTTCTTCTTGAAAGTGATGTCAATTGAGCATGCTCTTGGTATCACGTCATACATGCCCACAATCGTGTATTATTAAGGATTTTTCCATTATGACAAATCTAAGGGACACCGCGGCAAAACGCAGTTGATATTCCCTAAAGATTCACTGGCCTGTGAAATAAAGACAATTGAAAAAATCTACATAACAGCGAACTATAAATTTTGACTTTAAACCTCGGGTGCAAGCCTTAAAGTGCGAGGTGCAAAAGTTCAGAGAAAGGTATGATAATATTCTAGCTGCTCTGCAAGACAGCACGAGATATTTTTGTTATGTAGATTATGCTAAGGTAGTAAAACGTTAACAATATTAAAGTTGCCACTGAGCATGAAATTAAGCCGGAGTGCTTGAAAAAACATAGGTACGCAGAGCGTACGGGAAGCTATTTGCTGATGTTCTACAGGGTTACTGGGACAGCCGGTGTGGGACTTGTTTCGATGAGTCACCGGTTAAAGCTTTTATTTTAGTTTTGGTTTATCTCTTTTATCTTCTAACCAGGCAATAAATTTCAGAAAATATTGTGCATATGCTCAGTGGATGTCAGTGGCAACTTTTCTCCTATCGATTTTGGAATAAAAAATAAATTTTTCAATCACAACTTCTGGCAACAAAACACCAAAAATGTTCGCCTTTGAGAGAAACGCAAAAAATATATGCAAAATTTTTTTTCACCCCTTGCCTTCCCGGCACTCGAACCCCGGACCTTGTGATTACAGAGTGGAGATCATACCACTGCGTCATCGAGGATATCACGTCACCTAATGGCAACTTTTATTACGTATAGGTACATTTATCCCCAAAGCCAAGAGTGCTCAATGCGGGAAAATCCGTAGAGCAGGATACAATTTAGTTTGGGTGGACCTTTATTAGTGACCACAGGTTTCACGCATAGTGCGATCTTCAGACTAAATTACAATTCAGCTAGCTCTGATCTTTATAGTTGCAAGCATAAAATTTGTTTTCATGCCTACATTTACATACTAATTCTGACCGCTTGTTTTTTTTTATTTATTTATACCTAAACGCGTCCTCGAATTCGATAAGACTTCGATCTCGGGACTCATTTCTTGGATTTGTTCTTTCTCATTTCTCACCTGTAAGGTTTTTTTCCCCTTTCAGTTGCATCCGTTTCATCAATATTTCTCTATGTCTTGTACTTTTAGTGACAGTCCCTTCTCAATTTCAACCGGCGTTTGCTGAATTCCACGCTCGATTAACATGACTCGATCGCATCACTGACAAAACTCGCAAACATCCACCTCGTAAATTAGGTGATTGGAACAAAACAGCACTACGTTCAAAGTTTTATTTTCAATCACTCCGGTTTGATTCTTATAACTATAAAATTAAGAAAACATATTGCGCATGCTCAGTGGCAACTTTAACATTGTTAACGTTTTACGAGCGAATGCACAGAAAAATCGAGCAAAGCGTGCCCACAGTTCAATACCTTATCTACCCTCAATTTCTATTGATAAGAAGGTTTTGATGAGTTTACAAACCTGCTGGGGTTTGTTTTTCGAAACGTGAACGATTTTAGTAATTATTTGAGAACTTCTATTTTGCCGTTTGGTGCCCCTGCCCGGCTTCCGACGAAGGCAAAATTGCTCAACTTCAGAAAATTGCAAAACAAATATCTAGCATTCTATTTACGATGGATTCGCGATTCTGCAGCTGAAAATAGAAGCAAGCAACCATGTTATTTAACGGGCATTTGACACTTTCTAATGTTAACAAAACTCGCTGTCGTGTTTTATCGGCAGATAGAAACACGAGGCGAAAGTAGTTCTAAAAAGGTTGCCAGTAATAATTCATAATTCAAAGTTAAATAAAGGGAAATAAATTTGTAAGAACTACTTCATTGAAATCGAGATATAAGAAATCTGATATAGACTAGCTATTTTAAAATGGCAAACAAAATATTGACAATGAGAGCTTTTCATTACGAATAGTGTATTTAGAGAGGCGTTCCGAATAATTGACATATCTTCTGTGTTGGGACAAAAGGTCTGTTCATGATTACTGTGACGTAGAATTTCAAGCATACGCAGATACAGAATAAGCATCCCACATGGATAAAGGTTGCGGTTGGGATGACCAGTGTTCATGACATGATCCTAAACCACAATATTGTGACACAAACAAACTGATAAACAGTAGCTAACCTTGGGAAGAAAAATAGGCTAACGGTACACATTGGGATAAGTGATAATAACATTGCTAAAAAAAACACGCTAGAGAACCATTGTGAACACTAACCTCACCTGAATCTCTGTATGGATAAATGATTACAGCTGTTTTGAGTATTCTGCGAACTCTCGAGATCGATTTCCAAACGTCAAACCGCTTTCTGGCTTCCGTCAATCAAACTTTGAAACACTTTGGAATATAAAGAATTCAGTTATTCGCCATCCTAGTGAAATGCCCCAACAAACAGCATCTTTTACTGTCATTAATACAAATGGCCTAACTTACAGTCGGCTAAGACTCAAATTAGACCCGGGAGTTTGATTGACGGAAGCCAGAACGCGCCATTGGAAGTCGAATGCGAGAGTTCGCAGAATACTCAAAGCAGCTGTAAAGCAGAATTGTAGACACCATGCTTAAGCAGAAAACCAGTAGAAGGCGACGGGAAGGGAAGCATATTTATTTTATTTGGTAGGCATGTAGAGTTGAAGAGTGAAGTGCAGGAAGGATGACGAGATGAATCGCACTGGAAGGTGTCTGATAGACAACTAGCCATTCTTTATCGGGGAATACAAGTAGTGTCACCTCATACGAATCCAGTGCAGAGATTGGATAAGCATCCTATGAATAAGGGATGAATTTGATAAGTTATTTTCTTGCTCTCATTGGGTTTTGAAGCAAGACTTTTATGGTTTAAAGTGATGCCCTAATCATTAAATGTTGACCTAATGGACGTTTTTTTGTTGTGCACTTTAGGTAGCAGATGAGCTGGTCCGAGAATTCAGTGATCCTGATAAACACATGTCACCTACCGATCAGGTATTGAATTAAACCTATAGTAACTAGAATTAAGGTGGATCGACAGATCGACAGATCAAAATGCTGCAGCAGGTATTCCGTTGGTTGTATTCATGGATGTGTTCCTTTCGCATAACGGTCTTTGTCGTGGCTCAACTTTTCTGTATCCGAGTAAGCAAATATTTGCGCTGAGATTATAAAAAACTTTACTTTCTAAAAGAATAAGAAATCTGCCTCTTGGTGACTAGTTGTCGCGATTTACTTACATTTTAGGGAGACCCATGCCCATGCCTGAAAAGCCATCACTTAAATTTCCATTCCTCGTGAAATTTGACCTTTGAAATATTTTTGGGACGGTCAAAACGGCCAAAAATAAAGAGGTTTGTACGGCGATGGTCCGGAATAGGCCATGTTCGAATTACACTCCAATGCCTACAAACAATAACCTCAAGTCGAGGCTCTCTTCTAAAAGTACTGTAAATGTATTAGAACTTGGAGAGAGCCTCGATTCGAAGCTTTTGTCTTGTGTGTATTGGAGCGTAATTCGAACCTGGGCTATTATCTCGGTTCGTACCCAGGACCGCGCGCCACCCTGAACCGTGAAAAGGCTCAACACAATGATTTTCGTTCTTTTAAAAACTATCAATAGAACGAAGCAATTTGTATTAATACAAATTACATCATCGGGAAACAAAATAAATTAGGATCCTTGTCTCCCTGCGCCAGGAGGCCTGGAGAACACAGGCATCTGGTTTTCAATAACAAACCGACTACAAATACTAATTTGATCTGTTTACGATGTTCGTGCATCGGTATTAACGTTTGAAGTAATATATCAAACACGAAGCAGCGTGTTTCGTCAGTATTTCCAAACACCGAGACGTGTAGTGGCCGTGGGTTGATAGAACGACGCAAAACCGATGCACGTTATCAAATCAGTTTAGCTAGCCTAGACCGTTCCACCACCTGGTAATTATGTATCTGCGCCTTTTGGAAATATTGTCTTCCAGATATGGTCCCTCCATAGACCAAATCGGCTAACAGTGTTTACATCTTGTTGCCACCAAATTCAGATCATGTGATGATTCCTTTGAGTGGTTACAATTGTCTTTTTTTTTCTCACTCCGAGTGCACGAGTGTAATAAAGTGCATTATTAATTTCCTAGCATAAAGTAGGCCTTTGTGATACGATGTTTGTAAACATGAGAGTAACGCTAGATTCTGTTGCTGTAACTCTTAAATTGGCTCATGTCATTGTAATATCTTGTAAAATCACGCCCTTATCAATGTCCACTTGTCATTAGCGTGTCTGTCACGCTTATTTTACCACTAATGTATTCACAAAAAGGAAACATTAAGGTTATACGTTAAGTACTATAACGTCGTTCTTCCTTATTACGTTAACTGCTGCCTTGTTATTTTGGTTTTTAATGTCGTTTTTTGTCTTGATAGGCATATGACCAAAAGAACATTCGTAGGAGAGTCTATGATGCCCTTAATGTCCTGATGGCAATGAATATCACTCCGAGTGCACGAGTGTAATAAAGTGCATTATTAATTTCCTAGCATAAAGTAGGCCTTTGTGATACGATGTTTGTAAACATGAGAGTAACGCTAGATTCTGTTGCTGTAACTCTTAAATTGGCTCATGTCATTGTAATATCTTGTAAAATCACGCCCTTATCAATGTCCACTTGTCATTAGCGTGTCTGTCACGCTTATTTTACCACTAATGTATTCACAAAAAGGAAACATTAAGGTTATACGTTAAGTACTATAACGTCGTTCTTCCTTATTACGTTAACTGCTGCCTTGTTATTTTGGTTTTAATGTCGTTTTTTGTCTTGATAGGCATATGACCAAAAGAACATTCGTAGAAGAGTCTATGATGCCCTTAATGTCCTGATGGCAATGAATATCATCTCCAAGGAGAAGAAAGAGATTAAATGGATCGGTCTTCCGACAAACTCCGCACAAGAGTGCCAGTCATTAGAGGTGTGTAGTGTCTGCCTCAATCTTTAATGCGAGTCTGTTTTTTCACAACTGGTTGTGAGTAACACGTTTTCCTATTATTGTTTTAGGAAGAGAAAAGGGACAGGAGAGACAGGATTAAACAGAAGACAGCACAACTACAAGAACTCATATTACAAGTAAGGATGTGTGGTGATTAAAAAACGCCTGCATTTCAACTGGTGTATTTACCACCAACACCAAGAATTACCAAGTAATTCTTGGTGTTCACCTCCGGAGACATTTGATTTTTAGCGAGTTATTTCGAAACAGATTCTGAAACAGAACTATATTTTCAATAACTTTGCAAAGTTTTAGACTCGTATCTTATATTGCAAGCGAGATACAAGCGAACGAATGTGCAAACTGTTTACTGTAAAACGTATGGCGCCGCCGTGTTGGAGTCCCTCAGAACTCAACATGGCAGCCAAATTACCAAATGTGCCGTAAGCCCCCAAAATTGGCGAGTATTGTCCAAAATGTGATTTATTTGCACTTATTTAGCATGTTAGCTTTCATCAAATGCTCCAAACGGGAGAATGACCTGAAATATGGCGCGAAATCAGTGTCTAAAGAAGAAGAATCCGATTTAATTTGGTGTGAAGAATCCTATTCTGTTTCAGCACAGTTTAATTCTCTCACAACTCCTTGGCCTCATGCACACCTTCCTGTAGCCAGTAGTCAGAATTCCGAACAACCCTTTTCCATGGGCTATCACACAAAACACAAACACAAACACTCCCAATCCAATCAAGTTGTACGTTTGATGGGTTTATCTTCAAACCAGAAAAGTATGCCGACTTTAACATGTTTCCCTTTCCCTATTCTTTTGATAGAAGTATTAGGCACGCTCTGATTGCTCCAAATCTATGCTCTATTTCACCGATAAAGTAATGGTTCTTCCCCGCTATTCCAAAAAGGAATTCGAGCACAACTTTCTATGACTTCATCGGCGAAATAGAGCAACTGTGATGTTGGAAGAGACGCTCGAAACGTTTTAAAAGTCACTCGCCTGCGGATTGTTATTTTACAAAGTTCTCGTGTCTCTCCCATCACGCGTGCGTTAATTCGCCGATAAAGTAATGTAAGTTGCGCTCTGATACTTATAAAATAGTGGGACTAAGAATGCAATTTAGGTATAATATGTAGAATGTTTATTGGGCGGGGGATGTGTGGTCACGATTTTATTTACGGGGCGTCATACGTAAGATTTGTCTATGTAAGGCCTAGGGCATACGTCGACTATCCTAAAAAAGGTACATGTATAATGCGACGTTTGCTGCAAATTAGTTCGACTCTAATTAATTGATTCGTGTTTTGCACAGGGGCAAAGTCGAGGATAGTTCCGAGTCGGTTGGATTTTTTTTACACTTTATTCTATATACAACAAAGTCAAACTGAAAATAAAAGAAATAAGTATTAATATTCGGTCTGTACATTGATGGCTCTTGGGTTATATAAAGGAAATCTACTTACACTTGTGATCCTTCCGACTCTGCGGTCTTCGATCTTGATTCTGAGCTTTTAGCTGACGCCATGTCAACCTTCGTTTCATGACTTGTTTTCCCGCCACACTTTGGACGCGGTAAACGTTTTATACTTACTGTTACGTAATGCATTCTTGTTTAACAATAACTAGAATAAACTATTACTGAATTTCGCATGGAACTATTCATTGTTCAAAACACTCCCTCCTGGTGCGGAGACTTCATGTGGAGCACCATATTAGTTCCTGGTTATTTCTTCTTTCTTTCTTTCTTTTTTTTTCTTGACTTATCTGCTTATCTACTTATCTGCTTATCTACTTATCTACTTATCTGCTTTGATATCCAAAGTCATTCTTGAGAAAGTTCTTGCCTTGTTGCTATTAGACAAAGCTTGTGTATCGGTCGATTATACTCTCCTGCTTGGTTCTTGATCTTCGCTTTTCTGACCAGTCCATCTTTTCCAGGGAAGACCTCTGAGACTAGGGCTAGTTTCCATCTTCTTCTCGGCGTACCTTCGATCTCTAGGACAAGATCTCCAACTTGTAGGTTGTCTCTAGGGCGAAACCATTTGTTTCTGACCAGTAGTGTTGGTGCGAAATATTTCTGCCACGCCATCCAGAACTGAGATACTCTTTGTTGTGTAGCCTTGGCTAGGTGTCTAGGGTTTATTCTCTCTTCATATTCTTGTGCGGGCGGTGGAACATGGTTTCCAATCAAAATGTCGTTAGGGGTAACTGGAGGTTCCTCCCAGACGTCGTCAGAACTAGGGTATAATGGTCTGCTGTTTACCAAGTATGTGATTTCAGCAAGGGTGGTTCTCCATTGTTCCTCTGTAAATGGTTGCGTCTATCGCTTGTCTCACCGATTTGATTAGGCTTTCTACCACTCCGTTCATGTGGCTTGCATGAGGCGTGTTCCATTGCCATTCAAATTGACTAGAATAGTCGTCACGTAGAACGCTCTTGATTTTCTCTACGTCCCAGTTTCGTGTGATTTCCATCAGATATTCTTGTGCGCCTTTGAAGTTGGTTCCGCAGTCAGAATAGCATAATAAAGGGTGACCTCGTAGGCTTGCGAATCTTCTGAATGCCATGATAAATGTGTCTGTGCTTCTGTCTGTACATAGTTCGAGGTGTATTGCGCGAGATGACATACATGCAAATATAATGACTTGTGCTTCCTTCAAAGTCTTTCTATTCAACCTAATCTGAATTGGTCCAAACATGTCTAAGGCTGTGTTTGAAAAAGCTGAGGGGCCTGGGCTCACTCTTACAGTCGGGATCTGTCCCATAATTTGCTCTAGAGGTTTTTTCCTTAGTTTTTTGCAAGTGACGCAATTTCGTGTGAGTTGTTTGGCTGTACTGCGTAGTCCAACGATCCAGTACTTTCTTCTGGCTTCATACATCAGACTCTTGTAACCACAGTGACCTCTGACTTGATGTAGGTGATTCAACAATAATTTGACCAATTGATGATTGCGCGGCAGCACGATTGGATTGCGCATGTCAGCCGGTAGCGTCCGTACGTTTTCTAGCCTCCCGTGTGCACGAATAATACCGTCATCATCTTTCTTCACCATCAACTTCTTGTCTAGTTTCTCTGTGTCTAATTCTTCTTGTGACCATTTATAGAGTAATACCTCTGATTCCTTGAGTTCTTCTACTGTTAAGCAGCCTGATTTCTTCTTCTTTTCAGATTGTGTGTAAATCTCAGTACAAATCCTAGTGTTTTCTTTGCTTTGTGAAATGTCGAGCATGTTTTCATCAAGTGTTCTAGAATCGGATTCGGCTCAGTTGGTTCACTTGTAGTTGCGTTACAATTTACTTGTTCTGGAATTCTCACTTCCCTTTTCAATTCCTTGGTTATCTCGAGATTATCTTCTCTTTGAGGCACTTGAAACTCCGGCCATTCGTCTTCTGGAAGTCTTAGAAATGGTGGTCCACTCATCCATTCTTTTAACTGGCTTTTAGGAATTCCCCTTGTAAGGGCGTCGGCTGGATTGTGATTTGACTTTACGTATTTGAATTCTTTGGTCTCTACAGTTTCTTGAATTTCGGCAATCCTGGCAGATACAAACGGTTTGAACGTTTTTGGAGGAGACTTGATCCAGCTCAACACGGTTTGAGAATCTATCAAGAAAATCTTCTTACATCTCTCGATCTCAGCGAACGATAGGGCTTCCTTGCATGTACTGTAAAGTCTTGTGAGTGAAAGACATCCCATCAACTCTAGTCTCGGTATGGACTTCTTTTTCAGGGGGGCCACGAACGCTTTAACCATGAGGGGTACACACGAATAGCTTCCGTCACTAAGTTGCCACCTCAAAAATATTACTGCTCCATAGGCGTTTTTTCCCGCGTCGCTAAATCCGTGGATCTCTGGTTGACCAACTGCTTGTTCGGGTTTAAGTTGTCTCTTGAATTCAGATGACAGAAGTGTGCTGAGTACTTCTATATTACTCATCCATTTCTTCTGTAGCTCTTCAGACAGGATTTCATCCCATGAGTATCCAACACTCCAGATTTCTTGTAAGTCGATGCGCATCTCTATTGTGACTGGAAGAACTAGGCCGACTGGATCCCAAAGTTGCGCGAGGGACTTGAGACATTCCCTTTTGGTCAGCTTGTTGACATTGGTGACTATTTCATTTTTCTTGAAAGTGAAGGTATCTTGCACCTTGTTCCATTTGTGACCTAGGAAGGTTGTAGATTCTTCTTGGGTCTGATCAACTTTCTTTGAGTTAGAATGCCACGCTTTCACTTGAAATTTCCCGGATGCCAATATGGCGTCTATTTCCTTGGTGACTTTCTCTGCTGTGACTTCGTCGCTTCTCGACCCGCCAATGTCATCGACGTATGCGTGCGTCAGGAGTTCTTGCGCACTTTCCGGGTATTTAGACTGTGCAGCTCTGGCCAAAGTGTTAATAGCTCCAGTCGCTATATCGGGTGCAGGTTTGTCTCCGAAATTCAGCCTTAACCATTGATATACTTTGGGCGATTCTGTAGTGTGCGCTCTCCACAAGAAGCGGTGAAACACTTGGTCGTCAGGATGTATGCGAATTTGGTTGAACATTTTTCTTATGTCTCCACAGAAGGCAACGTTATTCCAACGCCACGCGATGAGCACGCTGGGAAGGCTGTTTATGTAGTTAGGGCCTTTTTCCAAGTAGTCGTTCAGGGATCGACCGTCTGGACCTTTCGCTGAGGCGTCGAATACAAGTCTAACGGACGTCGTTCGATCGGGTGTAAACACAGCTTGTAATGGTAAATACCACTCTGGTTCGTCATGGTTTACTTGTTCCGCCGGTATCTCTTGTATGAATTCTTGGTCGAGTAGCTTCTTGATTTCGTCTTGTATCACATCAAAACAGTTCTTCTTCTTAAACGTTTTCTCTGAAGAAATCATGCGATTGTAGGCGATCTGATAATTACTGTGACTTGGGGGTCCTGTGGTCCAGGGCATGCGCACTTGAACTCTGTCGTCAACGATTTCAGTTGATTTAGCGATTGACTTGATGAACTTGTTTTCTCTAAGGGTGTTGTCATCACATGTGCATAGTGTAGTAGGCTTGACTCCTAGTAAGTCTTGTGTCAGTAGACTCTTGATATCTTCTGTCGCACTGACTGTTCCAACTTCAACTGAACTTATCTCGGTGCGCGAGTTTTCTCCTTCGAACTTTCCCAAAAGGTACCAACCAAAACAGTTTTTCTTAGCAATTGGTTCTCCGTCTTTACCAAGTAAAATGTGAATGTCAATAAAAGCATCTGAAATATCAGTTCCAATGAGCAAATCGATTTTTCCTCCGGCCAAATAAAGTTTATTTGTTACTGTTTTCAAGTGTTCATATCTATTAACAGTTTCATTTGACAGTGTCTTGGCAGGACTACAAGGAGTTTTTACAGTGTAAACTTGTGCTTGTTTTGTAACACTCTCATCTGTTATTGAAGCGATAGTAATATTTACAATTTCTGATTCCTCTGATTGTTTTTTGCATCCGGCCAAATTCATTGTTAAATGAGTTTTACAACCAGTAATTCCGAGCTGTTGTGCTACATTTTTTGATAGAAAACTAGTATTAGAGCCACTATCTATCATTGCCAGTACTTCACTGTAATTTCCCTCTTCATCTTTTATCTTGACTTTTTGGACAGGACAAATGCCAGCTAGCTTGCTTTTTTGGGTGTGGTTGTTAATGGTATTTTCTTGTCGCGGAAAAGCTGAAGCTTCTGGGTTCAAGGGTCGACGCGTTCTAGGAAGTGTAGATGGCTCTGGGTTCCAGGGTCGACGTACTCTCTGCTGAACTGGTTCACTATGCAGTGACCTGTGGTGCCTTCTGTCGCATTTGTCGCACGTAGTACCGTCTTGTTTACTGCAATCATCGGTGTGATTTGTTCGAAGACATTTGCGGCAACGTTTATTTCTACGAACAATGTCCCATTTCTCGTCAACAGATGCCGATTGGTACAAAGGACATGCGGTTAATAAGTGTTTAGACTGACACCCCAGTGGACACATTTCGTCAAATTTAGGTGATATTTCTGCTGCATGATTATCAGACTTAAAATCGTTCCTTGCTTTGCTGCGCGAGCGTAATGCGGCTTCTTTGTTTAACCATGAAATAAGATTTGTGATAGTTTCTGTCTTCTTTTCACGCTCCAATTTTTCCAACCCATGATTCTTTTCACTTTTCTTATCACTATTGGCGCCTAAGGTTTCTGCCATTTTCTGAATTGCTGAACTCATTGCTTCAATGGCTGATTGAGCTTGAATGGCTGATTGATTTTCTTGTTTTTCAGTGATTTGAGCCTTCTTTTGATAATCTACGAAACTCTTTGTACAATTCAAATAATCGTTTTTCACTTGAAGTCCAACTTTCTTGTTGTTTTGTAAAATTTCTTCGCCATTCTCTAGTTTACCTTCTAAAACTTTGTTTGTTATAACTTCTTGTTGTTCTTTCAATGCACGGTATTTGAGTTCAATTTCTTTGTAAACATTAGTCACATTTACTAATTCAGCTTTAGCTTCGTATAGTAATTTAAATTCTTCAAATAGTTCGTACAACGATTCAGCTAAAGTAGCACGTTTTCCCACTAACTGAGAAATATCTAACTTTGGCGGCATGATTAAATAACTGTAAAATTCAAAGTAAATTCAAAGCATGAAATCTATTCGGTGAAAGCTTCAGATCGATTCTGGAATAGTTCATTTCAGTGTAGTACATGTAAACGCGTGAGTTTACCTCTAGACTTGCTGCTTGCAAACTTGCGGCGTTATATCTTCGATTTGCTGCTTGCAAACTTGCGGCTTTTGAGTTTCGTATTTCTCCGCAGGAACAATCCTCTTGTATATCCAAGTTTTGACTTGCACAGGGGCAAAGTCGAGGATAGTTCCGAGTCGGTTGGATTTTTTTTACACTTTATTCTATATACAACAAAGTCAAAACTTGTGATCCTTCCGACTCTGCGGTCTTCGATCTTGATTCTGAGCTTTTAGTTGACGCCATGTCAACCTTCGTTTCATGACTTGTTTTCCCGCCACACTTTGGACGCGGTAAACGTTTTATACTTACTGTTACGTAATGCATTCTTGTTTAACAATAACTAGAATAAACTATTACTGAATTTCGCATGGAACTATTCATTGTTCAAAACAATTCGACTTCGACTTGAATTCGAGTGTCCAACTCGGTAGCCTGTGTACATCCCGCTACTAACCTACAAGAGGATTAGTAGCGTCTGTGAAATCCCGTTGCTAATCGTGTTCAGGTCACGCAATGAAAAATAAATTTGCATAATAAGTTACAGTCAAAAGGCATGTAGCGTTCCCCGCTAGAGTTGAATATTCAATTCACTATTCCATTGCTGATTTCATTATTCAATCCAAATGCATTTTTCAATTCAATATTAAAAATATCATAGCTTTTGCAAATCGAAACTCGCTTTTTGTCTACGATTCCATGACAACGCACGTTCTCTTTTGCACTTTGGCGCCTGTGTGTCTGTTCTCGAAACATTCTGCACGCTTTTTGCTCCAAAAGGGCGTGCGTTGTCATAGAATCATAGACAGAGAACGAGTTTTAAATTTGCAACGGCTATAACGTGATCGTGAGCCAATCAGGAACGAGTCCCCGAGTCCTGGAGAAGGAATTGCGTGACTTGAACACGATTAGTAACGGGATTTCACAGACGCTACTAATCCTCTTGGAGGTTAGTAGCGGATGTACACAGGCTACCAACTCGGATAATCTGACTGTGTTGCGACCAAGCGGCAAACGTCGCATTATACTCGCATCGAATTCAATGTTAGTCAGTAAATTGAACAATGTCCGCCGATTATTGGCCAAATATTTTCTTGACTCTTGAGTGAAATTTATCACGAGCAGTGGGCCGGGATATTTCCAATGACCATTACTTACACAGGATTTATATCCACGGTATATTGATCGATTCAAAGAAAACTATTTTCAAGCTCTGATCGTGCACTAGGTGAAACGTGTCTATAACTGAAAATCGAAAGCGCATGCAATTTGCCTTCGGAATTGTTTGTATGTTTATCATATCTCAGTGAGGGGAGAGAAGAAACAGGTCAAGTAAAAATGGTCTAAGGACGAATAATTTTTTTAGTTTATATTATTTATGTTTTTTCGGCTTTATCCCTCGCTTAAAAAATAGTTGAATTAGAACTTAGCCCAAAGTGAATCTTTTCCAACAAAAACATGCCCACTGGAGGGATTTCCTCCTTCTCTTCGGGATTGTGTCCTTCGTTTTGCGATAGAGCCGTCAGGATTTATACTTAGAGAATATTATTCATGACTTTCACGGACTTTGTTTTGTAAATGTGTCATTTCGACTTAGCATGACTTAGCGCGTGCTCCGAGGGAAGCAAGGTAGTGTGTACGTTTGTTGAAACTTGAATGAAAATTTTTCTCAGCTCAAATCTTTCAAGTTAGAATTATCCCTGCACATTCCTGTATGTAATCTGTAAGAGAACCATTTAGGTTTCAATGTCTTTGGTTCTTTCGGCTGCGCAAACTGAGTTCTTTTTTAGTTTCTGTGGGAGATTTTCAACATTGCGGCGATGGCGGCTTTGTCCCTCGCTTAAGAAATCGCTTGAATTAGAACTTTGCCCAGGGGGAATCTTTTCCAACAAAAACACGCCCACGGTCCAGATTTCCAGCTTCTCTTCAGGTTTGCAACTTCTTTTGGCGGCACAGCTTCAGGGCTAAACGGAGTGAGTGCGGACACGATTTCTCTTACGGTATTTATATATAGACTAGCTGATGCCCGTGAAAAATTCACGGAGTGTAAGGGGGAAATTTATTTTACTTAAAGTGTTCTCTGTTTAAAAAACGGGAAAATAAATCACAATGGACATATGGATGTGGGGAGGGGTTCATGATTTCCCCCTTCCATAAACTGCTGGATTTACATTACTAATAACCTCCCATCAGCATGAGTACCCCGTCCCACCATGCCCGAAATAAATGAAGTGAGCCCAAAAGGATTTTTTTTTTTTTTGCACTGGTCTCCCTGATTGGTGCGACAAAATCACGCGTGTCCGTCTCTCAAATCGGTCAAAGAACCCGTGAAAATCGAAAGCGCAATTTGACTTCGGAATTGTTTGTATGTTTATCATATCTCAGTGAGGGGAGAGAAGAAACAGGTCAAGTAAAAATGGTCTAAGGACTAATAATTTTTTTTAGTTTATATTATTTATATTTTTTTCGGCTTTATCCCTCGCTTAAAAAATAGCTTGAATTAGAACTTAGCCCAAAGTGAATCTTTTCCAACAAAAACATGCCCACTGGAAGGATTTCCTCCTCTTCGGGATTGTGTCCTTCGTTTTGCGATAGAGCCGTCAGGATTTATTCTTAGAGAATATTATTCATGACTTTCACGGACTTTGTTTTGTATATGTGTCATTTCGACTTAGCATGACTTAGCGCGTGCTCCGAGGGAAGCAAGGTAGTGTGTACGTTTGTTGAAACTTGAATGAAAATTTTTCTCAGCTCAAATCTTTCAAGTTAGAATTATCCCTGCACATTCCTGTATGTAATCTGTAAGAGAACCATTTAGGCTTCAATGTCTTTGGTGGTTTCGGCTGCGCGAACTGAGTTCTTTTTTACTTTCTGTGGGAGATTTTCAACATGGCGGCGATGGCGGCTTTGTCCCTCGCTTAAGAAATCGCTTGAATTAGAACTTTGCCCAGGGGGAATCTTTTCCAACAAAAACACGCCCACGGTCCAGATTTCCAGCTTCTCTTCGGGTTTGTGAACTTCTTTTGTCGGCACAGCTTCAGGGCTAAGCGGAGTGAGTGCGGACACGATTTCTCTTACGGTATTAATATATAGATTCTGACCTGGGAACATAAACTTCGAAACTTAAGTTCATTGTCTACACCCCTCATATAAGCTTAGTTGGATTATAACTACATCAGAAGTCATTATAGTACCGGGAGAAGCTCGCGTGTTTTATAGAAATCAAGTCACTTTGCAGAAATATTGGCTCGAACGAGAACTTTGTTAACTAACAGAGTGACACCCCTAGAAACATCTAAACATTCCTGCAAGAGCTACAAAAACATTGAAGTTGCTGTTCTGGCACCCTTCAGGTCAGATAACTATATCATATTATAAAATATATGCGATAGTACGCGCGCTCTGATTGGTCGAAAACCAATTACCATAACGCTATGGTAAATCTTATAGTACATAGCTTTGACCGGAAGTGTGTTTCCATTCGCCAAACTTGACAAAACTTCAGCAGTTTCTATCATTTCTCCATGTAAATATTTAAAAAACAGCATCTATAAAATGATGGAACCTTCAGAAAACGACAGGAAAGATTGGCAGCGTGAGGAAATAGTGAGATAGACAGATTCTTTTTGATTTAGCAAGTGAAAACGATCAAATCAAACGTGCAACCGGCAAATCGACGGAAAACGGCAAGGCAAGGTAAGTTTTGCCACTCCTAAATAAGGAATTTAGGCAGTTTATGATAGTTATAAAAGAAGGATTGCATACAAAATAGATGGCATTAGCTTCTTTATATCTAAACAACCTTTCGAGTTCGTTTGTGCTACAAAAACAGACAAAAACAACGGCTCGCATAAAATTTTCTGTGGAGATTTTTTGCCAACTGTGTGCTGTCACTTTTCACCGATTTCGCCATGTAAATACATTCATTTTCAAGGCATTATTCCATTGAAGACAATTAACTGAATGAAATCTCTTTCGTTATAAGCTGGACAAAAGTGCTTTATAAATTTCCATTTTGTGTTTTCTCTTTACTGAGACCATTTAAAACGGTTTTAAATGGTCTCAGTAAAGAGAAAACACAAAATAATTGAGCGAATTGAGTCACACTGAGTTCTATCAAAACTCTGCATAAAGTTGTTCTTTTATGGCCTGTTTTGTGTTATTTTATAAAAGAATTAGAACACATTTTGTGGTTGTTTCTTTTTAGAATTTACAACTCACTTCCGCCGTTATGGCGCGAAATTCTCAAATCTAATAAAAGTCTTATTTACATTAACACGTCTCCTTTTCAATCTGACAGATTTTTTATGAAAATCACGGAGTCACTTTCCCTTAACCTAGATTCAACTAAATCAAAAACACTTTATGAAAATCTCGCTCAAAAGTTATATTGTAAACCAACAGCAGCCATAAAATATGACGACATGTTCAACTCGTCTTAAGATTGGAAGTACTATTTACTCTCTTCCCTTTAAGAAGGTAACTATAGACACTAAACTACGGTGGCCCACAAGTATCACGGCAAAAACAAATTACTCAGGCAAAAACAACTTGCTCACGGCAAAAACAAATTGCTCTCGGCAAAAACAAATTACTCACGGCAAAAGCAAATTGCTCACGGCAAAAACAAAATTACTCACGCCAAAAACAAAATTACTCACGGCAAAAACAAATAACTCACGGCAAAAGTAAATTGTTCACGGCAAAAGCAAATTATACTCACGGCAAAAACAAATTACTCACAGCAAAAGTAAATAAAGTGAATAAATACCGTAAACGCTAGTGGATAATTAATGAGGGAAAAACTGATTTAGAAGGATAAAACAGCTATACGAAACCTGGTGAAAAAGGTTTATGAGGCAAGAAGAAAAAGATGGAGAACTAACTTTCTCTTCTGAAGTCCCGTTTGTGACGGACAGCTCGCTCGCAAACAACTACAAGAATGACACTGCTGATCAGCTGTAGGCCGAGCCCAATTGGAGTTTCGAGGAATGTTTGAATTCAATTTTTCGTTTACTGGACAAGCATGGAGTCCTGTGTTGTTTCTTACATAGTTTAATATGGATATCTACACACAAAGCCAAAACTGTCTAATTTTAGCGCGCGCGATCCAATTGAAAAATACTATTAATTGGACACTTCTGCAGCGAAATTTTGAGCTGGTTATTTAAGAAATAGAATACATTTTTCCATGTACCATAGCCTGTTTCCCTCTTTGCTCCGACGAAGGGGTAACGCTCGAAACGTCAACCTTTGGTTGTTGTTGTCCATGTTTACGTCCCCGCCGACGCAGACCAACTAGTTTTCCCGTAAAACTAGTCATACCATAATATATAGATTTAGGCAATGCCTAAAAGCGGAACTCCAATCATACACACCCCACGTCTTACTCACAGGGAGCTTACAGTTTAAATCAAGAAAATTCATGTTACCATTATATGGCAATGATAGTATTAGCGCGTTCTGATTTGCTAACAAGTCGCAGTTCACGACCAACAAAAGATAATCTCCTTGAAATAAAAATGAAAAATAAGATTTTCAGCGAAATCCACAACAAAGAATACTTGACATAGTATTTGTCTCATTGTACTAACTAAATCTAACATGTGACATAGGAAAATCAAGGCTGGAATATCAGAAATGACCTGTTTACATAAGGCAAAGCAGGGCCAAAAGGTCAAGCTTACTCAAAATTATATTTCGAGTTTAGCCGGAGAAAAAGAAACCTTGAGGGAGCCAACTAAAGCAGCAAAACGTAAAAGTTACATTTAAAGTCAGAATTTTCTCATCAGGAATGCAATAAACTTGGAAGCAGTAAAAATATAAATAGCATAAGAAGCAATTTCAAGCTTTGTGCTTGCCGATAACTGACAGTGAAGTCGTTTCTTTCCTCCGAAAGTCTCCGTCGTGTTGAGTTGAATTCATTCTTACTTGGCAAGCTTTTGCACAAAGCCAATTTTCCTAAATAAGTATTATTCGGCTAAAACCATTGCAATTTTCTGTTACTGTCAATCCTGTTCAATCCAGTTCTGGCTCCCTGTTCGTAGATCTCATATGAGTATTCGAAGAACACGTCGTTTGCAGCTTTTACGAAAGAAACTGTTGTTTTTCTTCAGAAGAACGCAGAAGTATTGCTTCGCCGTGGGCCGGGTATTCTGCAATCTAGCCTTTGAATCTTTTGCAACTCCCTCATAGTTTCTCCGCTGAACGTATCGTTTTGGCTTGGATGGGTTGCTTTCTCATGTGACGTTGAATGATACGTATGGGGCTCCACTCCGTGCCTTCGGCACGGGGAGTTCCGCTATTAAACATTTAGTGGTTTGAATTCCGATGGCAAAAAGTGCCAAGTCTCACTAAATAGTCTGGATTCGACTCACAGCCGCGGAGCAGGACATTTTCTTTCTGTTCGGGTCGTGGTTTCCCTGCTAGCAGAGCCGGCCGCTTCTATACCTTTCTATCAGGATCGTGGACGTACTTGCCCACGTATCTTGACTGGTTTGGCTGGTTTTACTAGAATGGTGTCAGTGTTTTTGCTTCGAAATCACGAGTGAGACCAACACACTCTGAAGCTCACCGCGCCATTTGCTCACACATGCGCGACAGAGAAATGACATTTTTGTGCAGAGGCTAGGTTTGTGTACTTGAATAGCACACCAAAAAAATTTTTTAAAATAAAATACATGGAAATAAAAAGTAGCCTGCTGGTGACCCCTCAGAAGCTTGCCGTGAACAATTTGCTTCAATTTTTTTTGCAGTGAACAATTTACTTCTGCCGTGAGAGTAATTTGCTTTTGCCCTGAACAATTTGCTTTTGCCCTGAACAATTTGCTTTTGCCCTGAACAATTTACTTTTGCCGTGAGCAATTTGCATTCGCGTGAGCAATTTGTTTTTGCCGTGAGCAATTTGTTTTTGCCGTGAGCAATTTGTTTTTGCCGTGAGTGATTTGTTTTTGCCGTGAGCAATTTGTTTTTGCCGTGAGTAATTTGTTTTTGCCGTGATACTTAATCGTATTGTGTACACGAATGTCATGCTTTTCAATTTCCGACACTATGGTCTGACATTGATGCAAACTTGAACAGAGAAAGTGTAGAACAGTTTTTCTTTTATTGTCCATTGATTACTTTTTTTGGAAAAAGGTAAGTGAGTTTTTTCTTGAATACTGTTATTTCGACTGGATTCCTACCCTGGAATTTTTGAACCAAGAAAGGAGGTTTTAACTCTTGCAAATTATGTTCTTCTCGAATGCAAACATCTAATATTTCAAGGAAAACAAAAATCATTTCATCCTACTTTAAATGTATTGCTTAAAAAGCTAAAGAGAACGTATGTAACGGAACAACATTTAGCGAGTGAAAAAGGCCTTCTAGATTTACATCATAAAAAATGGAAGCATTTGAAAGATATTCTGTGTTAGTCCAAAAATGGGAGTTTGCTAAGGAAGGTAACCGTCTGCTATGTGTGTTTTGTTTCTCTTGTACTGATGCTATTTTTGGTGTCCTTTTTTTGTTTTATGTGGAATATTGTATATTTATTGTTGTATATAAAATATATATTTAAAAATTCCAAGGGGGAGGGGTAAAAAGGGTGACTTTCCCGGGACATTTTATGCCCAAATAGATTTTCCAGGGGTAATGTTGCCATAAAAAATGGAAATTCCATGGGAGGGGTCCATTATGAGGCTGGAAATTCTAGGGGAGGGGGTCTGATTCAAGAGTGGAAATTCCAGGGGAGGGGATCTTTTTAAGGGAAGGTTTAAAAATGTAATCAGCCAAAGAATGATAATATACACATAATTGATCAGGTTGGATGAATTTTCTTGATAATACGTCTGGATTTTTGCATCTCACTAAACATGATAGGCACCCTTCTCATCTGCATGCTATCTTGAACATCCAGAGGATTTCAAGTGCCCAATTTCCCTCTAACTGGATTGAGCAAGGGCAAGCCTTGAAGGTAAAAGTCCACACCATGGAGCAAGAACGCCTGTCAAACCCCTCCGCCATGCCCAACCGGGGCTTAAAATTGATAACTGCATTAACCGTGCATTAAATTTCTTGCAATGTTTTTTAAATAATTCAGTGGCCTCATTTTAGACACTAGAAAACAAAGCCCTTTCTAGAAAGAGCATTTCACTCCCAGCATTTCAATATCTAAATAGATGCTACTAGTTTATTAATTTTTATCAATTCCACTCACTAAGATTTTGGTTATCAATTGGCTATCAATTGCTGATACCAATTGATAATCAATTTACTAATTGATATCAATTGGTACCAATTATCAATGTTATCAATTAGTTAAGCCGGGATGTTAGGCTCGTCTTCACAACTGTCTGTTGTAGCCCGAGGTGCCTCATGGGAGAAACTAAGAATAACGAAATTCTCGTGTTAACCCATATGTAATGTAGAACCATTTGGCATAAGCAGGGTGCTGAGGTATCCTAATCAAAGGCACCGAGTGCCTCGGTGAAATCGAGGATACTGTTTATCCAAATAGTTTTGGACTTTTTGTCCTGTTCCCTTCCCAAGATATCAATTTTCTAGTTGTGATGACGTCATCGATGACGTTATACCACGTGACCTTGGTGCTGGACCCCCATTGTCACGCAGATAATTTACCCAACTTTGGTAACCTAGCGTTATTCCGTTCTCAAGATATTAATTTTTCTAGTTTTGATGACGTCATCGATGACGTAATGTCATGTGACTTTGTTGCTGGACCCCCTTGTCACTAAGATAACTTTGTGCAAGTTTGGTCACCTAACGATGTTTTGTTCTCGAGATATTAATTTTCTAGTTTTGATGACGTCATCGATGACGTAATGTCATGTGACTTTGTTGCTGGATCCCCTTGTCACTCAACATGGTCTCTAAAACGAATTGACGATTATCATCAAATCTCAATTGCCTTCGAATTGACGATTATCATCAATCTTCTGACTTGCCAAAATCCTAGGTTTTGGGGTTAGGTTTTGGGGTTAGGTTTTGGGTTAGGTTTTGGGTTAGGTTTTGGGTTAGGCTTTGGGTTAGGCTTTGGGTTAGGCTCTGGAAAAAGGGTTAGGTTTTGGGTTAGGTTTTGGGTTAGGAATTGGGTTAGGCTTTGGGTTAGGCTCTGGAAAAAGTCTAGCCGCATACCCCGACCCATGTATTGTATTCGCTCTTATGCATGTGGGTTACTTGCCCATGTCAAGTAACTATGTCAGAAGATTGATGATAATCGTCAATTCGAAGGCAATTGAGATTTGATGATAATCATCAATTCGTTTTAGAGACCATGCTGTGTCACTAAGATAACTTTGTCCAAGTTTGGTCACCTGGCGATGTTTTGTTCTCGAGATATTAGTTTTTCTAGTTTTGATGACGTCATCGATGACGTAATGTCATGTGACTTTGTTGCTGGACCCCCCTTGTCACTAAGATAACTTTGTCCAAGTTTGGTCACCTAGCGATGTATTGTTGTCGAGATATAAATTTGTTTAGTTTAGATGACGTCATGAGCTAACACTTGAGTTTTGAGCGAGCGAGCGAGTGACATCTGGCCCACTACAATAACTCGTGAATACGCTACGCGTATCCACGATTTAAAAACCTGTGTTCATGAATGATTCTGTTTGGGTATAACGATTTGCTCCCATGATGCGCAGAGTTATGTTTTTAGTGGATATCATTAGTCTAGACCCTTCTGATCCGGTATTATTTCACGCCTTCCTTAGATACTTCCAACTAGAGCAGATTTCGTTTGACTGTCAAACGGTTGCGGTCGCGGCACGGAAACTGGCCTGCTGTAGATATGGAATCAAATCGCATAGTCGCGGCAAGGTCGCGGCGCGGCACAACTTTGTCGCAGCACTTTTCACACTCATACGAAATCTGCTCTATCATCACAGAACAAAGGAGTAAAGCATGACAAGGCTTATCTTGTTCTTATAGAAGCGAACGAACCCTTTCCCTCTGGGAACTGCTGTATATATATTTTTCAGTTTCTTGCTCTGGAGTTGTTTTCTACAATGGTGAATTTTTGCCTTTTTTCAGCAAATAGCTTTCAAAAACCTTGTGCAACGCAACAGATTATCAGAGAAGGAGCATGGTCTGCCTGCCCAGAACACAACAATTCACCTTCCATTCATCATCGTTAACACAAGCAAAAAGACGATAATTGACTGTAGTATTTCCAATGACAAGTAAGAAGTAGTAGTTATACATCTGTTATATGTAGTAATTTGGAGTAATCGATTCTTTCGGCTATATCTTAAATCTTCTATAGCATTGATATATGTGGTAAGTACAAACATTCTCAAAATTTTTTTAAATAGTGTATTTCTGTTCTTATCTCAGGTTTGAGTATTTGTTTAATTTTGACAACACGTTTGAGATTCACGATGACATTGAAGTTCTCAAGCGAATGGGGATGGCATTTGGGTTAGAGAAGAAGGCATGTACAGAAGAGAACCTTAAAACCTCTAGAACCATGGTACCCAAAGCATTGGAGCCATACGTAATAGGTTAGTATCGGGTTACTTAGTGGACGTGGTTTTGTTTTGACGGTGAAAGTAAATCTTATTTGATTCTAAAAATGGAAAATGTGTCTGACTAATGGGAGTACAAATAAAAGCAGTTTGTAAGTCTCTGTAGGCGGTCAATCGATGTTTTACCACAGGTATTCATAGGGGTGAGCAGTAATTAAGAGCGACTCTCTGTAAGGACCGAGTGACTTCGTGAAAATGTGGCACAAAGTTGAAAGATTGACCCCCCTCATATTTTGTCCAGAGATAGCCTATGGTATGCTAGTAAACGTTATATATTTTTTATGTTAGAAAAATAAAGCAATGTAGAGAAAATTTCGAAAAACCACCGCCGGGTCCTGAAGCTCAAAAATGACTAAAACAGCATGCGATCCTACGGTCAAATAACGGAACTCGCGCGAAGGCGCAAAATAAAACTTGCATTTATTTGCATCATAATTTCATTTTAGAGGTATCAAAGATTTGAAACCATCCAGATGTTTAATTATAGCTAACATTTTAAGTTCTTGGCGAGCACTAAAAGAAGGCTGAAATTTCACATTTTGAAAATCTAAAATTTCACTTTATTTTGAAACAATGAAAAATGCAGGCGGTATTATTCAGAATTTATTGAAACTTGGAATTTAACAAGTGCTTAAGATATATTTGGCCAGGGTATAAAAATTATTCTTGGAAAACATATCTGAGACGAGAACGAGTACACTCAATTTACCCTAATTAAGCCAATTTTCTCGCGGAACTGTAAACAATCTCCTAAGAAAGATCCTGAGAAATCTCACATTTTTCCAGAAAGAAGCCGGAAATATACTAGATTTACAGCTTACCATTTATTAGAAACGCCGTGGAGTTAAACTACGGGTCGTGTATTTGTACTTTTGCTTTCTTGCCGCCGACATTACGAAGAATTTTTGTGTGCAAACAAAGTCAAAATCTTCCATATGGCGTGTTTTTCCCACGCTCACTGCTTACTCTTGTACAGCTTGTTTGTCGCAATAAAAACTTGTTTGTATATTCAAACTCTAAAGGAGTAATTTCTGAGGTTCAGAAAGACTGTTCAAACGATTTAGTTAGCTATTTCGATCTCTGATTTCTCCGTAGCTAGCTGGAGATAAAGTGCAGTCAACCGACTCATTGGACAAAACAAAGGCAATTAATGTTTGTCACGCAATATTCTCGCACGTGGAAGGGACAGTGCGTTTGTCACAATAAATATCATTTGTTTCTATCATTAAACTCTACCTTGATCTAAAAAATCCTGTGGCCTAAAGAGATCTCTCTTTGAAGAATTCAGGCGCGTGTCTTCTCGTCTGACATTCATGGCAAATAAGAAAATGACGCGTGTCCACGGTCCTCACTAAATTCCTGCGTCCTTCGGAGTTGTGTCATTTTGTAAGAACAATAAAATCAAAATGGGAACAGCGACAAAATAAAACAGCCCAAAGTAGTAGCAGTGACAGCGATTTCTTTTTCTGCGGAATAATGAAAATTGTACTTACCAAGGCGTGGTCGTAAAGACTTAAATATTGTTATGAATGTCAAAAAATATAAACTTAACAGTCTCGAGAAGAGTCTAGGCAAATGATAAAATTTAGGAAAAAAACATTTGCCGTCTAGATTCTCCATCACAGTCAGTTTTCTTGCGCGTTACAAATCCCGACCTCTGGGAAAGTCATACCCTCTCGCGCCTCAGCATTTTGGGTGTGGCAGTAAAATATCGAAACTCGCCCTGTTGGGCCGAGCAACCCCGCACAAAAGTCTTGGGAGTACCCCATCCCCATCCCCATCCCCTTCCGGGTGAGCCAGCGTCAATCCCACTGTTGTTTAATTTTGCATCGCCTTCTTGCACGACAGTAAAGGGACAAATAGGTATTCCTTCTTATTCTGCGCTTGTCAACCTCGTTACCAGGACCTTCTGCGTAATTTTCAAGATGGCGGGTCACTCGGAAGAAGACCCTGGCAAAGGCGGTTAGTACTCGGGTATCTACTTCATCGCTGAATGCCATATAGTCGTCTTCTAATAGAACGAGGCATAATCAAACAAAAGGACCATTCATATTCAAATAAAGCGGCTATTGTGACATTCAGCGATGAAGCATATACCAGTACTCGTTCACATTGACCAAAAGGACGTCCTATTGTCTGCGAAACAATAGAACGAGGAACATCCCAATATACCTATACGTCGTTCTATTGTTTCACAGACAATAGGACGTTCTTTTGGTTTATGTGAACGAGTACTAACCGGCAAAGGCTGGGGCCTTTCCACAGGGAGACCACCTAAGTAAAACAGTCAAAATCCGATATGGCTTGCGGAAAGCCGGGAAGATGGCACAAATCATGAACACATGTCATTAAGATTAATTTTAGCCCCGACTTCGGCCCTTTTTTCCCGGCTGTCTGCCCTCGATCCATATCGGACTTTAACTGTTTTCTTAAGCGGTCTCCCTGTGGATAAAGCCCCAGCCTTTGCCAGGGTCTTCTTCCGAGTGACCTGCCATCTTGAAAATTACCCAGAAGACCCTGGGAACGAGGTTGTGTGCTTCTCTCTCCCGCACTGCCTCTCCCCCACCGCTTGTCTCTTCCGCGCTTTCCTCATTTTAAATTTATCGTTTTCTTTTACAAAGTGTCCCGGCCACAAACAACTGCAAAACTGGGCGTAACTACGTGCACGGCGGCGGCACACCCTTGATCAAACATCACAGAATCTAGTCTCGCTAAAATGTTTGAAACATTTAAATCTTAGTTCCTTTTCATTGGAAAGTCACATTTTATTTCAAATATCAAAATAAGGGAGCCTCGTTATGTGGAGCCTCGCTCTGTGAGGATTTCCCGGCCCTCGGGCAAAAAGCTAGTAAATAAATAATTATTGCTCTATTAGTGAAACAATATCGAAAGCCGGAAAAAGAAAGGTTCCCCTTCCTTGTGTGAGAAGAATGCGTGACAGAAGCGTTAATTGACTTTGTATTGTTCATTGAGTCGGTTGACTGCACTTTATCTCAAGCTAGCTACGGAGAAATCAGAGAAATAGCTAAATCGTTTGAACAGAATCTTTATGAACTTCGGAAATTTAACTCCTATAGAATTCGATTTTACAAACAAGTTTTTATTGCGACAATCAAAGCTGTAGAAGAGTAAGCAGCGAGCGTGGGAAAAACACGCCATCTGGAGGATTTTGTTTACTAAGAAATTCTTCGTCTTGTAGGCGGCAAGAAAGGAAAATTATGAATACACGAATTTTACCCCGAAGTTTATCTCCACGGTGTTTCTAATCAATGGTAAGCTGTAAATTTGGTATATGTCTGGCTTATTTGCTTATTTTTTCGGGTAAAGTGAGATTTCTCAGAATATTTCTTAGGAGATTGTTTACAGTTCCACGAGAAAATTGGCTTAATTAGGGTAAATTGAGTGTACTCGTTCTCGTCTCAGATATGTTTTCCAAGAATAATTTTTATACCCGGGCTAAATACATCTTAAGTACTTGTTAAATTCCAAGTTTCAATAAATTCTGAATAATACCGCCTGCATTTTTCATTGTTTCAAAATAAAGTGAAATTTTAGATTTTCAAAATGTGAAATTTCGGCCTTCTTTAGGTGCTCGCTAAGAACTTAAAATGTTAGCTATAATTAAACATATGGATGCATTCAAATCTTTGATACCTCTAAAATGAAATTATGATGCAAATAAATGCAAGTTTTGCGCCTTCGCGCGAGTTCCGTTATTTGAACGTAGAATCGCATGCTGTTTTAGTCATTTTTGAGCTTCACGACCCAGCGTTGCTTTTTCGAAATTTTCTCTACATTGCTTTATTTTTCTAACATAAAAAATAAATCACGTTTACTAGCATACCATAGGCTACCTCTGGATAAAATATGAGGGTGCACGATTTCTCGACCTTGTGCCACATCTCACTCGGTCCTTACAGAGAGTCGCTCTTAAGGTATCGTTGAATGAGGGACTTGTAAATTGTCTCGCTGGAAGTTAACGCGTCTTAATGCACCAATGCCGCAACGTGTAAAAAGCAACGTTTCTTGGATTAGGTGTATACTGTTCTCTGGCGTTACTTTTTCACGTGAATCCATCCCAGCAGCTCGTCAGATTTGAAGGGTTAATTCTGTCCCCTCCTCATAGTCGATTGGTTGACCAGTCATTTCTCACGATGTAATTGGCTGTATGTCACGGGAAGGCGAGGTTCCAAAGTACCCTGGGTACCAGATTCTCAAAGCTTCACTCGTTTACTGACACGCCAAGCCAAGACGCCCTGATATGCGTCTACTAAACGAGTGAAGCTTGGAGACTCTGGTACCCAGGGTAGTGCCGTGCCGTAACCGTATCGTGATCCGTGCCTTTTCACAGTCATGCGAAATCTGCTCTTTTGCGAGGCCATGCTACGAATCTAACCTGCGAAAGCCGACACCACTAAGCGCTCGTCGAAAGAGAGGCGCTTAGGCCTTATTCATACGTCGATCCTTTGCCGCGTCAATTCTAATTGGGATATAAGGGAGCGGACATTAACTAATGGGGGGGGGGAGGGCCGGTAAATTTGTGGGGAGGGCCACGTTTTTTTGGGCGCCCATTTGGGGAGGGTCACAACTTTTGGGGCCTTGTTCAAATTGAACTGATAGCCTAAACGAACGAAGATAAAATCAAGAGAAAAGAAAGAAGAAAGCGCGCAAATCAGGAGAGGCAGAAAGTGATAGGAAGAGAGGCATGATAATAATTTCGGCGCGCTTCGCGCGCAGAAAGAATATAATATAATATAGTCTTTCGCAACGAAGACTTAAGGAATGGTCCATGCTTAGCGTGCGTATATCCAGTTCTGGAAGCACGCGGATAGTTGAGAGAGCACGAAGGTAGCGTAAGAGTCGCACGAGGCGTTAGCCGAGTGCGACTCTAGCTAGCTGAGTGCTCTCTCAACTATCCAAGTGCTTCCAGAACTGGATATACGCACTGCTAAGTATGGACCATTGCTTTTATAACATAGACAACGAAGTTTCGCCAAATAAAGTTGGAAACAAAACGCACGCAAACAACAAAATGCGAATTTTCCAATTGTTTATTGGCTGAAATTATAGAACTGGATATACACACGTACTGACAAATCTCTTCTCTCTTTTTAGAGTGAGTAATTACACTGTAAGTGGACGTTTCAAAAGCTAGTGGAAAATATCGCCTTGTGTGTAAGCCTACTTACAGTGGAAGCAATTCAACAACATCGTTGCATTCAGCACTGAAATTTTACAAGGAAACCCTTTTCAAATTGAATGACAATATGAAAATTGACTATTTCGTAGAAAATATAATGAAAACATAGTCTTTTCTGGTTCTCATATTTTATTAGGCAATCATGACATTGCAAGAGAAAAAAATTTGAAGAAAATCGAAACCAGCGAAGGAAACCTTACTCGCCAAAACGCAAAAGAGAAATTTCGGACTACTAAATTTGACGTAGCTGATTCAGGGTTAAAAACATTAATCCTAAACAAAATTAATTTGGATCAATTGATTTACTTACCTGCTAACTTGTTTCTTTCACGAATTTTCACATGACAGTTTTATGGCCGCTGAAGTAGAAATTCTTTCGGACTTGAATAAAAACAGCACTCAAACAGGGCCCTCAAAACTCGCACGAAAAGGAGCAAACTTTTGCAAAGATAAACCTATTTATCAGTCATCGGATTTCCCAAACTACATAAATCCATCTGAAACAGGTTCCTTTTCACTGGCTTTCAATTTCCAGAGCTTGTTTTAGATCCAGGGTGTTGTTTTTGACAGCTTTTGTGACATTAGCGAGCTCAATCTTGCCTCCCGTTTCGCTTGATTCCGAGTGATGACGTAATTTCTATGGGAAATATCTATGGTATATCCATTTCTTTCACATAGAAAATCAGCCAATCAGAGCGCGCGTTATATCGTGTCTATGTTATAAACTACCTTCGCACCGTTCACAAGAACAAGTGTATCTTGGCGAGAAAAAACAAACTCTACCAAAAATGCCCTGCAGTGATAGGCCTGGCGGCCAGTCACTATGTTCGAAAGAAGAGTAAGCGTGAGTTCGACGTTACAGGCATAGAAATTCGTCATTTCGGGCCGCGCTTCACGCAAATGAATAATACTAAGTTCGTCATTTCGGCGCGCAATTGCGCGCATGAATAATAAAACGTACAGGATTTGTTTACTATACACAAAAAAAACGAATGTTCATCTACACTTTCTCTGAGGCTTGATGAAATGCGTTTATCAAAATTCGGCGTGCTTCGCGCGCAACGAATGAAAAATGCAATCCCCTCTATCTGTAAATTGTCTTCTACTGGGTCGCGGGGGATGGGGGGGGGGGATCACGAAAACGTTTAACTGCTCTGAGGGGGGGATCACGTTAAGTAATGGTCCATATAAGAACTACAGAGCCAACGGCAAAGCATGCTGGAATGCAATTATGAAAGAAAAACTTTTCTCGGGATTTATGAGGAGATATAAGCACATGTGGTACTCACAAACAGGATATGAAATTTTTAAAGACTTTGTATGTGGGGAACCTAGCGTAAAATGCTGATTCTCCCTCCTTTGTTCTTCTTTAATGTGTTTGGTCTAGAGACTCTTTATTGCCATATCCTCTCAAAGAAAGTCGAAGTCTATCATTTTTTTACTTTTATTATGTTACTAGTCATGACAACTTCCTGTGGTAAAACAATGGGACATATCCTATGTAGGGAACCCTCAATGCCGTAGAACAATGGAGTTTCGTTTCCTTCTTGCATGGATGATTACTTAATCATTGTACTTATAGAGGGAGGATCACTGTATTTTGACCACCTCCCCCCAAGCGATAAATAATGACCGGCTAGATATGTACATATCAAAGCGAAAACAAGAGAAGATAGTATAGTAACTGCAGATATTGCACGGTCCTTAGTGCAAGGCGATAGCGACACTGAGGGAGAGGATGATTTAGAAGCGGCGGATGAGGAATTTTATGATGCTGATGATAGAAAAAATTGGCAGCGATGATGCCGAAAGTGATGATGGGGAAAGTGCAGACTGTGAAGATGATGAGAGACAGGGTGAAGAGGAAGAAAGAGAGGAGGAAAGCATTTCAATGTCAAAAGATCTGGACAGGGCCGTATTGTTACAGGGCCGCGGGTCGTGCCCCCAGCCCCCAGTTTTTTTTTTCCATACAATCCTTAAAACTTCCGATTTTGGCACCCTCCACATCAGAGTTCCCGGTGGTGTTTGAATCAACGTCGTTTCGAGCGACACAAGCGGTCGTCTTCATCTTGGCGTCGCTCTTAATTCAGTGGCTGATTCATACGTTGATCTTCTCATGCGCTTATTACAAATAATTAGAATTGACGCGACAAAAAACTCGACGTATGAATTAGGCCTTATAGTGGTGTCGGCTTTCGCAGGCTACTACGAATTAGGATAATACCGGACCATAATACAAACCTCTATATTTTTGGTGTTTTGACTGAATCCAAGCTCAAATTTGACGAGGAATGGAAATTTATCATATTCTTTATACTGTTCTACAGACATGGCTAGAAGTGGACCTGTTGGAGTTGGGTCAACCACTGTTAACACAAAGTGAGTAACAAACAGTCAATTATTTTATAGGCGGATATTTAGTGATGTCATTGTTTACATTTTGGCTCATTTGCATAAGCAGCATAGAGAATCAGGCTGCTCAGCGGAGCTAGAGAATAACGTTCTGAATATCAATACGATGCAGTGAATATAACTTAATTAGAAAATGTTAACTGAATAACTAAAGTATTCTCTAGTTAAACTATAAGTTTAGGAGAACAATCTCGTACAGGCCTCGCTTGAATGCATTCGTTATTGTAAAAAAATGGCAAATAATTTAACTTGAAATTTAAACACGCGTGACGCGAGGCACAATTCTCAAAGATATGCCTTTTGCCGGCATTCCAGCATTTTGAAAAAGCTGCATTTGGCTTTGAGAAATGTAGTGAAACAGCTCAAGATTTGTTCATTGGGGCAAAACGCTCATTAGCTCACATATTTTCTCTAAATTGAACGTCGCATCACACACTTACAATCGAGATATAAACCACTCACTCCCCCCTGTTGATATTCAGAACACATCATTTTATAGCTTTCTTTTTCGAGCAGTCTGATTTTCAACATTGATATGCTAATGAGCTCAACTGTGATTCCAAAACAGCATTGCTTTGCAAGTTCTATTTTCGAATTTAAGCCGGCTTTTCACTAATAAGCGGTAGCGGAGACGTTAGAACTTATGTCTGTGTGAAAATCGTCGTTGCAGTTAGCGACGTAAGCTTAAGCGGAGAGGTTAGAAAAAGCACGCTTACGTCCTTCACGCTTACGTCTCATTCTCCATCTCCGTTCTTTGATTTTCACACGAACGCAAGCGTCCTTACGTCTCCTTCTCCGCTTATGTTGTGCTCCGATGTTCGTGCATGTTTCCCCCGTAGTTAGCTTACATCTCCACTTCACAACCAATCCCATAACACCCTACCTCATCCCACCTCGCGCAAACACGAATCTGATTGGGTCAGCAGAGAATCTTATAGAATGTACCCTGCCAGTTGCTCATTAACTACTCCCAAACCGCCCATTGGTACATGCAGGAAAGTGCCTATCATAAAACTCACGGCAAACTGACACTTAATATCTGGTGATTTGCGTAGAAGAGTGATTTTTCTACTGACCAGAGAAGACGAGTGGATCAGAGGCTCTTATTTCTCACAGAAACAACCACTTGATTCGGAAAATAATACGCGATTTTTGGCATGCAAAAACACACGCTCGACTGAACACAAGGAGGCACTTTTTTCGCATAAAAGTCAAACACAATCAACAAACCACAGGTATAGTTTAAAAGTACCTTTAATCCTTAGCTCTGACCTGAAGTTTCTCCTCTCCAAGTGTACATTCAAGGAAACTATGGCACTTTGAATCGAATGAACAACAAAGCAACACAAAATGCTATCGCTCGGGATACCTGTGGTAAACAAATGACATTTCACAGCGTTTCCCCCCTGTATTTACAGGTTAGACAAAATATGTGTCTTTTTGCCCTGCGACAATTAAAAGCAAAAATACCCTCAGTTGCTTGCTTTTTATGTCTAAAACACAGATTCATACGAACTCTATGCTGAGAAATAAGATTCCACTAGAGAGTAGCCAGGGTTTCTTTCACCAACATGTTTCCACAGCTCTCAGAAAACAGTGAAAAAGTGAATGAAACCCCTTAACCATACTTCTTACTTGAAGCACAGCCCAAATGCATTGCCCAAAATAGACTTAGTGATGTCCTATGGCCTCTTCTGAGTGGAATTTTAGTTGAGTATTTTTGGATGTTTTATCAGATTTCTAACCTGTGCCATAGCTTCCCGCCACTGGAAAGCAACTTATGGGTCAGCGGCACTAAGCTCTACAAAAAGCCCCAGCCCCCCTCAATTAAAAACAGGAACCCAGAAACTTGACTCTGGTATGCAAAAATGGGCAGGGGTGTGTCTGTTTGCCCTCATAAAATAAGGATATTAGGGAAAATGCTATGGGACTGAAAGGGTTAATAGGAGCTAGAATATAAGATGCCGAAGTGTCACTGTTCGATGACAAGTGTTCCTCTTACATACTCTTCCTGCAACTGTAAACCGCATTTGAACATGGATATTTGCGGTAAACAAGTGCATACATTGACATTTTTTTTTTACAACTGTTTTTGTCGAGGAGTTTTATCGAGACGAGACGTAGAGGCGTTCTTTCTGATCCATTTGAGGCATTCTGAGAAACTTCAGGGAGGAAAAAGACCCCTTTTGATCATCGTGATTTCTCATCCCTTATTGAAGCTCGGTTAACTGCGAGTCCGTGAACTCGTAAAAAACGTTCAACGAGATTTTAATGCGTTACACTTATTCTCAGTAAAGGGAAAGATGAGAAACTCAGACAGCGATAGGATCCAATAGGATACAATGTCCACAGAAATATAAGTAAATAGGGTAAAAAGTAGACAAAACAGGTCCGAGAGATGCCAACGTTTCGAATTTTACTATAAATCCTTCATCAGTAGTAGCCGCCCTGATTGATAGTAAAATCCGAAAACGTTGACATCTCTCGGCTCCTGTTTTGTCTGCTTTTTACCTTATTTGCTTATTCTCAGTAACATGCGCACCCCCACCAAAAAAGTGAAAAATCGTTTCTCATTGCCGTGTCTATGACAAGAATAGCTCCGACTCGAAGAGGCTACAGAGCTGGGAAGCGAAAACAACAGTCTCTTCTTCTGAACCGAGATTTCCTTTACCCTAAATCATTTATTTATTTTCTTTTTTGGGCTCCATGTCTTGCCATGATGGGTACCCCCTTTGCAAGGCCCCCCATTTGTAGATGTAGATGTAATGTAGAGATACATCTTCTGGGCCTGCACTAATTTCGCGGCAAGGAGTTTCGAAGTTGATCTTCATCTTTGCCATCGAGGTTGTTAAATATTCACGTGTACATTTTGCTTCGATCACGGCAGCTTATTGTACTAAATCAATCAATCTGCGCATATTTTCATGCTTGAAAACTGTCAAAGTCGCAAAAGCTGCACAAAGAAAAGACCATAATGCACTAATGAGTATAATTTATGGCTATAATATATATTTTTTTGTTAGACCTTCTAGTGGGAAGCCAGTTGTTTCCGCTACAGCCCGAATGTCTCCTGCAGCAAATCCGCCTTCTTCCCCGTTAGCCACCCCACTCCAGCAGGGGACCTCCCCTCTGGCGATAACCAGCAACTCCAGAGCACTGGCTCGCACGTCAAGGACATCATCAATAGCTAGTGATAGCTTCCTCTCACAGCGAACAGTATCACCCAATTCCTACCCCTCTTCGCCTGCCTCCGTATCTGAAGCAGAATCAGATCTTTCACGTGAAGATGAGGAGCTCATTGATATTGAGGAAAACTCAAACCAGTAACTGCTGTCTTATATTTTGACTGATATCTTTGTAGCTAGTGAGTAGATTTGGGTTTGTGGGTGTCAGTTGGCTTGAGGGGGTAGGGGGTAGAGTGTTATCTCCTGGACGATAATTAACAGAGCACAACAATCCGAAAAAGCACGTCTAAAAAGCAGGTTCTATGATTTTACAACTCTTGCTCAAATGGAAGAACTTGTCCAGTGGACAAAGAACTTACAACTCCGTCGCTTTGGGGCAAGGTAAAACAAAGCCGATTCTGTTTACTGTAAACAGTGCTTCCCGGCTTAACAATGCTAAAACAGCGCATGTCCATTTCCCTTCAAAATTGCCCTAAAGCGAAGGAGTTGTAACTTCAAATTTTCTTCAATTACAGAGTAATGGTAACCAAAGCGTTGCAGTGAAGTCGCTTCATAACATGTTTTATTATATAGACACGAGTGTTTTACTGGGGAATACGCCACTCGTAGATCTCATACGAAGCTACATCCGGGACCTGAGTGACATATTTTCCGTATCCTCACAAGTGAGGATATCGGTCAAACCAAAAGTGCTTGGAAATCAATTTGGAATATTTTTTTCTGGTTTGTCTATATGATAAAAAGAAAATTACACGGTGGCTTGAAGATATGAGTTTGATTTTCTCGTGTGAAAAACAATACTTTACTCATTCGTAAAATATTGTTCTTGCCACTCGAAAATAAAACTCATATCTTGGCGCCACCGTGTAATATCCTTTATGCACAAAATCCGTATGTTTAGTATGTCCACGCTATTCTTGGTGGAATTATTATTTTTAACCGGCAGAAAGGTTTTTCGCTCGAACCTTGCATTCCGGTGCATATTTTATTTCTCTAACATATTCCCTCCCTAGAACAACGATCTGTCAACTGAGACTCAGTCCTGGTAAATCCGCGCTATACGGCGTTGGAAAATATGCTACCCTAGTCTCTTGTTTTCCGTTGTGATTCTAGTCACTTGGCCAGCAGGACTTCACTAGAGTTCCCCCAGACGGCGCAGCGATAGATGCTTAATGCTTTGCTGAAATGGCTGACAAACAAAGCCCTAAACTAGCATTGCCAAAAGGATGAAAAGCCAGTTAGCTTGCAGCAAAGGCCTGAGTGCCAATGGCTTTCAGAGGAAAAAGCGTTGAAGATGTTAGATAAATAGTGTTTAACGTTGGTGCTATTATGCGGGACGTCCCGCATAATAGCTCCATGGTTTAAGCTTGTGTATACCTAATATACCTCTTTCGTATGGGCGTAATGCTTTCCCATTTCAGATCACTCATTTGAATAATCTTTTTTGGGGATGATTCCATATTCATGTATCCTTCGGTGCGAAGCAGAAAAGGAAAGAAAGAAAACTCATGGGAATGCCACGTGATCTGAAATGGGAAAACATTACGCCCAGCGAAAGAGGTCTTTTCAAGTTGTTTAGGTGAACGGAAAAGAAGGCAATGCTTGAGAGACCATCAAACAATGGTTTACTAATGGTTTACTAGTACTAACACCGCGGCAAAACACATTTGCCATGCGCTAAAGATACACTCCCTGTGAAATGAAAACAAAAGAAATAATCTATATAACAAATATATATCGTGCTTAAGCTCCAGATACAAAACTTAAGGCCAAAAATTGCAGAGCAGCTAGAATATGATCATATCTCTCTCTAAACTTTTGTACCTCGTACGTCAAAATTTATCGTTCGCTGTTGTTATGTAGATTTTTTCAATTGTCTTCATTTCACAGGCCAGTGAATATTTAGCGCATTGGAACTGTGTTTTGCCCCGGTGTCACTAGTACTAATAACTTTTATTGAAGTATGTATATAAGTTTTATGGGTTGCCCAAGGGATTACTTTCGTGTGTTCGTTTTGCCTATAGTTCACGTTAAAGTAAATCTTAAAGTGCATATGAAACGAAACTTTTTTCAACTCATCGTTTTTAAGGAAGTAAGTACTGCAAGTTTGAAAGAATTTCGGTAAAATGCTGCGATGTTATGGCCGTTCAAAGTTATGTATTAAGCATTCAGGATATCAGATGACACTGTTTCGTGACGTAATTTTGTTTCTAAACTACAAGGCGAGATTGAAGAAAATGACGAAATCGGCTTCTTATAAACGAGTGAGATATCAAATTTGAACACGAGAAGATAAATTTCATATCTCCAAGCGCCCATGTATTCTGTTTATTGTATAAACGTTTTTGTGAAAAAAAATATGATTTCAATAAGTCGCGATAGTGTGCATTGTCGTAATTTTTCACACGTGCGAATACGATATTTCTCAGTGGCCAATAAAACACATAAAGCATTTTTATATCCATAACCAACCAGTTTTGTAAGGCTTAAAAGACTTCTATAGTATGCAAGTTAGGTTTTTTAATGTGATCGCGGTCATAGTCTTCGTACAGAAGCAAACAAATGATGCGTCAAATTACATTAAGGTCTATTTACACGCTGCGATTTGTCGGGCCTCTGCTTCGGTCTGCGAATGGAAAATCGGGCCCGACAACAAAAATCTGTTGAATCGCATCAGATTTTTAGAAGTCTGGCCGACACCGAACGAACGTAAACAAAATCGGGCCCGACAAATCGGCGCTTGTTAACAAGCCTTTACTCGTACAGAAGCAAACAAAATGATGCGTCAAATTACATTACTCGCATGCTAATTACAGTAATTAGCTAGCCACAAAACTCATGACTTTACGACCGCATAGTTTCGCGGCGATTTATCAAATCTTTCTCAACTTGGTCAGCATGTTTGTCTCATAATGATCTATCCAGAGATCCGATTCATATGCACTTTAAAGGGGCGTGCAGTTATTGCTTAATCTGATAAACCAGCACGGAAATGCTTACCACTGTATGCATTGCTACGCGACCTCGAAATTCAATGTCGGGCGATTGGCGATTTTACGCAAGAAATTGTAATGTCAATTTTCTTGAACCAGAAAGTTAAACCTTCGAGTCAAGGAAACCAATGGATAGCTAAAACCATTTAGGTTGATTTTGCAATCAATGTCGGCCCTCTGAAGTAGCCGAATCCAACGTTTTGGAATTGATTGACGGCTAAAAATCGCCAATCGCCCATCGCAACATTGAATTTTGAGGTCGCGTAGCAATGCATACAGTGGTAAAGCTTTACAACGTTAAGAATTTTTAAACAAAAAAGTTCTTGAGTTTTGGTTTGTGCAATGAGAATTGTGACGGATGCAGCGAGAGATTTTGAATTATTCGTTTGTCGTGCCATTGCATGTTCTTTATTTGCTCGATCTTTACAATCGTTGAGTTTTGTTGTTTTTGTGTTTGTTTTCAGGGGTAGGGAAGTAGACTGCACTGGTTATTTTATTGACTTATATTAATTAAAATAAAGATCTTTTAAAGATATAATTATCAAGTCAAAGTCTTGTGACTGCTAACGAAAAAAGACTACGAAACGTTTGTAATAATAGAGCGAAACAAAAAAAGCGATCATGACCCTCTTAGTTATGGATTCCCTTATGATAAAGATCTACTTTAACTTTTGGTAAACACATTGTATGGCACGAGCTTGATATGCAGTGAGCTTGCAAGTTGTAAGCAATAAGAGTGACTTCGACGAAATCTCAGGCATGTTTGTTTGTCCACTCTATTAACTATGGTTTGACGCACTACTATAGTCTTGCTAGATGGTTGTCAATCAAATAAAAACGCCTAGACGAAACAAGTGATATTTTTTTTATATTTGGCATAATCGATATTCCATTTTCTAATTTTCCTGTATTATTTACTGATCTGTCTTTTAATACAACACAGCATTATTATTATCAATAAATAATGAACCCTTCTAGATATACTTTGTTTGTTGTTGTTTGTGACCAAGTGTGCTTCACGAACAACTACAAATGGACCCGTCACTTTGGGACGAAAACTCGCTTTTCAAATCGAGCACGAGAAAATATGTCTTCCCTTCCCTTCCTACCTTCTAACTGTCACAGTAAACTCCTTGTGGAACATTTCTGGCGTCCGTTGCGGCAAGACTGGAGAATTTTGTAAGAATTCTGGCCCTGGAAATGCATGTGACGGAACTATTCACTTCGAACGATTTAAACATTTATAAAGTCCCGTGGAGATTGTGAAATTCTCTGGAAAAACGCCTGAGGACGGGCTGTGCTATTCTGAGAGAACTGTACTTGCGTATCTACTTTATTTGACATTGTAGAAATTCTGAAAACTATCGTGAAAACACGTTCTACTTGGAACGAGGACTACAGCAAAAGTGTTCACTGTAACAACACCAGCATTGACTGAAACTTGTCTGCAAATGTCCCACGTGTGCTTGTGAAAACTAGTCTGTATTTATGTATCAGTCAATTCCAGCGGTGACCAGCGGTGGCTTTTTGTGTTCCCCGCCGTGGGGTATTTTGCATTTTTGCTAGCCCGGGGGTGGGGAATTTTCAGTTTTATTTTTAGAAATGATCAAAATCCCGGGGGGGGGGGGGGGGCATGGTCAGCGCTGGAATTGACTGATACATTATATAATTTTAGAGACTTCTGAAATATATTTGTGTTCCTCTTGTGTGAAACCCTATCTTCCCCGTTTCGCAAAATCCCGTTTCGCAAAATCCCGTTTTGTAAATTACCGTTTCGTAAATTCCCGTTTCGCAAATTACCGTTTCGCAAAATACCGTTTCGCTCCCGTTTCGTTTCGCAAAATACCGTAAGCCCTCGAAGAGATGTTGGAGGAAGCGAAGGATTGTACAGTCTTGTGTTTATCGAAACTTGCTAAAGAACAACCATTCCTCAAGCGAACTCAAGTTGCAACTCGTTTCAAGTGATTGTTCTTGTGAGTGTTGTGTCAAAGGATCTTTATTCCTCTATAATTCTTCTTCGACTTGGGCTCGAGTTCGTGAATGTAAGTTCGTGCGTTCCAAACGTCTTTCTCTACTCTAGTGTGGTTTCGATTCAACTGCTGCTAAAGTCAAGTTTTAAAGCTACGCCAGGGATTTAAATGTCTATTATATTACTTGTCTAGCCGACTTAAAACCTAGAAATATGGCTACATTTAATGACTTGATCCATGCCGTTTATTTACGAGTGCTCGAAGAGATGTTACAGGAAACGAAGGATTTTACAGTCTTGTGTTTAATCGAAACTGGCTAAAGAAGAACCATTCCTCAAGCGAACTTGTGTCAAGTGATTGTTCTTGTGAGTATATATGTTGTGTCAAAGGATTTTTATTCTTCTATTTCGTCTTCGACTTGGGCTCGAGCTCATGAACCAAAGTAAAATGCGTACGTGTCCGTGTGCAGCAAACTATGGATTGAACAGGTGAACAACAGGGAAAAGTTCAACTCACTATACTGGAGTTCCATATTGGGAATTGCAAGGGAATTTGGTAGAATATAACTTTCGAGGGAAGCCTGCCAGACCTCTTCGAGAAACATGATAAAAGGAGATGAAGGTAATCGCAGTGTGTACAGACCCAAAACCAATATCAACCAAAGGGCATTTTAATGGAATTTATTTGGTAATTGAATGGATCTTGATAATAATTGTGACAATTGATGTTTATGTTGAAATTTTTATGGAAATTCAGTAAATAGGTTACTGAGTTTGCGAAAAAGTCAATTTTCTGAACAATGTTCAAGTTCAAGTTTATTTCCACAAACAAATAAGCTAGAAAACTTAGATAATATTGTGCTGAATCCATGTGATTCAAACCATCCAAATAAAGTTTGTTTTTGTGCAGCATTTGTTTCTCATTGCAAATTAGTTTTGGAAAGGGCTGGGGGCAACTGTTATAAGGAGGCACTTAACAATACCTACAGGTACACTAAATTTTGGTAGTCACTAACCATCCTCACATAACCATGGATAGTTTTCTCAAACACTCCTTTTCAAGGCAACCAATGGACTTATACATATAGACCCCGATGTCCTCCCTCAACCTCTAGTTCCGGCCAAGCAAATGCAGAACTGTCACTTTCCAGCGCTCTTTCCTCTGCAGAGTGACTAGAGTTTGGAATACCCTTCCTGCTCACTTACGGAGCAACTCCTCAAAGCCTCAGTAACTTTAAGCTTCAACTTATCTATACTATTAATATATAGATTTAGCCACTGGCTAAAAGCGGAGCTCCCAATTATATATTTTGCTGATGAGACAAAAAGGTTGCCATTGTACAAAGATAGCCTGTCACCGTCATATCACATGACTAAGCACTTGAACCAAGCACCCCCATACCACTTATCCACTTAGATAACTTCAGCCAAGTTTGGTTGTCTGAGGTTCATCCCTTCCCGAGATATATTGTTTTTCTCCTGTGATGACGTCATCAATGACGTCATACCACGTGACCATACAGTTGCACCCCCCTTACCACTTAGATTACTTCACCCAAGTTTGGTTGTCTGAGGTTCACCCCTTTCCGAGATATATTCTTTTTCTTCTGTGATGACGTCATCGATGACGTCATACCACGTGACCACACAGTTGAACCCCCCCTTACCACTTAGATAACTTCCCCCAAGTTTGGTTGTTTGAGGTTCACCCCTTCCCGTGATATATTCTTTTTCTCCTTTGATGACGTCATCGATGACGTCATACCACGTGATCACACAGTTGCACCCCCCTTACCACTTAGATAACTTCACCCAAGTTTGGTTGTCTGAGGTTCATCCCTTTCCGATATATTCTTTTTCTCCTGTGATGACGTCATCAATGACGTCATACAACGTGACCACACAGTTGAACCCCCCCTTACCACTTAGATAACTTCCCCCAAGTTTGGTTGTCTGAGGTTCACCCCTTCCCGAGATATATTCTTTTTCTCCTGTGATGATGTCATCAATGACGTCATACCACGTGACCACACAGTTGGCACCCCCTTACCACTTAGATAACTTCACCCAAGTTTGGTTGTCTGAGGTTCATCCCTTCCCGAGATATATTCTTTTTCTCCTGTGATGACGTCATCGATGACATCATACCACGTGACCACACAGTTGCACCCTCCTTACCACTTAGATAATTTCACCCAAGTTTGGTTGTCTGAGGTTCACCCCTTTCCGAGATATATTCTTTTTCTTCTGTGATGACGTCATACAACGTGATCAGGCTGTTGCACCCCCCTTGCCACTAACACAACTCCCCCCAACTTTGGCTGTCTGAGCTTCATCCCTTCTTGAGATATGATTAATAAACGGTGAAAAGGGTCTTGGTTTACCTGTGGTGGGGCACGCACGCAGACACGCGCCTGCGATACCAGAATGGGAATACCGCTGAACCATGAAAAATGAAGTCGATCGTATACCTGAGTTCCACTTTGAGCTATTGTATTCTTCCTGTGATACCTATGGTGCTCCGCTCTGCGGCCTTAGGCCGCTAAGGAGCTCCGCTATAATCGGGTTGTCTGCGAAAACGTTTCTGATTGGCTAAATCGTTCGCACTCACTCCGCTTAGGCCTGAAGCTGTGTCGCCAAAAGAAGTTCACAAACCTGCAGAGAAGGTGAAAATCTCGACAGTGAGCGTGTTTTGATTGGAAAAGATTCACCCTGGGCTAAGTTCTAATTCAAGCGATTTCTTAAGCGAGGGACAAAGCTGCCATCGCCGCCATTTTGAAATCTCCCACAGAAACTAAAAAAGAACTCAGTTCGCACAGCCGAAAGCACCATAGTCATTCAGACCTAAATGGTTCTGTCACAGATTAATGTCAGGAATGTGCAGGGATAATTGTTATTCGAAAGCTTTAAGTTGAGAAAAATTTCATTCAGCTTGAACAAACGTACACCAGTGCCTTGCTTTCCTGTTTGCGCGCTAAGGCGAAATGAGTGACAAAATTACACGGCAAAGCAAAGCCATGAATAATATTCTCACAGTGTAAATTCTTACGCTGTATCGCAAAACGAAGGACACACACCCGAAGAGAAGAAGGAAATCTCTCAAGTGGGCGTGTTTTTGTTGTAAAAGATTCACCTTTGGCTAAGTTCTAATTCAAGCGATTTTTTCAACGAGGGACAAAGCCGCCATCGCGGCCATGTTGAAATCACCCACATAAACTAAAAAAGAACTCATTTCCCTCAGCCGAAAGCACCATAGACATTCAAAACTAAATGGTTCTATTACAGATTACTTACTATTATGTACAGGGATAATTTTAATTCGAAAGATTTAAGCTGAGAAATATTTTCATTCAAGTTTGAACAACACCACTGCCACTGCCTACAGAGCGCACGCTAAGCCATGAATGAAATTCTCTAAAAAAAAACCTATGATAAACTAAAAATTTCTTAGAACAATTTTACTTAACCTGTTTCTTCTCTTCCCTTACTGAGATATTATAAGCATACAAACAATTCCGAAGTAGAATGGGTTTTCTATGTAATAGGCTGGCGTTTTCAATGTTAGGGGCCTCTTCGGACTTAGCCGTACTGACTCACACGACACACGTGCGTCATTTTCTCGACCAAATTCAGGGAGACCAGTGCAAAACATACAAAAAGGCTCTGAGGCTCACTTCATTTATTTCGGCATGCGGCAGGGGGTCTTTCTTGAAGGGAGGTCATTAGTAATGTAAATTCTAGCGTCACAAGTCAAATCCGAGTCCGAGTCAAATCTTTCCTGAGCGCGGGCTAAGGCGAAATGAGTGACATATTTACACAAAGCAAAGCCATGAATAATATTCTCTAAGTATAAATCCTTACGCTGTATCGCAAAACGAAGGACACAAACTCGAAGAGAAGAAGGAAATCTCTCCAGTGGCGTGTTTTTGTTGGAAAAGATTCACCTTTGGCTAAGTTCTAATTCAAGCGATTTTTTCAGCGTGGACAAGCCGCCATCGCGGCCATGTTGAAATCTCCCACATAAACTAAAAAGAACTCATTTCCCTCAGCCGAAAGCACCATAGACATTGGCAAAACTAAATGGTTCTATTACAGATTACTTACTTTTATGTGCAGGGATAATTTTAAATAATTCGAAAGATTTGAGCTGAGAAAATTTTTCATTCAAGTTTGAACAAACTTACACCTCTGCCACTGCCTACAGAGCGCACGCTAAGCCATGAATGAAATTCTCTAAAAAAACCTCAATCGTGTTTCTCAGGTCTCTTACAAACACGCCCTTTAACCAATCAGAATGCGCACATTCACAATATAAAATAGGTGTTATTTTTTAATATTGTTTATTGTTTCTCATGTAGCATATCCCTTGTTTTTAGAGCTATAAATGAATAAAGGAAACCTGGTTTGTGACCCTTTCATTCATTTGCATACCCCTCAAAAATACCATTTATTAGTGAAAGCCACAATATTTCTCCAATTTCCCCTAAACAATACCTGACAGTCAATTTTCACCCCTAAAAAATATGACGAGCACCCCTATCAGGTCGACATGTGAAGGAACCCCCCCCCCCCCCCCCCCCCCCCCCCCCCCCCAGGATCTACTCAAACAGCTGTACCTTTTTTGTTAAATTTATTCGAAATTCCACTGAAAAATAACTTCAGAGGGGAGGGCATCCACTTTTCAACAGAGTTTCATGTTTTCTGTCTCAAAAAGATAGAGCAGGATAAAACAACCAAATTTGTCTTTGACTGCTTCTCACTCAGTCCACCCTTCCCCTTGCATGATTTATTTGGTAGTTCCATGTACTCGACGAGTATATGAAGCCGAATAATAAAATCTGAATATGAATATGAAATCTGTCTTCCCCCCCCCCCCCCCCCCCACTACACACACACACACATTGTCATGCATAGTCTCTAATCAGCCACCTAACTTAAGTTCTGCCGCCCATGTATTACACAGTCATTATATTAATACTATGATTGCCTTATGTCATGGATGGCCTGTCCAGGAGCGATCTCTGGCTGCTGCTTTGTCACTGAAATTGAAAGAAAATAGGTTGATTTTTTATCACTCTCTCTGTTTGAGTGCCAGGAGGCACACAGATTGCCTCTGTCAGCCCAAAAATGGCAATGGAAGCATTAGTTTTAGACACATTTATACTTATGCTATAATAAGCTCTTTTATTTAGTATTTTAGCAATTAGATTAAAATGTACCATATGCTTAGGAATGTTTTATGTGGATAAGTGTCCAGCAGGCACTAATTCAAGGATTTATGGTGTGTAAGCAGTTGTGTGTGGTTTCAGAAAATATTCCCCCCTTCACACACACACACAGACACTCCATGGAAGTGTGTCGAAAAGTGAGGCACCCCTCTGGAATTTACAAAGGAAAATAGCTGAGTATTTGTGTGAAAAAAAAAAAACAGGTAAATTGACCTCCATGCAACCACTTTAGAATTTTGAAGCCTTTCCCTGAATACTTTCTGGAACCACACATTGTATGGCTACAGTCACTGAGGATATTCCACTGAACTGAATGTGATGATTGCAGGGCCAGGGGGCACAAGCTAATCCTCACAAGATGCCTTTAGCGCCAGTAACTTAGGAAGACAAGGAGCCGGTTTCACACCACCACAGTTTATTCCGGGCAAGACGCCATCATGGCCCCAGCCGTGAACGACGATCTTACAGCGCATGCTCGCGGAACACGAGGCAGATAACACAGGCAACCCATAACCTATACATAGTCTTGCAAAACCTAACCTAGCCATACTATGGCGCAACCTGTTTTCTTCTCTACATTCTCTATATGTGGGATACTGTATAATCAAATAGAACTGAGAAAGCAAGGCAGTAATAACTGCGGTGCACTAAAGGATAAAATGGAATAAAATAATGGCAGTAAAGGATACATCCGTACCCAGGGTGGACAAATAGGACAGTGGCTACAAACGAAATACACTACGTCACAGGTATTACAATGGTGATGTACACAGGTTACACTCTACCATGGACATGTGACTACAGTGAGCATGTGTTACACAGGTCACAGACACATAATGGAGACGGGTGTGTACACACAACATGACATACCATACATGGCTACCAGTGGTACCATGTATGGGGGTGGGGGGTGACCACTTTTTTCTCTTCCTTCCCCTCCTTCCCCTTCTCTTTCCTGGGGATAGCAATGGCACGTGTAATAGAAATACATGATGGATAAGCAGTACAATAAATGGTACAAGGTGGACTGTCCAAGGGCAAACAGGATAACAAGACAAACAAGGAACAACGGACCTACGTAGGGCTATGGAATGAGCTAAACTATGGGACTAGCAGCTATAAAATATAGGATATCAAAATAAGCGAGGTATGAAAATATATGCTAACAAGTAGCCAAAAATAATTAGATGCTATGTAAATATAGTAAAATAAATAAAGTGAACAAAGCTAGAAAACCTACAAAATAGAGTTCAAGGTGTGTCCATTGATACACTATCTAGAAGGGAATAGTCCAGGGGAGTACTAATGTCCTTGAGACGTCTGGTAGCAGGGCTGAGGTCATCAAAAGAGGATATACGGTACATGGAGCTGTCTGTACTAGTCAATTTGAACTTGACTTGGGCCTTTTGTGCCTTGGATGGTTGTACGTGCTGGCTTGCGAAGAGGAGGATCAGTGCCAGTCGTTCGTGAAGAAACGTTTATAAAGTCAATTCCAGGTGTTAAAATAATAAGACAATTCCGTGTGAAGAAAATAAAATAAAATGGCGGCTTCGGTAGTCCCCCTTGATCTTGAACTAGTAGGGTTTAGCAATTGTGAGCTAGCGCCAAACGAGACGTAAAATTTCAAAGGTTGAATGTCTTAACTTGTGGTCACTCATCGTGGTCGAGCTTCGGGTGAGGTGTACTTGCCGACTCGTATAACTTAATTGAGCTCGCTCGAAATCATGCTGTTGAGTTTAATATCGTCCGTATAAGTCTGTGAAACAGTCGGAGTTTGTGGAACACGGCAAGGGACCATGCCGCCCATGCCCTGCCAAAGGAAAGGAACTAAACTGCTCTAACAAGGAGAGGATACCAGGCGCAGTGCGGGCGCTCTTGCCAAAACCGAACTCGAAGTCCCTTGATGCTCCATATGCCGAGACAACCTTCATAGTGGAGAAGGCCGGCGAATAAGAAGTCGATTATCCCACCGTAGGACACCACGCCAGTAATTTAGGAAGACAAGGAGCCGGTTTCACACCACCACAGTTTATTCCGGGCAAGACGCCATCATGGCCCCAGCCGTGAACGACGATCTTACAGCGCATGCTCGCGGAACACGAGGCAGATAACACAGGCAACCCATAACCTAAAACCTAACCTAGCCATACTATGGCGTAGCTATAGTCACAGATACAAATGATTGTAGGTTCAGTTTTATGACAATGGTTAAAGACCTCAAGCTTGAAAGGCCAAATATCATGAGGGATATTATATTTTGTTCTAAGAAACATGCTATTTTGAATTCCATTATTTGTTTCTTTTCCTGTATTAAGATATAGTTTTTCAATTGATTCCCCTTCAACTGTGAATGATGCACTTTGAGTTGTTCCCGAGCATGTCTGGTTTTGGGAGCTTACAAAAATAAACTCAAAACTTGCGCTACAACTGAGGTTGGTATCCTACAAGATATACTTGAAAATGTTCGTGCCTTCCGACGGTGAAACAAAATAATCTATTAGTCTATGATTAAAATCTCCACTTGCCTGTTTCATGTGGAAAACACTGTGAAGCACTCCCTTTTTATAGCCATAAAAATATCTTGGAAACCTACAAAAACAAGCAGTCAAGAGTTTCCTCAGACAAACCTCAGTGAAATTTATAAAATATTCCAAAGTTCTAAGAATAACAGGTTCGTAAATTCAATAATTACTGTACCATTGCCTAATCTGAAGTTCAATTCATTCAAGATGGCTGCCCATGGTAAGCAAACATTAATAAATTCTCCCCAAGTACACTTATCACTCAAAGCTATGGCAACGGAAGTAGAATCGCTGTCAAACTGAAATCACTTAAAAATGCGACGGTATTCCACTTGGAATCCTCAAACAAACAACTAACATCTTCAGGTTTCGACATGTTGGCTAGGGTGTTACCTTCATCCTCCTACTGAAGACATTAATTTCCCGTTCTCTCTCGATCGAGCATGCAGTCGTTGTTGCCTTCCGACATGTCATTCGCTCGCTGCTGGTTCTTCTCTCTCACTCTCCCCGCCCTCTGACTTTGCTTCTTTTCTTCGTGAAACTCCCGTGTTCATCAACATATTTGTCTCGACTTTAATCCCGGTAAATTTGACATGTAGTCTCTAAATACCTTGATATGACAGCTTGTTTCAGAAACGTTTCAGATTTTGCTGAAGAACAAGAACTGAAAAATCCTTCACTTTTCGAAAATTCAAACACGATAAAAAATAAAATCTCTAATAAAGAAAAAAATCCCTTATCAAATAAAAATCGCCAACTAAATTCAAGCGCGCGCGTGTGTCCATTTTCCCGCTCAAAACTGGTGGTTCTTCTCCTGCATGTAGCTATGGGGCTATTAAAAAGGTGTATGCTCCAACGCTTTCCTCGCAGCAAGAGGAGTCCATATGTGCAATACAATCAGGTACTCCTAGATCATGCTCTGAGAAAATTTGATCTGAAAAAGGGGTATTGGGTACCTAGGGGGGTAGATGCTGGTACCCACCACCTACCATGAAAAAATTGGGCACCATTCGACCACAAGTGTTTTGACCTCTTCCCTTAAAAAGATAGAGCAGAATTAAACAGCCCCCCCCCCCCCACACCACACACACACACACACACAAACACACACATACCCGCCTCTACCGCATTAGGAGGAACGGGTTTGCACACCGCATTAGGGGACCCGCCTTGTTTTGCAAGATAGAACCGTTATATTTTTTGTACAGCACGAGGAGATACCAAGGGGCATGTTTTCAAGCAAACAGCTACAAATATGGCATTTTCAAAATCCACAATTACACACACTGTATTAGGAGGACCAAAAAAAACCCACCACATGAGGACGATGCCTAACGCACTAGCAGGTCCAACCAATTTTTAAATGATTTTCCACTTCCGTAAGAAAAACACCACGTTAAACAATAAACATGGGTTAAAATAAGATACATCCAATTCAATTTCGTTTTCAGCGAAACGACCATTACACACACTGTATTAGGACGACCAGAATTCTCGCCACATGAAGACGATGACTACCGCATTAGAAGGAACAATTATTTCATACTCAGGGTTCGACCTTAGCGGCACTCAACAAGGCAAATATAAATACAAATTTATTTTGACATTCAAATGGATTACTATAAAAAGTGACGGGAGTCCTATTCTTATAAGAATTTTGGCAACATTTCCAGGAAAACAGCGATATTGAGAGAACGTGCAGGAATTGCAAAAAAAAAAGTCTGACGGCACTCCCCAGAGTTGCCAACCCGATTGACTGAGTGATTATGATGTCACTCACTATCGAGTTACGCGGACCAAACTCTTGTCGGTAAAATACCAGCGCTTCATTCGAAAATTCGCGTCAATCGAAGTTTTTTACGCAGACCAGCGCCTCGCCGAATGGGTATCAGTACGGATTTTCACGATATAGCGCTTTACTCTGAGTTGTTGTCAAGGCCGCATCACGCGGAACAGCGACTCGCTCCGACTTGGCATTAAAAGTATAAAACGGACCAGCGCCTCACTCCAAGCTCGCGTTAAACCAAGTTATAAGGGCCTCCCCTTTGATTAAATAAAAGTTTCAGGAGCTGGACGTACAGTCGGCTGACAAGTGATCGCTCTCCACGACTACAGGTTGAAACATTAGGATATAAGTAATGTTGTTCTCGTATACTACGTTGCATTCACCTGCGATCAACAGTTTCAAGAATGTAGTGTTTGTTTAAATACATGTATGGCTTGAAATAGTTTTGAAAACACTAACAGCGATGGATCTGGATCCAAATTGGATGCAATGTCCCAATAAAATCGAATATAAATAGAGAGAAAGGACAAAACAGATAAGATTTGTGCCGACGTTTCGGACTCTTTACTTTCAGTCCTTCATCAGGGCGGTAACCGCCCTGATGAAGGACTGAAAGTAAAGAGTCCGAAACGTCGGCACAAATCTTATCTGTTTTGTCCTTTCTCTCTATTTATATTTAAATACATGTATGTCATGCAGGGGCGGATTTAGGGGAGGGGCGAGGGGGCCGCGGCCTCACCCTTTCTCGGGAGATTTTCCCATACATTTACTATATTTGATGAAAGGAAATGTGTTAATTTTCGTCCCATGCTTTCAGTATCCGCCCCCTTCCCTTTCTGATATTCTTGGATCCGCCCCAGCATGTCTCCGTAAAAAGATACATTTCACATCATAAACAAAGTCTATGGTGCATGTCTCGATGTCAGACGAATGCTTTATGTGGGAGGTTACTGGGTGTTTTGGCAACGGGGATGTACAACCTCGACCAGTGCTTCACTCGTCGTTCGTGTATTACCTTCGTTACGCGCTTTACACATGACTACCTCTCCCAAGACCACAGGTAGGAACATATAATATAGACATTTTTTATTGTGTTATTGTACAGCATCTTCTCAGATGCTACCAGCTACCTGGATTCTAAAAGAGTTTCTTTTTCTTTCAGGAGAAAGAATGTAATGAGTCGAAAGTACTCAGGTATATATCGATTCATACGCGTTCGCCGCGCGGTTATCGACTTCTTTCGCGCGCTTCAGACAGTTTTTAGTTGATTTTTTCCCGTTTTTGGCCATCGTAATTATCATAATAATGATTTCATGCATTCACTGCTTTAAAAAACGATATTAATTACTCTCAATCTTGACTCAGGCAACGGGGCGAGAGGAATAATTGGTTTAGTCAAATCACACTAGTAGGTCAATTTGTATAGCCATTTTCTGGCTTTCAAATCCAAACACTTTCGGTACTAGTATGAGGCTAATAACTTTTAGTCAAATCCCACTAGCGGTGTATTATCAATACTGTGTTCTGATTGGTTGAGCTACTAGTAGGCTATAAGTTATTATTTTTTGGCAATACAAATTGACCTACTAGTGTGATTTCACTAAAACAATTATTCCTCTCGCACCTCATGGCCTCTCAGTCAATAGCCCATTCGGCCTTCGGCCTCATGGGCTATTGGAATCAAAGCCCATTCGGGTTCGAGGAATAATTGTTAAATAGCCTACTAGTAGCTCAGCTAATCGGAACGCAGCATTTACAATAGACCACTAGTGTGATTTGACTGCTGATATTAGACTATGAGTCAATAGATAGTTAACGAGGCGCGTAGCCTCATAGAAAACGAGAACGAGTAGTCTAATTGTTTTAGTAGAAACCCACTAGCATACTACCTTCGAGTTGTTGCTAAAACGTATTAATTTTCATGGTTTTAGAAAGTTTGGCGCCAGCGTTTTCGTTACTCACTATCTATTTAACAATAAGACATCAAGGCCGAATGTGCTATGATGAATAGACCATGAGGCCGAAGGCTGAATGGTCTATTGATATCATAGCACATGAGGACGAGAGGTCTAATTGTTTTAGTATAACCAACTAGTTGGTCGGTTTTGGCAATGAATGCCATTATTTTATGCGCAACTGTGCATGCTGTATAAGATCCGAAATGGCCTCGTCCACATCAGTCTTCCTCAGACCATCCAATCTAACCCAAGACCTACTAGAAGAAACCTCCTACAATATAAACAGCCTTACTCAAGTGTTCTTTCACACCAATACTCTTTCTTCCCTAGAACAATCAGGATATGGAATCTGCTGCCAACTCAGGTAGCAGATTCGCCTACTTTAGAAGCTTTTAAAGCCAGCGCCTTGCCTGGTGTACGATCATTCGCGATCCCTGGCCACCTGCGGCGACTATAGAACTCACGCCGCTCCCTAGACTTTAGCGAAAGCTACCTTAGGGTAAATTATTTAAGTATTTAAGTATGAAAAAATCAAGTTTTCTTGCAAAGAAAGGTGGTGGTTTTGCCAGGCACGGTCTATCACTAATAGACCATTAGTAGCTCAGTCAATCAGAATGCAGGATTTGTAATAGACCATTAGTTGGTTTATACTAATACGTGATAGATAGTAAGTAGCGGAGTCAATCAGATTGCAGGATTCGTGATTGCAGTATGCGAGTGGGTTTCTACTAATTAACAATTAGACCCCGATCGAGCCCGACAAAACGAGAACGGCCGCTTTGTTTTCATGTTAAAAATCGGCGCTTTCGCTATGATAAGGGACCAGTCACTATTTATCGCCTGGGAAAGGGGGGGGGGGGCAGAGGATTTTGGCCGCTAATACAAGGTCAAATGCAGTGATCCTCCCCCTATAAGTACAATGATTAACGTGATCCCACCTCAGAGCAGTTAAACGTTTTCGTGATTCCCCCCGACCCCTATTTGAACTAGTAGAAGACAATTTACAGATAGAGGGGATCACACGGCCGAATTTTGATAGACGCATTTCATCAAGCCTCAGAGAAAGTGTAGATGAACATTCCTTTTTTGTGTGTGTGTATAGTAAACAAATCCTCTAGGTTTTACCATTATAAATTTGGGGAGGGGGGGTGGCAATAATTTTGCGTATGAATTTTTTTTTTCGGGGATCAGGTTGTGCAGGAATTTTTTTTCGGACTCGAAGGCCATGTACGATTTTTTTTTTTTTCGCAGGCACACACACAAAAAAGTGGAAAAGGCTAAACCCACGAGAGCTTGCGCATCGAGCACTACCTGTTCCCGTGGCGTTCCGTTCCCACAGGCCGTCCAAATCCGCATCAACAAATCAACAAAATTTTCTTATACTATATACTATATTTGGTTCAGAAATGGATTAAGAAAATCTTGTTGCTGTATGTATAGATACAACAATTTTTTTATGATATATGTTTATTGGTTGCCGTTAAAAAGAATGAAGCTGTTAAACGTTTTCGCCATCCCCCGGCCCCTATTGGACATGGTAGAGGTCTTTTTCTTCCGTTGCGCGCGAAGCGCGCTCGAATTTTTATAAACGCATTTCATCAAGCCTCAGAGAAAGGGTAGACGAACGTTCCGTTTTTTGTGTATAATAAACAATGCCTGTAGGTTTTATTATTGATGCCGCAAATTACGAAATTATTATTATTCATTTGTGTGAAGCGGTCCACATGACGAATTTCTATACTTGTATAAACGTCGAACTCACGCTTACCTAAGTGTGATTCTTTCGAACATAGTGACTGCCTGCCAGGCCTATCACTACAGGGCATTTATTGGGAGAGTTTGTTTTTCCTCGGCAAGATACACTTGTTTTTGTAAGCGGCGCGAGGGCAGTGTCTTCGGTGCGCGAGTTCTCACCGACTATATGTTTGATGGTATTTTTAATGCGCGCCAAGCGCGCCGAAATTTTATTAAGTGAAGTAGAAAAATGCAAAAGAGAAGTTGCTGGAATAACTACTTAAGACATCTTTTTAATGAGAACCCAAGCCATCTCTTTGTAGGATTTTTATTTCCTAGCTTGAATCTATGTATTGAGTGAAGTGAAGTACAAAATTGCAAATGTTAGAGAAGTTGCTCGAATGACTACTTAGAAATTTTATTGTGGTCCCCCCTTTCACGGCTTCAGGCTTTGAGAGATCTCCCCTTTCGCTCTCCCCAAAATGAAGTGATCCCCCCCTAAAATCCTCTGCCCCCCCCCCCCCCCCCCCGGTCTCTGATAGTCCCCTAGTAGTGTAGCCAATCAGAATGCAGCATTGGCAATAGTCCACTAGTTGGGTGATACTAACAATAATTATTCCTCGAGCCAGATTGGGCCCTCAGTCTAGAATCCATGAGGCCGAATAGTCCATGTGTTGCGTGACATTTTGAATTTTGATCCCAATCAAATGAAAATACCATTTTTATCATGTTTTATGTTTTATGTTACTGCGATCAAATTTCCAAATGTCACGCAACACCTGCAAACTCCCCATTGTTTTAAATCAAACTAGTAGGTAAAATTTTATAGCAAAAACGTTTTCTGGTCTTATCATGTGCCATTTTCTTCCCATATCAATGAATCCTTGTCGTTTTTGCCGAATGCACTTCGGAGGACTGGGTCGAGTCGCGTGGACTAGCTGTGGGCTATTTTAGCGTGGTTACCAAGCCAAAATCAATGGTGGACAGATCGAGAACCCGAGTCTCTGTAATTCCTGCAAGTTTTCATTCAAAATCTCACCGTTTTCTAGCTACTTTTGTCGAAATTCTTATCAAAAGAGGATCTTCTGTCACTTCCTTATAAGGTAAATGATTCCAAATATGGTTTTGGCCGTGAGGTGTTGAAAATCGACAGTTTTTGGTTGGGGATTGTTTGATATGTTTAAAAAATCCGACACTTTTTGCTACTAATAGGCTATATGTTTATTTCAAGGCAACTAGCTCGCGCGGGATACCTGTGGTTTGTTGCCGTGGAAACAGAAGGCCAACTGAAAAAACAGCGTAAATCTGAAAGATGGCCGGCCTTCTCCATGTTCCGGTGAGGAAGACCACGAATCTGGCCAAATTTTGACCATCCCAGACGTAGATTTCGTATTTCGTCATATACAAGCCTCAATGAGAGTTTTGCAACTAGAATTCTTCGATATTTACGGTAAGATTTGCATAGATGTCAGCAAAAACGTGTAATAAAAGTCGGAGATTATGGTCAAATTCAAATCGCGCGGAAAATTGATAAGGAATTATAAATGTATGAGTACATGCTTAATAAGGCCTACAGCCCACAAGCTACGTTTGTAAATAGAACTGTTAAGAATCCTTAGCGGCATTACTTTCGGATAGTTCAAATAAGATGCTTAAAGCGCGGGAAAACGTGACATCACAAGTTCCTCAAGCTTAAAATACGGATGCATTTGTAAATGGGTTTTTTTTGCTGTGCGACGTTTAGTTCATAGGACATACAAGTACATCGAGTTATATTAGCAGTAATATATAGATTTAGGCCCTCAAAACATACCAAGACGATGAAATTTGCAATAATAGTTCGGTTTCAATGCAAGAATGTCGAACGTCTGGTGCAAAAGCTGGTTTTTCTATGTGTGTTGTGTTCAGTCCCCAGGACGATCAGGGTACGTTGGCTGATCTTGTTGCTTTGCTCCAGACAGAGGCTGCATGTAAAAATACACCACTTGTGTCCTTGTCATTCCGTTCAATTCAAGTTTATTGGTGGCCAAAATTTGTGTTGGGGGAGGGCTCTCACTAAGGCCTGTCTAAAGGTCAAGCCTATGCAGTACCGAACCAGTGATTATGAAACGTTGAACAAAACTGTCAGAACTGTATTTCGATCTCTTGAGCCAGATATTTGTCTTTGGCAGAAGTGGCATAGCAGCTCCCAAATTCATCGCTTTTTGATCTGGAACAGGATCTCAAAGATTATAACAACCCAAGATTAATTATTTACGCAAACAATTCCTTCATTTTGTTGATAATTATAATACAATAATGTATTGATATGTTGTGTGGTATTCTTGGTTTTCACTTGTCACGTGAGGAAATTTATTTCTCCAAATTAACTTCTAAACACTAGATGCCTAATAGAATTATAACGAATAAACAAAATTGTTTCCTCAGCAAATTTTAGGCCGATTGGTCACTTTCCGAACGAGATATTACCTTAGCAAGTGAATGTGCGCCATTTTGTACAGTAATTGTATGGAGCCGCCATGTTGGAGCCCCAGCAGAGGGGCTCCATAATGGCAGCAATTAACCCGGTCTCCTAAAGACGCTATTTTCAATCCAAATTATAAGAATAGTATGAGAATGGTAAGATATGAACTTTTATAACATGCTGACGTGCCAAAAAGGTAAGAATGGTGCAAATCGAGTGAAATACGGTGAGCTCAAAATATGTGACTGGTGTTGCGTGACATAAAAAGCTTTGTCGATATCTTGAGAACTACTTTGCAGAAGGTGCCAAAATTTCGTGTGACAAATCCGTGAATAGAGTTACTATACGGTATTCATCACAGAAAGGACATCTCTGTAGATCTCTTAGTTTAGAAGTTAGCTTTTTGATGACATCACATGAAAACGAGAATTGGAGAATAAGTATGTATTTAAGACATATTTTTTAGAACTTCCAGCAATTTTGCCAGAAAGCAGCAAAAAATCTTGTTAAATAAAATAGAAAAAGTTGTTGCTTTGAATTTAGTCTCATTTCAAATGTCTTCATGGTAGTGTTTGTGTATTATCGCACCAGTAAAAAATTTCCAGAGGAAGCTGAGAAAAAAAAAATTAGTTTTTACAGATAGACGCATTTTTCGCACCTAAAATGGTGATGTCAATCACAGCCTATATAGATTCTATAGAATTTATCCATTTTTGAATGCTTATTTCTGTGGCGGCGCGAACAGAGTCCTCTGCCTTTTGTGATATTTCGAAATGTTGACCACAATCTACAAATTAGGATAGAAATCATTGAGTAACAGTATTTTGATGTTGCTCGAAGTTGTAAAATAACCTGTCTTAAATTCATGTTACTGTGCCAAATATTGTTGCGACAGAATGATGTGTAAAAATGAGTTCTTGTTTGCTCAATTATTTTGTCAATATAATGTTTTTAGACAGGTTTCCTTGAAAATGGAAAATTGATATTAATTGATAATATAATCAATAGCTTTGATTGAAAAATCAATTACTCACAATGATTTCCCTTATTGATTTCTATCAATTTCCGATATAATTTGCTAATTTTATCGAGTGGTATCAATTAATATCAATTATCGATTTTAACGATTGAACACGCCAGGCTAGCCGCAAGAATTTCCATTGAGCATGGGCCTCAGGCTACTGTCAACCTTCGAGGCAAACTTTTTTTTTTTTTCTTTTTCGGCTTAACTTAAAGTTTGTGTCATAATGTAGCACCTCGTAAAAAGAAAAGTACAAAGAAGTAGTGTTTTCATGCGTAAAAACGAGAATAACTATTCATTTCGTCGGAGCATTTACTAACTCAGATGACATTAATCCTTTAATCCTGTTTATATATGACACATGCTCCCCACTGATTGCGTGCGAAAACATAATCCAGGACTTGCAAAAGGTCTCATTAGTTTATTTACGCACATTTACTTCAAACATCGAACTACAAGTGAACAGCGAACAACTCAACTTTCAATCTCACAAATGTCAACCATGATTGTACAACATTTTGCAGTATTGTATATTTCTGATTCGTCTTGGTGGCTTTCGCGCTTGGCTGTAATGGTTGGCCATCCACAAAATGCGTTCTGTCAAACTGAAGTAAATAGATTTGATATTTCCAAAGAAGCTAAATAATCTGATCGTTCTCGCTACTCGAGCCCGCGTTCCTTGAACATGATTTCCATGTGATTTACATAAGGCAACTACAAGTGAACAGCGAACAACTCAACTTTCAATCTCACAAATGTCAACCATTATACAACGTTTTGCAGTATTGTAATATTTCTGATTCGTCTTGGTGGCTTTCGCGCTTGGCTGTAATGGTTGGCCATCCACAAAATGCGTTCCGTCAAACTGAAGTAAATAGATTTGATATTTCCAAAGAAGCTAAATAATCTGATCGTTCTCGCTACTCGAGCCCGCGTTCCTTGAACATGATTTCCATGTGATTTACATAAAGGCGCTGTGACCGCTGCTGTCTTTTGTTTTCCTCCCTTGGCCTTTTTCCTCTTTGTTGGAGAGATTTTAGTCTTCCTACTTTGATTTGCAGCGCTTGATTTGCGTCGGTTTGATTTTGGCTTTGCCATGCATTATCTTCTTTCTACTTTGATTTGCAGCGCTTGATTTGTGTCGGTTTGATTTTGGCTTTGCCATGCATTATCCTCTTCCTACTTTGATTTGCAGCGCTTGATTTGCGTCGGTTTGATTTTGGCTTTGTCATGCATTTAATCTTGATACGTCGAGGCTTAAAACGATAAACAATGCTCTTGAAATTCGAGATCGGAACAGCTTTCCCGCGAACTTTCCTGGCCCAATGGGGCGCTTCGTTCTCATTGGTTATCAGTTGACATCTGCTTGATGTTTGTTTGCTGTCCACCTGAGAAGCCAGGAAAGCTTCTACGAGCCGTAACTCTTTAGTAGTTTTAGAGCAGATTACCAACATAAAACAGAATTATGAGCATAGAGGGAAACGACGGATTCGTTTGAAACTTTGCCAATTGCTAGTTTAAACATTGATCTCTAAAACTGTGTGGGGCTTTAAAGAAATATTGCTTTCCTGCGATGCAAATGTGCTGTAGGTAAAGGAATGTAGCAATTTTTACTCTTTTGACTTTAGCCTTTGATAAATCATAAACTAAGTAAATATTGACAAATCCCCACACGGTTTGACAGCCCTATGAGTGCTGATGGACATGATGCAGTTTTTGGGTTGAAAGAAACGCGTTCACTATGCGCATATTCAATTTTTATAGCACGTCGGAAGCTCATTGCGTGGCGCCTAGCGTAAAACGTTTTAAAAGAGAAGAAATAAAAATAGTATATTTGGAAACTACAACTACTGTATTGAGCTTTGAAATGGTTTAGAATTTATAATTTTGTTTGCGTGCACGAGGGATTTTTTTTAGCCAAGGGCACCTTCAAAGGTTTACAGTCGCCTTAAGGGACCTCCAAATTCTTGGAGGTAGACAAACATGACTAAGTTTGAAAAATGGTTTTGATGAGTGTTTTGACAGCTAGAGTTACTAACTGCAGATCACCACTACTGTCAACAACAAATATATTTTAGCATTTCGGGCCTCGCACACAATGTTGAGCACCGCAGAATAATCCCAGAATTATGCTATGAATTTTTTTAGAATTGCTGTCATTCTGCAGGTCTTGCATTTAAAACTATCATAAGAATAGAAACAGTGGCAATATTATTGTAGTTTTCTAATACAGTTCTGTTGTCTTGTGAAATAAATTGATGGTAAAGAAAATATAGATTCAGGGAATTCGTACTCTGAATCTTCAGCTACAAATCTTTGAACATTAGCATTCTGATAGGATTCTGATGTCAAATCCATTAAAATCTCTATTTAGTAATGTGCTGATGAAGCAACAATGCTCAGCAGAAATTAAAAGCAGTTTGCTGCAGATGCCTCTTAATACCAGACAAACAAACAACTTTGCTAGCTAATAAAAGACTGACAGAAAGAAGCCTCTGCACACAAGGCAGTTCTATATGGAAAAGAGCTAATAATGAAAGACTGTTTTCAGTAACCTAAGGAGGATCGTACCTCCTCAGATCCGTTGACAGCTTTTAAGTTAAAGATTGACGGGTCAATATGTTTACAAGCTAAAAGTAAAGTGATAATATTTGAATTTTCTGGAGCAAACCCACAACAAGTCGCAAGAATTTTGCTGCACATGCGTGAACACTTTAAATTGACTGACTACTGTTTGGCCAAGCCAAACTGTGCACACATCAAAGAGCTAAAGTGTATATGTTTTCCTTGGAGTTATCACAAATTTATTATGATGTGAACAGTTTTGCTGCTCAATTGTGTGAAATTCCACCAGTAATAAACAGGAAAACCTGCTTTCAGTTCTGTTATTAATTGTGTCCTTATTTTTTTAAATATTAACAGTAGTATCGCAAAAGTGGCATGATGACAAAGGAACTGACTACAAAGTGGCAGTGAATTGGTTGCTGTGGAAATAGAAGCTTGCAAAGGAAACACCAAAACCTGGAAAATGAGCTGAGAAAGGCCACACATCTGGCCAAATTGTGGCCATCCCAGAAGAAGATTTTGTCAATGGGAGTTTTCCAACTTGAATTCTTCAATAGTTACAGTAAGTACGAATGGTATTTAAGATATTAAAAAGGTGATGATTATTTAGCCAGAAGACAGACTTCAGTAAAAGTGGTAAAGGCTTTGTGAAGTTTACCAATTCCTCAATTCGTGTTCTTGAATGAATTTGTCTGATGAGTTTCCATTGAAATTTTGACTACGCATTTAGCATTTTGCATGCTTGGACCACAGGCTTCCCAAAAGCGAAGCTCCAAGAAAAAAACTAATTTACAAATCTACCGGTACATGGATTGTAGTCAAAAAAACAACTTTCATCAGATCATTTTGACAACAAATGTCCGACAACAAAGCCTACTGGGATGGACTCAGCTGAAAATGTGTTCTAGAGTCTAAAATTCACCCCCTCTCCACATTTTCAATGTTTGATCAACATTGATTTGGGGAGGGCACTTAGCTACACCAACCTATTTCACAGACACTTCACTCAAATTGAAACCAAATATCAGCATAAATTGAAATTGAAATATATAAACGTACATAACATTATTAAGAATATCCAACTGGCAAAGAGGCAAAGCAGTTGGCTATCTACAAAGCGTGTCAGAGAAGTCGATCCTGGCATTGTATTTACAGCACCGAGAAAGAAATCCTGTTAGTATCAGCGAGTAGTACTCGAACTCCGATCACCGGATTGCAGGTCCGACACACTAACCAGTCGTCCACGCTGCCTCCCTTAGAGGTCTGGTTTATATCATTGCAAGTTAATGCATAAAAAAATCCAAAAAAGATTAAATCTGGATGTTTGAAGAGGAAATTATTTTTTACTTTTTGCTCAATAACTTTTTCATAAAATTGATGCAGTTTTGAATCATTGGAAAGTGCAGATGTATTATTTCAAATGATCTAAATTCGCAGGATTTGAACATTGCCAATTTTGTTGAAAAAATGATATATTTTTAGGACATTTGCAGGGTTTATAGCAAGCAAATTCACTACAAAATGACCAGCTTTGTAGACGTTCATATATTCATTCAATGTGTTTCACTGTTTGCTTCTTGATGGATTCCTTACACGAAATTTAAAAATACCGGTATCTCTTCCATTTTGTTAGAGAAATAGCATAGTTCACTGTGAGCATGGTGGGATCACCACGTTGAATTTTGGAGGACACAAATCATCAATATTGCAGTTATTGTAAAGTTCATTACTAATTCATGAGGGTGCGACCCAATCAGAACCAGAATAGGGGTCACATGGATGCACTGTAAACCCCAATACAACTCAAGTAGGGGTTAATGAATTATTAAACAGTAGTATTAACTTTTGATACAGACTCCTCAACTAATAAGTATTCATTAACTTTTGATACAGATATCTACTGATTAAATGCAAAACATGATGTACTTATTTTCATCATACATAGAATTAAATTAGATTTACCCGTCATTTTTACGCTATTACAGTACCGGTATGTCTAACACTGTCTGGATATTTTCAGTATAACGTCGTAAATATCAAGGGGTCAATACATAAAATATTTGGTCGCATCTCTCATCTCGGCGCTTAGAACTTTTCGGAAAGTCGCAAACCTTTGAAAAAGGGTAAAACATGATTACTGTCAAACTGTTTCAGTATTTAGGAAATACAAATTACATAGACCTAAATTGAAGCTTGATATAATCATTTTGCTTTTGTTAGTTTTGTTCAGAATGTTCTCAAAGTGCTCCTGTCTCACTGAAATGGCTTTTAATAGCACACACACTGGGAACCCAGAAATGCTTACCGAGCCGTTCGCAGCTTAGAATTAAAACTCATAACAAACTGAAGGTCATTTACTCTCGATGGGACCAGCACGTTTGATATTGTAATAAACATCATGTCTGATGTTATTGGGCAAACTAAGCTCAGTTCTAAAAATTCAATTGTTCATAGTGCTGAATTGTACACAGTGAAGAATTGCTCATAATGCTGAAGTGTTTGAGGGCTAAAAAAAGTAATAGAATAGTGCATCCTCTTATTTCATTTCACAAGTAAGATGATCTGTATGGACTTTACGATGGTTCGGATAACGCCTCTCCATTGTAAATGCCCATACAGATCCGCTCATAATTTTATTTTATCTACTACAGGTGTACTAACCAGTGCCCAGTTCACATTGATATTGGAAGGCCAGGTACTTTTAGATGTTTAGTCCCTTGTGGCCAAAAAAAACTGTTGACTTCGTAAGAAAACTGCCATAATTGTCCAAAAGTTTGGATTCTCAGATATTTTTGGCAAATTTCGCGGCATTTCACAGATTTTGGTGCTTTTTATGGTATGTGGATTGATGTCAAATTCATCATGGTCCGTGACAGCACAAATTATCAGAAGGCCTGTAAATGAACCCCAGTGCTTATTCTCAAACAAAGTTAAAACTTTCAGTATGTTGGCGAGATCACACGGTACTACATATCACAGAATCTTTTTCTGCGAGGAGTACAAACTATCTACCAGTATCATCTGTGTCTGTCTCTGTCAAAATTCCTACAAGCTAACTTGCTAAATGTGTAGAATTTGCAGTTATCAAGTGTGGAAAAAATTACTTGCATTTTCAAGAAAACTGCATCTTATTCATTTAAATAATTTCAAAAAATATCAATAAGTACTAGAAATGCATGTATAAGTTAATTAAATTACAGAAATAGTGGTGAGAGCAATTCAAAGAATGGGCTGTTAAGCCTTGGAAAACAGGAGCTTGTGTGCGTTCTAGGTCAGGAGCTTTGCGAAGGTGAACATTTGACCTAAACTTTAAGTACTAGAAAAGAGTGTAGTATACCTTTGAGGGGTATCGCAGGGAAAAATTGTATTGGGTCACAATTTACACCACAGTCGACGTTCATGTATCATTTTAAAGCTAAAAGGTCTATCTGGTGAATAATTTGTTTTCATATAATTATTATTGTACAAGAACATCTATTTTTTTTTAGATCTAGAGAAAAAAGTACTGACTTTCCTTAAAAACCTCCTGCTTCTTCCCATTAAATTGCTCAGCTCCAATTTTAAGCAAAATCTATTCTTTAGAAGGCGATCAAAAAAACAGCATGCAGGACTTTTTGATTTTCCTTTCAAAACATATTTTATGCTACATTGCCAATCAATAATCCTGCACACCTTTTTTAGATCGCACCTCTAAAGAAATGCATTTTGCAGAAATACGCAGCTATTATTATTATTATTACTATTTTATTATTATTATTATTATTATTATTAACAAGTGGAAGGAGATCTTGAAGAGCAAAAATTGGTCCTCTTCCTTTGGAGCACAAAATGACTAAATTTTCCTTTGGAGCACAAAACGACAAAAACAATCCATCAAAGTAGTAATTAGTAAGGCCATTCCATAAGCTTTAAAACGATATATAAATGGCCCTGTAGTGTAAATAATGACGAGACAGTGATTTTTTTCACGAAAAATTGACATCCCTCTTGCAAAGGTACGTATACCCTTACCTTAAATCATCAAAATTAGAGAAAACTAGTGGCGGGCAATACAAAAGAATGGGCTGTTGACTCCTGACCTTCACAGCATTAGGGGGATCACTGATTGACCTCAAAGCTAAAGTTTTTTTACGCTTCATATTGCATTTGTTGTTTTGGCAAATTTAAACACACTCTTCTGACCTTCACAGCACTAGGGGGATCACTGATTGACCTCAAACCTAAGTTTTTTACACTTCACATTGTTGTTTTGGTACCCGTTCTGTGGACAGCATTAGGGGGATGATAGACCTCAAAGCTAGAGGGTTGATTTTTACACAAGGCAAATTGTGCGGAAAAAAATAATTTGATTCGCCTCTAAAACAATTTCAGAGTTTAAATATGGTGTACTATTGTGTATACATATTAAAAGATGCTTTTGCACACAAAAGCTTTGATAAAACAGGGAAAAATGTTAAAAGTTAAGTTAACTTAAATTTAAGAATGTACAGAGAAATAGGCTAAATCACTAACTAGGGCCCAGGCTTTTGGTCACCAGGAACGCCTGGGCATAAATTTCATTAAAGAAGCGATATGCAATTTTTAGAGTCGAGTTTTCTAGAGATTTTCGTTCTTTTATAATCCAAATCACTCAGAAAACGCTAGAAATTGAGGGAAAATATAACTGTTAAGATGATCTGAGGTCTTGAAGAAGTGAATTTCCAAGAATTTTCCAAATGTGACCCTGCATGGAAAACGTATCATAACGATCTAAGCGTTAGGTGGTCAGAGCGTTAGGTGGTCGTTAGATCGTTAGGGAAAATCGTTAGGCGAAAATGTCAAATCGTTAGGTCCAGCTAGGAGATCGTTAGTGAATTATTCATGTTTCGATAGGAATAATTCATGAGTGACAAGAGCGTTAGATTAAACGACCTCGCCAAACGGTCTGTGAACTTTTTAATAATCGGACGAACCGTTTGATTAAACGATCGTGTTTTGCATGAAATCACTTGATCCACCACCCTTCTCATTAATTGGTCGGATGCCCTCTGAAGATGTTTCAAAAAGTGATATTCAGGGCCACTGATGTCAAAGCCAAGGATACGAGAAACCATTGCGAAGGTGAAGTTCTTGCATCGCTAAAATATAATTGCCGCGCAACTTGGATAAAACCCGCAAATTCTTTCCGTAACATCTAATAAATCAGCGAACGTTTGCCACAAAACCCGGAATATTTTGATAACCGTTTGCTTGAAAAAGCTTATCATCAGGTTGAATAATATTTCCACTCCTTTTTCATGGTTTTTCCTCATAAAAGCTCAATAAAAACATCGCGAAGATCGATCATCAAAGATCGATGAAAATCTAGTAATTCAGGGAAGGTTGGGAACTAGCTAGTTTAATATGCTTTCTGATTGGTTGCATTTGACACATATTGTTTTAGATAGCGAATCAGAATGCACGTTATATCGTAAAATAAACTAACATAACTCCTCTTCGGTTTCGCTTGAATACCGTACTTCATTCTTCGCTATCACGATGCAAATAAGGTGGATTTCCCTAGCTTTTCAGTGTAAATATTATCGATTCATCTAAATAAAATATAGCCACACTCGATATTAGTTTTGCAAAGATTAGTTTTGGCTAATTTTCCCGCTAACACATACTTTTGGAAGTGTTTTCCAGGAGTTTTATCTAACACCCAATGTGCACGGACTATTCAGTATGTTTTGCAAACCGGAATGCAGCGTTCATAAAGTTTGAAGAAGCACGAGTAAAGACGCAACGCATGTGCTAGGAAAAGTCCAACCAATGTTTACTCTTTTATTATGTCTATTATTCTGTTTCGTAAGCTCTTTGCAAATTTCTTGATGGCAGAATAGATGCTGACCGAATTTGCTGTGGACTTCAAAACTAAAAAAGCATGAAAAAGAGCAAGTCATTTTTAACGCTCATTATTTTTATGAACAACGTTTGGCATTACGCCGTTGATCAAACGCTTGTATAAATTAATTGAACTGGGTCGTTAGAGAGGTAACTAAATCGTTAGGCAAAAGCGTTTGCATTAACGCCTCATTAACTTTGTGACCGTTAGGTGTACTCAGTAGATCGTTAGGCAATTTTACTAGATCGTTAGACGAAACGAAAAGATCGTTTGGTGATCGTTAGAAAATGACCGTTTAACGATCTATCGTTATGATACGTTTTCCCATGCAGGGTCACAAATTGTGTGGGAAAAGCTCTCAAGGTGCCTACCGTAGGTGAGGAAATGGCCAAATTGTGCGGATCCGCACCACCGCACACTGTCAGATGCCCTGATTAGGGGGATCACTGATTGACTTGGAAGCTGAAGGTTTTTTCACTTCATATAGCAGTTGTTGTTTGGTAAATATGATAACTACACTCATTCTGACCTTCACAGCATTAGGGGGATCACTGATTGACCTCAAAGCAAAAGGGATTTTACATTTGATATTGCAGTTGTTGCTTGGCAAATATAAACACACTCGTCCTGACCTTCACAGCATGATGGGGATCATTGATTGACCTGGAAGCTAAGGGTTTTTATAATTCAATTCAATTCAGATTCAGTTTTAGAGTATCTATATTTTCAAATATTAATTCAAGGTTTCAAATGGTTTGCAATTATAATAACTGAAATGGATTAAGAATGAGAATAGAAAATAAAAGTAATAATAGTTTGGTGAAAAAAAAACTAGATTGCTAATTAATAATTAGACTACGATTTCGAGTTTTCTATTTGTCAATAGATAGTAAACGAGGCGCGTAGCGCCGAGTTGACTATTTGACTCACAGAAAACGAGAACGAGTAGTCTAATTGTTTTAGTAGAAACCCACTAGCATACTACCTCCGAGTTGTTGCTAAAACATATTTATTTTCATGGCTTTTGAAAGTTTGGCGCTAGCGTTTTCGCTACTCACTATCTACTATGTGATAGATAGTGAGTAGAGGAGCCAATCAGATTGCAGGATTCGTGATAGTATGCGAGTGGGTTTCTACTAAGTCTGATTAGAGAGTGAATGCTGGGTATAGACACTTCATATTGCAGTTGTTGTTTTGGTAAATATGATATCACACTCGTTCTGACCTTCATGGCAATAGGGGGAATTCCTGGTTGACCTCAAAGCTAAAGGGATTTACATTTGATATTGCAGCTGTTGATGCTTTGGTAAATATGATAACACACTCGTTCTGACTTCACAACATTAGGAGGATCACTGATTGACCTGGGAGCTAAGGTTTTTACACTTCATATTGCAGTTGTTGTTTGGTAAATATGATATCACACTCCTTCTGATCTTCACAGCATTAAGGGATCACTGATTGACCTCAAAGCTGAAGGTTTTTTACACTTCATATAAGTAGCAGTTGATGTTTTGGTCAAAATAATTATGATGTCACACTCGTTCTCACCTTCACAACATTAGGGGGATTCCTGATTGACCTCAAAGCTAGAGGGTTAATTTTACACTTCTATAGGCCTTATCACGCAATATTGATTATTGATTAATTATTATAATAGTTATCAGAAAATGAAATCCAGTTTCAAATTCTACACATCCGTATTAGTAAAATTGCAAATTTCGGTGAAGATTGCTTGAATACTGACTGAGATATGAATTTCAAAACTTCGTATTCTGGCTAATTTTTGTTACAAGAAATGTATGGGAAAATACATCGAAACGAGGCTGGATGGGCATCGATGTCCGTCCAGCCTCGTCTTGGCCCATACATTTCCTTGTAAAAAGTAAGCCAGAATACAAAGTTTGAAAAACTCATATCTCAGCTAGTTTTCAAGTAATTCTTTCGAAATTTGCATTTTTAGTAATATGGACGTGTAGAATTTGAAACTGGATTTCACTTTCTGGTAACTATTATATATTAGTAGAAACCCACTCGCATACTATCACAAATCCTGCAATGTGATCCAGGCTCCGCTACTCACTATCTATCACGTAATAGATAGTGAGTAGTGAAAACGCTAGCGCAAAACTTTCTAAAACCATGAAAACAAATACGTTTTGGCAACAACTCGAAGGTAGTATGCTAGTGGGTTCTTTTAAAACAACTAGACTACTCGTTCTCGTTTTCTATGAGTCAAATAGTCAACTCGGCGCTACGTGCCTCGTTAACTATCTATTGACTCATAGAAAACTCAAACTCGCAGTCTAATTGTTAATTATTAATCAATATTGTCTGATAAAGGCCTATAGCAGTTGTTGTTTTGGTAAATATGACAACACACTCGTTCTGGCCTTCACAGCATTAGGGAGATCCTGATAGACCTCAAAGCTAGTGCATTTTTACACTTGATATAGCAGTTGTTGTTTTAGTAAAAATATGATAACACACCCGTTCTGGCCTTCACCGCATTAGGGGGACCAGTCCTGATTGACCTGGAAGCTAAGGATTTCTACACTTCATATTGCAGTTGTTATTTTGGTAAATATGACAACACACTCTTCTGACCTTCACAGCATTAGGGGGATTCCTGCGTTTTTACACTTCATATAGCAGTTCTTCTTTTGGTATATTTTAAACACACTCTTCTTCTTCACACTCTTCTTCTGACACACAACTAGGGGAATCACTGATTGGCCTTTACCACTGTATGCATTGCTACGCGACCTCAAAATTCACTGTCGGGCGATTGGCGATTTTACGCAAGAAAATTGTAATGTCAATTTTCTTGAACCAGAAAGTTAAACCTTCGAGTCAAGGAAACCAATGGATAGCTTAAACAATTTTGGTTGATTTTGCAATCAATGTCCGCCCTCTGAAGTAGCCGAATCCAACGTTTTGGTTGATTGACGGCTAAAAATCGCCAATCGCCCATCGCAACATTGAATTTTGAGGTCGCGTAGCAATGCATACAGTGGTAAGCTAAAGGTTTTTACACTTCATATAGCAGTTGTTGTTTTGGCAAATATGATAACACTCTTTCTGGCCATGACAGCATTAGGGGGATCACTGATTGAACTCAAAGCTAAAGGGATTTCACATTTAATATTGCAGTTGTTGCTTGCCAAATAATGATAACACATTCGTTCTGACCCTCACAGCATTAGGGGGATCACTGATTGACCTCAAAGCTAGATAGTTTTACCCTTCATATAGCAGTTGTTATTTTGAAAAAATTTTAAACATACTCTCCTGACCTTCACAGCATTAGGGGGATCACTGATTGACCTCAAAGCTAAAGGGATTTACATTTGATATTGCAGCTGTTACTTGGCAAATATGATAATACACTCGTTCTGACCTTCGCAGCATTAGGGGATCACTGATTGACCTCAAAGCTAGAGCGTTTTTACACTTCATATAGCAGTTCTTCTTTTGGTATATTTTAAACACACTCTTCTGACCTTCACACAACTAGGGGAATCACTGATTGGCCTTTAAGCTAAAGGTTTTTTACACTTCATATAGCAGTTGTTGCTTGGAAAATATGATAACACACTCGTTCTGACCTTCACAGCATTAGGGGATCACTGATTGACCTCAAAGCTAAAAGGATTTACATTTGATATTGCAGTTGTTTCTTGGCAAATATGATAACACACTCGTTCTGACCTTCACAGCATTAGGGGGATCACTGATTGGCTTTTAAGCTAAAGGGTTTTACACTTCATATAGCAGTTGTTGTTTTGGTAAATATGATGACACTCTCGTTCTGGCCTTCACAGCATTAGGGGGATCACTGATTGAAATCAAAGCTAAAGGGATTTCACATTTGATGTTGCAGTTGTTGCTTGGCAAATATATGATAACACACTCGTTCTGGCCTTCACAGCATTAGGGGGATCACTGATTGAAATCAAAGATAAAAGGATTTTACATTTCATATTCCAGTTGTTGCTTGGCAAATATGATAACACACTCGTTCTGACCTTCACAGCATTAGGGGGATCACTGATTGGCCTTTAAGCTAAAGGGTTTTTACACTTCACATAGCAGTTGTTGTTTTGGTAAATATGATGACACTCTCGTTCTGGCCTTCACAGCATTAGGGGGATCACTGATTGAAATCAAAGCTAAAGGGATTTTACATTTGATATTGCAGTTGTTGCTTGGCAAATATGATAACACACTCGTTCTGGCCTTCACAGCATTAGGGGGATCACTGATTGACATCAAAGCTAAAGGGATTTACATTTGATATTGCAGTTGTTGCTTGGCAAATATGATAACACACTCGTTATGGCCTTCACAGCATTAGGGGGATCACTGATTGAAATCAAAGCTAAAGGATTTCACATTTGATGTTGCAGTTGTTGCTTGGCAAATATATGATAACACACTCGTTCTGGCCTTCACAGCATTAGGGGGGTCACTGATTGAACTCAAAGCTAAAAGGATTTTACATTTCATATTCCAGTTGTTGCTTGGCAAATATGATTCACACTCGTTCTGACCTTCACAGCATTAGGGGGATCACTGATTGGCATTTAAGCTAAAGGTTTTTACACTTCATATAGCAGTTGTTGTTTTGGTAAATATGATGACACTCTCGTTCTGGCCTTCACAGCATTAGGGGGATCACTGATTGAAATCAAAGCTAAAAGGATTTTACATTTGATAGTGCAGTTGTTGCTGGCAAATATGATACACACTCGTTCTGACCTTCACAGCATTAGGGGGATCACTGATTGACCTCAAGCTAAAAGGATTTTACATTGATATTGCAGTTGTTGCTTGGCAAATATGATAACACACTCGTTCTGGCCTTCACAGCATTAGGGGGATCACTGATTGACCTCAAAGCTAAAAGGATTTTACATTTGATATTGCAGTTGTTGCTTGGCAAATATGATAACACACTCTTTCTGGCCTTCACAGCATTAAGGGGGATCACTGATTGAAATCAAAGCTAAAAGGATTTACATTTGATATTGCAGTTGTTGCTTGGCAAATATGATAACACACTCGTTCTGGCCTTCACAGCATTAGGGGGATCACTGATTGAAATCAAAGCTAAAGGATTTTACATTTGATATTGCAGTTGTTGCTTGGCAAATATGATAACACACTCGTTCTGGCCTTCGCAGCATTAGGGGGATCACTGATTGACCTCAAAGCTAAAGGGATTTTAGCTAGAGCGTTTTTACAATTCATATAGCAGTTCTTCTTTTGGTATATTTTAAAGATACTCTTCTGACCTTCACAGCATTAGGGGGATCACTGATTGGCCTTTAAGCTAAAGGGTTTTTACACTTCATATAGCAGTTGTTGTTTTGGTAAATATGATGACACTCTCGTTCTGGCCTTCACAGCATTAGGGGGGATCACTGATTGAAATCAAAGCTAAAGGGATTTTACATTAGATGTTGCAGTTGTTGCTTGGCAAATATGATAACACACTCGTTCTGGCCTTCACAGCATTAGGGGGATCACTGATTGAACTCAAAGCTAAAAGGATTTTACATTTGATATTCCAGTTGTTGCTTGGCAAATATGATAACACACTCGTTCTGCCTTCACAGCATTAGGGGGATCACTGATGGCCTTGAAGCTAAAGGGTTTTTACACTTCATATAGCAGTTGTTGTTTTGGTAAATATGATGACACTCTCGTTCTGGCCTTAATTGAAATCAAAGCTAAAGGGATTTCACATTTGATGTTGCAGTTGTTGCTTGACAAATATATGATAACACACTCTTCTGGCCTCACAGCATTAGGGGGATCACTGATTGAACTCAAAGCTAAAAGGATTTTACATTTCATATTCCAGTGTTGCTTGGCAAATATCATAACACACTTGTTCTGACCTTCACAGCATTGGGGGATCACTGATTGGCCTTTAAGCTAAAGGGTTTTTACACTTCATATAGCAGTTGTTGTTTTGGTAAATATGATGACACTCTCGTTCTGGCCTTCACAGCATTAGGGGGATCACTGATTGAAATCCAAGCTAAGGGATTTCACATTTGATATTGCAGTTGTTGCTTGGCAAATATGATAACACACTCGTTCTGGCCTTCACAGCATTAGGGGGATCACTGATTGAATCAAAGCTAAAAGGATTTTACATTTCATATTCCAGTTGTTGCTGGCAAATATGATAACACACTCGTTCTGACCTTCACAGCATTAGGGGGATCACTGATTGGCCTTTAAGCTAAAGGTTTTTACACTTCACATAGCAGTTGTTGTTTGGTAAATATGATGACACTCTCGTTCTGGCCTTCACAGCATTAGGGGGATCACTGATTGAAATCAAAGCTAAAGGGATTTTACATTTGATATTGCAGTTGTTGCTTGGCAAATATGATAACACACTCGTTCTGGCCTTCACAGCATTAGGGGGATCACTGATGACCTCAAAGCTAAAGGGATTTTACATTTGATATTGCAGTTGTTGCTTGGCAAATATGATAACACACTCGTTCTGGCCTTCACAGCATTAGGGGGATCACTGATTGACCTCAAAGCTAAAGGGATTTACATTTGATATTGCAGTTGTTGCTTGGCAAATATGATAACACACTCGTTCTGGCCTTCACAGCATTAGGGGGATCACTGATTGAAATCAAAGCTAAAGGATTTTACATTTGATATTGCAGTTGTTGCTTGGCAAATATGATAACACACTCGTTCTGGCCTTCACAGCATTAGGGGGATCACTGATTGAAATCAAAGCTAAAAGGATTTTACATTTGATATTGCAGTTGTTGCTTGGCAAATATGATAACACACTCGTTCTGGCCTTCACAGCATTAGGGGGATCACTGATTGGCATTTAAGCTAAAAGGTTTTTACACTTCATATAGCAGTTGTTGTTTTGGTAAATATGATGACACTCTCGTTCTGGCGGTCACAGCATTAGGGGGATCACTGATTGAAATCAAAGCTAAAAGGATTTTACATTTGATAGTGCAGTTGTTGCTTGGCAAATATGATACACACTCGTTCTGACCTTCACAGCATTAGGGGGATCACTGATTGACCTCAAAGCTAAAAGGATTTTACATTTGATATTGCAGTTGTTGCTTGGCAAATATGATAACACACTCGTTCTGGCCTTCACAGCATTAGGGGGATCACTGATTGACCTCAAAGCTAAAAGGATTTTACATTTGATATTGCAGTTGTTGCTTGGCAAATATGATAACACACTCGTTCTGGCCTTCACAGCATTAGGGGGATCACTGATTGACCTCAAAGCTAAAGGGATTTTACATTTGATATTGCAGTTGTTGCTTGGCAAATATGATAACACACTCGTTCTGGCCTTCACAGCATTAGGGGGATCACTGATTGACCTCAAAGCTAAAGGGATTTTACATTTGATATTGCAGTTGTTGCTTGGCAAATATGATAACACACTCGTTCTGGCCTTCACAGCATTAGGGGGATCACTGATTGACCTCAAAGCTAAAGGGATTTTACATTTGATATTGCAGTTGTTGCTTGGCAAATATGATAACACACTCGTTCTGGCCTTCACAGCATTAGGGGGATCACTGATTGAAATCAAAGCTAAAAGGATTTTACATTTGATATTGCAGTTGTTGCTTGGCAAATATGATAACACACTCGTTCTGGCCTTCACAGCATTAGGGGGATCACTGATTGAAATCAAAGCTAAAAGGATTTTACATTTGATATTGCAGTTGTTGCTTGGCAAATATGATAACACACTCGTTCTGGCCTTCACAGCATTAGGGGGATCACTGATTGGCATTTAAGCTAAAGGGTTTTACACTTCATATAGCAGTTGTTTTGGTAAATATGATGACACTCTCGTTCTGGCGGTCACAGCATTAGGGGGATCACTGATTGAAATCAAAGCTAAAAGGATTTTACATTTGATAGTGCAGTTGTTGCTTGGCAAATATGATACACACTCGTTCTGACCTTCACAGCATTAGGGGGATCACTGATTGACCTCAAAGCTAAAAGGATTTTACATTTGATATTGCAGTTGTTGCTTGGCAAATATGATAACACACTCGTTCTGGCCTTCACAGCATTAGGGGGATCACTGATGACCTCAAAGCTAAAGGGATTTTACATTTGATATTGCAGTTGTTGCTTGGCAAATATGATAACACACTCGTTCTGACCTTCACAGCATTAGGGGGATCACTGATTGACCTCAAAGCTAAAGGGATTTTCATTTGATATTGCAGTTGTTGCTTGGCAAATATGATAACACACTCGTTCTGGCCTTCACAGCATTAGGGGGATCACTGATTGACCTCAAAGCTAAAGGGATTTTACATTTGATATTGCAGTTGTTGCTTGGCAAATATGATAACACACTCGTTCTGGCCTTCACAGCATTAGGGGATCACTGATTGACCTCAAAGCTAAAGGGATTTTACATTTGATATTGCAGTTGTTGCTTGGCAAATATGATAACACACTCGTTCTGGCCTTCACAGCATTAGGGGGATCACTGATTGACCTCAAAGCTAAAGGGATTTTACATTTGATATTGCAGTTGTTGCTTGGCAAATATGATAACACACTCGTTCTGGCCTTCACAGCATTAGGGGGATCACTGATTGAAATCAAAGCTAAAAGGATTTTACATTTGATATTGCAGTTGTTGCTTGGCAAATATGATAACACACTCGTTCTGGCCTTCACAGCATTAGGGGGATCACTGATTGAAATCAAAGCTAAAAGGATTTTACATTTGATATTGCAGTTGTTGCTTGGCAAATATGATAACACACTCGTTCTGGCCTTCACAGCATTAGGGGGATCACTGATTGACTCAAAGCTAAAGGGATTTTACATTTGATATTGCAGTTGTTGCTTGGCAAATATGATAACACACTCGTTCTGGCCTTCACAGCATTAGGGGGATCACTGATTGAAATCAAAGCTAAAAGGATTTTACATTTGATATTGCAGTTGTTGCTTGGCAAATATGATAACACACTCGTTCTGGCCTTCACAGCATTAGGGGGATCACTGATTGAAATCAAAGCTAAAAGGATTTACATTTGATATTGCAGTTCTTGCTTGGCAAATATGATAACACACTCGTTCTGGCCTTCACAGCATTAGGGGGATCACTGATTGAAATCAAAGCTAAAAGGATTTTACATTTGATAGTGCAGTTGTTGCTTGGCAAATATGATGACACACTCGTTCTGGCCTTCACAGCATTAGGGGGATCACTGATTGAAATCAAAGCTAAAAGGATTTTACATTTGATAGTGCAGTTGTTGCTTGGCAAATATGATACACACTCGTTCTGACCTTCACAGCATTAGGGGGATCACTGATTGACCTCAAAGCTAAAAGGATTTTACATTTGATATTGCAGTTGTTGCTTGGCAAATATGATAACACACTCGTTCTGGCCTTCACAGCATTAGGGGGATCACTGATTGACCTCAAAGCTAAAAGGATTTTACATTTGATATTGCAGTTGTTGCTTGGCAAATATGATAACACACTCGTTCTGGCCTTCACAGCATTAGGGGGATCACTGATTGACCTCAAAGCTAAAGGGATTTTACATTTGATATTGCAGTTGTTGCTTGGCAAATATGATAACACACTCGTTCTGGCCTTCACAGCATTAGGGGGATCATGATTGACCTCAAAGCTAAAGGGATTTTACATTTGATATTGCAGTTGTTGCTTGGCAAATATGATAACACACTCGTTCTGGCCTTCACAACATTAGGGGGATCACTGATTGACCTCAAAGCTAAAGGGATTTTACATTTGATATTGCAGTTGTTGCTTGGCAAATATGATAACACACTCGTTCTGGCCTTCACAGCATTAGGGGGATCACTGATTGACCTCAAAGCTAAAGGGATTTTACATTTGATATTGCAGTTGTTGCTTGGCAAATATGATAACACACTCGTTCTGGCCTTCACAGCATTAGGGGGATCACTGATTGAAATCAAAGCTAAAAGGATTTTACATTTGATATTGCAGTTGTTGCTTGGCAAATATGATAACACACTCGTTCTGGCCTTCACAGCATTAGGGGGATCACTGATTGAAATCAAAGCTAAAAGGATTTTACATTTGATATTGCAGTTGTTGCTTGGCAAATATGATAACACACTCGTTCTGGCCTTCACAGCATTAGGGGGATCACTGATTGACCTCAAAGCTAAAGGGATTTTACATTTGATATTGCAGTTGTTGCTTGGCAAATATGATAACACACTCGTTCTGGCCTTCACAGCATTAGGGGGATCACTGATTGAAATCAAAGCTAAAAGGATTTTACATTTGATATTGCAGTTGTTGCTTGGCAAATATGATAACACACTCGTTCTGGCCTTCACAGCATTAGGGGGATCACTGATTGAAATCAAAGCTAAAAGGATTTTACATTTGATATTGCAGTTTTGCTTGGCAAATATGATAACACACTCGTTCTGGCCTTCACAGCATTAGGGGGATCACTGATTGAAATCAAAGCTAAAAGGATTTTACATTTGATAGTGCAGTTGTTGCTTGGCAAATATGATACACACTCGTTCTGGCCTTCACAGCATTAGGGGGATCACTGATTGAAATCAAAGCTAAAAGGATTTTACATTTGATAGTGCAGTTGTTGCTTGCAAATATGATACACACTCGTTCTGACCTTCACAGCATTAGGGGATCACTGATTGACCTCAAAGCTAAAAGGATTTTGCATTTGATATTGCAGTTGTTGCTTGGCAAATATGATAACACACTCGTTCTGACCTTCACAGCATAGGGGGATCACTGATTGACCTCAAAGCTAAAAGGATTTTACATTTGATATTGCAGTTGTTGCTTGGCAAATATGATAACACACTCGTTCTGGCCTTCACAGCATTAGGGGATCACTGATTGACCTCAAAGCTAAAGGGATTTGCATTTGATATTGCAGTTGTTGCTTGGCAAATATGATAACACACTCGTTCTGGCCTTCACAGCATTAGGGGGATCACTGATTGACTTTAAAGCTAAAGGGATTTTACATTTGATATTGCAGTTGTTGCTTGGCAAATATGATAACACACTCGTTCTGGCCTTCACAGCATTAGGGGGATCACTGATTGACCTCAAAGCTAAAGGGATTTTACATTTGATATTGCAGCTGTTGCCTGGCAATATGATAACACACTCGTTCTGGCCTTCACAGCATTAGGGGGATCACTGATTGACCTCAAAGCTAAAGGGATTTTACATTTGATATTGCAGTTGTTGCTTGGCAAATATGATAACACACTCGTTCTGGCCTTCACTGCATTAGGGGGATCACTGATTGAAATCAAAGCTAAAAGGATTTTACATTTGATATTGCAGTTGTTGCTTGGCAAATTTGATAACACACTCGTTCTGGCCTTCACAGCATTAGGGGGATCACTGATTGAAATCAAAGCTAAAAGGATTTTACATTTGATATTGCAGTTGTTGCTTGGCAAATATGATAACACACTCGTTCTGGCCTTCGCAGCATTAGGGGGATCACTGATTGACCTCAAAGCTAAAGGGATTTTAGCTAGAGCGTTTTTACGATTCATATAGCAGTTCTTCTTTTGGTATATTTTAAAGATACTCTTCTGACCTTCACAGCATTAGGGGGATCACTGATTGGCCTTTACTGCGATTTTCATAATTCTGCGAACTCTCGCTAACGATTTCCAACCGTCAAACCGCCTTCTGGCTTCTGCCAATCAAACGCCCGAGTTTTTCGTCGTTACTCTTTGTGCTTTTTGATTGGCCAGCACGTAACCGTTGCTCGGGTGACGGGAAGCCATTTTAGCTCTGCTTAGGCGCTGGCCAATCACAAAGCACAAAGAGTAACGACGAAAAGACTCGGGCAGGGCTCGGGGCTTTGATTGACGGAAGCCAGAAGGCGGTTTTACGGTTGGAAATCGATAGCGAGAGTTCGCAGAATTATGAAAATCGCAGTAAGCTAAAGGGTTTTTACACTTCATATAGCAGTTGTTGTTTTGGTAAATATGATGACACTCTCGTTCTGGCCTTCACAGCATTAGGGGGATCACTGATTGAAATCAAAGCTAAAGGGATTTTACATTTGATGTTGCAGTTGTTGCTTGGCAAATATGATAACACACTCGTTCTGGCCTTCACAGCATTAGGGGGATCACTGATTGAACTCAAAGCTAAAGGATTTTACATTTGATATTCCAGTTGTTGCTTGGCAAATATGATAACACACTCGTTCTGACCTTCACAGCATTAGGGGGATCACTGATTGGCCTTTAAGCTAAAGGGTTTTTACACTTCATACAGTAAAAACCCGCATATAAGAACCTGGATTTTAAGAACCTGTTAGGCTAGAACTATCCATGTGAACCCATGTTTCCTTGTATTTTTAAATCAAATAAGAACCTGTTTTAGCCTAAAATTCTAGGTCTTATACGCGGGTTTTTTACTGTATAGCAGTTGTTGTTTTGGTAAATATGATGACACTCTCGTTCTGGCCTTAACAGCATTAGGGGGATCACTGATTGAAATCAAAGCTAAAGGGATTTCACATTTGATGTTGCAGTTCTTGCTTGGCAAATATGATAACACACTCGTTCTGGCCTTCACAGCATTAGGGGGATCACTGATTGACCTCAAAGCTAAAGGGATTTTACATTTGATATTGCAGTTGTTGCTTGGCAAATATGATAACACACTCGTTCTGGCCTTCACAGCATTAGGGGGATCACTGATTGAAATCAAAGCTAAAAGGATTTTACATTTGATATTGCAGTTGTTGCTTGGCAAATATGATAACACACTCGTTCTGGCCTTCACAGCATTAGGGGGATCACTGATTGAAATCAAAGCTAAAAGGATTTTACATTTGATATTGCAGTTGTTGCTTGGCAAATGTGATAACACACTCGTTCTGGCCTTCACAGCATTAGGGGGATCACTGATTGACCTCAAAGCTAAAGGGATTTTACATTTGATATTGCAGTTGTTGCTTGGCAAATATGATAACACACTCGTTCTGGCCTTCACAGCATTAGGGGGATCACTGATTGAAATCAAAGCTAAAAGGATTTTACATTTGATATTGCAGTTGTTGCTTGGCAAATATGATAACACACTCGTTCTGGCCTTCACAGCATTAGGGGGATCACTGATTGAAGTCAAAGCTAAAAGGATTTTACATTTGATATTGCAGTTCTTGCTTGGCAAATATGATAACACACTCGTTCTGGCCTTCACAGCATTAGGGGGATCACTGATTGGCATTTAAGCTAAAGGGTTTTTACACTTCATATAGCAGTTGTTGTTTTGGTAAATATGATGACACTCTCGTTCTGGCCTTCACAGCATTAGGGGGATCACTGATTGAAATCAAAGCTAAAAGGATTTTACATTTGATAGTGCAGTTGTTGCTTGGCAAATATGATACACACTCGTTCTGACCTTCACAGCATTAGGGGGATCACTGATTGACCTCAAAGCTAAAGGATTTTGCATTTGATATTGCAGTTGTTGCTTGGCAAATATGATAACACACTCGTTCTGACCTTCACAGCATTAGGGGGATCACTGATTGACCTCAAGCTAAAGGATTTTACATTTGATATTGCAGTTGTTGCTTGGCAAATATGATAACACACTCGTTCTGGCCTTCACAGCATTAGGGGGATCACTGATTGACCTCAAAGCTAAAGGGATTTTGCATTTGATATTGCAGTTGTTGCTTGGCAAATATGATAACACACTCGTTCTGGCCTTCACAGCATTAGGGGATCACTGATTGACTTTAAAGCTAAAGGGATTTTACATTTGATATTGCAGTTGTTGCTTGGCAAATATGATAACACACTCGTTCTGGCCTTCACAGCATTAGGGGGATCACTGATTGACCTCAAAGCTAAAGGGATTTTTACATTTGATATTGCAGTTGTTGCCTGGCAAATATGATAACACACTCGTTCTGGCCTTCACAGCATTAGGGGGATCACTGATTGACCTCAAAGCTAAAGGGATTTTACATTTGATATTGCAGTTGTTGCTTGGCAAATATGATAACACACTCGTTCTGGCCTTCACTGCATTAGGGGGATCACTGATTGAAATCAAAGCTAAAAGGATTTTACATTTGATATTGCAGTTGTTGCTTGGCAAATATGATAACACACTCGTTCTGGCCTTCACAGCATTAGGGGGATCGCTGATTGAAATCAAAGCTAAAAGGATTTTACATTTGATATTGCAGTTGTTGCTTGGCAAATATGATAACACACTCGTTCTGGCCTTCGCAGCATTAGGGGGATCACTGATTGACCTCAAAGCTAAAGGGATTTTAGCTAGAGCGTTTTTACGATTCATATAGCAGTTCTTCTTTTGGTATATTTTAAAGATACTCTTCTGACCTTCACAGCATTAGGGGATCACTGATTGCCTTTACTGCGATTTTCATAATTCTGCGAACTCTCGCTAACGATTTCCAACCGTCAACCGCATTCTGGCTTCTGCCAATCAAACGCCCGAGTCTTTTCGTCGTTACTCTTTGTGCTTTTTGATTGGCCAGCACGTAACCGTTGCTCGGGTGACGGGAAGCCATTTTAGCTCTGCTTAGGCGCTGGCCAATCACAAAGCACAAAGAGTAACGACGAAAAGACTCGGGCAGGGCTCGGGCTTTGATTGACGGAAGCCAGAAGGCGGTTTTACGGTTGGAAATCGATAGCGAGAGTTCGCAGAATTATGAAAATCGCAGTAAGCTAAAGGGTTTTTACACTTCATATAGCAGTTGTTGTTTTGGTAAATATGATGACACTCTCGTTCTGGCCTTCACAGCATTAGGGGGGATCACTGATTGAAATCAAAGCTAAAGGGATTTTACATTTGATGTTGCAGTTGTTGCTTGGCAAATATGATAACACACTCGTTCTGGCCTTCACAGCATTAGGGGGATCACTGATTGAACTCAAAGCTAAAAGGATTTTACATTTGATATTCCAGTTGTTGCTTGGCAAATATGATAACACACTCGTTCTGACCTTCACAGCATTAGGGGGATCACTGATTGGCCTTTAAGCTAAAGGGTTTTTACACTTCATATAGCAGTTGTTGTTTTGGTAAATATGATGACACTCTCGTTCTGGCCTTAACAGCATTAGGGGGATCACTGATTGAAATCAAAGCTAAAGGGATTTCACATTTGATGTTGCAGTTCTTGCTTGGCAAATATGATAACACACTCGTTCTGGCCTTCACAGCATTAGGGGGATCACTGATTGACCTCAAAGCTAAAGGGATTTTACATTTGATATTGCAGTTGTTGCTTGGCAAATATGATAACACACTCGTTCTGGCCTTCACAGCATTAGGGGGATCACTGATTGAAATCAAAGCTAAAAGGATTTTACATTTGATATTGCAGTTGTTGCTTGGCAAATATGATAACACACTCGTTCTGGCCTTCGCAGCATTAGGGGGATCACTGATTGACCTCAAAGCTAAAGGGATTTTAGCTAGAGCGTTTTTACAATTCATATAGCAGTTCTTCTTTTGGTATATTTTAAAGATACTCTTCTGACCTTCACAGCATTAGGGGGATCACTGATTGGCCTTTACTGCGATTTTCATAATTCTGCGAACTCTCGCTAACGATTTCCAACCGTCAAACCCCCTTCTGGCTTCTGCCAATCAAACGCCCGAGTCTTTTCGTCGTTACTCTTTGTGCTTTTTGATTGGCCAGCACGTAACCGTTGCTCGGGTGACGGGAAGCCATTTTTGCTCTGCTTAGGCGCTGGCCAATCACAAAGCACAAAGAGTAACGACGAAAAGACTCGGGCAGGGCTCGGGGCTTTGATTGACGGAAGCCAGAAGGCGGTTTTACGGTTGGAAATCGATAGCGAGAGTTCGCAGAATTATGAAAATCGCAGTAAGCTAAAGGGGTTTTACACTTCATATAGCAGTTGTTGTTTTGGTAAATATGATGACACTCTCGTTCTGGCCTTCACAGCATTAGGGGGGATCACTGATTGAAATCAAAGCTAAAGGGATTTTACATTTGATGTTGCAGTTGTTGCTTGGCAAATATGATAACACACTCGTTCTGGCCTTCACAGCATTAGGGGGATCACTGATTGAACTCAAAGCTAAAAGGATTTTACATTTGATATTCCAGTTGTTGCTTGGCAAATATGATAACACACTCGTTCTGACCTTCACAGCATTAGGGGATCACTGATTGGCCTTTAAGCTAAAGGGTTTTTACACTTCATATAGCAGTTGTTGTTTTGGTAAATATGATGACACTCTCGTTCTGGCCTTAACAGCATTAGGGGGATCACTGATTGAAATCAAAGCTAAAGGGATTTCACATTTGATGTTGCAGTTGTTGCTTGGCAAATATATGATAACACACTCTTCTGGCCTTCACAGCATTAGGGGGATCACTGATTGAACTCAAAGCTAAAAGGATTTTACATTTCATATTCCAGTTGTTGCTTGGCAATTATGATAACACACTCGTTCTGACCTTCACAGCATTAGGGGGATCACTGATTGGCCTTTAAGCTAAAGGGTTTTTACACTTCATATAGCAGTTGTTGTTTTGGTAAATATGATGACACTCCCGTTCTGGCCTTCACAGCATTAGGGGGATCACTGATTGAAATCAAAGCTAAAGGGATTTCACATTTGATGTTGCAGTTGTTGCTTGGCAAATATATGATAACACACTCGTTCTGGCCTTCACAGCATTAGGGGGATCACTGATTGAACTCAAAGCTAAAAGGATTTTACATTTCATATTCCAGTTGTTGCTTGGCAAATATGATAACACACTCGTTCTGACCTTCACAGCATTAGGGGGATCACTGATTGGCCTTTAAGCTAAAGGGTTTTTACACTTCATATAGCAGTTGTTGTTTTGGTAAATATGATGACACTCTCGTTCTGGCCTTCACAGCATTAGGGGGATCACTGATTGAAATCAAAACTAAAGGGATTTTACATTTGATATTGCAGTTGTTGCTTGGCAAATATGATACCACACTCGTTCTGGCCTTCACAGTTTTAGGGGGATCACTGATTGAAATCAAAGCTAAAAGGATTTTACATTTCGTATTCCAGTTGTTGCTTGGCAAATATGATAACACACTCGTTCTGGCCTTCACAGCATTAGGGGGATCACTGATTGACCTCAAAGCTAAAGGGATTTTACATTTGATATTGCAGTTGTTGCTTGGCAAATATGATAACACACTCGTTCTGGCCTTGACAGCATTAGGGGGATCACTGATTGACCTCAAAGCTAAAGGGATTTTACATTTGATATTGCAGTTGTTGCTTGGCAAATATGATAACACACTCGTTCTGGCCTTCACAGCATTAGGGGATCACTGATTGACCTCAAAGCTAAAGGGATTTCACATTTGATATTGCAGTTGTTGCTTGGCAAATATGATAACACACTCGTTCTGGCCTTCACAGCATTAGGGGATCACTGATTGACCTCAAAGCTAAAGGGATTTTACATTTGATATTGCAGTTGTTGCTTGGCAAATATGATAACACACTCGTTCTGGCCTTCGCAGCATTAGGGGGATCACTGATTGACCTCAAAGCTAAGGGATTTTAGCTAGAGCGTTTTTACAATTCATATATAGCAGTTCTTCTTTTGGTATATTTTAAAGATACTCTTCTGACTTTCACAGCACTAGGGGGGATCACTGATTGGCCTTTGAGCTAAAGGGTTTTTTCACTTCATATAGCAGTTGTTGTTTTGGCAAATATGATAACACACTCGTTCTGACCTTCACAGCATTAGGGGGATCACTGATTGAACTCAAAGCTAAAGGGGTTTTACATTTGATATTGCAGTTGTTGCTTGGAAAATATGATAACACACTCGTTCTGACCTTCACAGCATTAGGGGGATCACTGATTGACCTCAAAGCTGAAAGGATTTTACATTTGATATTGCAGTTGTTTTTTGGCAAATATGATAACACACTCGTTCTGACCTTCACAGCATTAGGGGGATCACTGATTGGCCTTTAAGCTAAAGGGTTTTTACACTTCATATAGCAGTTGTTGTTTTGGTAAATATGATGACACTCTCGTTCTGGCCTTCACAGTTTTAGGGGGATCACTGATTGAAATCAAAGCTAAAAGGATTTTACATTTCGTATTCCAGTTGTTGCTTGGCAAATATGATAACACACTCGTTCTGGCCTTCACTGCATTAGGGGGATCACTGATTGAACTCAAAGCTAAAGGGGGGTTACATTTGATATTGCAGTTGTTGCTTGGCAAATATGATAACACACTCGTTCTGACCTTCACAGCATTAGGGGGATCACTGATTGGCCTCAAAGCTAAAAGGATTTTACATTTGATATTGCAGTTGTTGCTTGGCAAATATGATAACACTCGTTCTGACCTTCACAGCATTAGGGGGGTCGCTGATTGAACTCAAAGCTAAAGGGATTTTACATTTGATATTGCTGTTGTTGCTTGGCAAATATGATACCACTCGTTCTGACCTTCACAGCATTAAGGGGATCACTGATTCACCTCAGAGCTAAAGGGTGTTTATACCACACATAGCAGTTGTTGTTTTGGTAAACTTTAACACAATCTTCTTACCTTGATAGCATAAGGGCGATCACTAATTCACCTTGACGCCAAAGGTTTTTACACTTCATATTGCAGTTGTTGTTTTATTAAATATGATAAAACACTCGTTCTGACGTTCACAGCATTAGGGAGATCACTGATTGACCTTTAAAGCTAAAGGTTTTTACACTTCATATAGCAGTTGTTGTTTTGGTAAATATGATAACACACTCGTTCGTACGTTCACAGCATTAGGGGGATCACTGATTGACCTTTAAAGCTAAAGGTTTTTTTACACTTCATATAGCAATTGTTGTTCATTAACCTGGGGGATTCTTGGAGCAAGATCGAATTTCACACCCCATTAACAGAAAATAATTTCATGGTATTTCTTAGGACTCATCTCAGAGCTTTCGAATTAAAATTATTCCTGTACATAACTGTAAGTAATCTGTAATAAAACCATTAAGGCTTCGATGCGTATGGTGCTTTCGGCTGTGTGAACTGAGTTCTTTTAAAGTTTCGTGGGGGGTTTCATCATGGCGTCAGTGGCTGCTTTGCCCCTCGCTTAAAACATTGGTTCAATTAGAACTTAGCCCAAGGTGAATCTTTTCCAACAAAAACATGCCACTGTTGAGATTGCCATCTATTGTTTGGGTTTGCGAACTTCGTATTGCGGCACAGCTTCAGGGCTAAGCGGAGTGACTGTGGACATGATTTGGCTAAGTCACCATTCAACTAACTGGCCTCAAGTTGTATGATAATGGCTTACTTTTACTGAACCCTTCTTGATGTTGCTTTCCCAGGATTCAAGTGCAAGCTACAGTGTTATAATGGGAGTTGGTCTGTGGTGTGATTGTTGTCTATTCACATATTATGCACATGCTGCTTGTAGCCTATAAGGTAAGGCTTGTTGCTATTATAGAATAGGTAATTAATTTGTTTATGCTTATAGCAGTCTATGCTTATAGCAGTGCTTACTGACAGTTATAGATGTCTATCATCTCTGTTAGTTATAGTAGTCTGCTCTAGTACTGACAGTTGTAGAAGTCTATCATCTCTGTTAGTTATAGCAGTCTGCTATAGGGTGTCGGAAAAACGAAGATGGGAAAAACGAAGATGGAAGACCTAAGAGGCCTCTTCGTTTTTCCAAAAGGAAAAACGAAGACCCCCATGAAATGTGACTGTACTCGTGTTCCTGCCCTCTGCTCTTCGTGATTTCATGTAATTTTAGCAAACATGGACGAGCTAACTTGGGATCTTCGTTTTTCCAACGGGATTTAAGAAACCCTTGGCGCATTATTGGAGAAAAATTATTTTAGGGTCTTCGTTTTTCCCATCGGAAGAACGAAGACCCTCGTATATTTTCTATGCTAAGCGTGTTTTTGACTTCAGTAACTATTCTATCCTCATGGGAAAAACGAAGACCCTAAAATATTTTTTCTCCAATAATGCGCCAAGGGTTTCTTAAATCACGGCGAGCACCCTAGAGTTTCCTAAAGCACGGTGAGAAGCCCGAATGACAAAGAGAGAGGATAGGTTAGTTATTGAAGTCAAAATCACGCTTAGCTAAGAAAATATACGAGGATCTTCGTTTTTCCGATGGGAAAAACGAAGACCCCAAAATAATTTTTCTCCAATAATGCGCCAAGAGTTTCCTAAATCACGGCGAGCAGCTCGAATGACAATTAGAGAGGATAGAATAGTTACTGAAATCAAATATGGCGAATGTTCTTGTTGTTGTTATTTTCCCGCCTCTTTTCGACTCCCTGTGGAAATAAAACCGCTGTTCATTGATTGCGGGCCCCAGTAAATAACAGCGATCGAAAAATAGAGCCAACCGATCGACAAATTACTCGATTTGCACGATAGAAAAGCAAGCAAAATGCTGTAATACAGTCAATCCGATGACCTGAGCGTGAGTACAGTCATTATTTCATGGGGTCTTCGTTTTTTCCGATTGGAAAAACGAAGAGGGGGTCTTCGTTTTTCCAGTTGGAAAAACGAAGATCCCAAGTTAGCTCGTCCATGTTTGCTAAAATTACATGAAATCATGAAGAGCAGAGGGCAGGAACACGAGTACAGTCACATTTCATGGGGGTCTTCGTTTTTCTTAGGTCTTCCATCTTCGTTTTTCCCATCTTCGTTTTTTCCGGCACCCGTCTGCAATAGTACTGACAGTTATAGATGTCTATCATCTCTGTTAGTTATAGCAGTCTGCTCTAGTACTGAGAGTTATAGATGTCTCATTAATGTTAGCACATTAATGCATCAGAATATTCCTCTTACACACACAGGAATAATAATGATAACAAAAAATCAGGGATAATAGGGGAAATCATTCTATGACAATTAAGGCGTTGCTCCAACCTTTTCCATGTTTTTTATAGCCTGGTGGTGGCAACTTTGAACTTTTAAAGCAAAACATTGCGAATATAACAGTTTATTTCGTCCTCGGGGCAGCTTTTCTCTCTATACCTGAAAGCCTTCTCCTATTCCAACCCCTTTCTTGTCTGAGGTTTCCTTTTGAGGTTTTCTCCTGGTCCTGATGTTTCCGTGATTTTTCGATTATGCCAGCAGATTGCGTGAACGAACTCTTGATATAAGCTCAAAGGCACAGCCGGGACCAAGGATGATCATCGTAAGTAAAAAAAAGTAAGGATATCATTTAAATCGTAAAATCAAGCGGCTGTCAATCTGATTCACCTTTTTTATATTGATTTGCCTTTTATATATTTAATATGGCTTCATTCGACCAGCAGTACTGCATTTCATACTGTGATACCTTGTCTATTTGGACTACTAGACTGATAGTTTCTTAAAATCAAATTTGACGATATGGCGGCCATCTTGGATCCGCCATTTTAAATATCACAGCAGCGCCATACCCGAATAATACGACACATTTTCGTATAGAACATTATAAACTATCCTGTTCAAGTTAAATATTTGTTTGAATTTGAAATATAGCGACAAACCTATTTTAAGGGGTTTGCGAACAGCTGTCAATCACGATGACGTCATTTTCACCCATTAAAATGCAAAATCGAGGATGGCAACAAGAAAATTCCGATTCAGCGTGAAAAATTACATAAGCAAACTCTTGTTGCCAGCTTTTACTAAAAATGCCTCATGCGCCTTTTAATGTCTATCATCTCTGTTAGTTATAGAAGTCTGCTCCAGTACTGACAGTTATAAATGTCTATCATCTCTGTTAGTTATAGCAGTCAGCTCTAGTACTGACAGTTATAAATGTCTATTATCTCTGTTAGTTATATCAGTCTGCTCTAGTACTGACAGTTATAGATGTCTATCATCTCTGTTGGTTATAGCAGTCTGCTCTAGTACTGACAGTTAAAGATGTCTATCGTCTCTGTTAGTTATTCACATCTATAACTGTCAGTACTAGAGCAGACTGCTATAACCAACAGATATGCTAGACATTAATAACTGTCAGTACTACAGCAGACTGCTATAACTAACGTAGATGATAGACATCTATAACTGTCAGTACTAGAGCAGACTGTTATAACTAAAACAGATGCTAGGCATCTATAACTGTCAGTCTATAGCAGTCTGCTGTAGTACGGACAGTTATAGATGTCTAGTATCTCTGTTAGTTATTAGCAGTCTGCCGTAGTACTGACAGTTATGGATGTCTATTATCTCTGTTAGTTACAGCAGGCTGCTCCAGTACTGACAGTTATAAATGTCTATCATCTCTGTTAGTTATAGCAGTCTGCTCTAGTACTGACAGTTATAGATGTCTATCATCTCTGTTAGCTATAGCAGTCTGCTGTAGTACGGACAGTTATAGATGTCTATCATCGCTGTTAGTTATAGCAGTCTGCCGTAGTACGGACAGTTATAGATGTCTATCATCGCTGCTAGTTATAGCAGTCTGCCGTAGTACGGACAGTTATAGATGTCTATCATCGCTGTTAGTTATAGCAGTCTGCTGTAGTACGGACAGTTATAGATGTCTATCATCGCTGTTAGTTACAGCAGTCTGCTGTAGTACGGACAGTTATAGATGTCTAGTATCTCTGTTAGTTATTAGCAGTCTGCCGTAGTACTGACAGTTATACTAGTATCTCTGTTAGTTATTAGCAGTCTGCTCTAGTACGGACAGTTATAGATGTCTATCATCTCTATTAGCTATAGCAGTCTGCTGTAGTACGGACAGTTATAGATGTCTATCATCGCTGTTAGTTATAGCAGTCTGCTGTAGTACTGACAGTTATAGATGTCTATCATCGCTGTTAGTTATAGCAGTCTGCCGTAGTACTGACAGTTATAGATATCTAGTATCTCTGTTAGTTATTAGCACTCTGCTCTAGTACTGACAGTTATAGATGTCTATCATCGCTGTTAGCTATAGCAGTCTGCCGTAGTACTGACAGTTATAGATGTCTAGCATCGCTGTTAGTTATTAGCAGCCTGCTCTAGTACTGACAGTTATAGATGTCTATCATCTCTGTTAGTTATTAGCAGTCTGCCGTAGTACTGACAGTTATAGATGTCTAGTATCTCTGTTAGTTATAAGCAGCCTGCTCTAGTACTGACAGTTATAGATGTCTATCATCTCTGTTAGTTATAGCAGTAAGCCGTAGTACTGACAGTTATAGATGTCTAGCATCTCTGTTAGTTATTAGCAGCCTGCTCTTTTACTGACAGTTATAAATGTCTAGTATCTCTGTTAGTTATAGCAGTCTGCTGTAGTACTGACAGTTATAGATGTCTAGCATCTCTGTTAGTTTTTAGCAGCCTGCTCTAGTACTGACAGTTATAGATGTCTATCATCTCTGTTAGCTATAGCAGTCTGCCGTAGTACTGACAGTTGTGGATGTCTATCATCTCTGTTAGTTACAGCAGGCTGCTCCAGTACTGACAGTTATAAATGTCTAGTATCTCTGTTAGTTATAGATGTCTAGTATCTATGTTAGTTATAGCAGTGTGCTCTAGTAGTGACAGTTATAGATGTCTATGATGTCTGTTAGTTACAGCAATCTGCTCTAGTACTGACAGTTAGTTAGTTAGTTAGGGGCCGACCATTTGACTTCTGATTCTGAGGGGGAGTAGGGAGAGGTGGATGATTTTGTAAAATAAATATCCTGCACATCATATTTGTTATAATCCTAAACTAATCCCCCCGCCCCCAAAAAAGTCAAATATTAGCAGTCTGCTCTAGTACTGACAGTTATACATTTTTAGCATCTCTGTTAGTCGGTAGTCTGCTCTCTCTGTTAGTTATACTGTAGATGTCTATCCTCTGGCTTGTTATAGCAGTCTTTCTGTTCAGACTTGGCGTTTGAGTTACTTGGAAATAGCACGGCGGGGTACTTACTTGGAATTAGCAGTCGTTTAATAGATTTGGAAACCTTAGGTCATCTGATATGCAAGTATGTCAATCAAGGTTGTATTTGACTACCAAAACAAAGAATGGATCGAGCTTGAAATTTATCGCTTTATTTTGCCTATTCGAGTGGATAACTGAGTTTAGAAGCAGGCCCGTAGATTGCTTTCTTTGAGAGAGCTTCGTTTTCTTCCGCTTTTCCGAATAAAAACTTTATATATGCCAAATGTATAGGATTTTGCTGTGTTTCCGGCTACCTTTTTTGTGGCCAAAATCTGATATTTCTGGCCCCAAGGATGCATGGTTTGTTGTCTTCCGTTTTTCAGAAGAAGAAAAAACCCTGTATAAACCAAATTTATAGCATTTGGTGGTGCTTCCTAGCTATTTCGTGAACAAAAACCTGATTTTTCTAGCCGGGACACAAATAAATGTTTCTTCACAAGTCAAGAAACATGTCATGTGTCCGGGACACAAGCGATGCGCTGTTTCATAGTTTAGCCACTCAGGGAAACATGCAGGACACAACTTTTGCGCGCTACATGTGTCCTAGTCTAGCCTGTGCAGTGTGCTTGTTCACTGTTAACAGTGTGGTGTGTTGGTATGTCCAAAAGGAAGCAATTTCGATTATCGGTTAATTTTTCTTCTGTTCTTTCTCTTTCAGCGGAGTCATCGTCGTCCTGTCTTTTGTACTGCAACGTCCCTGATACTTGATCCCTGATATAGCCCAAGCCCAACAACGCGTTTTTATAGTGATTAAAACTTAAATAATAATTATAGATTTGAATAGAAATAGCAGATGTGTACAGGTAGAATAGCATTATCTACATAAAGCAACGAAAGCGAGATGTACATTTGAATATATTTACCCATTCGCTTCCAATAATATAGAGTGGTTGTTGTTATCGGACTGTAAAATAGATATCACATTGTTTCCAGTTCTACCGAGACAGTTACGATCATATGAGAGGCAACCTGATAGTCGATAGAGAGCGTGATCGTGATCTAACCATTGTCGAGTAATAGCTGTACGATCGTATCTGACGTAAGGATCATAAGAACTGTAAAAAATCCATTGTTTCATCCTCCACTGAGTCGATCCTTACGACAGAGAACCAACCTTTCCGAAATGTATTTCTTTATCGTATTTAGCTGTTTTCATCCAGCTGTGATACAAAGCACCTTACAACGGGTATCTGAAGTAAAGGGTGTTCACGCAAAATTGAGCGTTGGAGGCACCAGGAGGCGAAGTGTTTTTGTTACACCATTGTTATACTTATTGTTTCGCGATGCACGAATGTATTCATTTGTCTTTTACTTGACTGCTTTTTTTGCAGAGTACTAGTAGTCAGCGTTTAATACTGTCTACTAGTCATAATTACGAAGGAGAATACAATAAAAATGACCTTCTTAGTGTATAGTAGTGCGTATTTGTTAGTTAAAACGTAGTCTTGGCCTTGGCGCTACACGTTTTAACTCAGCTTTGCAAATTCAACAGTTTTGCTTGTGTTCTGTCCCTGTGAATACGCATGTTACTCTTGTCATGATATCTGTGTTTTTAGACCTGTTATAAACGCAGCATAATAAAAAGGAGTGCGTTTCTCTCCAGTTTGACACCCCAACAAAGCCGTTAACAAGGTTTCTCGTTTAATGGTTCTTCCACCAGGGTAAATTGTAATAATTAATATGGGGGGGGGGGGGATGTTCGCACTGCATGGACTGTGTGAATGAACGAACGATGATCCAATGAAAAGACTGAAACCAGAGCCTTCCTCGGGAAAGGGTTCCTCGAATAGAGATGAAAAAATCGAAGCGTTCTTTATCTATGCCATGGCTCAGTTTTTACCGATAAAACATCAAATGTAAATCAAACCCACAGAGACCGCATTAGGGGGAACCAAAAGGGCGACTTTCTTGCCAGAAATTAAATAACTTGAGTGAGTTGGAATGCGAAAACGTTAAGTATAAGCATTGACTGTTGTCTTGTCCTTTTCCCTTCTTTTCATCGTTGTCCGACTTTTTCTCTCAAGAAATTTCAATTGTAAAACAAATATCCCACAGAGACCGCATAAGGGGGACCTCCAGGAAGAGTGAGTGGCCAGGAAAAATAAGTCGAGTGAGTCGGAATGCCAAAGTATTGCTTATTAACGTTAACGCTTGTCAAGTCACTTATTTACTCTTTCATCGAAGTCGAACGTTTTCCTCGCAAGAAACACTAAATGTAAATCAAATTCCACAGAGACCGCATTAGGGGGTCCGAGTAAAAACACACTCCTGAGATGGTACCAGGCGCATTACAAGGACCTCTCCCATTTCATCTGGAGACACGTTATTTACCTGTTTTACGCTGTTTCAGGCATTATCACTAGCGGGACCAGAAATTGGTCCCGTTAGTGCGGTCGGTCCCGGTAGTGTTGGTGTGAGTACTTAGGAATGTTTTATGTGGATAAGTGTCCAGCAGGCACTAATTCAAGGATTTATGGTGTGTAAGCAGTTGTGTGTGGTTTCAGAAAATATTCCCCCCTTCACACACACACACAGACACTCCATGGAAGTGTGTCGAAAAGTGAGGCACCCCTCTGGAATTTACAAAGGAAAATAGCTGAGTATTTGTGTGAAAAAAAAAAACAGGTAAATTGACCTCCATGCAACCACTTTAGAATTTTGAAGCCTTTCCCTGAATACTTTCTGGAACCACACATTGTATGGCTACAGTCACTGAGGATATTCCACTGAACTGAATGTGATGATTGCAGGGCCAGGGGGCACAAGCTAATCCTCACAAGATGCCTTTAGCGCCAGTAACTTAGGAAGACAAGGAGCCGGTTTCACACCACCACAGTTTATTCCGGGCAAGACGCCATCATGGCCCCAGCCGTGAACGACGATCTTACAGCGCATGCTCGCGGAACACGAGGCAGATAACACAGGCAACCCATAACCTATACATAGTCTTGCAAAACCTAACCTAGCCATACTATGGCGCAACCTGTTTTCTTCTCTACATTCTCTATATGTGGGATACTGTATAATCAAATAGAACTGAGAAAGCAAGGCAGTAATAACTGCGGTGCACTAAAGGATAAAATGGAATAAAATAATGGCAGTAAAGGATACATCCGTACCCAGGGTGGACAAATAGGACAGTGGCTACAAACGAAATACACTACGTCACAGGTATTACAATGGTGATGTACACAGGTTACACTCTACCATGGACATGTGACTACAGTGAGCATGTGTTACACAGGTCACAGACACATAATGGAGACGGGTGTGTACACACAACATGACATACCATACATGGCTACCAGTGGTACCATGTATGGGGGTGGGGGGTGACCACTTTTTTCTCTTCCTTCCCCTCCTTCCCCTTCTCTTTCCTGGGATAGCAATGGCACGTGTAATAGAAATACATGATGGATAAGCAGTACAATAAATGGTACAAGGTGGACTGTCCAAGGGCAAACAGGATAACAAGACAAACAAGGAACAACGGACCTACGTAGGGCTATGGAATGAGCTAAACTATGGGACTAGCAGCTATAAAATATAGGATATCAAAATAAGCGAGGTATGAAAATATATGCTAACAAGTAGCCAAAAAATAATTAGATGCTATGTAAATATAGTAAAATAAATAAAGTGAACAAAGCTAGAAAACCTACAAAATAGAGTTCAAGGTGTGTCCATTGATACACTATCTAGAAGGGAATAGTCCAGGGGAGTACTAATGTCCTTGAGACGTCTGGTAGCAGGGCTGAGGTCATCAAAAGAGGATATACGGTACATGGAGCTGTCTGTACTAGTCAATTTGAACTTGACTTGGGCCTTTTGTGCCTTGGATGGTTGTACGTGCTGGCTTGCGAAGAGGAGGATCAGTGCCAGTCGTTCGTGAAGAAACGTTTATAAAGTCAATTCCAGGTGTTAAAATAATAAGACAATTCCGTGTGAAGAAAATAAAATAAAATGGCGGCTTCGGTAGTCCCCCTTGATCTTGAACTAGTAGGGTTTAGCAATTGTGAGCTAGCGCCAAACGAGACGTAAAATTTCAAAGGTTGAATGTCTTAACTTGTGGTCACTCATCGTGGTCGAGCTTCGGGTGAGGTGTACTTGCCGACTCGTATAACTTAATTGAGCTCGCTCGAAATCATGCTGTTGAGTTTAATATCGTCCGTATAAGTCTGTGAAACAGTCGGAGTTTGTGGAACACGGCAAGGGACCATGCCGCCCATGCCCTGCCAAAGGAAAGGAACTAAACTGCTCTAACAAGGAGAGGATACCAGGCGCAGTGCGGGCGCTCTTGCCAAAAACCGAACTCGAAGTCCCTTGATGCTCCATATGCCGAGACAACCTTCATAGTGGAGAAGGCCGGCGAATAAGAAGTCGATTATCCCACCGTAGGACACCACGCCAGTAATTTAGGAAGACAAGGAGCCGGTTTCACACCACCACAGTTTATTCCGGGCAAGACGCCATCATGGCCCCAGCCGTGAACGACGATCTTACAGCGCATGCTCGCGGAACACGAGGCAGATAACACAGGCAACCCATAACCTAAAACCTAACCTAGCCATACTATGGCGTAGCTATAGTCACAGATACAAATGATTGTAGGTTCAGTTTTATGACAATGGTTAAAGACCTCAAGCTTGAAAGGCCAAATATCATGAGGGATATTATATTTTGTTCTAAGAAAACATGCTATTTTGAATTCCATTATTTGTTTCTTTTCCTGTATTAAGATATAGTTTTTCAATTGATTCCCCTTCAACTGTGAATGATGCACTTTGAGTTGTTCCCGAGCATGTCTGGTTTTGGGAGCTTACAAAAATAAACTCAAAACTTGCGCTACAACTGAGGTTGGTATCCTACAAGATATACTTGAAAATGTTCGTGCCTTCCGACGGTGAAACAAAATAATCTATTAGTCTATGATTAAAATCTCCACTTGCCTGTTTCATGTGGAAAACACTGTGAAGCACTCCCTTTTTATAGCCATAAAAATATCTTGGAAACCTACAAAAACAAGCAGTCAAGAGTTTCCTCAGACAAACCTCAGTGAAATTTATAAAATATTCCAAAGTTCTAAGAATAACAGGTTCGTAAATTCAATAATTACTGTACCATTGCCTAATCTGAAGTTCAATTCATTCAAGATGGCTGCCCATGGTAAGCAAACATTAATAAATTCTCCCCAAGTACACTTATCACTCAAAGCTATGGCAACGGAAGTAGAATCGCTGTCAAACTGAAATCACTTAAAAATGCGACGGTATTCCACTTGGAATCCTCAAACAAACAACTAACATCTTCAGGTTTCGACATGTTGGCTAGGGTGTTACCTTCATCCTCCTACTGAAGACATTAATTTCCCGTTCTCTCTCGATCGAGCATGCAGTCGTTGTTGCCTTCCGACATGTCATTCGCTCGCTGCTGGTTCTTCTCTCTCACTCTCCCCGCCCTCTGACTTTGCTTCTTTTCTTCGTGAAACTCCCGTGTTCATCAACATATTTGTCTCGACTTTAATCCCGGTAAATTTGACATGTAGTCTCTAAAATACCTTGATATGACAGCTTGTTTCAGAAACGTTTCAGATTTTGCTGAAGAACAAGAACTGAAAAATCCTTCACTTTTCGAAAATTCAAACACGATAAAAATAAAATCTCTAATAAAGAAAAAAATCCCTTATCAAATAAAAATCGCCAACTAAATTCAAGCGCGCGCGTGTGTCCATTTTCCCGCTCAAAACTGGTGGTTCTTCTCCTGCATGTAGCTATGGGGCTATTAAAAAGGTGTATGCTCCAACGCTTTCCTCGCAGCAAGAGGAGTCCATATGTGCAATACAATCAGGTACTCCTAGATCATGCTCTGAGAAAATTTGATCTGAAAAAGGGGTATTGGGTACCTAGGGGGGTAGATGCTGGTACCCACCACCTACCATGAAAAAATTGGGCACCATTCGACCACAAGTGTTTTGACCTCTTCCCTTAAAAAGATAGAGCAGAATTAAACAGCCCCCCCCCCACACACACACACACACACACACAAACACATACATTGTCAGCCATAGTCTCTAATCAGTAGCCATAGTCTCTAACCCATGTACTACACAGTCATTATAGCGGAGCTCCCGCGGGCGCCGAAGCGGAGCCCCATAGCTACATGCAGGAGAAGAAGGAAACATAACAGAAAAGTGTATACCCATCGACCTTGATTTTCATGGATTTCCGGTTGTGTGTGTGTCCGTCGTCGCACAGGTAGCCCATCAGTTTTGAGCGGGAAAATGAGCACGCGCGCGCCTTGAATTTTATTTGCAAGGGATTTTTTTTTTTTCAACCAGCGAAATGCAGAGAGAAGAGCAGGGAAGAATTTTCGACAAGAGAAGGAATTTGTTTTCTTGCTGTTCACGAAAAAAATGAAACGTTTCTGTGACAAGCTGCCTCATTTCAATGTATTTTAGAGTAAGTCTAAAAGTCAATTTACTGCGATGAGGTCGAAACGTCGAGATGGATATGTCGATGAACACGGGAGTTTCACGAAGGAAAAAGAAACGAAGTCTGAGGGCGAAGAGCGAGAGAGAAGAACCAGCAGCGAGCAAATGACATGTCGGAAGACAACTACGGCCGTCGATCGAGAGAGAACGAAAAATTAAGTCTTCAGTAGGGGGATGAAAGTACCCTAGCCAACATGTCTAAACCTGAAGATAAAAAGGCAGAGACTAAATACAACGGAAAAAAGAGTCCAGAACATTTTCCTGAACGACGGCGCGGGAAGAAGAACGAAGGTCGAAACTCAGAAGACTGTCGTCGATCGTCTGTGCGAGTGCAAGGAAAAAATATTCTCAAGGTAGGTCCTCACGAAAAACGTAGTTTTATAAACTTTTTTTCTTTTAACTTTTAATTTTCTTTTAAATTTTCGTTCCAAGTTTTTTCGCGTCCCGGCGGCTCGCTACAGCTAGTTAGAAAATGATGAAAGTTCATTAAAAACGATGGTGGCTGTCGGGAGATTTACGTTACTTGTTTGTTTGAGGAAGTGATTTCAGTTTGACAGTGATTCTACTTCCGTTGCCATAGCTTTGAGCGATAATTATTGTACTAGGGAGAATTTAGGTATTTGCTTGCCCATTAGGCAGCCATGTTGAATGAATAATCGAACGCCATCGAACTTTACTTTGGCAGGGACGTCAACCTTGCCGCTCGAAAAACCTTGAGACACCACAATATTGGGCTTTTGAGGCAGGAAAAGACCTAATGTCTATCATTTTCGCTGTATTTAGCGTTCTTTTAAGGTCCAGAAGAAAAAAAAAATCGTTTTTTCAAAAGAAAACCGGGAGATTTTAATTACTTAAAAACCGGGAGACTACCGGCAAAACCGGGAGAATTGACGTCCCTGCTTTGGTCATCAAACAATGACTCAGCAATGCAATCTCCGAACTTCCGATTAGGCAATGGTACAGTAATTCTTGAGTTTATTAACCTGTTGTTCTTAGAATTGTGGAATATTTTATCCATTTCGTTGAGCCCTGAGGTTTGACTGAGGAATAATTGACTGCTTGATTTAATTTGTAGGTTTCCAGCTTATGTTTTTCTGGCTTCACAGTGTTTACCGCATATAACAGGCAAGTAATCATTAGATTATTTTGTTTCACTCTCGGATCAGGCACGAACATTTTCAAGCATATATCTTGTAGGTAGCGCAATTAGTTTATTTGAGATTATTTTTGTCTCCCAAATCATTAAAAAAAGTTAGTTTTTACATTGTAAATAGAGTGTAAGTATACTTTATAAAACCAGACATGCTGGGAACAACTGACAAAGTGCATCATTCACAGTTGAAGGGGAATCTGAAAATTGATTATCTTAATACAGGAAAAGAAACAAAATTTAGGCATATTTTCTTAGAACAAGATATTTCTCCCTCATGATATTTGGCCTTTGTCAAGCTTGAGTTTAGATGCAATTATATTTCAGTTCAATAAAAACCTAGGACAATTCACAGATAGTTAATATTTGTCATAAAAATGAAAATAGTGAACCGACAATCATTTGTATCTGTGACATTGTAGCTTCATGTGATGTTTTTCATAAGTCATCTTGTGAGGATTTGCTTGCACCCCCGGCCGGGCCCCCTGCAATCATCACCCTAAGTGTAATATCCTCAGTAATGACTGTAGCCAAACATAAAATGTGTGGTTCCCAGGGGGTACTTGGATATAGAAATGACTGGGGGTCCGACAGAGCTCCAAATTTCATACCCAAAAAAATGAGCCATAAATTTTAAACCGCCCGCCCATAATATCCAACTTTCTTAGTCTTTTGATATTCCAGAGGGGTGTGTCACTTTTCAACACACTTCTGTGTAGTGAGGGAGAGAGGGAACCACACATAACACTCAGGGCCGTAGCAAGCCTCCAAAAACTGGGGGGGGGGGACAACATATAAAAAACCTCAAAGCAGTTTTTTAAAAAAAGTTTAGACTCTTTTGCCTGAATGTGAATTTGCCGCATGTTTGGGAGAACTTTGAAATGCAGGGTGCAAAATTGGGAGTTTTAAGGGTTGTTTGGGGAAAAACTGGGTCCCCCGGCCCCGGTAAGCGCTATGGCCCTGACACTGTTAACGCACCATAAATCCTTGAATTAGTGCCTGCTGGACACTTATCCACATAAAACATTCCTAAGCATATTTTCAATCGATCGGAAGCAAATAATTTCTAAAATACTACCATATCATAAAATACTACATAAAATACTAGCATATGTGTGTCAAAAACGATGCTTCTGTGTGTGTTCCCTGTGTGCCCCCTGGACAATCAAACAGAGACATCGTAATTATGGAGTGTTAAAAAATCAACCTTGCTTCAATCAATACATTCCTTTTAAAGTGGTGAATCTGAAAGTTTGAATGTTATTCATCCTTGATTTAATGTTTTCATTATTTTTATGGCTTTTACAAAGATAATGGGACTCCAGTATGTTCCGTTACTAAAATGTATAATAATATCCATGGCTGGCAATGGAAGCATTACCAGTTTTAGACACATTTATACTTATGCAATAATAAGAACTCTTTTATTTAGTATTTTAGGAATTAGCTAATGCTTTCCAACCTGTCCAGCATTCTGCATTCGGTGCAGTTTGCTGGAAATATATTTTATTCCCACTCTCCACTACGCTACTACGGTAATACGGTGCAGTTTGCTTGAAATATATTTTATTCCCACTCTCCACTACGCTACTACGGTAATACGGTGCAGTTTGCTTAAAATATATTTCATTCCCACTCTCCACTACGCTACTACGGTAATACGGTGCAGTTTGCTTGAAATATACTTAATTCCCACTCTCCACTACGCTACTACGGTAATACGGTGCAGTTTGCTTGAAATGTATTTCATTCCCACTCTCCACTACGCTACTACGGCAATACGGTGCAGTTTGCTTGAAATATACTTAATTCCCACTCTCCACTACGCTACTACGGTAATACGGTGCAGTTTGCTGGAAATATATTTCATTCCCACTCTCCACTACGCTACTACGGTAATACGGTGCAGTTTGCTTGAAATATATTTCATTCCCACTCTCCACTACGCTACTACGGTAATACGGTGCAGTTTGCTTGAAATATATTTCATTCCCACTCTCCACTACGCTACTACGGTAATACTGTGCAGTTTGCTTGAAATATATTTCATTCCCACTCTCCACTACGCTACTACGGTAATACTGTGCAGTTTGCTTGAAATATATTTCATTCCCACTCTCCACTACGCTACTACGGTAATACGGTGCAGTTTGCTTGAAATGTATTTCATTCCCACTCTCCACTACGCTACTACGGTAATACGGTGCAGTTTGCTTGAAATATACTTAATTCCCACTCTCCACTACGCTACTACGGTAATACGGTGCAGTTTGCTTGAAATATATTTCATTCCCACTCTCCACTACGCTACTACGGTAATACGATGCAGTTTGCTGGAAATATATTTTATTCCCACTCTCCACTACGCTACTACGGTAATACGATGCAGTTTGCTGGAAATATATTTCATTCCCACTCTCCACTACGCTACTACGGTAATACTGTGCAGTTTGCTTGAAATATATTTCATTCCCACTCTCCACTACGCTACTACGGTAATACGGTGCAGTTTGCTTGAAATGTATTTCATTCCCACTCTCCACTACGCTACTACGGTAATACGGTGCAGTTTGCTGAAACTATATTTCATTCCCACTCTCCACTACGCTACTACGGTAATACGGTAATACGGTGCAGTTTGCTGAAACTATATTTCATTCCCACTCTCCACTACGCTACTACGGTAATACGGTGCAGTTTGCTGTAACTATATTTCATTCCCATTCTCCACTACGCTACTACGGTAATACGGTGCAGTTTGCTGTAACTATATTTCATTCCCACTCTCCACTACGCTACTACGGTAATACGGTGCAGTTTGCTTGAAATATATTTCATTCCCACTATCCACTACGCTACTACGGGAATACGGTGCAGTTTGCTTGAAATATATTTCATTCCCACTCTCCACTACGCTACTACGGTAATACGGTGCAGTTTGCTTGAAATATATTTCATTCCCACTCTCCACTACGCTACTACGGTAATACTGTGCAGTTTGCTTGAAATATATTTCATTCCCACTCTCCACTACGCTACTACGGTAATACTGTGCAGTTTGCTTGAAATATATTTCATTCCCACTCTCCACTACGCTACTACGGTAATACGGTGCAGTTTGCTTGAAATGTATTTCATTCCCACTCTCCACTACGCTACTACGGTAATACGGTGCAGTTTGCTTGAAATATACTTAATTCCCACTCTCCACTACGCTACTACGGTAATACGGTGCAGTTTGCTTGAAATATATTTCATTCCCACTCTCCACTACGCTACTACGGTAATACGGTGCAGTTTGCTGGAAATATATTTTATTCCCACTCTCCACTACGCTACTACGGTAATACGATGCAGTTTGCTGGAAATATATTTCATTCCCACTCTCCACTACGCTACTACGGTAATACTGTGCAGTTTGCTTGAAATATATTTCATTCCCACTCTCCACTACGCTACTACGGTAATACGGTGCAGTTTGCTTGAAATGTATTTCATTCCCACTCTCCACTACGCTACTACGGTAATACGGTGCAGTTTGCTTGAAATATAATAATAATCAGTTTAATTACTCTTTTCGTAGCTTAACAGCTAAATTACAAGAGTGGTCAGGATTCAATTAATTACAAAAAAATATTACATACATCTCACACACATCAACTATATCTATATGTGACAAACATACCTAATCGCTTTGTCGAGGCCACAGCTGGGTCACCCCTAGCAGCGCCAGACCGAAGATTATATGCATGAGACACACTTGTGCGCGGTGGTAACAAGTTGGCAAGGACACCAGTGTCCCGTACTCTCTGGATAAACTTAGTACAAGCTGCGTGGCGCCGATCCGAGAGAGTATGGAGACCACAGCGCACAAGTGCGTCTTCGTATGAAAACCCAGTATAGATGATACATAAGGCTGTTTTTTGAACACTCTCAACTAGAAAACTTAAGTACACTGGCAAGTTAGCCCAGACTGGAGAGGCATACTCCAGCACTGAGCGAATCAGGCTAGAGTACACCAAGACCAGGTCCTCTTCAACAACACCAGCCTTCTTCAAGCAGCGCAGTGCGTATAGGCGTTTGCGCGCCCTCTTGACAATGTACTCGCAGTGGGTACTCCAGCATAGATTTTCTGCAATGTGAACACCAAGCAATTTATACGTGGTGACGCGCTCAATTACAGACCCAGAAAGCTGCAGAGGAGGAGGATGGTGTGGTTTATACTGTAAGAAATCAACAAACATCTCCTTGCATTTGACTGGGTTGAGTCGCATGCCATGCTCACTAGCGTATGAGGAAATATCTCTAGCAATGAACGGCAAAACACTGGTGGAGCACCTAGGTATAATCTCTATTATAGAAAGGTCGTCAACATATTTAGCCCTGGTTTTCCATTGTTTGGCTAGATTATTTACAAGTACGGCAAACAGTAAGGGTGCCAATTTTGTCCCTTGGGGAATACCACCCCTCGGTACAACATGGCCCGAGATGACATTACCTATTTTAACCGACTGTGATCTACCTGTTAAAAACGATCCGATCCACGTGATGAGCACATTATGCACCCCGAGATTGCGCAGCTCAGTACAGAGGACATTATGGTCCACAAGGTCGAAACCTTTGCTAAAGTCAGTAAAGAGTGGGAATGATATACTTAATTCCCACTCTCCACTACGCTACTACGGTAATACGGTGCAGTTTGCTTGAAATATATTTCATTCCCACTCTCCACTACGCTACTACGGTAATACGGTGCAGTTTGCTGGAAATATATTTTATTCCCACTCTCCACTACGCTACTACGGTAATACGATGCAGTTTGCTGGAAATATATTTCATTCCCACTCTCCACTACGCTACTACGGTAATACGGTGCAGTTTGCTTGAAATATATTTAATTCCCACTCTCCACTACGCTACTACGGTAATACGGTGCAGTTTGCTTGAAATGTATTTCATTCCCACTCTCCAACTACGCTACTACGGTAATACGGTGCAGTTTGCTGGAAATATATTTCATTCCTACACTCCACTACACTACTACGGTGCAGTTTGCTGGGAATATATTTAATTCATCACAGTTTTCCGAGATCGAGATACTCATGCTTCGATCTTTACTTGTTATTTCTACCTTATCACAAGCGGTGAAAGAATGCAAGGTATGTAAGATATGCCACTACGCTACTACGGTGCTACGAGCGTAGTAGAGAAAACCTCGGTCATATATCGTGCCCCTTATGGTAGGAGCTGGTGCGGTTCTCGATCCCCTCTCCAGCTGAGTTGATGCCAATGAATCTGGCCTCTAGACTTGGCAAATTCATACCGATACCAATAATCACTCACTCCAAACACGGGCTTTAGGACCTTCTGGTGATAGCTCTGTGTGCGCATGTCAAAGTGGCGACGACAACGTGCGTGTTCTCTTGCACTGCTTTGAATCGCGCGTTACTATCTTCTGCAAGATCGACTTCCTCGCCAGTTGTTTGGAAAATGTACAATTCCAAAACTCTTCTCAGAGGGGGAAAGTAAAATTCTGCACAACTACCAGTCATGAAAAAGGAAGGCAAGCCACGTTTCTCATTCACCATGAACTCAACTAAGGCTTGTAGCTCTCTGCGTCGCTGATGCCAGTACTGACTCGTGCCTCGCAGACTAGCTCCAAAGTAAAGCAACTTGTTAGGAATACTGGTGTCCCCTCTTGAAAGCCGTTCTTGTAAATCAGCGACAGTAATGTGGGGATCACCTAACTTCTGATCCACAAAGTATCTGCTTTGCTCGAGAGCCCTTTTCCTTTGTATCATATTGTGTGCCACAAACTTCCATACTTTGTGCTTGGCGAATCGCCCGTCCTTATACCACAGCAGGTGCTCAGCCCATTCGTGAAGTGCAGTGCATGTTCTCTGTCGATTGATATGGTAATCACCTTCACCAGTGGGAAATAGACAAGGAAACGCCATTGAAAAAATAGGGCGTGGTGAACTCCGACGCCGGCGTCGCATCTGTTGTTGGCCACAAAATCAACGGTATCTGGGCAGACCCTGGATTAGTATCCGCATTATTTTCTGCTGGTCTTTGCTCCGTCACAATCCGGTTAAGGGCCGCCTCAATTTGACCTTGTACATTTACACCTGTAAATAATAACGAAACAAAGGAAGACTTGTTGACATCGACGATGTCAACAAGTGTGTGCTGCAAGTCTGGAGAGTCGATCTCTATTTTCGGCGGAATCTACCGACTGAACGCGTTGAATAGACTTGAATCCTATGATATCTCGTCCACAAAAAAGAGATATCATAGGATTCTACTGTAAATCGTCAATTTTACTGCACTACCATTTAAAAAAACTGTTACATTCTTCACGCGAAGATTGAGCTGTACAGAATCAGAATATCTTGTATATGATACGAATAACTCACCAGGCTCAGGAAGAAGAATCCCTGACACTGTGTCATCATCTTCGTTGTCGATATTTCCAGTATCTAACTGTCCTGGTGCAGGCCCTTGATCGTCTCCATGCTGCGTCTCAGTAAACTCAACCGTCCTTAGTTCCGGTAGTTCCCCGTCCTCAGGAAGACATTGAATGCAATTGTCATCGATTGTTATGTCAACGTAAGCAGGATTATTGTCCTTCAGCCATCGGATTGCACTCTCTACTTTATGTCTTCGCACTCTGAAATCCTTGTGAGTGTCGTCTTTTCCTTGTCTACGCACTCGTATTATCTCCACCTCAGTCGGCAAACGCGGAAGAACAGTCGCGGGTTCTTGTACAGCCTGTGGAAATGCAATGCAGTGGCCCTTGGATGCTATACCCCCATGTTTAAGCAGATGTACTCGTATAGCTGGAGCTATTCTTGCTATTAACATCTGTTCAGCGTCACTTAGACCCATCAATTCCTCAGGTACATGTCTAGGGTCCATCCTATTCTCATGAGACCAAAGCTTCGTTTGATGCTTATCACTCTTGCATCTTTTGCACACATTGTTCTTTGTCTGTAACTTCCGTTCCTTGCAGATATCACATAACCCAAAGCCGTACGTCATCTGCTCGACTTCGAATGACCGAATAGCCTGATACGCATCCTCCTCCTGTTGTGTCGAGCCAAATGGTGGGGGCTGTGGTAGATCACCAACAGCTTCAATCAGTCTTTGCTCCTCTTTCCGTATTTTTGTACGATTTCTACGGCGACGCTTTCCAAATTCTGTTTCTGATTCCTCGTCACCAATGGGTGCATACTCGTACTTCACCCCAACTGCTCTTGCCCGTGCGATAAGATCGTCCTCTTCTGTCTGGTATCTTTGATGCACATGACGTACGGGTCCAATTGCCCATGCAACTTCAGCACGATTTCCAGTACCTGTAAAAAGAACGTGCAGGCTTTAATTATGGATTTGAAATGTATTGTCAAAAAACATGAAGAACGAGAGCGAGAGAGAGTGTTCAATTCAAAATAAATTTAAATTGGGATTCATCTATTTGACTCCCAATAAAAATCTACAGACAGACCCTCTTGATTTTATTCACATATTTTTGTATGTATTATCGAGACATACCTTCTAGGCCAGGGGCAACATCACACACCTCCATTCCTGCCACACCGTGGCTTCCTAAGGAGAGTAAATAATAATAATATGATTATATTTTTTTAATCACATTTTCACTTTATTGGGGTGGGGGGAGGGGGCACTTCAATGCAGTCAGCTGTTTTTATGCTGACTGCAAGATATTGAAATCAAATAACTATAGTATATTTGGGGAGCCACAAGTTTATTAGCCTTTGGCTATTAAGTGCTACCCTCCTTATTATTATTATAACCAGAAAAATAGTTCCCAGATTGTATATTTTTATTTCCCTGAATAAAACCTTTTTAACATAGCAATATGTGTGCCTTTGGTTTTTGTTCTACACTATACTGTTGCTAGAGCTCAGTGTGACATACCCTTGCTTTTCACCCACTTATTATATGAAAACTTAAACGTTGCAATTTTGGCCGTCATGCCACAAAAAGTGTTTTTTTAACACTCGCAATTTGCGGTAGAATCTTATTTAGCAGTTCAGTAGTGTCGCGTTTGTCTCCTTTTGGAACGCCTTATTGGATTCTCCCTGAAGGCCCATAAGCACCCAAGCCGCATTGCAGGCACACAAGAATAGAACGCAGTTGAAAATTTCATGAAGCGGTGATGACATTCGAAGCGATGATGACATTTTAAACAATAGTCTATCGTTGGCATTAAATAACCCATGGCATTGATTAGCGCAATCAAAAGCTCCCACGGAATTAAATTTTAGTGTTTAAATGTGTGAATTTTGAACAATAAGGTATTTCAAATAGGAGCGCGTTGCTTGGTATGTTTTCTTATTTCCCTACGATCGAACACCCCACTTCCCGCCGGACAAAAGCCTTATCATTCAGGGGCACCCAACGATCATTTCGGTAAAATATAACCTGTTCGGATGGCGCTACGAGAGCTGAAATTTCCGCTTCAGTTCTTTGGGAAAATCCGGATTCAGATACGATGTGAAATTTCATGGATTTTTGTACAACAAAGAAACGCTGAATCCGAAAAAGGATTTTTACCATGGTAACAGTCGCTCGACGATCCTCGCACAAGCGAAGGACGCACGCGTGATGATAGCTAACCACTGACCCAAAGTATTGTTTTCGAATCCTTTCCCAAAGAAACGCAAGGATTCAGAATCCGTCGAATCCGGATTTGGATTAAATCTCCTGAATCCACAACGACAGTGGATTCGATGGATTCAGTATCCTTTTTTGGAATTCACAAAAGAAACGAAAAATCCGTTTTTGGATTGTAGAATCCGAATTTTCCCAAAGAAACGCACTCTAAAGCTTCAATTTTCTTATGCCCTGGATGTTTCGAATTGCACAAAAGGTAAAACGTTACTAGTTTTTTTTTTACCTTTGAAAATTACCCCTAGTAGTTTCGGATGGAGTTTTTTGCCTGGCATTTTCGGAAAGCCTGATTTCAATACCCAAAATTTTCGCATACCATAACTTTTATCTACGAAATCTGAACAGATACAAAATTTGTAGGTAATAAAAATACACAATTACAGTGTATGCTCATTCTCGGGGTATCAATGACGTCATAGATGACGTCATGCCACGTGATTATTGTGTTGGACCCTATACCACAAAGATAACTTTAACCAAGTTTGGTCACGCGATGTTCCTTCCGAAAATGTCAATTTTTCTAGTTTAGATGACGTCACACGTGACTTTTGTAGTGCACTTCCCATGCCTCGAAATTAATTTAGGGACCGGTCATAAATTAGAGGGGGGGAGGGCTGGTGCATTTTTATTTTGGTCTACATGTTTTTGGGAAACCCTCCCCTGACAAGATGCACGAAAAATGTTGGCCCTCCCAAATGCGGTAGATATAGATTTGGAAAAATATAGACATTTTTATTAGCTGTTTAAATCTACTTTTCATGTTATAATAGCAGTGCAAGATTTGATGTCTTTCCTACCCGAAAGTTACTTTTACATATAGACATGTACATTATTTTGCTTAAATCCCAGATAATAATTATCCTGCCAGGTTGAGTATTACTTACATTGTCATTGGTAAATCTAGAGATCCTAGGGTCATAGCAAGCCTGCAAAAACTCTAAAACTGGGAGGGAGGGCACAACACATCAGCAACTCAAGGCAGCATTTTAATAAGGGAAAGTTAAAATTCTCTTGCGCGCGGAGCGCGCCGAAAATTTAGAGACCAGCATGTGAAATTTCTGCATGTTTGGGGGAACTTTGATATGCAGGGTGCAAAATCGGGAGTTTTAAGGATTGATTGGGGGAAAAACTGGCCCTATAAGCACTACGGCCATGTATTACCCAAACAACGTTTGCGTAAAAAATAATGACCCTCCCTTTATCATTTGCACCAAATTTGTTGACCCTCCCTTTTTCACCTGCATGAAAATTAGAGGCCCTCCCCATATTTGCACCAGCCCTCCCCCCCCTCTAATTTATGACCGGTCCCTTACCCAAGTTTGGCCATTTTTGGCGATGTACCTTTCTCAAGATATCTTCTTTTTTTTCTATTTATGATGACTTCGTATGACGTCATGTCAGTTGAGCATGGTTCTGGGCCCCTTGCCACGAAGATAACTTTATCCAAGTTTGGTCATCTAGGATGTTCCCCCCCCCCCCTCACCCCCCTCACGCACACAATTGATCATTCGTGTTTATCAACCGAGAAGACCCTGGGGACGAGGTTGGTCTGCCTAGTTCCCAGTTCTCTGCTCCACTTTTCATTTGAAAACAAAGATGGTGGCTTGACGCGCGCAGAACCAATGCGCATGCGTAAGCACCGTGACGCGTACGCGCCAAACTCCCGCCAAACAGATTTGAAAATAGTTGTTTGCGAGGTAGCAGTGGTGAACCCCGCTAGTTAAGAAAACCGCTCATTAGTTAAGCTTCAAACTTTCTGAACATCAAGTGCATTAATCTTTCTGTATTTTTTGAGTTTAACTTTTTGTAGTTTTTCTTAACAAAAAAGCTTTTGGTTCGTGAACGGAGAGGCTCGTCATGACAGCGGGGCGGCTGTGGTTTTGGCTTGCATTGTTGTTGTTTTGTAACTTTTGTTGGGGAAATCCCGCACGAAAAAGTAAGAGAAGATGCGCTAAAGAGGGCAAAACACGGTCAGAGAAGTCTGTTTGCAGCGAGGATGCCACTCTCAGACAAATATCTTGGGCACAGGCTCGTGTTTCAGGTATTTTGCTCGGTTCTTGGCTTTGCCTGCGACACAGAAACGAAGTGGAAACCGAGAATCGTCGGTGTTCATGTCCAAGTACTTGGGGCCACTCGAAGTCAAATTTTCTATCCACCATCCCGCCGACGTTCTTCTCTCTTTTCGACGATGTCGGGAAAAGAACAGAAAATTATAAACCTGGCACCAAGTGGTGTTCTCTTTGCCGACAAGTGGCAGATGAAAAGTTTAATCATCACCCCTTGTACTGCCCTCCAACTCCAAGGAAAAAGGTACCTAGAAACACACATCACATTTCGCTTTGATAATAAAGATGAAAAAAAAAGATAAAAGTTACCTCACTATTAATTTGTTTTTTGTTTACATTCGGTGTCAATATACTGTGCATAGCTCATAAACTGAAGCAATGAAAAATCGACATTTCAAGTTTATGTTTTTCATCTATATTCCTGTTGTTGAAATTATAGAAAAAAATGTCTGAAAGTATAACATTTTAACCATGTTTTAATGCTTGAATTACAGAAATCTAGTTATCAAAGCTCCAAAGTGCTCAGCCCCACTAGTTCAACTCACAAGGTAATTGCTTAAAAATGATTTATCAGAAAAATGTAAGTACAAGAATTCCAATTAATTCAGTAATACTCTTTCTGAATTCATTTCAATTATTTTACCAAATAAATTACTCACTAAGACAAACACTGTGTACCCATAAGACCAACTCCTTTGCAACTTTTAAAGAAATATATTCTGTGAATATATTCCTCAAATTCGTCTTTTTCATATGTAATCCTAGATATTTCAAGTCACTCATTCACCTATCAGCCGGCTCTCTGAGCATTTCAACACACAGGACAGCAGCCCATCCCTACAACAAATTAAAAGGCAGCTACGAGTGTTGTTCTACAGGCTAGAGTGCTTGGCTCGTTATGGCATTATAACATCCAGATGTGAAAAACCCAGTTGGCAATCCTTGGCCAGTCCAGTGGGCACCTTACAAACCAATCTTGATGGGGATGTGCTGTTGGATGCTGGGCAATGGGAGGAGATTCTGGAACACATTTACATTAGTAAAGGTGATACTACCAGTATTTTATCCAACGAAAATCCACACACCTAACAATTTTACTTCCTATTGTAGCCCATAAAACAAGAACAAGCAAACTCAAGCTTAGAGTTCATTCTGTAAACTCTACATACAGTACAATATATAAAATCAATTATGCAACAGTCATGAAATCTATGTTGGTGGTGCTTGAGCTTGTTTTACTGTAACTACAATGTAGTTAAGAAACAATATTTGAGCAGTAATATTTTCAACAATAATCATTTATTTCTTTAACTACCATTACAGATGCAACATTTGACAAAATGACTGAAACCTTTCAAAGAGCACTGAACAGGCATTACAATGAGGGAGGAAAACCACTCTACGACCCTGTCGAGTTTCGTGGATTTACAAGCAAGTGCTCCCCTGGCTTATTTGAAGTTGTCTTAAGGTACTATATAATAACAGGAGAATCAAAATACAATAAAAACCTACATAATACTATAATGCTTGATGTTACAGTGCTTCAGTGGCATAATAAAATTATCATAAGAGCCTACATTTTTAAAGGCTATTTATCACTGTCAACTGTATGAGTAGGGATTCTACAACATAATTTTTCTAGAGTCCCATTATACTTTATTTTTTCTTGCCCAGTTCTATTTCTAATAGGGACAGCAGAGTAGCAGACGAAAGGAGGCTTCTTCAAGAACAGCGAGTAGTGGCCCTGCTTCATATTATTGCGTACTTCAGGTAAATATGCAAGCAAAACAAAACTATATGTTGATAACCTTTACAGATTGAGTGGGATTCTAAAATTGCATTTTGTCCTGGTTTTAGATCTCAGAAAACAAGTGCTTTGCAAAAGGATCTTGGGCTGTTCCTTCACCTACATGGGCTGTCCAGGTCTGCCTTAAATAGTGGGATTCTAATGGGATTTGGATGTGCACCACGAACAATAGATTCCTACAATAAAGACCAGAAAAAGAACTATCCAGAACTTCGAGCTACAGTAATGAAGAAGGCTATTCAGGTATGGTGTCAATGCAGTGGTCAGTAAAAAGGACTCATCCCTTGTTATGGCATGTTAAATGGTCTTTTCACTGATACATGAAAAATCGAATACTTCACAAAGATTCATTAATTTAGATGTCTCAAATTATTTAGGAATTCATGTGTTGCATAAATATTGACTTCTAAATTTTTCAGTTGTTAGCTTGCTACTGTGGGACCACAGACATATGGCACAGCCCTTTGTCTAGAATTTTTTTATTTCAAAGTTCACTTTTCTAGTATCTTATTGGTTGAGAGTGTATCACGTGAACGTGAAGAAATTTGACTGTTTCCCTATCAACAACTGGGATTGTTTTATGAATAACAATTTTAAAAGATTCTAGTACAAATTTAGTCTCATTATCAACAGGAAAACCATTGCATGGTGTACCTCTTGGATGACTTCCATAACATTTACACAGTGCAGCTACCACAAAAACCCAAGCTCTCCCTAGCCACACATATGGCATCATCTCTACTTGATATTCAGCCAACCATCCCAGCAGTACCAATACCAACACACCCACAACAAGTACACAGTTCTCCAATTGTCAAAGTCAATGGCGAAGAAAAGACATGCCGTGGTGGAATTGTTTATGCTCATGTGAAGGACCTTCTGTTGAAAGGGTTAAGGAAACAACACAAGTCATATATGAATTCCCTGCCAAGTCATTTTCACAACCTAAAAGCACATGCAATACAGCAACAGATTAGAGAGTTTAGGTAAGCAAGTTTTTACTTTTCTGTTTTCATGTCAAAGCAGAGAAGGGAAAATGCATCAAAGAACATCCAATGGATAAATTTTTCAATATGTAACTCATACATTTTATTCTTTCTTTCATAGGGTTTATGCAGAATTAGCACATGACGAATTGCATAAATTGGAAACCTGTAAGCTTGTGGATGAGTTTGAAGCAACGCTAAAGAGTAAGGAAGACTACAAAAAAGCCATAAACCATACCTTCACCTGCTGTAACTTACTTAATGACTTTACCAGCAAAAATGTACTACCAATGCCAGGGGACTGGCCTACATGGTTTTATACCAAAAAAATAATTGCTCAAACACAAGGAGGACCTTACAGTGCAATAATCCCAGAACAAGGGGCCTTTCATGTTGGCTTGAATATTAGAGAGGATGTCATCACAATTCATCACTTTTTCTTTAACCATATTTACAAGAAAGTGTTTCATTCAGAACTTCCACTCAAACCAAAACCATTTCGATCAAATTTTGTCATAACAGCAACCATGTGTGCATGGCTTTTGATTAGGTCAAAAGTACTGAACAAATTTGCTCTCTGCAAAGACTTGGAGTATGTTTTCATGCTCAATCTTCTGGAAGAAGTCTTGCCCCTAACATTTTTCCAGTATGACTGTGTATTTCGGTCAGGAGATCTTAATAGCTATGTTGACACAATGACAAGATTAGCAATAATCTTCATAATATGGGAGAGACACCATTATGATAGGTCCACCCTGTCAATGCTGAGTGACCTTGAACATCAGCGCATTAACTTCAAAAAATACTATGAATTCAAGACCAAGTGGCTTACACTGATCAATGAACGCAAAGTGGAGTTATGGCACTCTCTCCTCAGGAACAATATAAGGCCCCACTTCCAGGCAAAGGAAATAAGGGAAGCTGCTCTGTCACTGGCATCATCAGCAACAACTTCACAATTTTATAGTGCATTTGTTAGATCATGCTCGAGAGGGGAATCAAACAGGAACTTCGGCCAAGTGGTTGGGTTATTTGCAGAGCACTTACTACACTTATTCAAGAACGTAGCCCAGAATATTGGAAAATCGAAACAGGCAAGTAATTTGCAGGCTCAAAAGTGGTACAGAATCCTACTTACCAGACCGGGCCTGGATGAGTCATTCACACTGTTTCAGTACAATTGAAAAAAAAAAAATAACAAGAGATTATCGACCAAGCACGAGGTCTGTACGGGAAATATCAGACCAAGGTCTTGTAGTACGGACCGAGCGATAGTGAGGTCTGTACAAAAAGACCGAGGTCTGATATTTCCCGTACAGGCCGAGCAAGCGAGGTTAATAATTCGTTTATTATATGGCTCAATTAAATTTGACTTTTTGCTTTGTCTTCATCCAGGACACGGGGCTAAATACGGAAAATATAGCCTGTGGGCAATACGCAAAATACAGCCTGTGCGCCAGCCAATCAGATCACAGGAAAGTGTCAAGCCATATAATAAAATGTATTATTACATGATTGACACGGTTTCCATTGTGTTTTTGAGGTCGCCAACTAACGTACATACCTCGCAAGTAACTTAAAGCCGGGAAGGGATTTGAAATTCTCTAGGGAAGAGAGGGGCTGATGAAAAGAATTGAATAGATGTAAGTGGAACATCCCGGGTATATACAGAGTTAAATACCTCATAAAATATACATTAGGTATTTAACTCAGTTAAATACATGGACATTCTACTTACCGCTACCCAATCTAGTCACCCCAAACTCTTTTCCTAGGAATTCAAATCCATACACTTATATTATCCCGAGAAAAAAACACCAAGTAATCTCAGTTTATGCATCTATATGACTATCTGTCTAATTGTTAAATAGAGCGGATTTCATATGACTGTAGTGAGGCCAATCGCAACGTTCTTTCAGCAATTCTGAATAAAACCTATAGGAGTAATTACAAAGTAATTGCGAATAACTCACGACAGTCATCTGAAATCCTCTCTATTTGCTCCTGATTATCCTTTATGCGCGAATCCCGTTGAACGCCACAAAACACCATATCCGAGAAACGCCTTCACTTGAACCGACTTGAACCATAAAGCGTTTGTCCAGCCTATAACTTGCTTGGTTTCCTGGCCCATAGAGTGTGTTCAAGCAGGTAAACCTGAAAATACAGATGAAATCGTTTACATATCTTATCTTAGAGAACAACCAACGAGCGCAAAATACCTGAAACTTGCCTTCAGTTACTCCAGCTTGAAGCAGTTCCGATCCATGTTGTTACTCAGCATTATGCAAATTGACAAGTAGCAGTCAGTGCGTGGTACAAACGAAAATAGCGTTTGAATGAGTCGCGCTTTTACAAAAAGCCACTCGATTGGCTGGCCTGGCTATTTTGTACGAAAACAAAAGACATAATTCGTGTTCTGCTAACAAATGAATTCACTCAAGCTGTATATTTTTTTTGTTTGGACCTTTGTCAATAATGGTTGTATTGTTGTATTTTCCAACCAGAGAGGAGCTTTAAGCAGCTACGTACCGACCAAAATAACAGCGCTTTAATGAGTTGCGCTTTTACAAAAGGCCGCTTGATTGATTGGACTGGCTGTTGTACGGAAACAAAAGACGTAATTCGTGTTTGGAAACCTTTGTCAATCATGGTTGAATAAAAGTTGTCATTCATTTACTTCAGCATCACAACTTTATTGTGCATGGCAAAAATTGCAATAAGTTTCTCTGGGTAGCGCACTTCTATGAAAGCAGCTAAATAACTAACAATAGTTCCTATCGGAATGCGCTATCCTTTTCAATTGTAAACTATACTCCTTGTCAAAATTTTTTAAATTCAATGTGAAGAATGCATTTCATTTGTTCCAGTTTTCTGAAAACCTTGCCAATCCTGTAATAAGCCAGTTAATTACCTCGATTCTCGGCAATAACCCAAATACATCCCGCGGGCCTACGGCCCTTGGGATGTATTTGGGTTATTGCCTCGAATCTCGGTAATTAACTCTTACTTATTTTACTGGCTTAGTTCAGTCCCCATAACTAAAAATCATGACCAAGACGTTGGTCAATAATTTGTTTCTGTTTTTATGCAAAAAGCTTTCAAATTTCAGAACAAATTTCAGTTGTCTATTGCGGTAAAATTTACTTGTTTGGTACCTATAGGGACAAATAATATAAATGATCATTGATATTTTTTTCTGGGTTTAAAATGGATGCTTCTTTTTGCAGCTGCCAAGACAACTAACCACCACTGGTAAACCAAAAGGACAACCAAAGTTTCATCTGGCTACATTCAATAAAGAAGTTAGCAATAAGGCACTTCCATTATCATACAAAGATCTGAACCAATCTTCCACAAATACAACCTCATTTCCAAATCAAAATAGAAGCTGCGACAATGAAACCTGCCAAGTAAGAAGTAATACTCAAATAATCCGCCTAACCTGTGGTCACACCTTCCATGAAACATGTTTACTCTCAAACGATCAGCTTTGTCAATATTGTACTACCCCACTGCTACAAAAAGCACAAGCCATATCTAATGCATTCAACCAAAGTATTAGTAGTGCCACCAGCCATGCCAATCCAGCAAATGGTGCAGGAGAGAGTAACACAAACACAGATGATGAAATCACTGTAACAGCAGACAAACCTGCTGAATATTATTATTCACAAGAGTGGAGCACACATGTTGATGAGGTGTTGGCTTCCTTTACAGTACCACAGCCTACAAACCAGTCCAATCAATCCCAATCCCAAACACAAACCACCACTGCAGCACAGGCTCAGCAAACAACCCAAACCCATTCAGCTTCACCATCAACTTCACAGTCCCTTGATGTTGCTGTTCTCGATACTGGCGAAAGTAAATTCTGGATGTTTCCTGCATGCATATCCCAGTCTCAGCTAAATATTGGCCAAAATGGGTCCAGTGCCTGCACCTTCATAGCCCTACTTAATGCTCAAGCCTTTTGCAGGAAAATTGTCCCGAACATAACTTCACCATTTGAATTGACCAATAATATTGGCGGAATCATGGCATCATCAATCGTACTTGGCAACCAGCTTCACACATCTGCCACTGGAAATCAGCCACTATACTTCACAGTTATAGATGCAGCAGCAAACATGCAAGGAGCCCTCTCTAATTTCCAAATAGAGGCTGCTTTTGATATAACATTCACATGTGAAAATCCAGGTGTTGGATTTTCACATGTGCTGGCTTAAAGGGTTTTTTTACTATATACATTCCGTTTTTATGTATATAGTAAACAAAGCCTGTAGGTTTTATTATTTATGCGCGCAACTGCGCGCCGCAAATGAC